>JALJCO010003199.1:1200000-1834055 GCA_023101725.1 Atherinomorus stipes
TAGATATATGTACATATACAGTCGTCCTCAAAATTATTCATACCCTCCAATTAAAGAAAACAACTAAACCAACAACAGTAATTCAAATAAGAAACTAAGGACACGAATAATAAGTAAAAATTTAGTGAAATAAAATATTGCGTTTGAATGGTGGTTGGAATTTTTTAAAAAAAAAAAACTGTCCCAAACACATTAGAGCACCTTTCTTATGAACAGTGGACCAACATGCCTGTCAGCAGGTGCAGACGTCTGATTGGACGTTACAGAAAACACCTGATTGCAGCTCATTGCCGAAAGGGGTGCCCAAAACTTCACCTTCAGAGCTCCATCATGCTTGTTTACTCATTTTATTTTTTGTGTGTTTGTGTTTAATATTTCTTTCAAACCACAATTCAAAATCAATTTCATGATTTTCATAGAATTTTTATTTATTAATTAATTTTGTGAATTTCAACTTATTTCCGTGACTGTTATTTTTATCCTATAATTTGAGGGTATGAATAATTTTGAGAACGACTGTAAGGAGTAAAGGAAGGGTTAGGGAGCAGTGTGGACGTTAGGACACGGTCACTGTTAGCTTAGCTTCGCAGAAGCACAGAGGATGTTAGCATAACTTATATTACAAAAGAAGGAAACATAGTTTAGATTTTCCCAAAGAGCAAATATAAAAGCATATATAAAACATACAGCCCATATATTTGGTCAATTTTTCTTCACATTTTTAGCATTTATTTTATCTGAGCTAAGCTAGGCGAAGCTAAATATCTCCTACCTTTGATTTAATTTTAAATAGACTGAAATGTAATCAAGAAATAAGAGAATATTATTTAAAATGTAAAAATACCTTCTTTTTAAATTAGGGATGCACGATATAATCGGCCTATATCGGCCTTAAAACTGAGTATTGGACATCGGCCACCCCACTGATATTTAACTGATCAGGTCGCATTTTCTAAAAAGTCTAAAAAAACCAAAAACTTCTTCAAAAACTTCTTTTTTAAAGACTTTAAAACTTTTAAAGACAGTTTCTTTTAGGATGTTCTGTGTGAACAGAGTTTATACACGGTCATTTGTGTAAATAAATAGGGGTGCACCAATTGCAGTTTTCTGGCCGATCACCGATCTTTAAGAAATCTGACCCGCCGACACCGATTTTTCTTTAAAACTGACAGCAAACATCTTCAATGTACCAATTTTGTTTTATTAACAAACAATACCTGGTACAATGCAAACTAGTTTTAACTGCACAAGCCACCGTTCTTAAATATAAATAAACAGTTTCAAGCATTGCTGTCTAAACTACAAAAATATAATTTCCATTATTTCAGTCTCATTTTTCACATTATTAAACACAAAACTACCTCAACTGGTTGCATTTCAAACTGGCTTTGAGCCTCTTACTAAAAACACAGTTCACAACAATATTTAGCTTATTTTGCAATGCATATAATAAGGTATAAGTAATAAATAAAATAATCTACAAGAAAAACTAACAAAACTTAAATCACCAAAAGTGACTTTAGCGGAAGTAAATACGATCGGTAGATAAGATCGGTTTTACATTTATTGATCGGCCGATCCCCGATTCCCCAAAATTAACGAAATCGGACCCCTATAAATAACCAAATATCCCCTGCTTTTGGGTACTGTTTTTTTTTTTCTCAGGGTGAATAAAATCCAGGTCGTTCTAGGAAATAATGCACCTATCCTATTAGTTTTGTTTGAACAACTGTCATTAAAGGTTCAGTATGTAAAAAATCAAAGGTCAATGGCAGAAAAATGTGACATAATTCAAAACTGTGTTGCTATTGATGTGTAATCGCTGCAATAGAACAGCTGTTAGATTTTTATTTCCTGAGAATGAGTCATTTATATCTACTTGTTGGGCGGTGTACATATGGAGGCGGCCATATTTGTTCAACCATTTTTACTACAATGTCCTTGAGTGGACAGAACAATGTGTGTGAAGAACCCTGAACTTTAAAACTGCTGTACCATCTTTGTTTAATGGGATTTAGAGACTGTTTGGGATAAGAAATGCCTTAAAAGAGATTAAAAAAGTAGTTACTCAAAGTCCAGTCATAGCTACACCTGAGACCACTGGACCCACTCACAGATGAAAACATATTTATGTCTGGGAGAATTTTGGCCACTAACGGCCACCGTACATTCACAACAGTGCTTAGAATATGAAGTCATTTGAAAGAAAACATCTTTTCTTGCAAAACCCATCTCTACCACCAGATGTCAGTAATTCTTACATACTGTACCTTTAAGTTTGAGGTATTTTTCTAATTTTGCACAAGGAATGAATTTTACATAATTTATTTTCAGCTTTAATATCAGTATCAATATCGGTTATCGGCCACATGAGTTTTAAAATTCCAATATTGTGCATCCTTATTTGAAATCACAGCTTACATGTAAATAATGTTCTCTGCTTTCAAAAGCTTAAGGGAAGTAACAAACCCCAGATAAACGGCTTCCTTCTCAATCAGCTGGATAAACGAACACAATCTGACAAAGCAACAGAAGCGCTCGTTTTATATTTTTGCAGGAGGGGATATGCACGACCTCTGCGGCCTTCAGCCCTTTACTGTCCCATCAAGACGGACTGAAGACCACCAGAACAGGCCGACCATCTCCTACCACATCCTCTCCTCCTTTTTCTCTTTCCCCTTCTTTCCCTATCTTATCCCTTTTCTTCCAAGAACCTCCGTCTAGACACGGCGGGTGAAAGGAGGCGAACCGTGAGCGTTCGCTCTGCCTTTTGTCCGGTGACCCCCCTCCCCTTCGACCTCCAGCTCCCTCTGTCTGCCCTCCATTGTAGAGGAACAATGCAGTGTCACTGCCTCTTCCTAAACATGTTGGGGTATTAAAATCACCCTCAATATGAGCCACGGGGGTGAGGAGGGGGGGGGGGACAGAGCAAGAGCTGTCATACCAACACACACAAACATACATACACACACTCTGACCTATGGGGGGGCTGTCCTGAACCCATTTGTGTCAATCAGGCGGAGTTCAAAAGCCAGGAAATATTCCTTCACACACACACACACACACACACACACCCCCCCCCCCCCACACTGAGCTAAACTTGGCTGCACACACAGCGTCAAAGATATGTCAGTCAAAACACATGGCAACCAGGGCCCTTTCAGAGCGTGCATGTGTGTGCGCGCATGTGTGTGTCTGGGGGTCAAGTTCCTGTGAAAACACAGATCCCACCCAGAGACCCCCCCCAAATCACACCAAGTCATCCACAGATGGAGCCAGATCTCTCCTCCACCCGCGCTTCATCCTCTGATGTGACTAAACACATCGTTGCCGTGGAGACCACAGTTTCATACTGTGCTAATTGTCAAACTCATCCGCCCTCGTTTCCTGTTCCAGGAGTGTTTCTGTCCACATCTTTGGGGCCAGGGCGCCATATTTCTTATTTAGCAGGGTGGGTTAAAGCGAGTCAGGCTGGTTTGATGGTTTAGTACCCCCCCCACCCCCCACATGCCCCTTCCCAACTTTAAAACTTCCAATCAACATGGCGAGTTTTACTAACCAGGAATGATTATTTAGTTTTTATTCATCAATCAGTAGAAAAAAAGTCATTATTTGTATACCATCAATTCACAACAAAAATTAACTTAAAACCATTTGAAGACAAAATCAAACAAGTTCAGCACAAGTTTAATGGGAAAGTCCTCTAATCGTTTTATTCACTTAACGCAAATTCACTTAATTCCAAACACTTATATTCTAAAATTGGTGAGGATATTAAAAAACTTCTACATCAACACCAATGCATTTATTTATAAGAAATTCACAAGTACAAAAAACTTCTTACATATATTTTACTTTAAGAAAGTTCCCTTATTTTCATTTATTTCTTTTAATTAAATTTTTCTTTATTTGATTACATTTTATTATCCTATCAATTTAATTGTATCCAGTCATTCAATTTTTTTCATGAATAAATTGTCCTGAATACTTTAACATAAAATAATAATTTTGTGTGGAAGACAACGATAACTTTTTACTTGTTTCATTATTAACTGTTTATCATACCGATAAATGATACAGTAAAAAAAATGCAAATTTTACATTTTCTAAAAACACCTGTAATTTCCATCTGGAATAAATGAAGCATTTCAATTTTTTTTTTTATTCTACCAAAAACCCCAAAAGGCAAATATGATCAATTTAGGATGAACCAGAACCAAATAAATACATGAATAAATAAGTAAAAAAAAAAAAAAAAAAATATGATATTTTAGAAGCAGAAAGTTTGCCATCTTGACTTAAATGACAAAATTAATCAAAATGCTTTCAGGTCAGTTCTTGAAATGTTCCTTAAAGGACAAAATAAACATGTTTGACTATGAGCTACGTTGAGACAACGGGCGTCTTTCAGACTGATTGGACGGTTTGATTTGTGATAACACGCTGCTGTTTTTAAACCCAGAGGTCTCCACGCTGCTACGTGGCGTTTGACACAAAAAAATGCCTCCACACAAAAGAGGCGCTCTCTCTTTTGCCTCCCTGTGCTCGTCTGCTTATCATTCTCTAAAGACTACACTCAGCCTCACACATGCATGCGAGAAAGATAATTTATTCAGGCGCTCTCGAAGCCGCCTCTGCAGTGACCCTCGCAGACAATAAAGCATCTCCACAATGGAAATGTTAATTTCCTCATTATCAGCCCTCTTAATTATTTGTTGTGACAGATAATTGCATGCAGGGCGTTTGATATCAGCAATAACCTTCTGCCTGCGTTGTCAAGGGGGCCTTGTTGCCTCTCCCACCCCTGAGCGTCGCTTTTCACCGAGACAAAGAGCTCGGAGCGTGCTCGTATAACCTTTTCTAAGCTCTGTGCCTCCTTTCCCCTCGCCACAATAGGAATAAATATTATAGATTAATTAATCTGTGCTGATTATAATTTAATCATTTTGCCTCCCGGGGTCATTGCATTAATACCCCACTTAGTGCGTGGCTTGTACACATGCACACACATACACAGCGAATTATGGCATTATTCCAAACCGTAAGCGATGTGTTTTCTGCTATTTCTTGACTTATTAATTACCACTTACATTGTATTACAAGGCTTGAGGCGCTTCGAGGGAACGTACACACTCACAGATGCTGCTGCATGCACACTTTTGAAGGAGAAAATGCACAACTACAAGTAGAAAGATAAAGTAATAACATAAATATACAACATGTTTTCAGGAAAAAACTGCAAATATTGATATCAGAACCAAGAATGAAACGATTTGCAGACAAAAAAGAAAACATATCTGGGTATCTAATCATTGTTTCTACTGAAACTGCCATTAGCCACGTCACCATCAAATATAACAGCTTATTGCGATCATTCCGTTCAATCAAATGTATCTAGAATTAAGCTGCATTAAAGATTTTACATGTTGCTTTGGAAACTTTGCAGCTTGAGGGACTTCTGGCTTTTCTTGCATCTGTTTTGATGAACAAACATGCCAACATTAGAGCTGTTTTACAAGCCGGGCTACAACCCACTGCTTAGTCTCAAGTGTCCCATCATTTCTTTATTCATGGGTCTTTGCCAAGTTATCTGCTATGTGAAGACAACAACGCTGGTTTGTACTTTGAGTTAGGTGCCAGTTTTATGCTTGAATGATTCATTGTTAAACACATTCCTGGGTAAATAATCACATGCAACCAGGGCTGTTTCAAGGAATTTGGGGGGCCCAAGCAGAATGTCAAGGCAAATCTCGGGAACTAATGCTCAAGATCACTTTAAAATATGATAGGAAAGTTTGTCGCCTTGAGAAGGAGAATATAGAGATGCCAGGGGCGGATCAAGTACTGTAAATTGAAGAGATGTCACCAGTGTAGAGCAGAAGCATCTCTGGTAAATAAAATGGATGAATTTGGAATATAGACGAAGACTAGAGCTAGGATGTTGGTATAACATTGGTAGGTAAACCAGACAACTAGCTGAAATATGGCATAAAGTTAAGAACTTCTCCCTACATCTGTTAAAAAATCTAATTCATGTGCAAATAAATTACATTGTTTGTGGCTCAAAGCAAAGCTAGCCAGAGATAAAGAAACCAGTATATTCCAGTATATATGCTTAATATACACTGCCTGGCCAAAAAAAATGCCGCCTTGGGTTTAAAAAAAAAAAATGGGTGAGGGTCTTATTTGAGAAAATTAGTGTATGGGTGATTATTTTTTGGGGGGAAAAAAAATTTATCCCCAATAGGGGGAATAAGTTGTTTCTTTTTTTTAAAAAAAAAATTAGGGGGGAAAATCATAGTGTTGGAGAAGAAGATGTTTGTCTGGAGGGGGGAGAAATGAGTGGTGTAAAGAGGTGAAAAAAACTAAGGAGGAGATGAAAAAACTAAAAATGGGATGAGAAGAGTGAATAGGAATAATAGAATAGGGGGGAGGGAGGAGGACCAAGGCGGAGGGGGAGAGGGGGGGATGGAGGGGGGAAAAGAGGTGAGGTGTGGTGTGGGGAGAGCAAATGGAATGGGCGGGGGGGGGGGGGTGAAGAAGGGGGGGTTGTGGAGGTGCTCAGGGGCAGGGTCAAGAAGAATAAGGGGTAAGATGAAGGGGGCAGATGAATGAATAAAATAATTGAGGGGGAGGTTCCATCAATGAATGGTTCTGTCTTTATGGAGGGGGCGGGTACAAATAGAGAAGGGTGGGAGAGAATATATGGGGGAAAAAGTGAAAGAGGGGAAGGGGGAACATCAGATAACATTCTCACACAGATTGGGTCGCCCGGATAGAGTCCAGACCTGAATCAAAAAGAGAATTTAGGGGATGTGGTGAGGATAAACTATTAAAATCAAGAAAAATTTGGGGAAAAAATGGAACAAATAAAATGGGGCAATAGAAGATAAGGGAAACCAAGAATGTTAACGAATGAAAAGAAAGGGCAGCAAATAAAACCGGTATAAACTCCATGAGTTTACAATGTCACAACTGAGAATCAATGAAAATTTAGCCAATCATTGTGAATTCTGCAAATCCTTGTTATTTCCTCCAGTAATTGCAACCGTAATGCAACTTCAACTGTGGCACTCCTCTGCATCACCTGATATACATACGGCCTCATCAGGCTTCCAGTGTTACCTCTCATCGGGTAAATCCACTTTGGGGCAAGACTAGTTCATCTTGCCAGCAGAAATAGGGCGCTTTTTAACAGCCCCACTGTCAAGTTTACCCAAACTTTGTTTTAAAAATATCCATAGAACGTCCATTCTCAACAGCACATTCAGGGTTTGAGAAGGACTGTAAGTTCTTTGTGGAGGAATACATTCGCTACTGTTGAGGTAAGGTGTCAAACAACTTAAAGGAATAGTACACCAACAGAATGATGTGCCTTCATTTTCTACTCGCCCTCATGCTGAGCAAGACTCTGGAGCACTTTAATATCTTAAATGCAGCTGGAGATCCGGGGGGGGGGGGGGGGGGGGGGGGGTGCTAACCACCACCGTGCAGCCCTCAAATCAATATCATTTAGTATATTCTTATAGCCTAAACAGTACTACATTGCAGTTTTTATTTGTGCGTTGGTGCGCGTTCACGACACAACGGAAGCCTCGGCTTTCAGAGCCTACTCTGCTGATAATGCAAGCGTAGAAGAAGAAATTTGCTGTTTACATTGTGCTAAGAGCGAACGAGCTGTGGACAAACCGGGACAAATACAAGAGGGGTTGGCTGTTGATTTAAAACAAAGAAAGAAAGGAAGGAAGGAAGAGAGAACGCACAATCTCGTCTGCCGCAGCTTCCGTAGTGTCATGAACTTGCAAGGGGGTGCTTCACAGCAGCTCGATGTAGTACTGTTTTGGCTCTAAAAGTATACTAAATGATGTCGTTTCCAGTAAATTCTGGAAGCTACCCACTCAGGACACTTGGATTACAGTGGACGAGCAGTATGGAGGAATATTGACAAGTGTTTGTTGACTTTTATGGACCTTTTTGGTTCAGTCGCTGGTGAACTCCATTATATGAAAGTTGGGGAAAACGAAAACCTGTCCGATCTCCGACTGCATTTGTGACATTAAAAAAGTGCTCCAGAGTCTTGCTCAGCATGATAGTGAGTAGAAAATAAACGCACATTCTGTGGGTGCACTATTCCTTTAATGCTACTGAAATATAAAATTAGGTACCCCAGCTAGAATAACTCACCTACAACAATCTACAAATACATGTGGTGCCCAGGTGTACGACTCAATGATCCAGTAACAAACATTAATACATCCCCAGCCTACTCACCAGGAGGGGGCGTGTTGTGTGGTTGTGTTCTCTAGTGTTTCTCCTGTCTATCTGGCTTGTGTGCCTAGTTCATTGCGAGCTTTTCCTTGCTCGTAGATGGTTTTCTCACGAGAGTCTGGAAAGCCACTGGGAACCATGTTCGCCTTTAGCCACACGCCTCCATCGCTGTAGTCTGTAGCAGTCATGTTCTGACTGCAAATGTCAGTGCTGCCCTTACAAGTCACAAAATATCTCCTTTGGTTTCGTTGTATTGCTGTCGTCCATTTCTCCTTAGCTCTTCGGTTTTTGGAAATTCCTGAAAGTGTAAGTGGGACTGTTTGTTTGTAATTTTAGCACCAGGGTACACAGCAAAAACTTTTGTTCTTGGAGTTCTGCTGTGACCAGAAAAAATAGATTTAAAGAAACCAAATGTACTAAACCCAGAGAGGTAGGCCTCTCATCTCTGATTATAAACATGCAAACAAAAATGTTGCATCTGTTTTCCATCATCACCACCAATGACTGTGCAAAACACTTTCCACAGAGTACTGTAGAAAAACGAAGGTAAACTGTAATGCAACATTGTGATGAGACACACTGTCCATCATACTGATATAAAAAAAGGCAGGTCGCACACTACATGCTCACATGCATCGCTGAGGTTCATCACCATTTCTACATCACTTAAAGGTGCCATGACCACAAATTCCACTTTTCTGTGGTTTTGAGCATATAATATGATCTGCTGTGCGCCGATGAGGTCATGTGAATGTCCAGAGTGAGAATCAAAGTCCCTGTTCATGGACGATCACCTTTGTGTCTTTGTTCAAAAACAGTTGAATCAGACAGCAGCTTTTCATTCTACGTAGTCAGTTTCCTACGCATTTCATTTTTTTTCAAAGAGAGCACGCCATCAAGTGAACCCCCTCCCCTCTCGTTCCCCTCCTCCCCTCCTCCTCCTAGTTGATGCACCGATGTGAGTCGCTAGCATGTCTGGCTGAATTGGTCTGGGTTTTTGAACAAATGGATTTAAAAGAAAACTTCAGCAGCAACACTGAAGAAGGCAACCACAATGTTGTCATTACCCGTAAATTTATCTTCTAAATGCTGTCTCGTCTGATAAACATTGTTCACTGTCTGAAGTGCCCATGATGCTAACAGATAGCCTTTAGCTAACTCTGGCCGCTAGCCACCAGCAGGTAGACCTAGTTTTTCCAAAGAATGCTGTTTTGTAGCCAGTTCAAAATTAAGTCAACCTGGTCTGTCGGCAGATCATATCATTAGCGTAACCAAACCTTATCCGGATGAGGGAAATCGACCATGCGAACCCCCTCCCAAAAAAGTGATACTTTGGAGAATTGAAATACGCAACTAAATAAGCTACATGAAATAGTTTATACTGCTATGTCATCACTCCTTTTAAGGTGTTGATGGTCTTCTTTGCCCATACAAAAGCTCAGACATTAACATATTTTTAGGTTGCATTCACACCAGGATAGTCTGCTAGACTTGGTTAGTTGGGGTGGTTCAGTTTGTGGCTGCAGCATTCTTCCGGACTAAATTTGTATTCCTGCCGCACCACTCGTATAAATCAGACCTTTTAAGTGACATGCTCCACTCTCTGCATGAGGACATACAGTATTGAACAACGATGAGACACCACCATTCAACAGATCCATGGCTTCTATAATCATTACTTTGGAAAATGTAAGATGCGTCTCTGAATAAAAAGATCATTTTAAGGTTTTAGCTGCATTATTTCACAATGCCATGAGTGACTGAACAATTTTGTCCTTCATTTGCTTCCATACATTCAAATTACTTTTTGAAACCCTGAAAAGGAGGATGTTGCTATATATTAAACTCAAGACCAGTGGGAACGTTTGCCATGAAATGAGGTGAAAACGTCAGATAAAAAGTTGTTTTATAAAAAAAATTTCCTGCTGTGTGGACAGAAACGGAGAAGACAAATCCTCGATAATACATCAAATCTGTCTTTCCTCAAAGCAAAGCTACATGTAAAACAGACAGATGTTGCATCCATTCCGGGAGTGGATCTGGCAAAGTCAAGCGGCTCAGATTCCAAGTCATTCTGGATGTCAAAAGATGGGAGGAAAAAAAAAAAAGCAGCTTGCTTCAGTAAACACATCTGCAAAGCAGAAAACAGAAGCTGTTGGTGAAGAGACCGAAGAGTGGCTCATCGAACTGAGTGCAGGGACAAACACAAAGCTGGCTGGTGAAGAACTCCCCAGTCAAAACACCAATTTCATGTCTTGTCAAGTCTAATTGGAGGTGTACCCAACTGAGGAGATGTTTGGAAATACAATATGAGACAGAAAGCAGATATTTTTTTTCCTTTTTTTAAGCACAAGTGCAGCACTTAGCACTTCATCTTTCATGTGTGTGTGTGCTCGTTGTGAAAATCTGCCAGCTGTTGGCATGAACATGCCACCTGCATGTGCTTAATCTAGTCCATATATTTCTGCAGGTGTCTAAATGTAAAGAGCATTTCTTCTTTTGATATGTGGCTCAATATTGTCAACTTATGTTATTTGCATCATGTTACCTTCAGAACAGCATTCAAGTTTTTAATCATAAAGCCATTTAGAAATATGCAAAATAACTGCAGGTTGGAGAGTTAACTATAATGATGTCCACTGTACAAATTATCAGCTGAAGTTCAAACTGACCATCAGAATGAGGAAGAATGGGCAGACTGGTTGGATGATTTCTTGAAATTAGATGCATTACCTTAAAAAAAAGTTCTTATATCTCACTGAAATGTTTCTCTTTAATAATTTTGTCTTATTTTGAGTGTGATGAGATATTTTGACTAGAAATGAGAAAATACACTTTGTAAGATTCTAGTTTTTGCAGCGCAAAAATCTGTGAGATGTGTAACGCAACAGCATCAGTGTGATATTGAACTTCAGATGAACCTCAGAAGTTTTTCCAAACTCTTCTAGTTCAGCCAGCTGTTTGAAAAAGAAAAACATCCAAGTAGACTGTAAAACTAAAAGATTTTTTAAAGAAAAAAAGACTTTAGTTGGCAACCACATCCATCGGACATCAGCAGTCAGGAGAATGAACTTATTGCAACTTCAAAATGCACCAATCAGCTTCAGCTACGTTCTTAGGAAGCGATTAACACCTAACAGAGTAAGAAATGCTGACTGCTGTGGACATTTCTTTCCTCTCTTCAAGTATCCAGGAGGTAACTTTAGCCCTGCTTACAGGTGCAGCATGCAAGGTGTTCAGCTTGTCTCTGGAAACACACACTTGACACATGCTAACATGATTTTTAACCCCTTACATTCACAACATGCCTTACTTCTTTTTTCTCTCTTTCCCACTGATGTCCCTCTTCTTTCTCCCCAACACACACACACACACACACACACACTCTCTCAGGCGAGCTGACAGCTTATCCTACCTCCCACATGTGTGACAGGTGTCAGGCCCAGTGGGAGCATTTACAGCCCTTAAACCCTTGACCTTTGACTCTTGACCTCTTTTACTCTTTCAACCCTGAGACACCTGCACCGGCCTGAGAGACTGCCAGGCGAAGTGGAGCACTACTCGGAGAGATATTCTCACAGCAGCAAAAACAAATCATACTGGATATTACTTTTCTGTTGAAGTGGAACTAATCTAGACTGAAATGCAATTTCACAACCTTTATGTACGAAGAATCATAATGATCCAAATTAAGGTCACAGTGGGAAAAATGTTTTTTAGCATCACCAGACACCAAAGAAAGACTGAAGTTTACAATACAGTAAAATACTGAAAGAAGTTTGTAGAGAGCAGACAGTTTAGTTTATTTATGAAAAGAGGAAGAAACACATAAAGAAGTCCAATATGTTAGCAATTTTATTTCAGTGCGTCTTATTTTTCTGTTTATTTACAATCCAAATATTATTCTAAAGGTGTGCATTCAAAAGTTCGAAATAGTATGTTGCTGTTAACAGGACTGCAATAACTCAGCATTATTTAGGATTGCCTTAAAAAAATGTTTTGTCTCAATATATTCAAATTGTTTATTATTCTTGTTGGCATTGGGAACTTTTAATGGCTATGGTTACATCATAGTTTTATTTCCCCCTTTCATTTGAAATTAAGGTGCATTGCGCAAGTTTAAATGTTAAATACCATCTTTTCTTTCCTCCACATGCTCTAACAGCTGCTGATGTGTAGAATGAGCTGATTTCTCTTCACTGCGGTGGTCTCTGATACCGTTACTGAATGCTCAAAGCGAAAAATTCTGGTACGAAGCCTCAAGGGGGCGCTCATGGGGGAGACGAGCTGCGCGTTCAACTTTCGTCTGGCTGCACTGGTGTCGTGTTTTCCACCACCGCAGGTCCGCGCATGCTGAGACAACACTAACTGCTGCTAAAAGATGGAGAACAGGAGCCTCTCAAACCCCAAATTCAGACTCCAGGAAGATGAAGAAAAATTTTGTCTTGTGAGACGAAGAGAACCAAACTGGAGTCTGACCGATCCCCACAACAGGGGGGCTTTTTTTCGGCACAACACCGGCACCGGAGTAAGACGGGAGTAAACAACCGAGCAGCTTTTTTTCTCCATTTTTTTAATTGGAGGGAGCTCCGATCTAGTCTGGGAATAAAACAGACCCACAGTTGGCTTTCTTCTTACTAACAAAGTAAATGTGATGCATGATGGAAACAAGGGTGCAGAATATTGCAATGCTAAGTTGTTAGCATGTAAATGTAGCAGGATGACAGCCATATGATGTTCCTGGGGAAGAGAAACACTCGTCAACTTCTTAAATGTAGTTGATGCAGTAATTTTATAAGGTAATCGTGGTCTCAGCCTGTGAATTTAGATATTTGAACTACAAGCCAGCGTTAGCCTGTTGTTCCCGTTAGCATACAGTCCGTCAGTTTACTCAACAATCAAACCGTAATCAACTTGTAGATTTATAACTTTATTACTTCAGCAGACATCGTGTCTCTAACTCTGGGCTCAGACTGAGTGTAATGTGGTTAAATTAGAGACCAACGCAGTCCAAGCCGCTCATGCGTGCGCACGATATTAGCGTCACTTCCACTTGTCGCCAGAGGGGGCGAACTTCTGGAAAAAAGCTGGATCTTGCGCTGAACTCCTTTAAAGGTCATACCTACACTGCAAAATGTTTACAGTCTTAACATTTTGAGTTCAACACCCACAAAGTAACTTTTAGACCTTAAAAATCTGCGTTTGATTCGTTTTGATGTCACACCAACATTCATTTTGCACAATTTCGAGCAGTCGTTGCCCAGAGGCGTCCGAAGGCTCAGAAACTGCACTATGTAAGTTTAGTATCCGGGACGCGACCGTGACGTTGCAGCCGACTATTAGTCACTTACTAGCAAACGGATATGAACCAGACATGATCACAGCGGGTGTTTTGAATGCGCATCATGGATGATTCAGCAAAGAAACGCAAGGAAACATTACCGGAGGAAGAGAAAGAGAGGAAGGGACAGAACAAGAGTCAAGATAAGACTGTTTTTTACTGGCTGGAGGGAATCACAGTACAGGTCCGATGAAGATGGATGCGGTCGATAGGGGCTGAGAAAACTGCTAAAAGTTGCGTTGTGGGTCTTTAAATGGAACGATTTTTGTGTGCTTAAGATGTGTTTAAGTATTTTGATTTAAAACATACCAGAAGCTTGTTAAAGCAACCTTTAACAATTTTTTAATTAGAAAAGAAAGAAAGAAAAAATAAAAAAAAACCGCCCCGCCTCCAACGAAGACACACCCCCTTCCTCCCCCTCCCAATGCAGAAGGAAAGGAAAGAGAGGGAGGGGGGGGGGGAAGAATAGAGAGGAGGCAGCATCCAAGAAGGGGGAGAGGTTAGATTTTAAAATAAAAATATAGAGATAAAAAATATATTTTATATATTTGGGGTGTGTTTTTTATATCTGATCTCAATTATCACATTATAATTACAAGAAAAAAAAAAAGGGAAAGAAGCGGTTAATTTGGCATAAAATAATGCACTAGGATAACAAAAATGCCAAAATGCAATTTGAGAGAGAGAGTGACGTCAACTCTGTTCACTGCAATGGTTTATTTTTAGCCTCTAAGCACAAGCTAAATTCAGTTCAATATAAATATACAAATATTATAAAAAATATTGCAAAGTAAAGCATTTATTGACATTATTTACCGATTATCAAGGTTTTTCCTATGATTTTGAGTTGCCAACCAAGAACCTTCGGGAACTTTTTCGGACTACATGGACCACAGATTTTTTAACTTCCATTGATGCCACCTTCTCTCTTTTAAGGCACTCATCGCTACAACCGTTCAATCAAAACATTTTTCAAAAATACATCAATGTCTAAAGGGGTGCAGAATAAAAAGTATTAAGTTTAATATAAAAGGCACTATAGAAGATGTTTCGGCATTTCAGAAAGCAGAGACTGTTTGCAAGTTTTTGAATAAAGCTCATGCACAAGACCAACCTGCTAGATTCACAGCTCCTCCTCCGGCCACAGAAAAACGTGCACGAGCCACTCCGGTGTTTAACAGACAGCAGGTATCATACAAACGGTAAACGTGATGTCTGAACGTCGCTAACTGCTAGCAGAATGATGCTAGCTACCTGCTGTAAATCAGACGAGTGCGCGCAGCCTCTGGGTCGCAGTATTACTCTCACCAATCAATCACTCTCATTGATCAGTCTCCCCTATTACCAGTTCTTACTAGTAAAAGTGATTGACAAGCCAGCTGACAAATGATAACATTAAGGAATGCAGAGATGGTTGGAGGATGTTTTTTCAGCCCCATTACTTCCACAGCTGATGTATAATATATTATATATTTAAAGCTTTTAATTAATCATAGTGTATGGGGTAGTGAACCCAATTTTACAGAATATCGCAAAAATTAGGCCTTTAATGACTGAAAAAAGAGGCTGTTTTTTAATGCACGGAGCAGGAACAGAAAGTTGAGCATTTCAGAGAATCACTGCTTCTGCGTTTTGGGTCTTGGTTGAAAATCTGATGGGAAACGCACCAAAAAGCTTCTTTCTGCTGACATCACATTCAAAGCGAGGTCTTTATCAAACCATCTGACGTTAGCATGAATAGAGAGGACATAACCACTCAAAAAGCCAAAACGGACCACATTTTAATGAAAACATCTCCAGCAGATGTTTGTTGTATGTAAAAAAGACAATTACAGTGTGTGTTTTCTATTTGACTGTGAAATGTTTGAGGCTTAATTATAATTCACGATGATTAGCATCGCAATTGTGTATATGTGGAGAGTAAGGATGGAGAGTTTGATCCCCCCCCTTTCTGTTTCCACTTGGGACTCCCCCCTGTGCTGCTTGTGAAGTGAGTTTAAAGAAGATAAACACCCCCTTTAACTTCCCAGCCATTCTCTTCACGGTAATCTCCACATACACACACATGCCTAGACGCACATGGCTGGCTGGAAGCTGACCCTTGACCCGGACAGATTTCACGGATTATCCCTTTTTTTTGTCTGAACATTGCCTTTTCCGATCCACTGCTTTGCCTTCATGTTAAAAAAACATCCCTCTTTTTATCCTTGCTTTCTTTTGCTGGAGCTGGTAAAGCCTCTCCAGGCTTCACCTGGATTCCCAGCGTTTGCAACCAGGAGAGGGACAAAAACGGGGGCATAAGGGGATTTTTTTTTACTTTGCAAAGTAAAAAAATAGAAAATGTAACTTATTTCCGCAAAGTCCAGAAAGTTAAAGTGAAAAGACAAACATCCCTCGATGCTGCATATGAATAAATAACTAAACAAGGGAGACGAACCGAGGGGGAAAACCATTTAGCTAACGTTTTTTCATGTCCTTGGTTAAACAGCAGACTTAAGCAGGAGAATGGAGATTAGCTGCACTCTCAGCATCTCATTACTTCCTAAAGGCAGCCTTTCAAGAGAGCTTTAACAGCTGTTTCCCCCCTCTCACTGAATAAAGGAAACAGTCACATAAATCTCGTCTCACTGTCACAAAGCATGAAATAAGAACATTTGATGCTAAGTGATATGTTTTAGCATGAAGTGGCAGCATGACCAGAAACAAAGCGACAACACCACCTGAGAGCAACAAACAGTGAAACATGAGTGACAGAGGAGCCAAAAGGAGCTTGTTACCCGTCAGTCAGTGAAGGAAGAAGGAGACGACGGCGGCGTGTCCCTCCACGACCCTCCCCTCGCTCTGAGTGACACATAGATTGGACAAGACCCTTCAAATGTAATATCTAATAGGGGCTTGTAGTCTGTCAGTCACAGGATCACAGCCTGTCTGTTCAGCTTTAATGCGTCCTTCTCACACACAACCGCCTTCAGGGTGCGTTTACCAAATCATTCACATTTAAGGAACACAAACTGAGAGATGAGGAGCTCATACCCAATTTCCTGCCGCCTAATTGTTTTCTCCGATGTTCTGTGCTGATTAGGCTCACTGCCCAGGTGAACTGTGACAAACAGCAGGGCATCATCATCCTGCTTCGGACATTATACTTTTGCACAAAGAAAAAACCTGAAAAAACAAAAATTTATTCTGATTTTCAGTGTTTGCTTCTGTGCAGGTGTACGAGGGTAAAAATTTGCTTCTGCTTTCCTCTTGCGCTCACACCTGTGCAAACGCACCCAACCAACGGTCATCACGCTGGTGCAACTCGCTGCAGCCCAATGAAGGAGCACTGGGAGTTGCCAACCTACGCCAACTCTTCAGCGAGAGAAGTCGCTATTGGTTGACCCAAAAGTTGCTAGTTGTCGCTAATTAACATCACAAGACTAAATCAATTTGGCGCATGCGCAGTACCACATACTGGCATCCCATTAGGACATGCTATGTTGCTCATTAACAAGGGTGCTGAAGGGGTGACATACACATTTGAGTCATGGTGCAAAGAAGACCAAGTTGTGCCACAAGGCATCATGGGAAATAATCTAGATGAGGAGGTGTGGTCATCTCACATACAGCAGCTCAGAAGGGCTGCCATTTGCAAAGGGACAGCGAGAAAACAGGGGGGAGGGGCTGATTGCAGCCAGCTCCCGATGAACGGGTGGAGCGATAAACTTTATCTGTCTCCATGATCACCAGGAAAAGTCGCAAGATTTGTTGCTAGGCGCTTTTTTGAAAATAAGTCTCTCGAGGGGTCTGAAAAGTCGCTAAATACAGCGACAAAGTCGCTAAGTTGGCAACAATGTGAAGGAGCCCCAATTTATCCATGGCTAAGCCACGCCCCCTCCGCTCACTCGGACAAACAACCAACATTCGGTGACAGGCGCTATGTGACAGCTGTCCACACGGACAGCAGACGCAGGATCAGACGGAGACCATGACGAGATAAATAAAAAAAACTGAGTAGGAATCCAGCCTGTGAATCTCTGGAATGCGACTAGTGTCGCTTCCCCAGTTTCTTGCACAAACTACTGCACGGCTGCCGGTGTTGTGCCAAAATGGGATCGTCTGCCAAAAACTGATTAGACAGCCACAGGAGCGGAGTTTAGTCTGGCTGCAGCTTGGAAGCCAGAGGCGTGTCGTTACCCACATTACTACATCACACCTATAGCTGACCTCTTATGTACCATTACCAAAGTACAAAAACTAGCATGTTTGGCTAGCGTTAGCGAACTTAAGCTAACGTTAGGGAGGTTAAAGATAACTTCATATTTCTTTCCAGCAAAGTGACACATTGCCTCAAATACGATGTCGCCTTACCTCAGAACAGATGCAGACATCCTTGTTAATTTTATCCACGTTCAGTTGATGCTGTGGTCTGCTTTGGATAAAGTTATGCGGCAGACACTGGTCTCATTTAAGATGTGGCTTGGGAAAGGGCAAAAAATCCACCCAGCCTCTCAGGATACCTAGTGTTGGAGTTGCATGTACCTCATGCACACGTTTGACCATTTTAAACAAAAGTATATATTTATAAAGACACAAAAACTAACAAAACAGACTACACTTCAATGGACGTTCAAGCAGAGAATGTCTTAGTATATTTGGTTGGCTGTGCTCATCGCGTTTGGGGGCGTGGTTTAGCCATAGGTCAATTCCGACCAATCACAGGCTCTGTTAGTCTGCGTGCGTTCCAGATGCAGACTGCTGCTGTACAGCTGAAAAAAGCAGCTCGCTTCCTAGACTCCAACAAACGGCAATCCACGAAACTCTGAACTCACAGGACAATATTACCCGTTCGTTCCTTCATTCTACTTGAGGCAAGATTAAGAAATGAAACTTGCAACTGCCACGACTGGCGCTTCAGGTAACTGCAGCCACGAGCCAAGCCGTCACGGGAGCACAAACTGAAGCTATAATGTTGTTTACTCACCTTTTTCTCCATAGTTGCACTTTTTAGTGTCTTTCAGTTGATCCAGATCGTTTGCTGACGGCAGAAGAATCCATAACTATCTCTTACAGTGTTTGAATTTAACACGACCGTCTTTTTCCTGCATCAAAACTGCGGATGTAGCGTCATTTGTCGTCACGTCCGCAGGGCAGCGCGGGAAATTCAGACACCGAATTGCAGCGCATTTTGCAGCACACAGCCTGTTCAAGGCAAAAGAGAGAGATGTGGATGGGCTCGTTATTTTTGGTATTTAGTGCATCTCCCATTAGCATTAAAAAAATGAACTTGCATATTTGTTTGTTTTTTAAATTCCTGCCTCTAGTCCTTTTAAAGTATTGATAAGATGGAGTTTTGCTGCAGACAATGCCATAAATAGAGACCGCCGTGTCTCTGCAGTTATATGGATGCACGGTGAAGGGCGACTCAACATAATATCTTCCAAATGAGTGAAAGTGACGCAGAAATTTTACCGGTGAGTAAATGCACGTATAAACTCCTGGAAATGAGGTCCAGGTTGAAAAAAAAGAAAGTTATCCTTTAATCCAACCCAGGCGGCATTCATATGTGGCCCTACGATCTGTGTCAGTCATGTCTCATTTCATTCGACTTTGACTTCACAGAGGTGAGACAGCCATCTCATTTCAGCAGATGTAAACAATGGACCGAACACACAGGACGAGCTCTGATTGCACATCAACTCTGAACCGATACGCTCATGTTAACAAGTGTAGCATCCATATTTACCTCCATAAACACAGCGTGCTGCGTCTGACATCACGTCTTCCTCCGTCCAGAGCTGCATTCCGTTCATACCGAAGTCTGAATAATTCTGAATTTCAGAATAATACACTGAGCCAATCCTCAAAACTGTGGCACTTTCTTAAAAATTTGTCCAATCACTGCAACTCTAATACAACTTTGACCAATCGCAGCGCTCCTTTGTGTTACCGGTTACATATGTCATCAACTTTACCGATACCCGGATCGGATATCGACTCAAATACTGACAAATTGTGGCCAATGCAGTCATTTCTGTTTCTATTAATACCCTTATAAATGTGCATTTTGTTATTTGTTAATGAATAATATAAAGTACATTCATCTGTGTTAATTTGTTTTGTTTTAACAAGGCTAAATGTTTATGTCAAGCCTGATGCCTTCACTCACAGCAGTGTATACGGTCCATTCATTCAACAGTAGTATCAGATCAGGTATCGGCCGATACCCTCAGCACAGGTATCGGTATCAGCTTGGATCGGTGAATCTCTAACTTTACTTCCTTGTTTCTAATTTTAAATAAGCAGACATCTGCATTAAATGTGATCTGGTGACACAAAGGTAGATGGCAGCTGCAGGCGACCGCATAGAGAAAAATACAGAAGAAGAGAAAAATACAACATGTGCATGACACTTTCCCAGAGCTCTTATGGAAGTGGAGGTAAGCTGTTTTGTACCAAATGTAACGTGGTAGAAGGCAAATTAAAGTTGTTTCATTGATGTTGTCTCCCACCAAACATCCCAAGAGAATACGGAAGAGCAGAGCTGCCACCCAAAAAGGAAAAGAAAATGGACTTCATTGCATTATAATGTGATCCTGTTTGGTTTAAAGGTGCAATGTCAGCGTTGCTACAGTCATCCAAGGTGAATCTCACCATGTCTCCAACTTGTGTGAGGTACAACTTAAAAAAAAAAAAATAATACAGCTGTCTGTTTGTTACAAAATTTTCTTATCTAGAGATGAAAACAATATTATGTAGTAAGTTTCACGTCTTCACATTTATTTCACAATAAAAGTACCACATCAAGTTACAATATGACAGTTTATTTTTGTACCCCTGCTAGGGCTGCTCAATTATGGAAAAAGTCAATCACGATTATTTTGGTCAATATTGAAATAATTATTCAAACAATTATTTTTTTAGTCTGCATTCATCTAGCATTTCTCTTGCTGTCATAAAACACTTGAAAATTTAAGCAAAATTATGAAATTGGAAAAAAAAGGCTACAAATATGTACCACACAGCTATTTTGCAATGTATAAAACATTAAATTAATCAAATAAATATACTTTCAATATTAAGTAATGCACAGAAAACATGAAAGTATCCAAAATAAACTATATATCCACCTGTTCTGCAATTTTTCTATATTTTAAGAATGAAATAAATTTACTGTTTTATACAAAAATAACCCAAAATAAACTTAAATCTTTTGTGCAATTATACAACATTCCAAATCTAATATTTGACTAATATTTGTCAATTTGAATATTAAGACACCAAACAAATTAAAGGGTGAAAAGCCACTGAAATGAACTTCAGAATAACTGTCAGGAATTGTGTAAAGAAAAATGGCACATAAATTGTTTCAGCTCGATTACATGAGTTTGGAAATTGTTTGGCATAAAAATTGAAATCACAATAAAATTTTGCTTAATTGCACAGCCCTAACCTCTGCCAACGAGGTCAGCTATTGTAACTGCTGATGTTCGTACTTCCAGCAGCCTGTTAGCAAAAAATTATTAATGGATTTGGATGAAATTTGCAGGGAATTTTGATGGCGCAAAATTTAGCTGTTGATTCGGATCATTATCAGGATCCAGGAATTTTTTGATGGAATTTTTGTCATCGTGAGATACATGGGGAAGCTTCATGCTGGAAGTCTGCGCTCTCCAAATTTGTTTTTAGTTGAGTTTAATTCACAGAAAATTATATTTCTGCAAGGCAACATTTACAAAAAAAGCTAAAGTAGCATCTGTTCTTAACAAGCTGACCAACAAATTCTGCTGATCAACCTCACCTATAATTTTATAATGTTTAATGGCATATGCCACCTCTGGGTGAAATTTATCCTCCCTCCGCAGTCCCCTGAGTTAAACAAGTGGGCAGAATCATTTTCTAACTGACCCAGTCATTCTCTGAATCTGGCAGCACTGACTTTAGCTTAGCTTAGCATAGTTGCTGTAATCTGGTGGTTCCAACTAGCACCACTTGGCAAAAGTGAACTAAATAACTTGAGATTTTTTCCGCATTCAATGGGGGAACTATATGCCGCAGAAGTACAGGCCAATCACAGACGAAGCACTGCGGATAGTAGCAGAGGCTGGGGATGCTTAGATTCGTGATGCCTGTGCTACTATCCGTGGTGCTTCATCTATGAACCGCCAGTATTTCCGCGGCATATGCTAACCTAAGCTGAAAGCCAGTGCTAGCCAGTCCTTTGATGTGAAATCAGCTTCTTGTTTGTACTCAATCAGAATCTGCGGGTCACGAAACGTAATTGGAAAAAATCTGCGGGAAGTTAATTAGTTCACTTTTGCCAAGTGGTGCTAATTGGAACCACCAGATTACAGCAACTATGCTTAAGTATCGGCAAAAACTCATCCTGTATGATCTGTCAAACAGGTGTCCAATCAATATAAGGGAAAACATTTCTTTCTATGTGAAGTTGCTCAGAAAAGCAGGAAGGTTTTCTGGTAACATTTCTACAGAATTAAGAACGTCAGATTAAGACGAAGAGAGTTCATTTAGCCGGCAAATGACATGTCTATTAAACATGTCAACCTTCAGCTGCACAAGTTTCTGATTAAAGTCAAACACAAAGCAAACATAATCAAGCAGTACAGATGTTGGGAGGGAATGTGCGTGCAGTCTGCTGTTGTGAGGCTCCTTGCTCTTTGACAAGAGGTAAGCACCACTAAAATAAACCTCAAGTGAAGCGTTTGTCTGATTTTCCCATCAAAATAATGAAATGTGATCAGGTTTCGCTGCACAGTGCCAGGGAGCGTCCAGGGTCCACAACTGTCAAGGCAGACTTCAAAGACTTGTGGCCCTTCTGCACTTCGCCTGCTCTGGCCTCGCTGACTGACTGGTTGGATGACATTCCTGGCTTGTTTCTGTTACTTCTTTCCCTCCCTTTTTAGAGTCCGACATCTATTATTCAGCCTTCACAGCAAAATTACAGTATGTATAGAAGAGCAGAAAAACAAAGTTAGACAGCGAGTTCAGAACCGTTTCAGGAGATAATGAAAGAAAAAGATGGCTGACATTTGAGTATTTGGTGCTTGTTTTCATGACATAATTCTACAATTGAGGCTCTGAAACAGCGCTAAAGATGTCAAGAGACAAAAAAAAAGGCTTGTGAAAACAGATCACTTCCAACTTGGCTGTCCTTTTTAGTGAAGTAGGAGCAAAAGGAACCAGAACAATTAGTTATGTCCTCTTTGCAACAGGAAAAGTTTAGACTTTATAGTCAATGACTTACTTACAACACAAATACTACAGCAGAACAAAACCTACCAGCTGCCACAACCATAAAGTCGCTTGTTTACAGTGATTATATGAAATGATGCAGCAGCTGGGGTTATAAATAACATTAACGATTGTTAGCATTGAAACACTTGGAGCTAAGTTTAAAGAAGAAGCTTTTAATTAAGTTGAGGTTTTCTTAAGCTGCGAGTCCTAATCAGCAACATCCAAACAAACAGAAGCTTGAAATATATTGATTCACATTATTTGTCTAAACAATATGTAAATTGCACCTTTTAAGCTGAATTACAGAAATACATGAACTTTTTCAGGATATTCTAATTTTTTGAGTAGTACCTGTATTTCACGTTAAAAAATAGGTCCAAATTGAAAAAAAGCGAACTTCCCCTTTGATCTTCAGCTTCGATGTGAGCAAATATACAATTACTAAATGGCACTTTTTGTATATTACACATTCTAAAATTAAACGTTATTTCATTTGTTTGTTTGTATCGGTGTTTTTAAATTTTGTTGTTTTCAGTGCAATGACATACATTTATCACTGGTGGTAAAACAACTAGAAACTGCTGACACAGCTCGAATTAGATGAAAAACTCTCCGTTATCGAAACCTTGATGGGGGGGGGGCGATCAACGGTCATTTTTTAGACAAATGTGGCCAGAAGAAAATCTAGTAGGAGTGGAAATCCCTCCCACCCCGGAAAAACAACAGTCCTTTAAGCATGGAGCCGTGGAGCATCATCTTAAGTTGGTGGTTTTGGCGTTTCTGTTTGCACTGCAAATGCACATGGTTGGGCAGCAGTGCACAATGACCGGCTGGTACGGCAGGTGGTGCTGGGAGAAAAAAAACCTGCACCTCCTGTTTATTGGACTTGATCCGTATCCGCTGCCGGTGTTACAAGGTTTGACAGTCCGCCTTTCCCACGCGCAGCTGAGTGTTGGGCGGAGGTCAGTTAGCGCTCTGACTGTCAGGCGGATCTGTGGACTTGGAGACGGATCAGCCGCGGAGTCCACTGCTAACTGGGGAGGCACGGAGCTGTTCATAGTGCCTCAAGTAAAAGAGAGGCGGCCCCGGAGGAGACGACGAGTTGTCAGCGTTGCTATAACGACGGCGGGTAAGGTATGTAAGCTCACAGATTACAAACGGCGGTGGACTAGTGGTCTTGTGTTGCACTTCGTTATCGTAGGGAACGCTACAACGTTGGTGGACACGACTGCTCCCGTGATGCTAGCATCGCTGCTCAGAGATCGACTCTGTTCACTTTCTAACTTTGACGATCTTACATGTGACAACACCTGAGCTCAGACTTTAAGGACCGCCATGTTTGGGAGCTGTGGTTTGTTTTTGTTTTAATATGCCAAATTGTTGGATTATTGTTGTTCATGCTGTTGAGCAAAGCTAGCTAGCAACTGCTAATGTCTGCGGTCACTTGTTGCCATAGCAACAGTAAACATCACGTAAGGACTAAGGGGCTGTAGAGATGCAGAATCAAGCTATACACTGTAAATTCTAATAAGTTGACTTTCTTAAAAAAATATGCAAACTTTCTGCCTAAAAAAATTAAGTAAACTCTAATTGGAGTGATTAAGTAGAATAAACTAAAATGGTTTAAGTTTGTAGAACTTTTCTGAAAGTTAAATTTGAGTAAGCTGTAAGTGGATGATGCTGGGGAGGAAACTTGATCGGATTAATTTCACAGATATTAGATTCACACCATTTTCAATTTTATTTTCACCAACAACATGCTTTTAAGTTCATCTTACTTAAAGTAAGTGATGAACTAAAATTGTTTTACTATGTGAAAAACTTAGTCTGGGTGGGTTTAAGCTACAACTATTGTCAGACCACACACATCTCTGTCGCGGTGCAGCATCTGCTGGGTAGTAGATGTTCAATACAGGAATTGACAAACAAATTGAGAGCAGTCACATGACACTACAAACATCATTTATAAATCCCTCATTTGTGAATAATCTCCAATTTATTGTTAAAAGAAGTGAACTGCATTGTGGGAAACCTGCTCCCTCCCCACCCCTAATTTCCCTTTACTCATTTTAATTAGCTGTTTCAACTTAAGTAAATTAAGTTATCTAACATGTTTCCCTCCAAAGTTCTTACAACTTATTTAGAATAAGTATTACCAACAACTAAGTTAAAATTAAGTTCTGCCTACTAGATAGATTCTAGTAAAGCCAATATTACCATTTACAGTGTAGATTACACACGTTGTATTATTGTTCCGAATACGTGACTTTAGTAGAGGTGGAGTTGAGTGGATGTCAGCAGCTGGTTTATCCGGTTATCTGACCGTTTTTTTCCAGGAGAGCTTTCAGCTCTTGTCTGTCCACGTCTGTCCATGCTCGTCCTCTCGCCATGTTTATTTAGGTTTTGAGTGCGCGCTGCACCTCACCTACCCTAGATATCTTGCGTTTGCATTGTGTGTAGTGTGACCACGTACATTTGGTCCTGTGTTTGGTCCGGTTAGCTTCACACTGCATACGAACCGGACCAGGATTCGCTTGCAAGCGAACCGAGACCCACGTTTTCAAGCGGACCAGAGTTCGCTTGTTTGGTCCGCACCAGAGTTCGGATGGGCTTTCACACCCGCCCAAGCGAAGCGGACTATCTGAGGAAACGAACTCTGGTCCGTTTAAAGTGGACCAAATAGCCCTGGTGTGAAAGCGACCTTAGTTTAGACCCATGTTATGGATTAGTTACCTCATTGTTGCATAATATTTAGGGATGCACGATATAATCAGCCCCGTATCGGTATTGGCCTATATCAGCTTTAAAACCGAGTATCGGACATTGGCCGCCCCGCCGATATTTAATCAATATTTAATCGATCAGCCCGCTGTTTTTTGAAGTCTTAAAATAATAATTCTTCTTTAAAAACTTCTTTTTTTACAGACTTTAAAACTTCTAAAGACTAGGGGTGGGAGAAAATATAGATAGACTGACAATTAAAATATTTTCATATGCTGATATATTGACATTTAAAAACGCAGCATCGGTCTATTTTACAAACAAAATCTTGCTATATTTCATCGTTCTGTTACAAAATCTCGCGAGAATTCACAAAAATTTCACAATATTTTCATATGCTGATATATTGACATTTAAAAATGCGGTATCTATTTTACGAATAAAATCTCTGTTTAAAAATCTCGTGAGAATTTACAAAATATTGTGAGATTTTGTAACAGAACAATGAAATCTCACAAGATTTTGTAAGCAAAATAGATCGATACTGCGCTTTTAAATATCGAATTGATATTGGCATATGAAAATATCACGATATTTCAGTGTGTTGATATTTTTTCCCACCCTTATTTTTCAAAGTGTCGGAACAGATAATAAAACTGCTATTTGCAATAACTGCTTATTTTTTTCAGCTTTGATATCGGCTATCAGCCACGAGTTTTAAAATATCGGCATATCGAATATCGGTCAAAATTCCAATATTGTGCATCCCTAATAATATTTTTTATTTTACGATCTTTTGTCAACAGCGGTCGGTGCGGTAAAGCCATGTTGCTATCATTTAAGTTAGTTAACGTTACAAAATGGTCATTTTTCTCGGTGCTAATGTCATTTTATCAAGATGACCGTCTGTATAACGTGCTTGCACCAGTAATGGTATAAGATGACCGGGCTGTTGTCATCCCCCGTAGCTGCAGAGTTACGTATAACTTTAGTTATAGCTCCTGTTCACCTTTCAATAAGCCGTGGTATGCGGTGACAGCTGAATATGTCCATGGTGGCTGCGTTTGTAGCTTATGATTAAACAGACAGGGTTAACGGTGCAAATAAATGTAAATGAAGTAAATTCTTCTTCTGAATTGACAGACTGAACGCCGCTTTGGCGTAATGCTGCCCCCCCACAGTTTGAAAACGTATCTGCATTTAAGGGGTGTCCCATTTCTAAGTCACAAAATAGCCCTTAACACTTGGTTTTGAGGGTTACTAAGCCTGAGGGTTAAGATAGGAACTGGAATTGGCCCTTTGTTTAATTTCGGGTAATCAGAACCCTTCCCAACCCCCAGATCCAAAGCAGAATTAGATACAAATGTGATTTCCATGTAAACCTCCATTTTGTATTATTATTTTCCATGCAAACACAAAGGAGAATTGTTCAGTTCTGAATAATTAATTCTGAATTTAAAAAACATCATGTAACTGTGGCCAGTTTGGCAAAAACTAATCAAAGCAGTTGAGAATTTGCTGTTACCGCCTGCTTTCTGGGAAATGAGGCAGCTTTAAAACTTCACACAATGACCGGTCAGACAAGTCAGCTCTAGCTTTAAATGCCCATGAAAAGGACAGTTTTTGTCTTCATATTTACACATTTCCTGTCAAAACAGAAGCTAAAGAGGCAGCAACTTGTAAATACACTACTCTGATCAGTCAATTTAGCTTAATCAGGGACCACCTGTTATTCTGCATTAGCTTGATTAAAATTTTGGATTTAAGGGCCTTTGATTAGCTGGAAAATTAGTATAGATCCCAGAGTGTGCAATGACTTATCACTATCTTTCAATATTTTCCACTTAAAGTCATATTTTAGGAAAACACGTCAAATGAAAACATTTAAATTTCGTTTAATTAGAAATGTGATTGTACAGCTTTTTAAAACAGACACGAAAACAAAAGAGTAATGTATCATGCATGATATGTGTCTGTTAGAGCTAGATCTGTTAAAGCTCTAACAACGGAAAAAGAAAAAAGAAAAGTCAGGGCAGTACACCGCTGCCACAAACACACTTAGTAGTTGGTTCTTGAGTGCAGTGTAGTGCAGAGTACTCATTTGCAGCATTGGGTGGCCTGCGGCCTGTGGCATCACTACTGTTCTCTTTCATTTGGAAGCGCCTGGAATGATGGGGGTGGATGAGCACATCCACACATCTCCCTGGTTTCTGCAGTGCATATCAGTTTAAGTGTCTTTATGCATGTGCGATGGACTGAGTGCAAGACCAAATGAAAGGAAATCACTTTAATCAGAGTTGACATGGCTACATACATGCACAGAGAACTTATAGGATGAAGATACGGGCCTGGACCTGATTTGCAGCTGCTTGTACTTGAGAAAGGCTACGTTCACACTGCAGGTATGCGACCTGAATCCGATCTTTTCGCTCAAATGTGACCCATATCCGATCTGCTCTGACTGTGTGAACAGCGCAAGTCGCATTGAATCTGACATTTCTGGATCGGATTCAGGCCACTTTAAATGTGGTATTAAATCGGATACATATCCGATCTGTGTTGAGGCGACTGCAGTCTGTACGGGCATGTCGCATTTTATCCGACCTCTTCTCTGAGATCGAGACAGACGTCCTTGTTTCTGCACCAGATGAGACAGAAACGGAATGTAAACAATGGACTGAACAGTTAAATCGTATTTTTCTGGCTCTGATTGAACGTCAACTGGAAACTAATGAAAGTGTTGGGGAAATTTTGGGTCAGCAGCTAGTGTGTGAAGGTGAGTGAGACGGTGTGCACGCGGGGGAAACGCGTCGCTGTGAATGAGGCAGAAGAGGAAAGGTGTGTGTGAAATGTGTCCGGCTTAGAAAGGCACATTCACCGCAGCAGGTAGAGAAAAGAACCGCGGTGATAAATGTGCAGCATTAAAATAAAGCCGCTTCTCTCCAGCATAACGTCCCCCTCGCGCGCGCTCAGTAATCAGCTGATCACTGTGATATGAGTTTATTTCTACATGTTGCAGCAACTGTTCAACACACAGACGTCATCACAAATGCGTTTCTCTTCTTCCTCCGTCGTCACAAAACCCGCTCATACATTTGCTGACTGCCGCCACAAATTGCTTTCAACGTGAGTCCGCAATGCCGGTAACCTCCATGTTTGTTTGCATTGGTTTCCATGACCACCGTTATGTGCGTGATGTCATTCATGTTTAACTGAGCATGCGTGTCACTTCAGAAGCGTGAGCTGTTCATATTGCAGTCGGCGACGGGCCACATTTAGAAATGTAATGTGAACACCCACACAAAAAGATCGGATCTGACAAAAAAATCGGAATTGAGCATTAAGACCTGCAGTGTGAACGTAGCCAAAGAGACCCAAATACAGACAGACCAGTGAAAGACTGACAGGAATACAAACGACAAAAGACAGGACATGTATTGAACACAAATGTCCTCTTCAAATCTTCTCTTCAATCTGGTTGTGATATGAAGATGGGTATCACTTTACCTTCTTCGGCTCATCAAATGTAGCAGTAGGTCGAAGCAGGCGACGCCATATACTGAACAGAAAGATGGCCAGATGCCAACTTGGTCAAAGAAACTGTCAATCAACCAGAGAATTTAAGCCCCTCCCACTGAGATGTCCAACTGAGCCCAAACTAACACCTACCAGAACACGTCAGCTGTATTATAATCGACGACCATGTCTTCAACGTTTTATACGTTCTATACAACACACCAACAGCTGCAGTTAAATGGCCACAAGGTATAATTAAGGCCGCCGTTAAAAACAGTGTCTAACGAGAGATGAGCTTCATGAATATAGGACGCAGTGCACTGTCTCATAAAGGGCACACCACTTCCCACAATGGTGCTTAATGTTGGGCTTTAAGCTCATCATGATGTAAATTCTTATAGATGCAGGGCTGCTGACAAGCCACAAGATGCAACACAACTGGTAGAGTGTGAGGGAACTCACAGGAAGCTGGTTCGTTTTGGGATCATCTCTCTCAAAATGTTTTTGTAAGTTATGTGAAATATTAAAAGGGAGATGATGGAAAGGCAACAGGAAGTCAGATAAGGACTGGTTCCAACCAAAATACGCAGAATAGCATCTCTGAACACACAACACATCCAGCAGCAGAAGACCACACCGGGTGCCACTCCTGTCAGCGAAGAACAGGAAACTGAGGCTACAGTTCACACAGACTCACCACAAATGGACAATACAACATGTTGCTGGTCTGATGAGTCTCCATTTCAGCTCCACATTCTGATGCTAGGCTCAGAATTTGGTGGAAACATCATCGGGCTGGACAGTATGGCATGAAATTCGATATTACGATATATTGAGCAGTTCACCTTGGAAACGATAAATAGACGATAACTGGATAGACTGGATGGGATGGAGTCACATGACTACAGACGGTGCGTGTAGCTCAGCGTCTTACAGGGACATGAGCACAGCCGACCTATAAACAGCCAAAAAACACTGTTCATTTTTACTGAAAACACTAATATTCTGCCCTTACGGTAACTTCATGTGACTTCTAGTTTGGCAGATGGATAACAGGTTCCTAAATAAACACCCAAGAGGCTGTAGATACATTTTGGACGTTTATGAGAAGTTCTGTAAAACTAAAATACAAACATACGAATGTACATATTAATCAACTTAAATGAGTCAGATTCTTATTTAAATATGAGCAAATATCGCTTTGTGTCCATGAAAAACACACTGTTTATTATTTAATTGCACACACACGAACCCATAGACAAGCTAACATAATTAGCATCGCTAATGTTTTCAAAGCGTTCAACATTTCTGCAAACGTTTAACACCTCACACTGACATCAAATAAACTTCTCTGATCACTTGCAGACATTTTCTTTAAGATTACGTAAAGAAAACGCACAAAAGACGACTGAAAAACATCCAGCAGGAATGTCCTGCAACAAACTACGGCAAGTCTGGAGAGCAAAAAAGAAGTCATGTTGCGGCAGTGCCACTACCGGCTGTTTTTAAAGGGACAGCACACCGAATTTACTGACATGGGCAAAATGACGTCGGTTATCGTTATAAATGTCGCTGTCTGTAAATTTTTCAGTGCATCACCCAGCCCTTAAACATCATGAAAGGATGGATCCATCCTGCCTTGCATCAAGGCTTCAGGCTGCTGCTGGTGGAATGATGTGGGGGAGATTTTCTTGGCCCACTTTGGGCCCCTTAGGACCAACATGGCGGTTTAACCACCACAGCCTACCAGAGTATTGTTGCGTCACATCTTTCAGCCATTTTCAAGAAAACCTCACGAACAAGCTTCGCATTTAATAACAGAGCTTTGTAACTAACGATTTTGCAAAAATGTATGAAATATTGTTTCCTTGTTACTTATTAGAGAATAAAGTTTGTAGGAGGAATCAGGTTTCTTCAAGATATCACATACACTGGAATACACTGTACGATGTTCTCAATAGTGTCTTGCAGGTCCACCTCAAACTGCATGAATAAATCGCAAGATTCAAAAGTTCATAGCGCAGGATTCAGGTTTTCACACTATATGCTGCTTGGAAATCGAGTACTTGAATACGACTTGATCAAATACACTATACGTCAAAACATGACATGTTGGACCCTTGAGACTGGGGAAAATAACATTAAAATATAATATTAAAATGTCATGATAGGCTATGTTTGCCATTTGCAAATGCCCCTTACAAAAGCGCGCCCGTTACTGTATCCCTGTTCCCCTGTTCTTTGTTCTGATCTTACAAACTTTTGGCCTTTAATAACCAGCTGGTTAATGCTACGCTGGTAACTAGCTACAGTTTTCTCTCTACTTAAATCAGAATCCCGCAGCAGGTCAGTAAAAATGCCATTGAACAGATTTTATGAGTGCACGCGTGTCGCGAGTAAGAATTACGGACCGGGGTGACCCGTGAAGCTCGGCATCGTGCTTCACCAGCTTGACCAGCCAGTTAAGGAGATGTTTCCATGTCTTTGGACCAGTTTAGTTTGCTTTTTCAATCCATTGCTTGCTGGTTTGAAGATCATCCGAGATCCTTTTGCTCCCTTTGCTGTTCCTTTTCAATTTAGCGATGTGTGTACATGTGCAATCCGAGAGCTTGAGACCAGTCAGCATACAGCCCTGCCCCAACCGTGCAATAACCTCATGGAGCGTTTAAAATTCATCCAATCCACGATTTCTGATCGGGAGGTGGTGATCGCTTCTTGTAACCTCATGTAGACCAAACAAGACACCAAGCAAGTTTTTAATCAAGTTGTCTTTGCAATGGATTATGTGCACAACTCCACTACTTCCTGAACTTCAGCCAGCTCCTTTGTCTGCTGTCTTTCATTGTTGGACAAACTGATTTATCCAGGCGTATCTGGCTAATGCCCTTGTAGTTACTGAGGTCAGGCACACCTGAATTAATCAAACCATCCAATAATGAAAGGCAGGAGACAGAGGAGCTGGTTTAAGTTCAGGAAGTAGTGGAGTTGTGCATAAAGCCCATTGAGCCGAAAATTGGACTAATGTGAAAACTAGTACGAATGAAAATCAGCCTCAAAATGGGTCAAAAATTGTACAGTTAATGCCTGACATAATGCAATTTTCTCAAAATTTCTGATTTCTTTTTGATGCGCAACCCTACCCCTATCTTTCATGGGGTTAAAACCTCCTTACTGCTGTCTGACACATCCGTCCAGTTCCTGTTTCATTTAGGAGAAGCCTGGCCTCAGGTCCATTTCTAACAGCTTTGTCTTTTGTTGCCTGTCTGAATCTGTAATGACAGATATTTTTGGACTTTTTTCAGTTCAAAGTCAAACGGTGGTTTGCAAAACACTGGTTTTTATCACATTTTCTTTCTTTTCAAGTTTTGTTGCCTGTGTAATGAGGAAAAAAAAGAGGTTTCCCTGAACAAAAGCCTTCTAAATTAAAGGTTTATAGCAGCTACAGTAAAGACACTGAATGCTGAACTTTGGGTCATAATTTTTCTCTAAGTGGATATGTCTTACGTCTCGTGACATCATATATCTTAAAGTACTGTTTAATCTGCAGTGGTCATGATCCTATTTCACAGCTCATGGGAACCAGACAGTAGCTGTAAGAGGACAGCAGTCCCCCCCCGTAGAGGACAGGAATTTGAAAGGAGCTTCCATGAAATTTGAGAGCAGTCTGAACTTTTGAGAAATACCGATGTCCTCCTTTACGGCGGTCAGAGATAATAAAAAGAAATACTGCATGCAGTTTATGCTTTTTTCTGGTTAAACTTTGATGAAGAGAGACGGGTATCCAGATCTCCAACTGAGACAGAAAACATTTAATGAGACCTTCGCATAAAGTTGTGAAAATGCATAATGTCTTGCTTCCAAGAAACATAATAAGGGTTAAGAACAAACTCTCTAAACACAACAAAAAGATCATATCTCACATCTTCCTGTTAAAATCATTGCTTTGTTAAAGGATTTTAGATTGAGACAATTACAAAACCAGGTTAACTGTTGCTAGACTAGACAAGGTCCTTTTTGTCTCTTGTATTCAGAGATGTTGAAGCCACATTCTTCGATTAAAATATCAATTAAAAGAAAATCATTAAATTTCCAGACTGACTATACACTTCAAAGTTAATAGTAAATTGTTAAATAAGTCGTTCTGGTGTTTCTGTCAAAGCTTAAGTTAATTTTTATGCATTTCTCTGAATAAAAATATTGTATCGTTACATGAAAGGGATTTGTTTAGAAAAAAAATTACTTGGCCAGGTTTATTTTAGGCATATATGACTTTATAATCAGAATTATATCTCAAATTATTTTTAGATCTTCAAAACATCTGGTGAAGTTTAGGGATTTAAAGGGCATGGTAAGGTTTAGGCTACGTCTACACTAAGCGGTTAATGTTATACGGGGACGTTTAACCCCGTCTTATCTGCATCCACACAGTCGTTTCTGAATCATCTAAAGGCGTTAAAGATGTTTCTTTCAACAATTTTTGCAATATTCTGTAACATTGGGTTCACTACTCCATACGCTATGATTAAAAAAAAACATTCTCCATTCATCTCTGCATGAACTTTTTCATTTGTCTACTGGCTCGTCAATCACTTCTGCTACCGTAGTAAGTGATTAACGGTCATTTCAACAGGTAATAGGCAAGACTGATCAATGAGTGATTGGCTAAAGTAATGCTGCGACCCAGAAGCTGCGCGCACTCGTCGGATGTTTACAGCATGTAGTTAACATCATTTTGCTAGCAGTTAGCGACGTTCAGACAATGACATTCTGTTTGTGTTTGTGACATGATGGAGAATCCGTAGCTGCTGTCTGCTTAACAGCGGAGTGGCTCATGTACGTTAATCTGTGGCCGGAGGAGGGAGCTGTGAATGTAGCAGGCTGGTCTTACGCATGCGCTTTATTCAAAAACTCGCTAACAGTCTCTGCTTTCTGAAATGCCGAAACCTCTTCGAAACCTCTTCGACGCAAGCAAAATAATGACCGCCCATTTGCACTTACTGAGCATGCGCCACATCACGGGCAGACGCATGTGTCTGACATCAGCCTGTAAACAGGAAGGTCATTTCACCATTTACTCAGACTACAGTAGTGAAGGAATAGTCATTCTGTGGCGGGTTTTATTTTCATCACTTCCGTTCATTGAACGGCATAGTTATCCAGACTAGGCCGTTTATCCGCCGGCTTGCTATCTACACAACCCCCTTACCCGGATAAAAAAAATAAATAAATAAAAAACAGGCGAATGGGGGACACTAACGGTGCGTCCCAATACACCCACTAGCCCTACTTTTTAGCCCTAAACTCTGCGCGTTCCTGTGAAGGTAGTGCTGTCCCAATCCCTCTTTTCATGTGGGGGAAGTGGACATAACGAGGGGTAGGGGGTGTGAATCTAGCCCTTCAGAGCGAGGGACCTCCAGAGAGCGGCAGGACTCGGAGAAGAAAACTTACAAATGTACATATGTACAGATTACACGTTTGTTCGTCACGTTAGCCAGACTAGCCACGCTAGCTAGGCTAAAAAACTGATGAAAATCTTGGAGGCTTTTCAGCAGTTTACAAGAGATAACAGTCGTTATGGCGACGTCTTCCCCGTGTGGCTGTTTTGTTTATTAATCAACCGAAGCGTGATGAATGATGATAAAAAGAAAGATGACTAACTGTTAACTCTGTGTTGCTGCTGGGTGTGTTATGATGAGACGCATGTGCAAAAGTCACTATGCAGTCGCTCACGTGCCTGAGCGTAAATGCAGCAGTGGTGTCCCAGTTCCTAGGGGAGATACAAAGCCCTACCTCTTGTGGCTTCAATTCGAGGGTGTCGTGGTAGCGGGCGAGGGCTAGTGGTTGAAAGTAGGGGGAACATTGGGATTGGGCCTTAAGTGCCAGGTAAATGTGGATAAAAAGGCGTATCATGCACGTTTAAGCACTGACATGGCTTAGTGTAAACGTAGCCTTAGACATAAGCACTTGGCTAAGTTTAGACATCTAAACCAATGCTACTTAATTTGGTCCTGGACAGCAATCCAGTAGGTTTTCCATGTCTCCCTGCTCTAACACACCTGACTCAAATTAAATAGCTAATCAAGTCCTGCACAATGACTCATTGTCTTGTGTTGGAGCACAGAGACATGGAAGCCTGCTGGATTGTTGCCCTCGTAGGATCGAATTAAGTAGCTCTGATCTAAACTATTTAGCAACATTCATTTAAACTTTAAAAATACTTGATTGGGATTTGTATTTAAACCACATTCAAAAGTTTCAAAGTGGTCAGATTTAGACATTTAAACTACTTTGCTGGGTTTATTCAAACTTAAAAAAAGATATTTTGGTATTTGAAATTGTTTAGAGATATTAAACTAAGTTTACATATAAATACACTTAAGCGGGATGATTTAAACTTTAAAAAATACATAACGGGCTGAGTATTTAACCTACACGGCAAGCTTTTCAAGTTTTTGGTTAGGTTTAGGCATTTAAATGATTTAGCTAAGATTGCTCACATCAAGACTGTAATTTACCATTTTAAATTGTTTTTAAAAATCAAATATTTGGTTAAGGTTTCACATGTAAAATACATTAGAAATAAAAGTTCTTTTTTACATTTAAACTACATGGCCAGGTTTATGTTACTACATCTTCAATCAATTTTAGTTATTTAAAGGGTTTGGTTATGTTTAGAGATTTAAAGGACGTCAGACATTTTAACTACTTGGCTAAGTCTTAGTAATAGATTTCATTTAAAAAAAAAAAGAAATATGGTTCGGTATGGGTATTTAAAAATCTTTATAAAAGTGTTGACACAAAAATAGCTTGGTTAGGTTCAGGCTTTCAAAGAACTTTTTGTGATGCAAACCACAGTCTTCAGTCAATGCGTCATGTCATTGGGCGCATTTTTACATAACGTAAAAGTATTTCAAATGATGACGTAAAAGTTAATTAAAACACTAATAAAATAGCCATTAGTTGATGAATGCAAACAGTATGCTAAACCCTACAATTAACTGTTAATATTAGGCTTTTTCAGTCAGTTGGATGAGATTCAATGAGTGGATGTCCTGTTTTCTGTTCTGGTGCTACTGGATTTAAGTGCGGCATTTGATACAGTAGATCACCAGATTTTATTAGACAGATTGAGAAGTTTAGTGGGCTTCTCAGGTACTGTTTTAAAATGGTTTTACTCCTATCTCACAGATTGACAGTTTTTTGTAAGTATGGACACATGCTCTTCAAGGACCCATAAGATAAAATGTGGGGTACCCCAAGGATCAATTTTAGGCCCAATACTTTTTAATCTTTACATGTTACCACTTGGGGACGTCATCAGGAGACACGGCATTGACTTTCACAGCTATCCTGATGATACGGCCATGTGAAGCTGGGTGTCTCCTGATGACCTGGAGCCAGTTAACACCCTTTTAAACTGTATTTTAAATATAAAGTCATGGATGGCAGAGAACTTCTTACAGCTCAACCAGGACAAGACTGAAGTTTTAATAATCGGTCCTGAAGACAAGAGAGAGATCATTTCATGCAAACTGCAGAATTTTAAACCCTCTCAGTGTGTAAGAAATCTGGGTGTTCTTATTGATTCTGAGCTGAATTTTATCCAACATATCAAAAATGTCACAAAGACAGGTTTTTATCATCTTAAAAACATTGCCAGAGTCCGCCCATTTCTCTCTCTTGCCAGCACGGAGGTGCTGATGCTTTTATTTCCAGTAGAATAGATTACTGCAATGCCCTGCTCTCTGGTCTTCCCAAAAAGAGCCTTTCTAGTTTACAACTACTTCAGAACTCAGTCTCACGTGTTCTGACAAGGACCAGAGGGCGGGAGCACATTACACCAATCTTAAAATCGCTGCATTGGCTCCCCGTGCGTTTCAGGATCGATTTTAAGCTTCTTTTAGTGGTTTATAAATGTCTTAATGGTCTTGGGCCTTCTTATTTATCTGACCTGGTTTTAAGGTATGAGCCCTCGCGGACCCTGAGGTCCTCAGGTACCGGCCTTCTGGTAGTTCCCAAGGTTCGGACCAAAACCTATGGTGAGGCGTCATTTTGCCATTATGGCCCCCGCCTTTGGAACAGCCTGCCTGAGGGCCTCAGGGCTGCAGAGACTGTCCATGTTTTTAAGAAAAGGCTCAAGACCTACCTTTTTGGTTTAGCTTATAATTTGGTTTTATTCCTTTTAATAAGTTGGTCTTTTTTACCCTGTCATGGTTTTATTTACTTTTTTATCTTTTTAACTAGTTTATAGTTTCTATAATTCTGTTTTGATTACTGACTTCCTTTAACCAAGTGTATGATTTAGACTTATTTTGTAGGCTTTTAGGTTGTCTGATTCTTATTTTATTTAATTCTATTTTAGGTATTTTAATCCCTCCAGTGTTTTCCTCATGGGGTCCTCCATGTCAGGGCCTATGCCTGCTTTAGCGTTGGGGCCGTCGCCTGTCTGGGTGGTTGGGGTCCAGCACTGCAGCCTAATAGCTGGGGGGGGGGTATGTGTGCTGTTTTAGATAAACTTGGGGGACTGTTGATGTTATGTGTTGTTTTATATTATGTGAAGCATTTTGTAAAGCTGCTATGCATGAAAAGTGCTATATAAATTTGATTTGATTTGATTTTAGTCACAAAGCTTCATCTTTATACTTGTAAAGGTTAGTGGCACAAATAAAATAGATTTAATGATCTGTGTTTTGCATCATTTGTTTTTTTGGCAGACATCCACGATCAGTTCCTGATTCGCCCTTTTCCGTGATCACGTGTCACTCCCTGATTCGTCACGTACCGTCATGCGTCTGTCTCAACTTCTGTTCACAATTGTGCACGCATTCCCCGTCCATGCAAGTTGTTATGCGATATGAGTTTCAGGCCTGCATCAGATTTGTAGATGATGATTTTTGGGACATTGTTGGGTCTTTTTTTTCCCCTTTTTTCTCATCTCACACTCACAGACACACACTGTCTAAGACGGTACATCCTTTCAACCGCAGGAGCGTCGAGATAAATAAAGCAATCTAAAGCTAGTCTGTCTTACAGTGAACGTGAAAGAATGCAGATGTCAACATCTCAAACTGGCCACAAATTGGCAGTTGTGACACCACTGAGGCTTCAGCTGCTACCCCACCCCCCTCTCCGCCCCTTTCAATCCTCCCTCTCTTCTTCTCTGCCTCCTGGGACCCCTCCCTCACTTTGTCTGCATAACCATAAAATAGAAATGTAACAATTACAGTGATGTCTGAGTTTGAATCAACACTGGAGATACTCGCTTTAAATAAAGTGTTCCTTTGTTTCACTGACATCCAAAGATATTAGAATAATCATCAAAGCCAGAGACGTATGGAGAGTTAAATGTAATATGACATTTAAAAAAATAATTAAAATTTCTTTTGCCACTTAGTTTCTATTTGTTTTTCACTAGCTAATTAGATTTTTCAGTAACTCGGGTCTTGGGTCCTCCCCAGGCAGCATTCCTTCATCCAGAATTTGTAAATATGATGAAAAATATTCAATTCAGCAGTCTGATGTAACATTTCTAAAAACCACCATGCATCTGAAAGCTCTAAGGTTCAAATGAGGATACAACTTGGAAGTTTGTCAAGTAAGGATGAGCCACCCATCTCACAAGGGCCCTTTGCATCTGACATATGTTTTGGGAAAAAAAAAGCTGTTGGTTATGAAGGAATTTGGCACCGAAAACACACTGTGGAAGGGAAAAGAAAGGAGAGAGATGAAAAAGAAAGAAAATGTCAGGGGGCTGGAATAAGACAGTGTGGCCTGTTTTGACACTATATGTCAAACACACCAGCGATGAGGGGAGGGTGCCGAGGTCTCCACCGATCTGTGGCTTTGCAAGACAGCGAAGGACGGCAGGAAAGAAAAAAAACTACTGGTGATGAAAAGATGAAGAGGGCAGTGAATAAAAGACCACAAGGAAAAAGCCATAAATTGAGAAAGAACTGATGATTTTATATGAAAAAAATATGTTCAAACCAAAGATTTCCCATTACAAGCAATAACATGAGGCCAAATGAAAACTGTTTGGACGATGTCTTATTGAAAGCACAATACAATTTGTCACCTCTACCAGCAGAGGATATTACTTTTTTCATTAGTCGGGATTTTATTCTCATTTAAAGAGCAGACTTTGCCTTTTTTATGCCATTTGACGGATAAACATCCATTTCATGTTTTCTGCACAACTCTTTCTCTAATTTGTTGAGAAGAAAGATTAGAGGCACTTTTAGGGATATGATCTTTGCCCTTAAAAATTCAGGTTCTGTGATGACAAATTCACCTTAAAGGAATAGCACACTCAAAGAATGATGTAACTTTATTTTCCACTTCCCCTCATGGTGAGCAAGACTCTGGAGCACTTTTTTAATCTCTCAAATGCAGCCAGCGATCAGGAAGGCTTCTTGTTTTCCCCCAATTTTCTTATGATGGAGTTCGCCGGGTCCGAGCCAAAAGGTCCATAAAAGTCCACAAAAACTTGTCAAAAATTCTCCATACTGCTCATCCAATGTAATCCAGGTGTCCTGAGTGGGTACCGTCCATATTTTACTCAAAAACATCATCATTTAGTATATTTTTAGAGCCTAAAACAGTAGTACATTGCATCTCTTGTGAGCACGCCGATGTGCATTCATGAAACTACGGAAGCCGCGGCAGACGAGATCGCGTGTTCTCGTTCTCTCTCTGTTTTTTTTTTTGTTTTTTTTTAAATCAATATCCAACCCATCTTGGACCCTCTTGTGTTTGTCTGCAGCTCTGTCGCTCTTAGCACAATGTAAACAGCGAATTTCTTCTTCTATGTTTGCATTATTGGCAGAGTAGGCTCTGAACCCCGAGGCTTCCATAGTTTCGTGAATGCGCTTATGCGTGCTTCGCGGAAGTAAGATGTAGTACTGTTTAGGCTCTAAAAATATAATAAATTATGTTGTTTCAAGTAAATTCTGGACACTACCCACTCAGGACACTTGGATTACATTGGATGAGCAGTATGGAAGAATATTGACAAGTTTCTATGGACTTTTATGGATCTTTTTGGCCCGGGGCCCCGGCAAACTCCATTATATGAAAGTTGGGTGGAAAACGAGAAGCCTTCATGATCGCCTGCTGCTGCATACTATTTGCTTTTGCAATAATACAGGAAGGAAGAAGGCTGCCCCCCTCCCGATCTTTGCTGATAAGTCAGCTTTAAGCTCAATTTCCACCAATGGGTCAGTTTATTTTTTTTGCATTTCCCCTGGTAAAAACTGGGAAAGGTGCCAAAATATCTGACCCAAACTGTCCTACTTTTTTGGGGACCCTTTTGTGACGGTACCAATCTTAACACTCTGACACAAAAAATTTACGAATTTACTCAAAACAACATCATTTACTATATTTTTAAAGCCTAAACAGTAGAACATCTTACTTTCGCGAAGCACGCATAAGCGCGTTCACAAAACTGCGGAAGCCTGGGCGTTCAGAGCCTGCTCTGCTGATAATACAAGCATAGAAGAAGAAATTCGCTGTTTACATTGTGCTAAAAGCAACAGAGCTGCAGACAAAACGGGACAAACACAAGAGGGTCCAAGAGAGGTTGGATATTGATATAAAACAAAGAAAGAAAGAAAAGAGAACGCACGATCTCATCTGCCGCGGCTTCTGTAGTTTCGTGAAAACACATCGGCGTGCTTGCAGGAGATGCGATGTTCCACTGTTTAGGCTCTAAAAATATACTAAATTACATTGTTTTGTGTCAATTCTGGATGCTACCCACTCAGGACACTTGGATTACATTGGACGAGCAGTATGGAGGAATATTGACAAGTTTTTAAGGACTTTTATGGACCTTTTTGGCTCGGTTCCCAGCGAACCCCATTATATGAAAGTTGAGGGAAAACAAGAAGCCTTCCTGATCGCCGGCTGCATTTGAGATATTAAAAAAGTGCTCCAGTCTTGCTCACCATGAGGGGAAGTGGAAAATAAAGTTACATCATTCTGTGGGTGTACTGTTCCTTTAATGTCCGCCCAGACCACCACCGTACACTGTCCTGCATCTTTTCGTCTCTTTTTCAGAATGATCGTGATCTCCTTCACCGTTTGTTTTTGCCTGAAACAGAACTTGAAGGTAAACAGTTTAAAGTGTGAAATTACCCACAATGCACTGCCAAGCAGTCCGCCACGGATGAGGTTTCTAGTTTATTCTTTACAGTTTTGTTCGATTTCCAAAACACGTGTTTCAAAAGCGTACGTTGTTTTCAAATCTGCACACACACACTGCTAAACTCTGGCATCCCTTTGCAAAACAATGCTATTCCAACAAATTTAATTTTTTTTTATTGCTAAAACACAAAAAGCCAAAATTAAGCTTAATTTTCACAACCTGTACTTCCGTCTCCAATCGCTTCACTCAGTTTGTAACTATTTTAGGTTTACTTATGATATTAGAACTGACTTTCCTTCTTTACACTGTCAATTTCACATCACCCTGTTGTCGGCTGTTGGTTTGCACACACTTCTCTCATACAGTAAAATCTCAAAGCAACAATCCACAACACACATATTTTCAAATCTCTAAACTTGTGTAATGTTTTATTGCATGTCTATGAGAAAAGTGGACATTGTCAAGTAGTAAAAAAACTAAGTCAAGCGATTGTGAACAGAAGGTTGTGAAAATTGAGCCTAATTTTTGCTTTTTGTGTTTTAGCAATTTAAAAAAAAACTGTAATAATGTCTTCTCTGATATTTGCCAGAATGTCATAAAACAGATGTTTACTCACTCAGAAGTGGGAATAACATTTATCCTCAGAAGACATTTCTCACAACAGTGTGCAGAGTTTCATTAAACTGCCAAAACACAATTTCTTTTTCATGACTGATGACTTATTGATGACTCCAATTAAGCTCCAAAAATAATCTCTCTGTTGGGATCAATAAAGTATTCATTTCAGTTAAAATAAAACTTCTACTTTCTGTCACCAATGTTTATCATAGTCACTATCATTCATTAAAGGACTTAAATCCTGTAAGTATTTTCCAGCCACACAATGCCATGTGCATCACACGTTATGAGTTTATGTCGGTATTTGCATGTGTAACAAGTCGGTTTATTTTGAACAATGTATAATTTTAACTGTTATTGACAGTTTCAGAACTCTGCTTAACAACTTCACGCTGCAAATGAAAGCCCTGCATGTGAAGAATTTAATGTCATCATTCACAAATTAACTTTAATGGTTTCGTGGAGCGGCTGTAGAAAGGCTGCAAGGCTGAGTAAAATATTGCTGCTGAGGAACCCAGGGGGGATTGCTCAACTCATCGAGTTTCAAATTCCACTGGTAGCTTAAGTTAAATGACCTGCTAAAAGTGGAAATTTTGGCATCCAGAGCTTCACATACAAGATGTTAATGATTACATATGTAGAAACAGAATCTACGCACAAGACGAGCCAATAAAAAATGGACTGATGGTCTGACATCACCAGGGACTTCACTGACACTCAAGACATGTCTGCACAATAAAATCAAATGACTCATTTGCAGTCTGTGGAAACTTCCTCCACAGTTTAACTAAAAATAGATGAAGAGTATCTTAGCGAGTAGATAACCTGTTGACTTGAAAATATGGATTTAAACTTAGCCTATTTACATGTTAACTAATGCTGAGTTTGAAAAGAAAAAAATCTGTAACTGCAAAGGTTTTTAACTCCAAATATTGCAGGGGTTTGTAACATTTAGGAGCATTTAGCATTCACTTACCGAACAGAGGGGTCATTCTTACAAGGTATACTTTGAGGAAAAGATGAACCAAAAAACATGAGTTCCACGATCTAATTCACTGCCTTACCAAAAAATTCACCACTTGGATTTAACTTAGCAAATAATAGGGGATTGTCACGCTCCGTGTTCCTGTTTCTGGAACTTGTCACATTTAAGCGCTTCCTCTTCCGGGCCAGTTCAACAATAGCTGAATCACATGTCCCTGCTCTGTTCCACTTTGTAAATTGAATAACCGCCAACCCTACTTAAATTTTCATGGATTCCCGACTGAAGCGGTGCTAAGGAATTAGTGGATCAAAGCGATTCGCCGGGAAAATGGCCGAACTTTATAACAAAACAAGGTTGCACGTTTGTAGCCGGCACTTCAATGATGCAGACTACACAGCTAGCGTCAGCTGACGTGCCTAACTTTGTGCGTCTGAAAACACAAGCATCTGAAAATCGGGTCTGCACCCTCCCGTTTCCAGTGGAACGAGGTCGGGGACATGGGGACTGCCAAGAAAGGAGACTGCTTATAAAAGAGCATCAGCTCGCTTAGGCCATGATGTTCAGCTAGCATAAACGCATGTAGCAACTGGAGGAAGAAATCAAGGAGTTGACAAGAGAGCTGTCACAGCTGAAAGTGTATCAAGTGCATATCAAGTGATTCGCTGGGATGACGGGCCGAACTTTATAATAAAACAAGGTAGCACGTTTATTGGTAGCTGGCATGTCAATGATACAGCTACATTATAGCTGGCGTTGGCAGGCTAGCGTTAGCAGGTTAGTGTTAGCAGGTTAGCGTTAGCTAATGTGCCAAAACTTTGTGCGTCTGAAAACACACAAGCATCTGAAAATCGGGTCTGCACCCTCCCATTTCCAGTGGAACAACTGGGGACTGCAAAGAAAGGAGACGGCTCATAAAAGTCTACGAACTTTATAATTAAACAAAGTAGCATGTTTGTCACCCTGTGGAGGTGACGTGCAGCTGCTGCTATGTGAAGAGGCAATGTCCTTATCTGATACACAAAATCTGTGAAAATGCTCTTTTATAAGCGGTCTCCTTTCTTGGCAGTCCCCAGTTGATCCACTGAAACGGGAGGCCAGCTGTCTGCATCATTTAAGTGCCAGCGGTCCTTCACCCCGGCGAATTGCTTTGATCCACTAATTCTTTAGCATCGCTTCAGTCGGGAATCCATGAAAATTCAAGTAGGGCTGGCGTTTATTCAATTTACGAAGTGGAACAGAGCAGTGACATTGGATTCAGCTACTGTTGAACTGGCCCGGAAGAGGAAGCGCTTAAATGTGACAGGTTCCGGAAACAGGAACACGGAAGCGTGATAATCCCCTATTCGGATCCTCCTACTGGATAAGAACTGCATGGATGATTACCTTTTAGCTGCAAGTTATTTAACCCCAACTGATGCATTGAAAGCTTCTCATTTCTTCAACAACCATGTGGAAAGAAATATTCTGTGGTCATGGAAAAGATGTTAATTTCTTTTAGAAGGGTCAAGCAGAGAAAACACCTAAGGAGATGCAGAAACTACTAAAACTGGGTTAAGAACTGTTCAAGACATTAATAGAGCTGGGAGGATAGTGTGGAACCATCGTCCTCCAGGAAGGAATGTGGTCAGAAAAACATTCTGAATGATGGTGAACTGTGATGACTTAAACGTTTGGTGAAATCACAATGGAAGAAAAACAACAGTAGAACTCAGGGCTATGTTTAATAGTGAAAGTAAGAACATTTTCACATGAACAATGTGAAGGAAACTAAAGGGATGGGACTGAACAGCTGTGTAGCCATAAGAAAACCATGAATCAGTTAAGATAACCAGAGAAAAGGGCTTCAGTTTCCTTGGGAGCATAAAGATTGTAAATGGAAGGAGGTCGGGTGGTCTAATGAGTCAAGATTCATCCTGGTCCAGAGTGATGAAGCATCAGAGTAAGAAGAAGAGGAGTGACGCAGCCATCAAGTCTAGCGTCCAACAAGCCTGGGGGGCAGTTGATGATCTGGGGTTGCTGCAGTTGAAATGTTGGCAGAAATGACATTTTTTTTGACTGAACAGTTCTTTTTAATTTGAAGAGAAGTGATTCCCTGCTGTACCATATTAAAGGCAAACAGCGTGCAAATTATGCCCTTTATTTACGGGTGCTTTGGAGCATGCACCTGCTGGCTGTCAGTGGTATTGCACGTTGAAACAACTGCACTAGTTTCTTGTCACAATGGGGAGCCAAAGTCTTCTGGTGAGCCCTGTCGGACCTCAGAGATGGAAAAGTATGAATGGAAGTCAGTGGTGAGAAAATGATTAGCATCTGGACCCAGCCTTTCTCTGCCCTGAATTCCAGAAATGTTGGTCATGGATTAAAATTGAGATTTCACATGCAAAGAAAAAATAAAAGACCATGAAGAACTTGGATTTGTTCATTTGATTTATATCAAATGAACATATTTGACTTATATATATAATTTTGCTTGAAGCCGCCTTTTGGACGCGACATTCTGTCACCACCAGAGATGGTGCTGCTCCCTGCGACTGGCGTGAACCAGACCAACCATCTTTCCATCGGTGTAATGGAAAGACTCAACATTACTTATAATGGTTTTCACCTCTGCCTGTGCTCTTTTCCTGTCCTTGAAAAAAGCAAAGTGCCAGAGTGAAATCGCCATGCCAGTAGTTCATCTTGCAGATGGTGGTGCATTTAGCTCAAGATGAGAACTGTAGCCCACAAAGCGGCTTTAAGCAAAACCGAAAGTAATCAAAGTTTTTTGTGGTATTTTATTATTTCTTTGCATGAAAAAGTTGTATTTCAATCTCACATTTCTGGACTGCAGGGCAGAGAACGACTGACACCAGAAGGTAATTATTTTCTTGCCAATGACTCCCATTCATAAATTTTCGTCTCTTAAGTCCCATTGGCTGGAAGTAGATGGGCGTGACTTCGACTCCTCATGTTGTTCCCTGAAACTCAAGCTCCGTTTCTACCAGTGGGTCCAGGACAGGTCAATCTGCATTTTTTGAGTTTCCACAGGCAAAAACTGGGACGGGTACCCGTATATCCAACCCTATCCGTCATATTTTTTTTTTCTACCCTTCCACTGGGGTATCAATCTTACTGATCCAACCCAAAAAGGTGGAGCTTGACACACTACAAGCCACTGATTGGTAAAAGAATAATAACTTTTACAATTAATTTCTTTGTCATTTAAAGCTGCATGTAAAGAAATAAAACTGCTGAATGTTTCATCCTTCATTCCTGTGTCACGTTCTAGATTATAATCTCACTGCTTTGACGCTATTACGTCTGACGCAGCTATCCCTATCCAGCCGATACGACGCCCTCTGGTTAAAGGTACGGTTGGCTTTGGAAATGCTACAGAGATCAGGATTTACCGCACCCACCTCTACTGACCCGTCCCAACCTGGACCTGCTGGTGGAGACGGGGTTATAGTGATGGGGGGGGGGGAGCAAATGGACATATTGATCTGAAGGTGAACAAGACATCAAAAAATGTTAGATTTTTCTCTGATAGCTTTTTTCTTTTTTCAGGAAACAGATGTTTTCTCATCCGTAAGTGAGATACCGTCGTGTGTCAGGGTCGTCCTGTTTATCTACTTATCAGCGATGTGTGTTTTTACTATGATCCTCCATGTGTTCAGACAGATCATCACCAGGGCGGATCGCTGTAACCAGTTCAGAGGCGTTTCATAGAAATGGTGTGCGTTCAAATGTGTGTATGTTTGCAGATAAATATGTGTGTGTGCTGTTGGACTGGGTGAGAGTGAAATATGGACTTGGAAGGGGAGATGAGGGCGCTGGCGCTGATCTCTGACAGCGCGATCAAGATGTACTTGACTGTTTTGTGTGTGCGTATGAGTGTGTGTGTGTTGGCGTCTAAATATCTACTGCACCGGCACCCCGTCGTTACCCGGACCTCCCAAACCATTCTGAAAGATGACGGTGATTTAAAGTCACGTCCCTCTAATGTAACACACACACACATATTACCATGCACGAATGGGCTGACACACACACACATGCTTATGGGAACCATGTGGGATAGACTGTCTCTGACATTACAACCATCATCTAACTCACTCTCCTACCCATGTCTCCCTCGTTAAACCTTCATTTGGGAAGGTTGTCTGTCTGAACATAAGTGTGTGTGTGTGTGTTTTCTAAAAGCCCAGCTTGTCAGGCTCCTTCAGGCATGCTGATGAAATTAATGCCTGGTCGTTTATGGGAATGAGGTCCTTTTACTCTTTACATCTCTCCCTCTTTTGAAACTGATTTAGTCATCAGTCAACTGTAGCCAGTTTACGCTGCACATGTGTGGGCATGTGTCTGTTTGGATTTGAGACACCCAAGTTACATTTCTCTCAGAGATTCTCCACTGAAATAACAGCTACAACTGAAGTTGTTCCACTGGATAGACATATTTGACCTCATTAAGGTGTGGCTGACTTCTTTTGTTTGGCATTTGAAGATCTACTTTGTCTTATTTCTCTAAAGTAAATATAGATTATTAATAAGTTGCAGCAGAGATGTTGGAATGCATTGTGGCGTATGCTGCTGCATAAATTAGCACTGCTGACATAACGCTCAATGCCAATGTCACAGAGTTTTGGACCAGATTTAATTACACCTAAAAAAAAAAAAAAAAGTTTTTAAGGAAATTTGTGTTTGGTTAGACTGGCCCCCCCCAAAGAAAAAGTCACCGCCTGGATTTAACTAAGCGAATAGGTAAGAGCCTCCTACCAGATAATTACTGCATGGCTCATCAAGTTTCACACGCACCAAGTTATTTAACCCCAACTGTTGCAAAGAGCAGCTTCTCATTTCTGAAATAACCATGTTGGAAGCCATGCTGTGGTCGTAGAAACGATGCTCACGTGTTTCAGAAAGGTCAAATTACGGCATCAAGCAGTGAAAACATCTAAGGAGATGCAGAAACTACCAAAACTAGGTTAATAACCTTCCAAACCATTTTTAAAACTGGAAGGATAGTGGGGAACCATCATCTTGTAGGGAGAAATGTGGTCGGAAAAAAACCCTGAATAATGAATGACCAGCGACTTAAGCATTTGCTGAAATCAAAACGGAAGAAAAACAACAGTAGAACTCAGACTGTGTTTAAAGGATCTAAGGGCAAAAATGAAGAAGGGTGACGCGACTGGTGCAGGGTTGTTATACTTAACTAAAACTAAGACTAAAACTACCAGTGAAAAAATAATTTAGTTAACTGAAAAATAAAAACAAAAATTAAGAAAAAGACTTAAACTAAAAAGAACAATGCAAAATTAACTAAAACTAAACTGTAGATAAATTCAGTTTAGTTTTCGTTGTTTCGCTTTCTCCCTTGATTAGACGTGAGATGCCTGTCATGCGACAGCTGCTGTTCTTCCACTTTTCCTCCAGAGGGGGGCAGTATAGCGGCTATAATCTGCGGCACCTGAACTAGAAGAAGGTGCTGAGCAGACAAAAACGGCTGAAGTTGACAGCAGGTCGAAAACGCCACAGCCCAATATGGGAGTATTTAAAGAACGACCCACCAATCGATAAGAGTAAGTGTATATTGATGAAGACTGATTGGAACATCTGTGCAACTAAAAGGGAAAAATCCAACAAATTTGAAAGTTAATTTGTGAAGTTCTCACAGGGACGCTCATGAAAAGTTCATGGTTACACTAAAGATATGTGGTGAGAGCTGTTTGCCTGTTTGGATAAGGGCCTGTTAAACGTTGAAACAAAAGTTGGATTTACATTCAGAAATAATCTGAATAACTATGGGTCAGAAATTAACATAAAAGGATTTGATAATCCATATTTTTTCTGTCACACATTCTTCCATCCTTTTCCACGTCTGCATTTTAAGGCTTTTTCTTAATACCTGAAAAACTGAGACTAAAACTAAATAAAAACGAAACTGAACGAAACTAAAACGACTCAATCATTTGTTAAACTAACTAAAACTAAACTGAAATAAAACAAGAAACTGAAAAACTAAATAAAAACAAAAACTACTGAAAATTTCAAAACTATAATAACCTTGGACTGGCGCTGCGGGTAACTGCAGCCACCAGCCGTGCCGGCACGGGAGCACGCACATAACTCACATTACTGCGCTCATAAAGTCTTTTTCTCCGTAGTTCCACTTTTTAGTGTCTCTCAGTTGATCTGGATCGTTTGCTGACGGCAGACGAATCTATAACTATCTCTTACAGTGTTTGAGTCCACTGCAACCATCTTCTTCCTTTATGAAAAGTGGACACGGATGCTGCGTCTTTGACGTCAAATCCATAGGACTGTACGAGAAATTCAGCCACCAAATTGCAGCACATTAAGCAGCACACAGCCTGTTCAAGGTAACGGAGATGCGTGGGTGGAAACGATCTTTTGGTTCGGACATGTATTCTTTCATAATTCCTTCTCCTAGTTCCTTTAATAGTGAAAGCAAGAACATTTACACATTAACAATGTGAAGTGAACTCAAGGAATTGGGACTGAACAGCTGTGAAGACATAAGAAAACCACTAATCAGTGAAGATAACCAGAGAAAAAGGCGTCAGTTTGCTAGAGAGCAGAAAGGTTGGACTCTGGAGGAACGGAAGGTCATGTGGTCTGACAAATCCAGATCTACTGTACCCTGTTTCAGAGTAATGGAGCATCAGGGTAAGAAGAGAGGAGGATGAAGTGACGCAGCATCATGCCTAGTTTCTACACGCCTGTGGGGGCAGTCTGTCATCTGGGGTCAGGTCTACATTCAGGTCTAGATTCACCAACATTATGTGCCCAAAAAATGAGCTCAGCTGACCTGAAAATCCTGAATGAGCATCTTCCTTGATGGCACGGCCACATTCCAAGATGACACCACCAGGATTCATGGGGCTCAGATTGTTGTGACTCATCTTTCTCACACATGGATTGGTCACCACAGAGTCCAGACCTGAACCCCACGGAGAATCTTTGGCATGTGCTAGAAAAGGCTTCGTGCAGTGGTCGGACTCGCCGTCATCAGTAAAAGACATTGGAGAAAAAATAATGCAACACTGGATATAAACCAATGTTGCAGAAGCTCATTGACATGATGTAATCAAAGCTAAAGGTGGTCCAATGAAATATTAGTGTGGCATTTTTGGAAGGTCAATGGGTTTCGTCCAGCCGCAGCTTTTACTGTTGATGCTTACAGCAAAATGTTTTCTTTACAAGCCACTGTGATCTTTGCTCCACAAGCTGAATCAATCATAATCAGGGCATCTTTACTTCTACACCCTAAACACGAATATTTTGGTCAAAGTGACCAATTTATATTGGTCATTTTGACCAAAATATCGGTTAATCTGACCAGTCTTTTGGTTAAAACAACCAAAACATTGGTCAAATTCAACCAATCTATTCTAAGAGTGTAATTAGTGTTTAAAACTATAACCTAGAAGTAGTTAGTGAGTAAAAGAGAAACCACTGACACAGTGATTTGTTTAAAGGGTCAGAACAATTGGAAACCAGTAATGTAACTACTCCAAACCCAGTCAACCTGGGTTCAAGCTCCATGTTCAATCATGCATTTAAGCAAATTTATGTGCGAGTGTGTAGGAGCAAGATGGTAAATGCCTCCTCTGGGGCGGCTGCTGCAGTTGACTGACCTCTAACCTTGAAGCTCAAGTGGTGCAAAAGACACCAGATTTTTCCCAGTCAGTTCATTATGAAGCTAACCTTTCCTCGGATGGGAGGAATTTATATGCTCTTGTCTCTGAACCAGCTCAGAGTTGAAGCCGTTAGAGCTAAACGCCGCGCTGCGTGTCAGCTTGTGCTGACCTATGCCTGCTTGAGGCCCCCTTCTACCCCATAATTAAGTGAATTATCTCACAGAGGACAGTGCCATACATTCCCGTTGGCGGACAGAAGGCTGCTGTCTTCTGAGGAAGCTGCCCTGACAAAATGGCCTCTCTGCACATAGATAATGAGGCAGGGGCTGACAGGTGGGTTCTGATTTGGAAGGAAGGGTCCTATGGTGGGTGGGGAGGCAGCGCACACACATATGTAGAGCATGCCCAGTCCGTCCCACGGCGGTAAACACACTCATCAGAGAGGAGGCTGTCCCTGGAGAGGGAGAACATGTTTGACATCATTAATTGGCTTTTTCAGTGCAAGAAGTCAGGGAGATGAAAAGCTTTATCAAGCTGAAATAATTAATTTTGTCCTCGCCACCCTGAATTCGCTGACACTTCACTTCGAACGTGAAATGAAGAAGAGGAAAAATGACTACTTTCCCCCCACTTTCTCTCCTTTTTCTTCATTCAATCCCCCTATTAGATTTTTTAACTCCGACTCAAAGAGACATATTAATGGAGGTAAAATGAGTTTTGTATTAAAACACAATTAAAATGAGATTTAATTAACTTGAACCTATATGAAGGGGGAAGAGGTTAGCTTTATCTCCACCACTTACAAAGGCCATAGATAAGAGGGACCACAATATATGCCCAGTGCACCGAACAATTTATTTCTAATTAATTCAAAAATCACCCCAAAAAATTATACAGGTTTAATAATATGCCATCAGAGGGACTAAAAGTTTAATCACTGACTATCTTAGAAAGCTCTGGTTGGATAATTAGTTCAATTACGCTCTTTGAAAGGCACCCACATGTTGAAGTTGTAAAAGTTGAAACTACAGCTGAACTTTCACAGCGTGGAGGAAAAGTGCAGCACTGCAGCAGAGAGCATGCTGCATAGCTATGCATGCAGTCTTCTACAGCGGGGGGCAGATTTATACCAAATCTGTACACAAAGCTACCGTATTTTCCGGACTATAAGTGATATATAAGATTTATAGTGACTTGTATATCAGAATATCTAACATATGTCTAAGTGTCAGTTCATGCTGACTGACATGACCCAATGATGTTTATAGTATCCTTCTTATCATGTTTATGACCATTTACAGGTATTAACTTTGGAATTTGAGTTATTGTTACTGCTAAAAATTCCCCAAACTAAATATGAAAAATCGCCCCATTTTAAATAAATAAATACGACTTATAGTCCGGTGCAACTTAAATATGTTTTTTCCTTCTACATGATACAGTTTTTGACTGAAGCGACTTTTACTCAGGAGCGACTTATGTCCGGAAAATACAATATGTGCATCAGCCTTTTCCTGCATATAGTCGATGCAGAGTGAGAATGAGCAAACTGTTCTTCAGAATACGCATTATTTACTCATATGGGGTCAAAAGTTTATAAAAAGCTGAGCCCTGTTGTTCTGTTTCAAACATCGAACTGCAGGCTGATTTTATTTCTGTCAATCTGCACGATCCCATCAGAAAAGATAGACCTTCAAAGGATAGACCGATGCAATAGCTGGCCGATATTGGATTTTTTTTTTTCTTTCTTTTGCTGGTATCGGTATCGGTCAGCATATCGGGTGCGTTTGCTGACCCCCAGGCTATTTATAGGCTATAGAAGCCTATAAATCATTTAGGATGTTGAGGGTTTCAAAGCAGTTCAGGCTTCCCAGCTTAAAGCAAAGAATGTGTGGCGATGGAGAATATTCACGACCGATCAAAGACTTTCACTGGGAAATGAGTTTCCTCTGGAGTATGAGATGTGCATGTTATTTCATGCACATAAAGTGTGAGAAGAGCATACGGGAGAGTAGAAGTGTTTCTCACTGGGAAAAGCAGTTAGGGGCGGGGCTTATAGTTCAAACTAAACTCGTCTCCTTACTCATGGTTTAAAACTGTGCAGAATCGGGTATAGCTCCTTTAAAACGATACTTTTAACAAATGCAACAATAAAACTTGGTTCTTTTTCTGCTCCTTGACAATTTTTCATCCAAATATCGATGCTCTAATATCTGAATGAATGATTCTTTGAAATATTCTCTGTGCTGAGCCTCGCTATCTCCTGAGTCGCCTGCAGGGGTTAAGTTTGGGTCTCGATTCACTTCTTTGAAGTAAGTTAGCGCTGCTCAGCTTTCCTGAAGTCACGTTTTTCTTCGGTACTTCTTGAGATTGGTACTTTTTCAGATAGTGCTGTTAGTTCTGGAAATTCTTCAACGTTACATTCTTTGTTTGCTTAATTCTCAGTCCAAACCAAGCATTCAGGTCAGCAGTATAATTGGTGATGAACAGAAATGAACCAGTCCATGCAGAATTACTCTATTTTCCTCTACAGCCAGCAAGGAGACCGCTGGACGAGATGAAGCTCGTTTAGTTTCTCTGATGGAAGATGGAGACGGTTCTGATCCTTTTTTACTCCATGCACGGCGTGGCTACGACTCACAGCAGGCGAAGCAGCTTCACTTTTAGTTGAGAAAAAGAGCTTTGCAATATTCCTCTTAAGCTGTGATCGTTCTGATTATGGCCATTTCTTTTGCCTGAAGCCAGAACCTGGTGACTAACTTCATGTGTGTTGCCGCCGTACACGATGCGAAGCATCACAAAGTATAAGAGGAGAGTTCAGAGCTCAATGAAGCTGCATTTTAATGAAACATCTCTAAATAACTGTGTTGTCCCTGTTGGTATTACATCTTTTATTCTTAACTGCTGGACGGTTAACTCCTGAGATGATACCAGAGCACTAGGGCTGGGAAAAAATATCGATACACTAAAATATCGTGATATTTTCAAATGCAGATTTCATATGGATATTTAAAAATGCAATATTGATCTATTTTACCGATGAAATCTTGTGAGATTTAATCGTTATCTTACGAATTCTTGCAAGATTTCACAAAAACCTGTGAGATTACGCAAGATTTCGTCAGTAAAATAGATCAATACTGCATTTTTAAATATTGATACGGTATCAGCATTTGAAAATATCGTGATATTTCATCGATATTTTTTCCCAGCCCTACAGAGCACAGTTAGAAAAGATCGAAATGTTCTTCCATATAAATTCTCTGCACGAGAACCATTCCCGTCATGGCTGATATTTCCAGCTCTTCCTGCTCAGTTAGGAATTTGACAAAGAGCCGCAGACTCTGCTGCAGGAACTTGGCTTCCCAGTCACTGTAAAATCATAAGGGAACCACAATATACAGTTTTTCATGTAGAAAAAGTGAAAATTGCAGGTTATGACACCTTTAATGACAAAATAATTTGAATGGTGGAAATTACAGCTACCCGTTAATTCTTCAACATAATCATCTTTCATTTAATTCGGAGAAAACTGCACATTTATGACACACCTGCCACTGCGACAACACAACCACTAATTATTCACAGCATCCTCGCTGTATTCAGCCAAATACAGAGTAAAATATAGTCGTAGCTTTGTAATTATTCTCCTCGCCGCCTCCACCGCCCCCAACGTTTAATACTAACAATAATAATGATGATAATCACACCAGCTCTCGGTGCTCTCCGGCTCCGTGTGGATATTTCCTCTGAGAACAATCTGAATAACAACAATAATAATAAAGTTAACTCTCAGCGCACACGCGTGTTCTCCGAGCCTTCTGGAGAAGAAACAGCAAAGGTTCTGCTTCACTTCCCATGTGGAGAAACGACATATTAAATCCGATGTATGCGTGTTCTTTAGACTACCGCCTCGCCCCAGCAGCACTCAGATCTACACAATATTTATTCCCATCAGTCGTATCAGGCTGCTGCTGGTCACAAAAACCCTAAAATTAGACATTACTCTCCTTTCTGACAATAAGAAACAGTTTTAACTCTTCATGGCAAACAAGAGCTAATTCTACACAAACATGTAGCTCTCTTCTATTTAACCCAATATCATTTGATTAAAGTTTATTAATTATTCATGCCGAGATCAGCAACACCACCCTGGATAAATATGAAAAGTGTGTAAATGTAAAGCGACTACTCAGTGAAATGAATGGAAATTATTTATTTATGCTCTGTTTGTAGCAGCGCTGGCAGTTTATTACTCTGAAACCCACACAACGGCATGCAGCCATTTTAATTAAGACTAATTGTTTTCTTTATAGGCGCTAAAGAAAGCTAATTAAACAGAATGCCAGCAACATTTCCCACAAGAGGACAGACACAGGTTTATTCACAGTGGGACGGCATCTCCGAGTTATGCTTCACACAACTTTGACTCACAACTCAACAAGTTAACTCCCAAAAACTTGTTTATGATGGGAATCCTGCATCTTTACTGAATATAATTAGAAAGTGAGAACAGTTTAAATATCTAACGCTGCCTTTTTATGTTCACTTATTGTGGTAAAAATTGGATTTTCCCTTTAATAAACCAAAGAATGCAGAGTTGTTTCTCCATGACATGCCTTCTCACATTCACACATACCAAGCAAAAAAGTAAAACCACAGTCTCCCACAGTTGCAGCCCTTCTGGTGCCACTGGAGGTTAAGTGCATTGTTTAAACCTTGACAGAAACTTCCAGCAAAGACAGAGGAGTTTAAATCTAGCCCAGAAATAATGCAGAAAATTCCCAAAACCTAAACATGCATTCAGTTTTTCACTCTATAATCTCTAAAGTGTTAAAAACGTACTCCAAACATGTGCTCGACATTTGCAGAGAAGCGACTTTAATGTGCAAATGTGGCCGTTATTCACTCCGCCGATGTTTTTGAAATAGGTTTTCAAAAGGGCTTCAGTCAGAAACCCTGTCAGAAAAATCGTCCGCCGCGACCGGAAAAGAGTGAAAAAAGCTCCGGTCGCAGCGTTATGCAACAGTGTTTGCAGCAAACCGCCAGTCCACGTGGTCCGCATTCCCACTACAGTCCATCGAGCAGAGGTTTGGGGGTTTGTATTCAAATGCAAATGTGTGGTTTGTGCAGCAGCAGTGAGGCTGGAGGACGTTTTCAGAAACAGGCTGTGCATTAAACACCTCGACTGAAGCCTTTCATATTCCCCATTTATGCAACTTTGATCTGATAAATGTTGCTGTCATCTAAAAATGGCAGATACAGTCATAACATGCAATCTCTGAAACACTTTGAATTGTGTGTTTGTTAATTATTAAATTGTTTAAAAAGGGGGGTGGGGGGTGGAAGGAAACTTTAAATAGTGTGTTTCACAGAAATTTATCTGCCATGTTGGCACCTGAAACTGTGGAAAAGTGGCTCTAGGACCTGGTCTGATGAGATTAAAGATCATATGATTGTTTTAAAATCAGAAACTCTTGTTAATTGATCGGCATGCTCTGCAGAAATTACTTAGCCCGGATCAGAATGTCCCAAATCTTCCAGTTTTTAGTGCGACCTCGTCTAACATGCTCTGCAAACAAAGAAAATCTTAAATAAATGACCCAAATTTGTATTTTCACCAACTTTCTCAAATCAGAAGCTGCGTATCAGTGGATTTATAATCTCTGTAGAATAATTCAGACCAGCTTTAAAACACTCTGACACCTTATTTACGCTCCATGTTAAATACAGATACGAACTAGGGCTGGGAAAAAAAATCGATACACTGAAATATCGCGATATTTTCATATGCTGATATCATATCCATATGTAAAAATGTGGTATCGATCTATTTTACAAATGAAATCTCGCGAGATTTCGTTGTTCAGTCAAGAAATCACGCGGGTTTTCGTGAAATCTCGTGAGATTTGACCGTTCTTACGAAATCTCGCGAGATTTCATTGGTAAAATAGATCGATATTGCATTTTAGAATCTCTATATGAAATCTGCATATGAAAATATCGCGATATTTCAGTGTATCGATTTTTTTCCCCAGCCCTAATACGAACAGAAGTGGTCTGTGTTCATTTGTTGAGTATTTCAGTTCATTTTCAGAGAGTTTGCAGATGTGTATCTAGATAAAGCAAATGGAGCAGAACCTCAGGGAACCTCAGGGGGCAGTGTTGCGCAGCACAGGTCACACATGCCCAGCAAATGAACAAAGAAGAAGCTCCTGTACAGATCATAGACACCCTACATGAACACTAGATACGGCGCCTGCACTGCTGGCCAGTCGTGTTGATTGTATTCACTGGCGGCCATCTTGCCACAGTCAGCTCGCCCGTTCTTTACATTGTTTTAATGATGCATGTACTTTTACAGAACCATAACTTGCTCAATTTTCTTTCTTCAGTTTGGTTTGTTACAAATGTCAGACGTAGTTATGAAACTGCAAACTCAACCAAATGTAGGAGCAACAAATGTTTTAGGGGTCTTGATGGTAGGGCTGGGCGATATGGACCAAATATCACGATTATATTTATTTTAGATGACGATATACGAGGTATCCCAGTATATTTACCCTTATTTATCTGAAAGTTTCATTTTATATTAAACGGCTGTTTTTAGCGTAAAGGTTTCGCTCCACTGCAGTGATGGAACTGACAAAACACTGGCTAGAAATGTTTGTTAAATCCAAGTAATTTAAGATAGTTGGCTGGTTTTTTTTGTAATTTCTTTGTAAAAGTCTTGGGGAGGATCGTCTACACTGAAATAACGCAACATTTTCATATGCTGATACCATATCTGTATTTAAAAACGCGGTATCAATCTATTTTACTAATGAAATCTTGTTAGATATCATAGTTTTGTTACAAAATCTCATGAGATTTCACAAAATACCGCAAGATTTCATCATTCTGTAACAAAATCTCGTGGTATTTTGTGAAATCTCATGAGATTTCGTAACAAAATGATATCTCGCAAGATTTCGTCAGTAAAATAGATTGACACCGCATTTTTTCAATATAGATATGGTATCGGCATATGAAAATATCCTGATATTTCAGTGCATCGATATTTTTTCCCACCCTTATTATCAGAAATCACTGATAAGTGTGCACGTTCATAACTACAATCAAATGTCCAACCCCGCCCAACATCCGCCTCCTGCAGGCAGCTGTATTTAACATGACTACGTTTACATGCCATCAAAATTCAGGTTAAGGTCAATAATCAGGTTTCTTAAAGTTTAGGAATTACCTGTTTCCATGCGTGAGCAGACAGAGTTACTCCTGTAACTCAGCTAGAATATCCCGACCCAAACCGCGACGCACGGAAAACGTCACGATGATGGTGGATAATGAAACATCCGGAGCCACTGCGGTAAAACCAGCCAAGTTTCAGAGTTACAGACAAAATAACGCCAGTTGGCTCGACGTGGATCCGTGAGAGGCGGCCGGCTGGACTGCAGTCTGGAGCTGGTGCTGCTACTGACCCACCAGCAGTAGCTGACGGGTCATAGAAGGAGACAAAGTGTGGTGGAAATGGAGCTCGGAGCTGGAGCTGTGCACATCCACGCTTCCCGTTTCCACCAGAGACCCCCGGACTGGATGAAGGTCTCAGTCAGGACTGGCGGGAACGGTTGTAATGATGAAGTTAACCAACTCCGGCTGGAGTCGGTGAATTTTCCTGTCATGCCTTCACCAAGCTTTGCCAGATGAGTGATGGAGCCTTGCAACGTAACTGTTTGCACACCAGTTCTCAGGATGCATGTTGCCATGGTGACATATAAACTAGTGAGCTGTGCAGAGTACCGTCTGATCGCTGGTACAAAATACTCCCTGTAGTTTACTTAAAAGACCAAGAATCCTTGCAGATAGAACATGCGCAGAACACAGTTAAATATTCCTTTAAATGGAGATATTGTGGTACGCGTTTACATGACCAAATATTCCGCTTAGAAAAGGAGTAACCCAGGGGGAATATTCAGGTTTTTAAAATAAAAAAATAGCATATTCGGGTTTACATGGCCGTGCGCGACCGGGTTATTGCTAATATTCCAGTTATGGAAGAGTTATTAGCTGCATGTAAATGCAGTGCATGGCAATTAAAGGGCACATAAGAGTCTATGAGGCTGTGACATTTGACCAGGTTTGACACAGATACTCATTAAACATACCTAAAGGGAGCATAAATGCATAAAAACTTTTTTTTTTTTTTTTTTTTTTTTGGGGGGGGGGGGGTCTGGTCTATCATCCAGGAGGTCCTGAAAAAAGTGGTAGAATAATCCTTTGTCATAAATCAGAAGCTAACTTAAGCGAAGGCCGTCATCTCTACCCATTTCCTGCATCCAGGCTCAGCACCAGCGTCCCCCCACCTGTACAGAAAACTTAAAGCTCAATAGTTTTATGTTTATCTAATAAAACACCATATTATTCTACATGCTTGTGTGTTTGCAATTCAGGTGAGTACACTTCCAACAATAAACTGTGTCAGAAAACACGTTGCTTTAAGTAAACATGTCTGAATTTTTGCAAAGCCCCTCCCGATTTAGCTCAAGAGTGTGTGAGGGTGTCAAAACATCTCTCAGATAAGAGACGGCAAACTATTCCTACAAGAAAAACAGTTTTCACCGCCCTCGTCTCCACTCCAAACACGGTTTAAATGTCCGTTTCCGTCATGAAGACGAGTCATTTCGGCAGGTCAAGTGCTGGACGTGAGCATTTCTTCTGTGGTTCTAGTGACTTCATGGCATCTTGTTCCTGTGACGTTGCCAGGCAACAAAAAGAGAACTGTGTCAACTTTCTGTTAAGCTGCATCTCACCAAGAGAGAAAATGGGAGTAAAGTGTGGAGCTTTTTCTTTGGTTTTCAGAGACTGCACGCAGATCCAGCTCCTAACTGCAGGAAATAGCCACAGCCTCCCTGGGCCCCGTGTCCACAGCTGCTAATTGAAAATGAAGAAATAATTACTGTCTTAAGAGTGATGGAGCACACACTGGGGAAAATGGGACCCCACCAGGACTGGGTGGACTGGGTCCGCTGGGAATCCCTTTACTGTCAAAGTCACACAGGACACACAAACCTTTAAAAATATAGTTTATGTTTCACCATATTTTGTTCCTCAAATGCAAACCCACCAGATTATGGTGCAGACTTACAGCAGATCACCACACCAGAATCCCAAGGGACTGGGGGGGGGGGGCTGTAATAACCTCACCAGGCTGCACCCAGGGCCGACGACAAATGGCGATGGATTGGCGTTGTCTGAGGACCAGTTGGTCCTCTGACTGTCCTCATCAGCAGATTTCAATTGGCTGTGCAGCCTTGCATGGAGACCTTAATCTATGTGCAGACTGCTTTTACATTTATTACCCCGCTAAAGAAGCTTACAGCAGTTTAAATCTTTATATTTGTAAGTATCAACAAGTACAGATTCATTCTGCAAGTCAGAACACACAAATACAAAATGTTTGTCACAAATTTCACATAGCAACTCAACAACCAACCAGATTTCTTAATTCAAAACCAATCACAGAAGGAGCTGACTGAAGGGAAATCTGTTTACTCTGTTAGCAGTGTTAGCTAGTAGCAGAGACGCAGACACATACATGAATAAGTTTTCTATAAACTGACTCACTTTCAGGAGGCTTTAACAGCAAACATAACATGGTGATGTTTGATTATGCACAAAGAACTTAAACCCTCCTCTCTCCGTGATTGGTTAAAAAAAAGAGAGAAATCTGATTGGTTCATCAGTATCCGTGTAAAATGTGGTAAAAATGCTTTGTGCTTCTAAAACTGACACATTTTATGACTTGTAATATTTGCTTGTACACTGCACTTTGAACCGTAATATGTACTTGTTATATTTTTTAATGTAGTATTTCTTGTATTCCCTGACTCATAATATGTACTTGTATTTCCAGACTTGTAATATTTTATGACATGTAGCATTTATTTGTATTTTCTTACTTTTAATATTTGCGTGTATTCTTTGAATTGTAATATGTAGTTGCATTTCCTTACTTGTACAATACACTTGTATTTCATGACTTGTAATATGTACCTGTATTTCATGACTTGTAATATTTGCTTGTATACTTTCAACTGTAATATGTACTTGTAATATTTTCTGACTTGTAGTATTTCTTGTATTTCCTTACTTGTAAAATTTACTTGTATTCCTTGACTTGTAATTTGTACTTGTATTTCCAGACTTGTAATATTTTATGACATGTAGTATTTTTGTATTTTCTCACTTGTAATATTTACTTGTATTCTTTTTACTGTAATATGCACTTGCATCCCCTTACTTTTACTTGTATTTCCAGACTTGTAGTATTTCTTGTATTTCCTAACTTGTAAAATTTACTTGTATTCCTTGACTTGTAATATGTACTTGTATTTCCAGACTTGTAATATTTTGACATGTAGTATTTATTTGTCTTTTCTCACTTGTAATATGCACTTGTATTTCACGACTTGTAATATTTGCTTGTATACCTTCAACCGTAATACGCACTTGTAATATTTTCTGACTTGTAGTATTTCTTGTATTTCCTGACTTGTAGTATTTTCTTGTATTTCCAGACTTTTAATATTTTCTGACTTGTAGTATTTATTTGTATTTTCTCACTTTTAATATTTACTTGTATTCTTTTTACTGTAATATGTACTTGCATCCCCTTACTTTAATTGTATTTCCTGACTTATAATATTTACTGGTATTCTTTGACTGTGGTATGTATTTGTATTTCCAGGCTTGTAATATTTTATGACATGTAGTATTTGTCTTTTCTCACTTGTAATATGTACTTGTATTTCACGACTTGTAATATTTGCTTGTATACTTTTAACCGTAATACATGCTTGTTATATTTTCTAACTTGTAGTATTTCTTGTATTTCCTGATTCGTAGTATTTACTTGTATTTCCAGACTTGCAATATTTTCTGACGTGTAGTATTTATTTATTTGTATTTTCTCACTTGTAATATTTACTTGTATTCTTTTTACTGTAATATGTACTTGCATCTCCTTACTTTTACTTGTATTTCCTGACTTATAATATTTACTGGTATTCTTTGACTGTGGTATGTACTTGTATTTCCAGACTTGTAATATTTTCTGACTTGTAATATTTCTTGTATTTCCTTACTTGTAAAATTTACTTGTATTCCTTCACTTGTAATTTGTACTTGTACTTCCAGGCTTGTAATATTTTATGACATGTAGTATTTATTTGTCTTTTCTCACTTGTAATATGCACTTGTATTTCCAGACTTGTAATATTTTCTGACTTGTAGTATTTATTTGTATTTTCTCACTTGTAATATGTACTTGTATTTCCAGACTTGCAATATTTTCTGACTTGTAATATTTCTTGTATTTCCTTACTTGTAAAATTTACTTGTATTCCTTGACTTGTAATATGTACTTGTATTTCACGACTTGTAATATTTGCTTGTATACTTTGAACCGTAATACATGCTTGTAATATTTTCTAACTTGTAGTATTTCTTGTATTTCCTGACTCGTAGTATTTACTTGTATTTCCAGACTTGTAATATTTTCTGACTTGTAGTATTTATTTGTATTTTCTCACTTGTAATATTTACTTGTATTTTTTAACTGTAATTTGTACTTGCATCCCCTTACTTTTAATATGTACTTGTATTTCCTGACTTATAATATTTACTGGTATTTTTTTACTATGGTATGTATTTGTATTTCCAGACTTGCAATATTTTCTGACTTGTAATATTTCTTGTATTTTTCTTACTTGTAAAATTTACTTGTATTCCTTGACTTGTAATATGTACTTGTATTTCACGACTTGTAATATTTGCTTGTATACTTTGAACCGTAATACATGCTTGTAATATTTTCTAACTTGTAGTATTTCTTGTATTTCCTGACTCGTAGTATTTACTTGTATTTCCAGACTTGTAATATTTTCTGACTTGTAGTATTTATTTGTATTTTCTCACTTGTAATATTTACTTGTATTTTTTAACTGTAATTTGTACTTGCATCCCCTTACTTTTAATATGTACTTGTATTTCCTGACTTATAATATTTACTGGTATTTTTTTACTATGGTATGTATTTGTATTTCCAGGCTTGTAATATTTTCTGACTTGTAATATTTCTTGTATTTTTCTTACTTGTAAAATTTACTTGTATTCCTTGACTTGTAATATGTACTTGTATTTCACGACTTGTAATATTTGCTTGTATACTTTTAACCGTAATACATGCTTGTAATATTTTCTAACTTGTAGTATTTCTTGTATTTTCTGATTCTTAGTATTTACTTGTATTTCCAGACTTGTAATATTTTCTGACTTGTAGTATTTATTTGTATTTTCTCACTTTTAATATTTACTTGTATTTTTTAACAGTAATATGTACTTGCATCCCCTTACTTTTAATATGTACTTGTATTTCCTGACTTATAATATTTACTGGGATTTTTTTACTATGGTATGTATTTGTATTTCCAGACTTGCAATATTTTCTGACTTGTAGTATTTATTTGTATTTTTTCACTTGTAATATTTACTTGTATTCTTTGAACTGTAATATGTACTTGCATCCCCTTACTTTTAATATGTACTTGTATTTCCTGACTTATAATATTTACCGGTATTCCTTGACTGTGGTTTGTATTTGCATTTCCAGACTTGTAATATTTTCTGACTTGTAGGATTTATTTGTATTTCTTTACTTGCAATATATACTTGTATTTCCTGGATTTCAACATTTTATGACTTAGAAAATATCAGCAAATATTCACTGACTAGTAATATTTGTTTGTATTCTCTGGAGTCATATTCACTTGTATTTTCTGATGTAATATTTTCTGACTTGTAGTGTTATATTTCCTGTGTCCATATCTGAGCTCCGTATGTCCTGTATGATGTAGAAATACAAGAACTGATGGATGTTAGTGAGTTGCTGCACTGCTTTGACCATCTTTCTGTAACTAGCAGGACAGGTTTGTGTCTCTGTACGAGAGTGAAACAGATGTAGAGGCTGTAAGTGAGGGAGTCATGAATAATCTGCAGAAGAGCACTTTCTAGCGGCACGTTCAGAGCACAGCAGTGAGGCTCAGCGGGAGCAGCCTGCCTCTCAGTCTGTCGTCTGTCGCTGCCTCACCCGAGCAGCCGGTCTTTTCTCACACACACTCGTCTGTGAGAGCAGCCTGTCTTTTCACAGCAACAACAAACACTCTACTTGCGACATGCCGCTACATGGGAGACGGCACAAATAGCCGACTGGTTTTGAGGAAAACATGTTTTGATGTGGAGAAGTTGTCACGGCAGCGCTGAGGTTCTGCAACAAGAATAACCAACACTGACTGGAGCTAAAAACCGCTTTCTTTTGTTTGGGTTCAAACCAATCAAAGTGATCCATTTTATGTTTCCGCTACTTCTATTTATAAAAGATTCTCCTCGTAACAAACCGAGTTTATCAGATGTGAAAACACCTCCGTTAGCTCTGATTTTACCTCTTTAAAGAGTCATTACAACGCCATCAAACCTCATTGACCTCAGGAACAGAGGAAGGGGTCGTCTTCAATAGCCCCCTCCCTAACAATGACTAACAATAGGACCAACTGGCCGGGCTGCTTGCATCCACAACAGACCACCAGCATCCACCATCCATCACAGTCAGGACCCTCCCAGTGTCCCGCATGATTTGGACACCACTCGCTATTTTCAGAGCTGTGCCTCAGTATATTTTGTTTCCAGTGATGGTGTGTGTGTCTGTGTGTGTGTGTGTGTGTGTGTGTCTGCTGTCACTGCACTGCTTTGATTTGCCATGTGCTGTCTATCTTTTATTACAAGCTCTTCCCACTTCAGTCTGCTTTGTCATTTTCGATTTCCAAACACTGGAGTATGCAAGTCAATTATTAAGAGCGACCAGAAATACTCGTCTTTTTTCTTCTTTTCCTTTCTTTCCCGGTTTATTTTCCAGAATGGCATGTGTCCCACAACCCGCACTGGCTGGGTTTCACTTCAATTTCATGGAGCAAAAATAGATTTTCATTTGCATCTTTTGTGTGACGATAAAAGATTTTAAACGGATTTATTCATCTTTTATCTGTGTGGGAGTCAGATAAAGAATAAAACACTTCAGGACATTCTGCTGCCGCTAACTTTTCTTTATTCTTGAGTGAATATACATATACAAATGTTAAATATTCATATAAAAAACAATATTAAGCTTTGATATCAGATATAAAGGAGAAAAACTTGCCTTCCTGACTCCTAAAACTAAAATATGGAGTGTGACTGTTGAAAGTCCTAAAACGATTCTACTTAAATGGATGAGTTTTATAATTGTGAACCATTATGATCAATGGCACAAGTTTAACATAGTAATATCACAGTAAAATCAATGCACGCGAACACACAACCCCGGTGATACCACATACTAAACCGAGACGGAACAGGCATATTGGTATTTTAATATTTGCCAATCAAAATACTGGATTCAATACTTTTATTGCGAAACTGTAAGTAAACTTATTGACAATGATGAGGATGGGCGATATCAACATACTTTATAGTACTTTTTCCATTAACATCGAGCCCAAAATGAACAAGATATCAATTAATTCAATTAAAAAAATCAAATTCAAACTCATTTTCAAATGAAGACTACAATTGAAAGGATAATAAATTAGATTTATATTCATGGAAAGTACATAAACCAGTAAAATATTAAAACATACAAGCTGCAGCATCATCATCATCATCACATCCGACGGGCTACCATCCCATAGCACTGAAGGAATTACACCAGAGTTGTAATTTTATTGACTAAAAGTGAAGTAAAAATAGCACGTTTGGTATTAAAAGAGTTGTATTCCAACATTTCGATAAGCATTGAATGCAATATTTTGATTGGCAGATATCGAAGTATCGACTCCCGAGTATCGGATTACTCTTGGTGTAGTCCTGAGTATTTACAGACTTGCTGTCAGTTTCTCTTTACTCCAAACCGTAGACTAAAACATGGAAAAGCATCTTTCAGTTTTGGTCCCCACATGTGGAACAACCTTCCAGACGACCTGAAGGCTGCTGGGAGTCAGACCGCCTAAAAGTCTCTTTAGTGAAGCTTTTAATTGACTTTAAATTGAAGATCTTTCTAGATTTTAATTTGCATTTATTTTCAATCCCAATTTATTTTATTTTATATTATTTTACTCCATCTTAAACTTTATTGTGCTGCTTTTATTCCCTCCTTTGTGCAGCGTTAAAGACATTTAATTATGTATGTGTGTGATTATGAGCGTCACGTATATGTGCAACTTATGGGTTTGTGGATTTGGGGGTGAAGACGGGCTTCACTATATGTGTAATGTAAAGGTTTCTGCATTGAATTTCTTTGTATGAAAAAGCGCTTTATAGATTATGGTAACCTATCGAATATAACGATAATGCTGCCAGTTTTACCGGTTTAAAGCCGATTCTCCAGCACCGTTCTTCTAATTTAACCAATATTTATTAGTTTTATTTACTCACTGACATGCAGTATATCATCATTTTAGAAGGATTTCTTTCAAAAACATATGTTTGAGTTTTATAGTTTCAATAAAGACATTGCACGCTGTATAACCATGTGGTTTTCCTTTAGGGTCCAGAAATATTAGCATTAATATCAATAAAGTATCATAAACTAATAGTATTTTATCCCAAAATAACCTTTGTAGGTTTAATTCCCTCACAGCAGCAACCATAAGTACACCCTATACACTTTAAATACATGATATATGTACTTAATTCTTACTGAAATAAGGTTTTCCTTGGCTAGGCTGGTTTTTTAACATGCATGAACAGCTATAATAAAGTGGACTGATGTGGATTTGTTTTAATTTGACCATAATTAAAGTGTCTGGAGATGGATTTGTTTAATTTCATTCAGATAAGGTATATAATAGATGGGGAACTACTACTAGGGAGTGGAATAACACACATTTAGGGGGATGTTAGTGCTTTGAAATACTTGTGAATTTGTAAATATAAGACTAAATAATAAGCTTTACTCTGCTTTAGATGCAGAGACAATACCTGCTACCGTTGTATGAAACCCTGTCTTCCAACACAAAGCTTCATCTGTCCCGGTTTCCTCCGGGTGCAGCAGCCAGGCCTCAGCCAATCTGCACGACAGCCGAGCCCCAGAGACCCAGTTGCCACCAGCTGACTGACCAAGCGGCTTGTTCAAAAGCACAATTAGAGGGTCTTTGTCTCACCCGGAGTGGCCCTTTGTGCTGAAATGGCGCCTGGCAGTGGAGGGGAACGTCATCAGTCACTCGCTGAGGGGTCCAAATCGGAGGAGCGACCGCACTCGCAGGTCTGCGGCCCAATCAGAGCGAAGGATCAGACGGCACCCTGCGGCGCTTCCATAGGCAGCTCCTCTTCAGGAAGAGGGCGGCGATGCCATGCGCTTGACAGTTTATCAATAACATGGATGTCACTTTCTATCTGATCTGACTGAATCCTTTTCTTTCATCAGCGTTTCCATCTCCAACATGATTTTTCCACAAGGTCGTGTTCCGATCCAGGATGAGGAACAAGCTTTTTTAGGCGGCTTCAAGTCTCTAAGACATCATCCCCATCAGCACTCCTTTGATTTTCCAATCCTTAAACGAAATGACCCACGCCAACACTGTCAGCAGGCTTAAGCTCATAATCAGCAGGCAGCTGATCCCGTTCAGCATCTCACAGGCAAACATGACGATGTGGTCGCTAACTGCTAAAGTACAAGACTGCGGCTTTATGATCCAATAAGCAATAAACCTGAGGGAGCGACATGCGAGAGCAAGACATCAGACATGGATTGTAACGAGGAGACAGAGACGACAATATCTTTGTTTTACAGGCTGTTTTGTTGAAACACTGTCACCCAGCTGCTGGTGTTGTTTACACAATAGTCCAATCAACCAAATACATCTTCCTCACCAGAGATTTATTCGCTCATCTTTAGCAACAAAGACTGTAGAGGTTACATTTTTGTAAAAAAAATAAATTAAATAACCCAATTATCATTTGAAAAAGCTAGCAGCAGGATGAGGAGCAGCCATGTTTCCTCCATCTTTAATTACACTAAAAAAAAAAGGAATAAGGGAGCGATAAAATTTAGCTGGTCTAACATATTCCAGACTGTCAGACTGACAGCGATTTCTCCAGTCATGTGCATCAGACGTCACAGATGTCAGATCAGAACAGTCATGATAAGACCTCGGCGCCGGGCCAATCCCCCCTTCTCTCTCCTAAAATTGCAGTTTCAAGCCTGGATTATGACATGGTTGACATCATTTGATTTGCCTTCCCAGGAGCTCTGAAAGTGCTCCATTAGTTATTGCTGGTGGGGCCACATGCCAGGGCAGATCCCCGATACCCACAGACTCACCTACTGAGTGGAATCTGTCCCGTTAACGTTCAGCCAAGTTTAAATTTGGCCGTACTTTGAGGTATGCGGCCAACAACAGGCTTGATATTCTGGCAGTTTTCTCAGGTCAAACTCATTATTTCGCAAAGTTTTCTGTTCTTGTGCAGATTTTTACACCTGTTGAACAGCAATCCTGTCTTTGCCTTACAAAAGACCCCCCATTCACATGGGAGCATATGTGATTTTGCACATGCGACACAGACTTTGTTCTCAAATACTTCACCTGGTAAAATTAAGATATATATATATAAAAAAATGGGACCCAAGTATTTCTTTTTATGTCATTTCACATGTGGGACACGTGTGAAACATTTCCAGATAGGTAACATGTGCAAATTCCATGTGAAATAGTTGGTTTTGCATTGGTTTCACAAGTGATTGCATAGGTCGAACAGGTGAATTTACATGGGTTTCACATATAAGAATTCATGTGTTATTATACAAGTTTAACTTGGGAGTTTAAAAGACCTTTCACATGGGAATTTGGGTGTTATAAAATGGGTTTCACATAGGAATTTATAGGGCTTTCACAGTCATGTAAATTCACGCAACACTCCATGTAAACTCCCGAGTGAAATACAACATAAATTTTTATATGGGTTCCACATGCGAATTTGTGTGACTATGAGGGATTCACTTGGGAGTTTAAAGGGTTTTACATGGGAATTTATAGGCTTTTACATAATCACATGTAAATTCCTGTGTAAAAGCCCTTTAAAATCCCATGTATTTCCTAGGTTAAACCCATATATAATGGCATGGAAACCCATTTAACAACATATAAATTCTTATATGGGAGTTTACATAGGTTTCACATGGGAATTCATGTGATTACATGGGTTTTACTTGGAGTTTAAAGGCATTTCACGTAGGAATTTAAGTTTATTTACTTTTTTGTTGTGATTAGGGGCAGACGAAATAAGATTATATCTTCTTTCTGCTCCCTTTGCCAATGGCAAATGTATGTCAAAAGAAAAAAAGAGTGATTATGGTTTGTTTTTGTGATTACTGCCATGGTGCAATTAAAAAAAAAAAAACACTTATATGGCTTTTACATAGTCATACTGTATGTAAATTTCCATGTTAATTCCTTTGAAAAACCCATATATAATGTCATGTGAAAACCATATAATAACATAAATTTTTATATGGTTTTCACATGGGGATTTACAAAGGTTTCACATGTGATCAGGTGGGTTCCACATGGGAATTTGTGAGACTATGAGGGTTTCACTTTGGCGCTAACAGGCTTTTACATAATCACGTGTAAATTCCCATGTAAAAGCACTTTAATTTCCCATGTATATCCTAAGTTAAACCCATATATAACGGCATGTAAAACCCATGTAAACTCCCAATTGAAACCCATATAATCACATAAATTCTCATGGGAAACCCGATTAAAGGCTTTTATGTGACCATCATGAAAATGTTCCAAATCATGTGAAAAATGTAGCTTTGTTTCTCTTGTGTTTCACATGTGCAAAAACACACGGGGTCTCATGTGAAACATGTTTTTTTCTGTAAAGGTCAAGATGTAAAAGACACCACGGACACTGAAACAGATCTGGGATTTCAGGGCTCGCTGGTGTCTGCATTATGGCTCCACACAGGATGAACACCCGCAAACTGACAACGTGCCATAAAGCAAAAAGACATTCTGCAGTTTCCAGAAAGCGTTATCAAAGCAAATCGAAGCCTTTGCCAAGGCGTGGATTCAAAACCAGGCTGGGAATAGAACAGCACAGTAAATCAGCAGGGAACCCTTTTATTTTCTTCCTGGTTCTGGTCTTTGTATCTTACTCGGGCATGCTGTTTTTCTCAAGATGGAGGCACAGACTTGGAAGAAGAGATGGAGGAGTGTGTGTGGCGGGTTGGGGAGGGAGGAAGGGGGGGTGACTGGAGAAAAATAAGAGGTGGAGGCCAGGCGTGCAAGCAGGACAGTGACATTCACGCGTTACGACGTGGCGACACTGACAAGGTGTCCTCCCCGCCGCTCGGCCAAGCTGTTATCACAGTCAGCCCTCCGTTTCCGGGTCGCAACCCTCAGCGGCACCGGCATTATTGGGTCGCGGCTTGGTGCCACAACCCGGCCCCGGTGTGGGCCGGCAGTGCCATTGTCCAACGGTGAAGCGTGGCTTTGAGATACTGAGCACACACACTCATGCATAGGCGCACACACAGGCCCGCTGATCCGCCCTGGCAACCTCCCTAGCAACCATCTGTCCCGCTCTGCCATGCTCAGGCTTGGGCACAGCTAGCAATGGGCATGCCTTGACACGTCTGAGTTAATGGGACAAAACGGAGGCACACAAGAGGACAAAGGACTCACAAATGAAAGAGTGTAGCCAACAGAGGGAAGAAAGAGCAGTTTTAAGAGCTTGGCTCAGAAGGTCAAAGTCAGACCGATGTTGTCCTTTGTTCTTTTAAGGCGTAAAGTCCTGGAATGTCATCTCGGTTTATGTTAGCATGTGCTGAATTTATCGTTTATGATCTTAAAATGAATGTCTCAAGGGAATACTTTCTGTTCACATTAATCATATAGACATGAGAGAAAAGATGGAGCTTCCCACTGCCGATACAGCAGAGGTGGTCTGGGGTAAAGAAGCAGGGCTTTTAACTGTTCTCACTCCAAAGTTATTTTACAACGCTACCGCTCACTATTAGCATTACTATTAGCAACAACAAACTGGTGACAGTGTTTTTTTTGTTGACCCATAGTTTGACTCAAGACAGAAATAAAGACTAATGCATCAGGACGAATACTGCAAAATATTGATGAAACTGACTTTGAAACAAGGTAAAGACACAAGTCGATCAGACCAGATATAAAAGGGGAGAACTAAACTAAACCTTCAAATAAACCATGACAGTTATGTGGACATAATCACCTATAAGAATAAGAAATTAAAAAAACCACAAGTGTCCTAAAGCTAACGGAAAAATCAAGACTCAAAAACTCATCCCACTCTACACTATAGCGTGTTCTTCAAGCAAATAGGTTTAATTTTTATTAACCTAAGAGTTGAGGTTGCCAATATGTGGACGTTAAGAGTAAATTTTGCCACACTGGGCGAAAACTTCCAACAGAAGTTAAGAGCTACAGCTGCATCATTCCAAAGGATACATTTATCCTGAAAGGGATTTTCAGGCAAACTTTCCACATTTGTGCCATTTAAATTTACTCTTTACCAGTAACACGTGCTGATATCTACACATCTTTAAACTCACGAGTAACTTTAACATAACAAAAGTAAGTGGAAAATTTAAAAAGAAATACTTTGGTTTGAGCATAAAAAAAGGACTTGGTAAGGTTTAAGCATTATGCTGCAGTTTTTGGCCCCAAAAAACAGGCACGAGGTTTAAGGGGTTATTGTGAGCTAAAGCAGCAGGGAATCATTTCATTGGCCATCCATGAAATCCCCAGGAATTTGTCAAAAGCTGTTAACACTAAGAAAAATGTATCAATTTAATGCAAACAAAATGCAAAATGACTAAATAGTAAAGCAGCAAAGGAAATTAGCTACATTTCTGCAGCCAAATACACTGAACAAAAATATAAACGCCCCATGTAGAATATTGTTGCTATGTGGAGTTAACAACTGGAAATGTTCATTTGCTGACATTTTATTGCACAAAAGTTATATTTCTCTTGATTTGTGTATAATTTTTAATCCAACTTGTGAACCAACCGAAGAACCGTTCATGTTCCGAAGAATCGTTCATGTCCCGAAGAACTATTCAGGTCCTGATAACCGTTCATGTCCCGAAGAACCGTTCAGGTCCCGAAGAACCATTCAGGTCCCAAAGAATAGTTCGGTTCCCGAAGATCTACATGTCCCGAAGAACCATTCAGGTCCCGAAGAACCGTTCAGGTCCCGAAGAACCATTCAGGTCCCGAAGAACCATTCAGGTCCCAAAGAACCATTCAGGTCCCAAAGAATAGTTCGGTTCCCGAAGATCTACATGTCCCGAAGAACCATTCAGGTCCCGAAGAACCGTTCAGGTCCCGAAGAACCATTCAGGTCCCGAAGAACCGTTCAGGTCCCGAAGAACCGTTCAGGTCCAGAAGAACCGTTCAGGTCCCGAAGAACCGTTCAGGTCCCGAAGAACCGTTCAGGTCCCGAAGAACCGTTCATGTTCCGAAGAATCGTTCATGTCCCGAAGAACTGTTCAGGTCCTGAAGAACCGTTCATGTCCCGAAGAACCGTTCAGGTCCCGAAGAACCGTTCAGGTCCAGAAGAACCGTTCAGGTCCCGAAGAACCATTCAGGTCCCAAAGAATAGTTCGGTTCCCGAAGATCTACATGTCCCGAAGAACCATTCAGGTCCCAAAGAATGGTTCAGTTCCCGAAGATCTACATGTCCCGAAGAACCGTTCAGGTCCCTAAGAACCGTTCATGTTCTGAAGAATCGTTCATGTCCCGAAGAACCGTTTGTCCCGAAGAACCGTTCATGTCCCGAAGAACAGTTCATATCCCGAAGAACCGTTCATGTCCTGAAGAACAGTTCATATCCTGAAGAACCGTTCATGTCCCGAAGAACTGTTCAGGTCCCGAAGAACCGTTCAGGTCCCGAAGAACCGTTCAGGTCCCGAAGAATCGTTCAGGTCCCGAAGAATCGTTCAGGTCCCGAAGAATCGTTCATGTTCTGAAGAATCGTTCAGGTACCGAAGAACCATTCATGTTCCGAAGAAGCATTTACGCAGTGATTTGCTTTGTTTTTTTACTCAGTGCACGGGTGGGGTGTGTCCAGTGGGTGATCAGCGAAATGAAACACAGCCGGACAACGAAAGGCCACCCCAAAATGTCAAATATTCATCACGTTATAATGCCTTAGATGTCGCAAGTTACGTGGGAACGTGCCGTTGGCATGTTGGGTGCACGGATGTCCACCAGAGCAGCAGCTGCCCGACTCAGTGTCCGTTATCGGACCGACTGCAGATCAACCTCATCCTCGTCAGCCACGTGCAACCATCACGATGGTCCGTGACCACAGACATAGCTGGGAGACGCACAAGATACCGAACAATCAAATTCCTCAACCTGCCCCCCCATCATGTTCAAAGGCCTGTCAATCCGTTACAAATGGCCATAAAACAATGTTATCACCAATATGAAAGTTACTAATTACTGAAAATAAATTGAATTTCTCTATAGGTCACCCAGATGTTAATAAAACTCATATTTGACATGGGGCGTTTATACTTTTGTTCACTGTAGTTCAATGTTGTGTTAAAATTGGTCAAAAAGTGTCTGAAAAGTTACTAAAAAGATTATATATATATGTATTTTACGCATACATACATTTATATATGCATATATGTATACAATCGTCCTCAAAATTATTCATACCCTCCAATTAAAGAAGAAAAAGAAACAGCTGTCAGTGAAATAACTTCAAACTAACAAAAGTAATAATAAATAAAAATTCTATGAAAATCATGACATTGATTTTGAATTATGGTTTGAAAGAAATATTAAAAACAAACACAAAAAATAAAAAGTAAACGAGCATGATGGAGCTCCGACGCTAAAATCTCATTGAGAAACACTGAGAATCACTGCAATCAGGTGTTTTCTGTAACATCCAATCAGACGTCTGCACCTGTTGACAGGTATGTTGGTCCATTGTTCATGGGAAAGGTGCTCTAATGTATCTGGGTCAGTTTTTTTTGTTTTTTGTTTTTTTATAATTAATATTTTCAACCACAATTCAAAACAACATTTTGTTTCACTAAGTTATAAATTTATAAATTTTTATTTATTTTTAGTTTCTTTAGTTTCTAGTCATTTGAATTACTATTGTTAATTACCCTTTTCTTTAATTGGAAGGTTTGAATAATTTTGAGGACTGTATACACACACACACGCACATATATTACATATATATATATATATATATATAAATCTGGTTATTTTCATTGTTTGAGCATTCACATTTAAAAAGTTAAGCAAATTAAAAATTGGTTTCACATATGAGCGTGGTTCTGCATGCCGCCATCACAAGCAGACAAATAGACACATTTCAGATTTGATACGAAGCAAAAATTTGCATGGCAGCCATCTTGGAGTCCATGCAAAGCTAAGCATGCTAAAGCTAACGTAACATCATGGGCTGCCTCTTAAAAGATGCCACAGCTGTCACGTTAATGCTACTAATTATAGAAATGAATGAACCATTAATCTGAGATGCCAATCAGAAATTGACTGGCACATTTCAAGAAATGAAATATTTGTTAAGTTTATCTAAAAATTCTTATTTTCCATGACAACATGATTAGTGATGACAAACTTCTGGTTTTAAGGACTGAAAGGATTCGACGTGTTGGACCTGTGCAGGACGTTGATGCCCTTGAGGTCACCGTGTCAGCGGCAGAGAGCTGGGAAGGTGACAGTTTGCTTCCTGAGGCTTTAGACGTGGCATTGGTGGGGGGGTCAGGGCGGTGTAAGGCTGGGACAGCTCTGGCTGTAAAGCGATATCACAAGCAGATACATCTTCCGCTGTCGGCCGAGCCGGCTTGTGTTGCCTTATCAGCGTTGAGCCAAAGGCCGTATGTGCAGAGAAGCAATGACCTCACACCTTTCTCACCCCCAAATAATCTTTTCTTAACATGCAAACACGCCGCCTTTGTCAGGACGAAGACACAAATCAATTCCCCGCCCCTTCGTAGCGCCCAAAACCCAGGACCCATTGGAGAGGCAGAGGGGAGCCTCCGACAAGTCATGATGGAGCCTCTTTTGATTCCAACTGAATTCTGTAATGAATAACAAGTTCCTTATAAAAGAAAAGTTATGTGAAGCCATTTTCCTTTTTTATGTCCTTTCACAGCTCTTTTTTACTTCCTGTTAGACGCGACAGGGGCGGTTAAATATGAAAATGAACGACTGGCTCAGCAGACTTGACGACGTGACGGATAAAGCTCGTGGAACTGAGGGGGAAATGCCCGTTCTCTGCTACACCATCACCCCCCACTTCTCTTTTTCTTTCACCATCTTGCATTTTTAAAGAGCCGAGAGGCCACAGCGAAAGTGAATGAACCATGACCACGGGCAGATGCTCCCCACATCTCCCTCTCTCGTTGCACCCTTTCCACTTTACACCCTCCATTTCCCACAACTAACTTAACACTGCTGCTCCAAACGGGCACACGGTACATTCTCTCTTTTGGGGGGACTTTTCTGAGTCAGTGTAGCTGATAATTTAAAGTGGACTTGCACTGAAGACTTGTGAGGTAAAAGTTCTGTTCCTATGCTTTCCATAATGACTTGATGTATAACAGGAAAAGGGTGGAAAACAGTTTTAAACCATTTATACTGAATTTGATTCAGTTGGATTATTAATTATTTGGATTTAACATGTTTACAGTATATGCAAATTACACTGGGATTAATTTAATTGTGTAATCTGAATACACTGGGTTCAATCTGAAAAACTTTACTAAAGCATTTTAGCTTTTTTTGAATCAAAGCCATTTGTTAATTTTGCCCAACTCCCTCTGGGCACTTGAGGGCCAAATGAGCACAGATGGGATATTTTCAGTCCTTTGGAACTGTTCATTTCAGTGATTTGGATTCATAATTATTGTTTCACACTCTACATACCACAGTTTTCTCCTCTTATGTGCTGAAAGTTGCTGAAAACAGCAGGATAACATCAAGTTAATGCATCTGTCTGCGCAGGCTTACAGCCCTGAAACCTCATTTATTACAAAGCAGTTTCACTTAAATCACTTTCACTATGTTGAACATTAGAAAAAAAGCCAAATTGCATCTTAAATCTAAAACATTTATTCAAACCTGGATGTTAATTTAAACGTTTCAGTACATGATGTAATTTTACAAAAAAATTATTTACCAAATAATTTTAACAGTGGTACACAACAATGATAATTTAATCAAAACTCCAAAATTTGAAGTTTTTAAAATGAGAAAATTACTGAAACTTTTTCATGTTGCATATTTATAGAATTAAAAATTTGGGGCCTGTTTGTTCAAAAATAACATGCAAATATTTTGTTATGTCTGCATGAAGTTTCAGTAGAAATTGTGTAAGTTTATTACGGTAATTAATTACCTTTTCCTCATTTCCGCTGTTGCAAACCTAAAACACACAAAAAAACTATTATGATTAAAAAAATGCTTCTTTTTTTAAGCATTTATACAAACTGCTATGTAATATCATGAGATTCCTGCTATACATTTAAAGTTCCAGTTGACGTGCGAGTGTGTGTTACTACTGAACACGTGTGTGAGTTGACCGTGAACATGAGCAATCACAGGAAAGACACTGCAGGAAATCACACTCATGACTCTCTAGAAGCTTCTCTGCAGATCAAACTCAGCCTCACAATTCACAATAAAGACGTTTATATGTTTTGTCACAATTTACAGATTTCCTGAAGTAGTTTGGAGAAAAGAAAATGTGTTAAAATCTCAGCAAAGAAAATATATATATTTTTATTTTAAAAAAGGGCTGTTTAATTTTATTAAAACACTAAACGTCTTCCACTGGTTCAATCTCAGTCTATTTATTTGGTTTAATGGTTTAATAAAATATATTTTATCTTTTTTTTTTTTTAACCGTCTTCAGTTTCTTTTATGCTTGAAGCTTTAATGTCATGTATTTTATATTAGATATATTCTTTTATTTTTCCAATTTTTGTTTTATTTTTCTTATGCAGCAACCTGAGCTTTACTTCTTTTAAAAGAGCCCTATCATGAAAAATGAACTTTTAAGAGCTTTTAAGCATGTCAGTGTGTTATGTCCTCATAAAAAAAATTATTTAAATAATAATTTTTTCTTCATTCATGCATATTTTTGTAATCTACATGAATATGTAAAATATGAAAAGGCAAATCTCACCTTTCCAAATCCAACAATTTATTTAAAACTCTTTTAAAGAAGAGAGAAAAGACAAAAATCTGCAGTGATTTAGAGCAGAACTCAAGCTTAATCCAGTTAAAAAGAAAATAAAATACTAATTAACATGATTTAAACTACATTTGTTATGGATTTACACGGATAAATACAACACCTAAATAATTAAAAAGTTTATATATGTACCCTTTAGCTGCATGAAAATGGCTCATTTTAAATAAATAAATAAAAAGATTAAATTTTTGTTCCCTAAACTTATTTCCTGGAAGCAGACGCGCATCTTTCAAACATCATATGTGCACATATGTGAAGTACACCGATATGGTTTCACTAATTTACTATCACACCTCCATCCATACAGGAACGTGGCAGACGTGATGCGCTTTAATCCCTCCTCAGGTGGGGGGGGGGGGTCAGAAAATGATCACCAAATAATTCTGTGAATTGAAACTACTCTATTGCCGCGTGTTCCCGCTTTGATGCGAACGGCGTGTTACAACTTCTCTGCAGGCAGATAGAGAGGCGGCTTTCTTCTCGCTCTCTCTGAAGGATATTCAGATAAAAAAAAAAAAAAAAGGTAGAGCAGATGAGAGGATGGTTGGTGAGAGGTGATACAGCTCACGGAGAAATTTCATTTCCTGCCTTGTACGGAGAAAATAGCATCAGCTGGGAAAACCTGGCCAAGAGATGGGACATTTCCCCCCCCCCCAAACATTGATAACCATTTGTTCATTTCCTGACAACAACAGGCAAAAAAACGAAAAAAGAGGACGAGTCTGCTGAAATGAAACGGGGTGAATTTTCCCTCTTTCTTGTTTTGTTCTGTGGGAGAACGGGAGTCTAGTTCATCGGCAACATGTAGCACTGCTCCTAATCACAGGATCAGTTATTACTAGGAAGGAGGGGGGGGGGGGGTTGCTGCATAGCTGAGAGAGGAAAAAGAAGGGGTCTGCGGTCAAATTCTCCCACTTTTGTGTCGCTTAGCTTCTCTCCGCCAGGTCGGATTTGCATTTTAATGGAAGGCTTTTATAGACTTCTCGGTGGCGTTCGTGGCACCACAAGTGGCATCATTAAGTGAACTAAGCCGGATTAGAGGCGATGCTGAGGTCAGATATCCCTACGCCAAAACACAACCCGAGCTTTCTCCTCTGGGATTAGACAGAGACGACAGTAAGGGGGGGGGGCATGAGGAAGATTTTTTTATATATATATGTAAGGAAGCAGTGGAAAGAGGGAGCGGGAGAGAGAGACGTAGCGGAGAAGAGGAAGGACGAGCGGCAGTGAGGTGATGAATTGCTTGTAAAGTGGCTCCTCTTCAGCTCGAGGGCCTCTCAGACCTTTGGTTTGGTTCCAGCTCGCGTTTCTCACGTTATGATACAAAAAAACCCAAACAATCCTAGAAATTTAAAGTGTTTGCAAACAGTTCTGGTCCTGCAGGGGTGATGAGACTAATTACCGGGTGGGAACTACGGTGTCCCTCATGTTAAAGTTTCAGTCCCCTTTCAATCATGTTGCGCATGACACAAATGCAGAAAGTGTTTTCATAGAAACAGATGATTTTTGTATACTATTACAATAATCTGAAATCACCCAAAACAAGTAAAAATGTCTCATTTATCCGTTTATTTTCTGTTCTGTCCTGTAAATCCTAAACTCCCCCCCCCTCCAACAATCATAGATAGCTTAAACCTCCAGCTTTCATTGCAGATAACTGCCTCTATTTTCATGATTATTAATACTTAAAGGGGAAATTCCTTTTTTTTTTTTTTCAATCTGGATCTATTTTCTAGGATAAAATATGTTCATTTCCTCACCCAGACAGTTTTGGTGAAACTTGAATTCTTTCAGGAGATATTCAGATCCACTCCAGATCAGCGTATGTCCATCATCTGCCACAAACTCCTTCATTTCACCAAGGTTTTGTTACCAAACATTAGTCGGACCCCCTGTGAGCTCCAAGCGGCTTTGAGTTGCTTATTTGTGGTGATTCGTCCTTATTTACAGACATTTACGTGCTATGCTGTCGCATAACAGTGACGTCATCAAAGCTGCTGCAGTAAAAGTGTCTGGAAATAAGGACGAATCACCACAAAAGAGCCACTTCGAGCCGCTTTGAGCTCACAGGGGGGTCAGACTAATGTTTCCTAACAAAACATTGGTGAAATGAAGGAGTTTGTGGCAGAAACTCCTTATTTAGAGGCTGCACCATCACTTCCATTATATTGGACATACGCTGATCTGGAGTGGATCTGAATATCTCCTGAAGGAATTTAAGTTACACCAAAACTGTCTGGGTGAGGAAATGAACACATTCCATGCTAGAAAATAGGTCCAGATTAGAAACAAAAACAAACTTCCCCTTTAGACCATAAATCTTTTGACTTAAAACTGCTGATGTCACACCTACAAACCAGCACGTTGCATCAGCTATGAAGAGGTTAAAGTTGCATTTGAAGAGGTTGTGCTTTTCCTCCACTTCTTGGTGGTCTCTGCTGGACAGAGGGTGCTTTAACCGACACACTCATGTTTTTCTTAACTGAACCAAGTAGTTTTTGTTGCGTAAATGCAGATATTCATGCATCGTTTGCCCCTGATGTGATTTAATATGTCACCAACATGAAGATAAGACTTTATTAAACTCATTCTGCACAACCTGACGGGCGGTGAACCTCTAAACTTTGCATTCCAGCTTATGTGTAGAACTCTATTTAATCACTGCATAATCCACCAGCTCATTCACCTTCATTGTCCACCAGAGCGCCAGCAGGAAACCCACCTAATCTACAAACTTTTTCTCCTCTGCTCTGCTGTCTTGTTTTCCAATTAACCTTTCCAGCTTCCAACCTTTGCATGGAAAGACACGGATCAATGCCCTTAGCGATAAACATCTGCAGAGCACCTATAACTGACTGGAAAAGTGGCTTTGTAAATACTGTGTAAATATTAACTAATGGCTGTTTGCCGTGGGTCCACAGGTCCGACGCGTGCCAGGTGCAGATATGAAGGGGAAAGTTGCTGAACCGTTTAAAAGTGCTGTGAAAGGTGAACTGCTGGAAACAGAAAGGAGTCAACAGATCTTTTAGTATTAGGTGTAATCAGTTTAGAACAACTTCAGTTTCTAAATATAAAAAGGTTATGGAGACATTTTCTGCCTTTGACATCTAAGTTGTGGAAGTTTCCATTTCCATTTCCTGGGAAACTACACTGCATTTGTTGGTTTCCAAACCCAATTTTCCATCCGTGTGATGCATTTCTCTTTGTAATTTCTGATTTTTAAAGGCTGGAGGACCAATGCTGCAAAAAAGCTAACAAAGAAAATGTGTTTCGAAGTGTTCCTACTATTGATAAATCTGTTATATGAAAGCCTTACTGGTGGAACAACCCTACTTTTGTTTACACATTTGACATTTTATGGGCAATTTTTGGCATCATAGCTGAGTGATTGCATTTTTTTTTGTTTTTTACCGTTTTCCTTGTCTGCACTGGCTACAGCCACATAACATCCATGATCTATTTTTTTGCACGTTACACAAAAATAACTTCACTGGAGGTATATCTTCTTTGGGCATTTCATGTAATTAGGAGCAGCTAAACGTTTGCATTTGGAGGTTGGTAGGTTTTCGTGGTGACCAAACCAGGAGTTTAGAGTTTATCTGCCCTTCAAAACAGTTCTTCCTACAAAACCCAAACACCAGCCAGCCCAGCAACTGCAGGTCAAAATTGGTTAAATAAAAACTTACGGCCACTACTTCCTGGTTGGTACTTAGTTTGATGGGCACACATGCAGCCAATACATGAAGAATAGGTGGGAATATACATTATGTAAAAGAGGGAAGAAAGAAGATGTACTATGCAGGGGCGCCCGCAGAGATTTTTTTGGGAGTGGCCACAGAAAATAGCAGGTTGCCAATGGTTATTAAAGGATAATTTTTGTTCCTTTCAACCTGGATCTTATTTCTAGGAATTTATAAATGCATTTACTCACCAGTAACATTTCTGAATCACTCTGACTCCTTTATTTAGTCGTAGATCCGCGTATATTCATGTAATAGCAGTGAAGGGGGCAGAATGAATGGGCCTCTATAAGGCGTTATCTGCAGCAAAACGCCTTCATTTCACCAATAATTTCAGTAGAATGAATGAACGAACGAATACTATTGTCCTGTGAGCTCAGATTTGGTTTTCCGTAGTTCCTGGGGGCGTTCTTCACTCAGCTACCAGCTGCACGCCCACAACACTGCGGTCAACGGTGTTGATAAAACAAACAGCGGGTAAATCATGAGCTCAACTTCCTTCATTGTTGTTTAGTGTGTGCATGTGTCACGAGTTAATTACGCAGGACAGACCTGCGACGGACTACGGCAAAAAAGCAATGGCAGAAAATGGTAGTCCTAGTGTAATATTTCTAATTTATTTTAGCTTATAAAGATCTTGAAATTCAAATATAAGCAAAGCTGCACTATGTTAATAGTACATAAAAGTTTATATAAATACAAGAAATATAATTTTTGCAGGGGTGGCCAGTAGGGTGGCCAGCTTTTTGGTCAGGGGGGCACTGACCACCCCTGGCCACCCCTTGGGGGCATCCTTGGTACTATGGACAGAAAATGTGCTGGAACAGACCAGATATGTAGGTCAGTATATTCTCCACAAGTTATACACATCAACTATTTCTGTAGTCGATGCAAATGAAATGAAAAATACTTTAATTTATCCCAGAAGGGAAATCACAACAGATTTGCTGCGTCGTGTGGACTTGGAGGTAGTGGACGGAGGGGGTCTGAAACCGACTCAATGGGGGGTATCAAGACCCCACGTCCACAGGAGGAGCCTGTGCTTACCTGCCTGCAACATCCTCCAGTATGACCAGTTTGGCAGCAGGTCCGTGATGGTCTGGGGATGACCCGTCAACAGGTCTTGCATGATGAAAGCACTGATGCTACGGACCGGCCTGTCCGTTCACCAGACCTGAATCCAATCCAGCATCTCTGGGACATCAGAGACAGGACATGTCTGGTTCCATCTCCCGCTGCAACGTCAAACCACAGATGGTCCCGGAGTTGACTGACGTCCTGGTCCAGGTCTGGGAGGAGATCCTGAATGGTTTTGAGGAATTTCCACAGAAGTTGGGTCAGTCCTACATAGCCGAATGAGTTACATTTGTCCTTCTTATGTAATTTTGTTTTCAACACATTTGACGATGTCATGAATAAAGACTTTAACCTGGAATATTTCATTCATGAGTTGTTTAAGTGTTCGCTTCAGTGTTTTGAGCAGTGCACTTCATAAAGTTTAGACATCGCAAAGAATAATTGGTTAGGGTTGGGCATTAAAACCACTTTGATCAAGTTTTAGAAATTCTCGTTAGGTTTAGGCATGTCGGCAGGATCCATGTAGGACGAGTGGAGGGTCCATGGATTCCTGACGGGTGGCAGCCTGCATGGAACAGGAGAATGTGCTTGTGAAAAGAAGGGAGAGATGAGACAGTTTAAGGTAAGTCACTATACAGTAGTCCTGTTTCCACCCGCGGGTCTGGGCTGGGTCGGGTGGGTTTTGGTACGGATATGTTGATTTTTACGTTGCGTCCCAGCAGCAAACTGTCCCCTCAACCTGGAGGCGAAGTATTAACCAGATAGCGCTGCTACTTTATCGCGTGACAGAAACAAAGGAGTCATCCCCGCGCGGGAAGTGACGTATTTTTTCAACAAATTGCTCTTATTTTATTTTCATCTCATTATTGAATGTTTTATTCAATTCAATTCAATTCAAACAACTTTATTTGTCCCCAAGGGGCAATTCAAAAGGCACAAAAGAGTAGCCAAAAAAAAAAAAGACATAAAACACGTGACAGACACACAAACAAGCCACACTCCCCACTCCAAAAACACACAGTTATATAAAAAGTAAATAAAACATAGTACACAAACTAATTAAATAAAAAAAAAAAAAAAAAGAAGTGAAAGTACAATGCAGGTCACTTAACTGTCCTGCAATTTTAGTGTTAAAAACTTGAGTTGAGAAGCTTTATGGTTTTTATATGATGTGAAACACTCTGGACACCTTTGGTTAAATAGATGTGCTAAATGAACTTGAAATAAATGGACTGCAGCGCGTTAAGCTGCACCTTTTTCATCAAGCGTTTGTGATAACTGGCAGTGAGTCTTCTACAGCGCTGTGGAGGAATTTTGTTCCACTCATCTTTGCAGAATTGTTGTAATTCAGCCACATTGGAGGCTTTTCCAGCATGAACCGCCTTTTTAAGGTCATGCCACAGCATCTCAATGGGATTCAGGTGGGGGCTTTGACTAGGCCACTCCAAAGTCTTCATGTTGTTGTTCTTAAGCCATTCAGAGGTGGACTTGCTGGTGTGTTCTGGATCATTGTTCTGCTGCAGAACCCAAGTGCGCTTCAGCTTGAGGTCACCAACAGATGGCCGGACGTTCTCCTTCAGGTTTTTTTTTTGGTAGAAGCAGAATTCATGGTTCCATTTACCACAGCAAGTCTTCCAGGTCCTGAAGCAGCAAAATAGACCCAAACCATCACACTAGCACCACCATATTTTACTGTTGCTATGATGTTCCTTTTCTGAAATGCCGTGTTACTTTTACGCCAGATGTAATGGGACCTCCACCTTCCAGAAAGTTCCACTTTTGTCTCGTCAGTCCACAGAGTATTTTCCCAAAAGTCTTGGGGATCATCAAGATGCTTTCTGGCTAAACTGAGACGAGCCTTTATGTTCTTTTTGCTCAGCAGTGGTTTTGGTCTTGGAACTCTCCCATGCAGCCATTTTTGCCCCCCAGTCTCTTTCTGATGGGGGAGTCATGAACACTGACCTTCATTGAGGCAAGTGAGGCCTGCAGTTCTTGGATGTTGTTCTGGGGTCTTTTGTGACCTCTTGGATGAGTCGTCGCTGTGCTTTTGGGGTCATTTTGGTCGGCCGGCCCCTCCTGGGAAGGTTCACCACTGTTCCATGTTTTCACCATTTGTGGATAATGGTTCTCACTGTGGTTCTCTGGAGTCCCAAAGCTTTAGAAATGGCTTTGGAACTTTTTTACAGACTAATAGATCTTAATGACTTTGTTTCTAATTTGTTCCTGAATTTCTTTGGATGGCAGCATGATGTCTAGCTTTTGAGGATCTTTTGGTCTACTTAACTTTGTCAGGCAGGTCCTATTTAGGTAATTTCTTGATTGAGAACAGGTGTGGCAGTAATCCGGCCTGGGTGTGGATAGAAAAATTGAACTCAGCTTTCCAAAGATGTGATAAACCACAGTTAACTTATTGTTTTAACAGAGAGGGCAATCACTTTTTCACACAGAGCCATGGAGGTTTGGTTTTTTTCTCCCCCTTATTAATAAAAATCTTCATTTAAAAGCTGCATTTTGTGTTTACTTGTGTTATCTTTGTCTCACATTTAAATTTGTTTGATGATCTGAAACATTTAAGTGTGACAAACATGCAAAAAAGTAAGAACTCAGGAAGGGGACTTTTTTAAACAACTGTACATCCATGAGCACAGAGGAATTTTAATGTTTCAGCTCAAACAAAGTATGTTGAGGTAAATGTGCAAGTGGTTGCTATATAAAGCAATTAATAATCAAGTTATTGATTATTATACTTGAGCTGTCATACTGAGGGAACTCCCATGGCTGTTGAGATGTAAAGCCAGGCAACACCATGATGGGATATACTCGGTCTACTCTAGAATATAGACATAAAGCCTCTTTCCTGAAAAGACAGATGGCGAGAACAGCATGAAAAAACCCAGACTGTCTGAGGGTTAGTGAAACACAGCAGAGGCTCCAGCTTGGTGAGAGGAAGGGTCACTTTAGATCACTAACCTGTGAAAACCAGAAATCTAACAGACAAGTTCACAAAACGCAAAAATAAAGCATCATGTCAAGCGTTTTTGTCGTAGATCTTAAAAAAAGGCACCAGCACACAACATAAGTAGATGTTATTGATGCATGTGCAAAAGCAGGAGTGTGTGTGTTGCTCATGAGGCTAACGCAGCGTGCTGTGCAGAGATGAGCGGCCCGTCACTCAGCAGGCATCAGGCCGTGGAGGTCACACCCCAACAGTTGCGAGAAGAAGAGATTATGTCTGTGTGTATTTGTGTGTGTGTTTTAAAAAGCAAAGATTATGCATTGTGATATCAAACCGGGTTAACGTAGCGGACTGTGTTTGCATGCGGGGCTGCCGTGGACTCGCGGGTTTTAGCTTTAATCCTCACACATGCTGAATCTTCACCGGCTGATTTGGCACTTTTTCAGAGTATTAGGCCACCGTGCAAGAAGCTTTGTTTACTTGACAGAAAAGTCATCATGTTTATTAAAATTCCTACTAAAGCTCCTTTTTTCCCCCAGATTTTTCTAAAGCCTCTTGTATGGAAATTTCACCTTCCTTCGGACTGTGGTTTTAAATCTTGTCTGAAAAAGATGTGAGCGGACTCCTGGTTGAGGCTACTTCTCTCTACATCAAACAAAATTAGCATCTTGACACATTTATTAAAAATAAAACTATTTTTTTCACTCTGCTTAAAAAGATTTAAAAACTAACTTTAAATTTAGACCCATTACATTAACATTTGTAATGCTTCAGGAACAAGCATGAAGCCAATTTCTCACCAGAAATAAAACACAGTAGTTTGTGAGTAAATTAACTACAGGAATTAAATACAAGATTAAAATCAATGGGAAAAACAACACTTCACAGTTGCTTTGATTAATGGTCTATCTCCAAATGATAAATTAAAGTTGAAAACTTTCTGTACACATTATTAACCCCCCATTTTCTAACTCATTTAAAAAGCTGCAGGCTTAGTGCCCATTATGTTGATAATATGGGTACGGTTTGCCAAAATTCTTTGTGTTAATTGTGTGTTGGTTCAAAAAGCCATTTTCTGTTAGAGTGCACAAATCCATTACAGCCTCCTCCTTAGCTGGGATAATAGGGATTGAATTAATGCTGGAGCTAAAACATGCAGGCCCGGGACTCCTGGAGATATGATTGATCATCGTATTGCTGAGCATTCAGCCGGTTTGGTTGATTTAATCAATACTATTACCTCTTCTGGATTAAACAGCATGCTGTTAAGGAAGCCAGACTTAAGAAAAGGTAGCTGGTTTAAAAACATTTCACTCTTTCTGGCTGTTTTCTTCCATATTCCACATATATATTGATGGATTCCCATAAGGAAGCAAGTAACGATATTCTGGTGACATCAAGTGAGGAATCCTTTATCACTGGTCACTGTTTTGTAATCACGTCATTCTAATTCTTATTGATTTATTTTAATGCTAGTCATATCTGGCGTTTAGTCACTCTACAAAATCACATTTCAAAAACGTAATTAATCCATCATTTCTCTCTTTATGCAAGTCAGTGGAGAGTTTGTTACTTTGGGTGTGAAATTCATTAAAGGAATCCCAAAAAATTTATCCAAGAGACAAGGGATGAAAATACCAATACCCAGGAGTCGATACTTTGAAGCAAGCCATACAAACCATTAGATTTGATACTTTTGAGTATCGAGATACCACTGCACAGAAAAAAAAGCAATTTGTTTTCACTTCTGAGAGTTTTAGGGGATGAAAGCAGCAAGATTCTAGCTTCTGTGTCACATGATGGTGGTAGCCTATCAGATTCTAGCTTATGTGTCACATGAGGGTGGTAGCCTATCAGATTCTAGCTTCTGTGTCACATGATGGTGGTAGCCTATCAGATTCTAGCTTCTGTGTCACATGATGGTGGTAGCCTATCAGATTCTAGCTTCTGTGGCACATGATGGTGGTAGCCTATCAGATTCTAGCTTCCGTGTCACATGATGGCGGTAGCCTATCAGATTCTAGCTTATGTGTCACATGAGGGTGGTAGCCTATCAGATTCTAGCTTCTGTGTCACATGATGGCGGTAGCCTATCAGATTCTAGCTTCCGTGTCACATGATGGCGGTAGCCTATCAGATTCTAGCTTCTGTATCACATGATGGCGGTAGCCTATCAGATTCTAGCTTCTGTGTCACATGATGGCGGTAGCCTATCAGATTCTAGCTTCTGTGGCACATGATGGTGGTAGCCTATCAGATTCTAGCTTCTGTGTCACATGATGGCGGTAGCCTATCAGATTCTAGCTTCTGTGTCACATGATGGCGGTAGCCTATCAGATTCTAGCTTCTGTGTCACATGATGGTGGTAGCCTATCAGATTCTAGCTTCTGTGGCACATGATGGTGGTAGCCTATCAGATTCTAGCTTCCGTGTCACATGATGGCGGTAGCCTATCAGATTCTTGCTTCTGTGTCACATGATGGCGGTAGCCTATCAGATTCTAGCTTCCGTGTCACATGATGGCGGTAGCCCATCAGATTCTAGCTTCTGTGTCACATGATGGCGGTAGCCTATCAGATTCTAGCTTCTGTGTTACATGATGGTGGTAGCCTATCAGATTCTAGCTTCTGTGGCACATGATGGTGGTAGCCTATCAGATTCTAGCTTCTGTGGCACATGATGGTGGTAGCCTATCAGATTCTAGCTTCTGTGGCACATGATGGTGGTAGCCTATCAGATTCTAGCTTCTGTGTCACATGATGGCGGTAGCCTATCAGATTCTAGCTTCTGTGGCACATGATGGCGGTAGCCTATCAGATTCTAGCTTCTGTGGCACATGATGGTGGTAGCCTATCAGATTCTAGCTTCTGTGTCACATGATGGCGGTAGCCTATCAGATTCTAGCTTCTGTGTCACATGATGGCGGTAGCCTATCAGATTCTAGCTTCTGTGTCACATGATGGCGGTAGCCTATCAGATTCTAGCTTCTGTGTCACATGATGGCGGTAGCCTATCAGATTCTAGCTTCTGTGGCACATGATGGTGGTAGCCTATCAGATTCTAGCTTCTGTGGCACATGATGGCGGTAGCCTATCAGACTCTAGCTTCTGTGTCACATGATGGTGGTAGCCTATCAGATTCTAGCTTCTGTGGCACATGATGGCGGTAGCCTATCAGATTCTAGCTTCTGTGTCACATGACGCGGTATCCTATCAGATTCTAGCTTCTGTGTCACATGACGGCAGTAGCCTATCAGATGCTAGCTTCTGTGGCACATGACGGCAGTAGCCTATCAGATGCTAGCTTCTGTGGCACATGACGGCAGTAGCCTATCAGATGCTAGCTTCTGTGGCACATGACAGCAGTAGCCTATCAGATGCTAGCTTCTGTGGCACATGATGGTGGTAGCCTATCAGATTCTAGCTTCTGTGTTACATGACGGCAGTAGCCTATCAGATGCTAGCTTCTGTGGCATATGACGGCAGTAGCCTATCAGATGCTAGCTTCTGTGGCACATGACGGCAGTAGCCTATCAGATGCTAGCTTCTGTGGCACATGACGGCAGTAGCCTATCAGATGCTAGCTTCTGTGGCACATGATGGCGGTAGCCTATCAGATTCTAGCTTCTGTGTTACATGACGGCAGTAGCCTATCAGATGCTAGCTTCTGTGGCATATGACGGCAGTAGCCTATCAGATGCTAGCTTCTGTGGCACATGACGGCAGTAGCCTATTAGATGCTAGCTTCTGTGGCACATGACGGCAGTAGCCTATCAGATGCTAGCTTCTGTGGCACATGATGGTGGTAGCCTATCAGATTCTAGCTTCTGTGGCACATGACGGCAGTAGCCTATCAGATTCTAGCTTCTGTGGCACATGACGGCAGTAGCCTATCAGATGCTAGCTTCTGTGGCACATGACGGCAGTAGCCTATCAGATTCTAGCTTCTGTGGCACATGACAGTGGTAGCCTATCAGATGATGATGCTTCTGTCGGTGATGCTCAGTGATGCCAGTAACTAATTACTTAGTAATTTGATTACAGTAATCTGATTACCTTTTCAAGTAAAAAGTAATCTAATTACTATGTTTTTTTAAGAGGTCAGATAATTGTTACTTTTCTAATAACCTAAGTTACTTTCAAGGGTTACTACCAGTGTGGTAGGACAACACTTCTCACCAAAGCAAGAGTGACATTCTGACTTTATTGATCTTCATTGCATGTTTCTTCATCAGCCTGTTTCTGCAGGACCTCATACGATCAGACTGAATTCACCTCACTCACCGCGCTGGAGAGACTTTCTAGAATCAGAAGCAAGCAGCGACTCTTATCCACTGAAACCCGACTGCTGAATACAAGTTAATATAAACATGAATCATTCACTGCACATCACTTTAGAAAAATTAGTACTGAAAATAAAACCTCATTCATGACCTCATTCAGATTGAAGAGTTGTCCAAGTGGCTGTGTTATTTAATCATTTTCTCATATGTAGACATAATGCAGTATTTATGTATTTTTTGGTCATTTTTGATAGTAAAATATATTTTTAGCTGTGTTCTGACCTCTTGGACTGAGATGGACGTCACAGTCACCTTTATCCAGCTGTCCTCCAGTTTCCTTTTGAACATAAACACTGTTGTTGTAAAACCAACCGCTGCTTTAATGCTGAGAGGAGAGAACAATTGTCATTTTTATTTAAATAATAAAGGAACTAGTTATCTAACTTACTTTGAAACTTAATCAGTAAAGTAACTAAATTACTTTTTAAAGAAGAAATCAGAAATCCAACTACTTTTTCAAGTAATCAGTGGCAACTCTAGTGATGATTTATTTTTCAGTACTTTAATGCAGGTTATTGCACATCATGTTTTAGTAAATTTATATTACCATTACATTTTAGATATGAACATTTTCCATCAAATGAATTTAAATAATCTTAACCTGTACTTAAGTTATTTGATACTTGAAATATGTTTTAATCTTATTTTTGCTTAGTTCTCCCCTTCTATTGTTACAGCAGCTTATGCATAAAAAAAAAAAAAAACCTTTTCATTGTAACTAATCTATAAAAAGCACTTTCCACAATTTTGTATTAGGTTGTAAAACTAATAGGCAAATTTTGTGTTAATCTGTGTTTTAGGATACGACCCCTCTGTTCTCTCTCATATAGAAAAAACATGTTACAAAAGGAGACATTTCCACTTTCTGAAGGAACGATGGGAAACATTTGGAGGTTGCTGAGGACTGAAGGTTTGTATCACCTCCCAAAGCTATCATTTCTACACCTCAACTTTCTTTTGGTTGCTAGCGTTCTCTCTCTTCAGGGGTTTTCTGGGGTACTTATTAGTAGTAAACGGTCATTACCACTTACTGTAAGTACAGAGTTTACATGTTATGACCTCACTTTCATTTCAGAAAATAGTGATGTTAAAGGTACAGTGTGTACAAAAAAATCAAAGGTCGATGGCAGAAAAAATGTGATATATAATTCAAAACTATGTTTCTATTGATGTGAAATTGCTTCACTAGAAAACTGTTGTGCTTATTTTATTAGAATAAGTCATTTATATCTATTTGTTGGACGTCAGTAATTCTTATATACTGTACCTTTAAACAGTGGATATCCACATCAATCACAGCTTGAATCTTTATGAAATATCTGAAGTTTGTGTTAAATAGTTGGATGTTCGCTGAGCTGCCCAGTCAGATTCCTTCCCCATTTTCCAAACAGAGCGCTTCATTTGCTGATTGCACATAGATATTAAATAAATATTCACTTAAGAAGAACAAAAACACATTGATAAGGTTTTTTAATGCAGCAAAGCGGTTTTCAAACTGGGGGCCAGAACCCCATAAAAAAAATAAAATAAAAAGCGTACATTTAACAAATAAATTTGGGATTTTGAGGGCAGTCAGTATTAACACATTTTACAAAGAGATTAATCTGTGAAATTGACGCATTAATTTATTAAGTTATTACTAATACCGTGTTAAAAATCCGAAATTGGCATCATCTCGACGAGAGAGGCTGGTCTTGGGTGTGTAGGCGTCTTGTCACTGCAGTGAACCGAATCCACCAGAAAACATGGATCCTCCTTATTGTGAAAACTTTACCGTTACGTGCTGCAGTTACATGTTTACATTGTCATTGCACTGTAATATCTGCACGACTTCCACATCAGGATTGAAATCCCTTTCACTTTTTCTTTGCCCACCCCTTTAAATTTTCATCTTTAGTATTTAAATTTAGGTTTCATGTTTAGATTTCTAAGCTATCCAAGTGGATTCCTAGATTTTCATCTTATAGTTTCTAATATTTTATTATATCAACCGTGGGTTTGAGAGGCCTGTAATTTGATCTGTGTTGTATGACTAACATGGGGGCACATTTGACAATAAAGTTGACTTTGACTTGAACTGTAGTGTCCTGAACTCGCATGTGCGTGCACCGCGGAACTAAGATGTACTACTGTTAAGCAGAGCTGGGAAAAAATATTGATACACTGAAATATCACGATACTTTTATATGCAGATTTAATTTCAAAAACGCGATATTGATCTATTATACCAGAAAAATCTCACGAGATTTCACGAAAACCCGTGAGATTTCATAACAGAACGACAAAATCTCCCGAGATTTTGTTAGTAAGTTAGATCAATACAGCATTTTTTAATTATTAAAAAAAAAAAGATTGGTAAAAACCTAATAATAAAAAAATATATAGAAATAAATATCTTGTATTAATAAAAACCTTGCGTATAAGATTGATATATTAGCATATGAAAATATCATGATATTTCAGTGTATCGATATTTTTCCCAGCCCTACTGTTTAGGCTATAAAAATATACTATATGACGTCGTTTGGAGTAAATTCTGGACGCTACCCACTCAGGACACTTGGGTTACATTGGACGAGCAGAATGGAGGAATACTGACAAGTTTTGGTGAACTTTTATGGACCTTTTTGTTTCAAGCACCATTATATGAATGTTAGTGGATAACGAAAACCTCCCGGATCTCCGGCTGCATTTGAGATATTAAAAAAGTGCTCCAGAGTCTTGCTCAGCATGACGATGAGTAGAAAATGAAGGACCATCATTTTGTGGGTGTACTATTCCTTTAAGGGGGACAGAGTACCACTATCAGTATCAAAACGTGCCAATAAGTAAATGGAAAAGTGTTGGTGTTGCCCATCTCTACTGCAGAAACCTTGTACTTCACGTGCACCAATATGTACACATGACCTGGGTCCTGATGCACGGCCAGGACATGAAATCTTAAAACATGAAATATACATTTTAAACATATTTGTGTTGCTTGTTTTTAAAAGCTTGTAGCTTATGACGTTTCCATCCAGAAAACAAAAGTTTGTTTCTGTTGTGTTTGCCGTTTATCTTTAATCTCACTGACAGAAATCCAGCCCATCTGCATCTGACGCTTCATGAATACGCCAGCAGAAGTGTGGAGCAGATTACGGCGCAGGTGCGATCGCCAGGCCATTCTCATCACTTTGTGGGCATCTTTGCTCGTTCACGGCCGAACGATCCGCGGCATAAACAGAAACAACAGACGTCGTTACACCTGCCCGAACGAAGAGCATCTCTCACACCGATTCATTTCAGATGATGGAGGGAAACGTGAGGAATGGGGGATTGAAATGTGGGAGAATGTGTGTTGGGGTCAAGTCATGGCAGGAGGGGTGAGAGGTGTCAGTTAATCTGCTCTGTGATGATATAGATAAACAGAAATGCCTCCAATGGTTTTACCCAGATGGCTACGGGGCAGCTGGTGGCTGCAGGAGAGATGAGGAAGATAAACACGGCAGGACGTATCCTGTAATCATCATTTTTCCATTCATTCTGATTAATATTCTGTCATGTCACCGATGGGAGATTTTTTAAAATGCAGCATCTTCAGAGAAATGAGGTGTTTTTGCTGCAGAGTGGATCAGATCGTCGGTCCTGGACTCCTTCAATGTGTCACCTCACACTAATAACCCTCGTCTGATCTGAATCTCCCTCCCATTTTGTCCTTTTTCCGTCCCCTCTCTCCTTCTCTGTCCCATCTGCTTCTCATTAGACCTTATCTCCGTTTCCACATTCAGCGTTGGTTTTTTATCTGTCTAATTATGTTGCTACTCACCTATGGAGGCACGCTGAGACGCCCTGTGGCATGTCGGGAGCCCCGTTCTTCTCCGAAGCTCCCCGGCAGCCTACCCCCTCCACATTCACACATGTTTAAAGACGAGCCGAATCTCCCTATCCTCCTCTCAATTTAGTCAACCTTTTCAGCATCACAGGGGCCCTTTGAGCAGGGCTCCTGGCCCCCAGGTCTCCCGAACATCCAGGCTTGGTGATAAAACTCCCCAGACACTCTTCCATTATAAAGCAATGATAGGAGGTGCTGCTGGGAGTAATGCACAGAAATACACCCACCACCATCTTGCATGTGCATGCACAAGCGCTGCAAGCACATAAAGGAATTTATACACACCCCTCCGCTGCTTCCTTATCAAGCTTTTTCAATACCTGCTGCGTGAGCTGAATGTGCTCTTCGTAGACATAATCCCTTTATGAATTCAGCTGTTATTGATAGAATATTTATAATACAGGCTGACTGGCTGGAGAAAATGATACTGGTAACCAGCATGCTAGTTTTATTTTTCTGGTTTTATCCTCCAACGAACCATATACAGACTATTTTTCATCTAACCTTTATTCACGCTGTTAAACTTACTGAGATAGTTTCAGTTTCAACCAAGCACCTCATTTAATCCAGTAGGTCATGAACATAAAAATCAACACAGTAAAAGTGAAAACGCAGGAAAATGTATATTAAATATGTATTTAAACTGCTAAAAAAAAACACAATCACAATGCAATCAAAGTGTTCCCTATAATTCTCTGTACAGTATCTGATTCATTTATACATATATACACACTATAAAAATATATAGATATATAGGTACATAAATACACTCACACAAGGTCAATTTGTATATTTTTGGAGTCATATTAAGGGGAACACTTGTGAAATTTGCTATGTGTCAGTATGTTACTGATGAAGAATAAAGATGGTACAAAGCCAGCATGAAAACAATTTCAGACTTGCCTTAAAAAAAGAAAGCACTTACAGGATGAATATAAATATCTCTTAAAATGATGCAGCTATGGTTACGAATCTATAAAATCACAGAACAATATGGGATCATCATCTCGCCAAAAGTCAGCTCTGATAAAAGTGAAGGCGCTTTGGACTGTAAAAACTTTTTGGAGTTCCTAGGACCTTTTCGGGAACCAGGCCGTTTTTTTGCACATTCGGGCATATAGGAACTCGGGACCTCGGACCTCCTTCCTAGAACCTTTTTAGCTCCTACTCCGGGGCAGGGTCTTTTCGGGGTTCCATAGGAACTGAAATACGTAGATGTTTGGTGATTGGTAGAACTGGCGAGCCCCGCCTCTTGCGTGATCTCTACTTCTTCCAGCCGGCCATATTTAAAGTCTCACAGCTGTTTACAGAGATCGTAATAACAGGAACTATTACAATTTTTGATAGTGTACCAATTCATTATGAAACTGGTCACAATGGTGCACGTCCCAAACGTCGATTACTATTTTGAAATGTCCAAAAGCAATTATTTTCTGCAAAGTGCAGCAGTCGAACTTGCGGCTGTCGCCCGGACACTTTAGAGGACGGACCGTCCACTAAAACCTCAGATTTGTATCAGATCTGCTGGGGCATAAATTTGTCACCGTTGCAGACGATTGCGTCACACATGGTCCCTAACAAGGTCCTCCCTCGTCCGAACGCACACTGAAGGCGAAGGGTAGTTCTTATAACTAAACTCGGGACGCGTAGTTATAGGAACTGCGTTCTAAGAACCTCTCTGTCCATAGGCGCCTAAAGTTAGAGAGGTTTTAGAAACCAGAGGTTCAGGTGAAGTCTCCAAAATGGCCGGCTTGGCACCATCTGTTCTCAAAGTCCACCAATTGCACTACTTCAGGTCTTAAAGGGTAATGAAATCAAAATATGTCTTTTATTATCTTAATTGAGATTTATTTGTCAGAACTAAATGCAGGTAAAACAGCTGAAAACTTAGTTTTTGCATGCAGATCCAGAAAAAGTCCAAACCAGTGGCTTTGGAAGCACTTTTGGGCCCTGAAGGTGACCTTTACAGGTGCCCTTTTGATCCTTCAGGTGTGTCTGCTTCTTGGTGCAGGACATCTTACTTTAAGTGGAAAAACTTGTGAATTTCTTAAAAGACCAAGTTGCCCACAGAAAATAATAAAAAGCACTCTTTAGACCTGGTTAAAAATACTAAAAACTCTTCTTTTGGGTGGCAAAAATAAAAAGGACCCAGACTTCACAACCATCAGGTCAGTCCTGCAGGTTTTAGATGTTTCCTGCTCCAACATGCCTAACTTTGAGAAATGCCAGCCAAAAAGACACTTGCCAAGTACAAAGGGATTGCCATTGGACAGACTCAACAGAATTTTTGGGGGGGCCACGGCTCGGTCTACGGAGCACCTGGAGAACCCAAAATCTACGCATACCATCTCCAAAGGCTGCTCTATCAGAGTGAACTGAAATTTTGTTCCGTATTTGCTTAACGGGAAATTTTTGTCCAAGTTTATACTTGCCAATCACTGGGGTCTGCCGTTGGATAGAGGTCCGAAAAAGGGTGTGGTTTTTTGGCCACAGCTCGCTCTGGAAATGGCCTATTGTTCCCACACTTGCATCAATTGTTGTTGGGATGATACTCCATATGAGAGCACTACAATTTTGGCTCTAAAGTCTAAAAAGAGCAAATACAGGACACTGCCTCCATAACCCATTGCCCACAGCAATGGTTACTTACTAGTTTAAACACAAGGAACTTACAAGATCAAGATTAGAAAAAGGGGGAAAGAAGAAATAAAGGGGAAAATAAAGAAAAAGAAATGAAAAAGTTGATTTAAAGAGAATTAAAATAATGCTTAAAAAAGGATTTATATTTCTTAACCAACCTTAGAATCCCTTTGATTGTCTTCTATAGGCCACTTTCTCTTAAGAAGCACAAGTTTGCATCAAACTGTCCAAAAAAAAGTTAATTTATTCCAACAAGATTTCCTCAAATATGTTGCAGAATTTCATTTATTTTCTACCAATCTTCAGGCACAAAAATGTAATCCATGTCAATACAAACACCCATTATATTCTGAATACAATCGAGGGAAAACTCAGTCAATTCTGACTAAATAATTTCCAGAGTGACTCATTTTTATTAACTTATATGTCCACTTCTGTATTAATAAAGTTCTGTAGATGTGATGCCGTGCACATATTTCAGAAAAACTGGGAGAATTAACCCTTCTCATGACTGCAATCAGCTTTTTATCCGTCTGTAAAGGGTTATATTCCCTTATGTTGAACGCCAAGACTCACAGTTGATACGTGGACCAAAAACATACTTGTGCCAATCATACTTAAACGTTTTATAAGTTGTCTGTAGCCACTCGACAAAGCGAACCAGAGCTTGTCAGGACTACAGAAAAAAGCCAAGCCAGATGTAGATGGAGAGGGGCGGGGGGGGTCTGCAAGCCTCTTTGTATTCGTGTGTGGCGGGATCTACAGGAGCAATAACCCCAAAAACAGCAGCCCTTTTTCCTATCTGCACACTTGATCTACACACATCCAACAACACACACAGACACACACAAAAAACAGTGCGTACAATATGTGATTTTAATGAAGCTAATCTCCAGGATCACCAGGTCTCTGAGCCGGGAAATTAACGAGAGCAGGTTAAACACACACAGTAGGTTCAGTGAAACCCCTTTTCAAATGATACGCATGTGTGTGTGTGTAGGGGTGAAATTGGTTTTCCTCAGGATTAAAGGATTAAAAAGGCCGTTAGTTCCTCAAAGTGCTCCAAATACACCCCCCTCAATATTCATTACAGCAGATACAAAAGGCAGAGAGGAGCTCATAATGGTCCTAACCTTCTAATCATTTCAAGCAGGGACGCTCATGATCAGGCACACCGCCACACACACACCCCCACCCACACACTCCCCTTTTTATTACCATTATCCACACTATTAGCATGATATAAGAACTGTCTGGAAACCACAACGGGGCGAATCTGATGCAGGAAAGAGATTATTGAGGAAACGCTGGCTGAAATTCTTTTAATATTTGTACACACGGCGGATGCCTCCTCCGTTTGCCGCGCCGGCCTTTCACGCCGCTCGCAGCTAATGACTACCTGATGCCAACAGGTCTGGTGTGAGGTCCTCCAGCCATATATATTGTTGAAAAGGATAATAAATCAATATCGGTGTGCAATCGCAGCCAGGAGGCAGCCTAAGTGCCCCCTTCACACACTTCACAGAAAAACTGTCCTATTTAAGAGAAGAGTGGGGGTGTGGGGGGGGGGGGGATTAATTTGAAGTGATTGAGAGTGTTTCTCCCCGTGCCCTTTTTTCACCCAGCGGGTAGCCACTTGTTAGCTGACAGCAACAGAGGGATTGGTTTACATTGTGTGCTGCAGGACCACCACTGTGTGTATGCATGCGAGCACATAAAAGTGTGGAGGCCTAACAAGGCTGAAATTGATGCCGTTTTGGGTGGGGAGTCACTTTTGATGGTTGCTGACATTCAAGCTCCAGAAAATATTGCACTGGATGGAGAAAAGGTCAACAGCAAGAGCAGGGGAGGAGGGGGGGGATTACAAATACAAAGAAGCGCACGATCAAGATTTGGGAAAGTTAACACTGATTCTAAAGAGTCACAATCGATGGATGTGTTTGACGACACCAATATCTTCTGTTCGGAGGGAAATTTAAAGAAATTATTGGATAAATTAAATTATTATGCAAAATTATTAAATAATTTTTAAATCAGAAATCCATGCACTTGACTGTTCACTCATAGCTCCATACATTACTGACTGTGTGGAGGTATGGGGAAACACTCAACAAACATTGACCCAATAGTTAAATTAAAAAAGAAAGTCATAAGAACGATAAATAATTCAGGATATTCCGAACCAACAAACCCACTCTTCATAAAATTCAATACCTTAAAATTTGTAGACGAGTCAGTAACAAATCCAGCGCCCAAAAAAGAGATTTTTAAAAAGTTTTCTCAAAATATATGGAAAGCATATGTTGAGTCTGGAACAATGTGTTAAAACAGTCATGTTTGTTAAATTACATTTCAAAGTGTTTAAATCCTTTTTTTAAAAACTTCATGTCCATCTTCTGTGTATAAAAAATGTCAGGTAGTGCAACCAGTTATCTACTATATATATATATATATATATATAAATTTAGGGGTGTGTGTGTGTATTTTCATATGATTTATCCTGTCAAATCTTTGGCAAGTATCTACTTGGAGTATCTACATGCGCTTTAGTATACACTAGCACGTTAATACATATATATTAAACAAAATCAAAGAGTTTTATGATAAAATAACATTCACAGTTTTACATTGGTTGTACCACCTGACATTGAAAGTGTACCAGTCTACCTATGAGTTGCAGAAAAGCTAAATTTATCCATTTTTGATAGAGAATAAACTTTTTCACTCACCAATAAAGTCTACTGATCCTCTGGCTACAGCAACATCATGTTTGTTATTACCTCTATTATACAATTAAAGTCATGTTTCTGACATTTTAGGACATACAAACTGTTGGACAAGTTTTTAAATTATCTCAAAAGCTTTAAACTATTACTCTTTATAAAGGTTGGCTTATTTGAAAGATTTTAAACCTAAAATTATGCCAAGATGTTTTATATTTCATTTATTATCATTAAAACACTGTATTAAAAAGTTTTCTTGGTATGTTTATTTGCTCGGACGGTTGCACCACCTTGACATTTTAGGGATTGGTGACGTCAAAACCTGAAAAAAAAGATATTGGAATGTGCTGAAAATGTAGGGATGCACGATATTGGCATTTTGGCCGATATCTGATATGCCGATATTTTAAAAACTCGTGTGGCCGATAAACGATAGATACCGATATTAAAGCTGAAAAAAATAAGCAGTCATTGCAGATAGCAGTTTTGTTATACCTCGACAATTAGAAACACAGGGGTGGAAAAAAATATTGAAACAGTGAAATATCAGGATATTTTCATATGCCGATATCAAATCGATATTTAAAAACGTGGTATCAATCCATTTTACTTAAAAAATCTTGAGATTTCATCGTTCTGTTTCAAACTCTCACGATGTTTTGTGAATATTTCGTGAGATTTCGTTCGTAAAATAGGTCGATACCGCATTTAAATTGTCAATATGATATCAGCATATGAAAATAGTGATATTTCAGTGTATTGATATTTTTCCCATCCCTAGTCTTTAGAAGTGTTAAAGTCTGTAAAAAACGAAGTTTTTGAAGAAGTAGTTTTTGGGGGGGGTTTTAGACTTTAGAAACAGTGAGCTGATCGGTTAAATATCGGTGGGGTGGCCGATGTCCAATATTCAGTTTTAAGGTTGATTGGGGGCCGATTATATCGTGCATCCCTATGAAAATGTATGAAATTTTTATAGAGTAAAATGATGCATGTAATGGATTAATCAGATTATTTTTAAAAAGCAATGATACACTCGGACACAAAAATATGCGCATTATGTCAGTGACCCAGATCTAGTTAAGCTAAGAACTTCTCTTATGTATAAGGCACACAAAAACCTCCTTCCTCACTGCATTCAGGACATGTTCTCACTCAGAAAAAGTACATATGAACTCAGGGGAACGTGAGGAATTATCTCTGCAATGAGCTAAAAATGTGTAGTTCAATATGTAAATGTTTAAACTCATGACAACTGACAAATTTAGACTTTTGGTTTAATTAAGTAAGTTTTCTTACTCTGGATAGTTTCTCATATGATCTTCAATATCACTTCCATATCAGCTTTTGTTGTAATTGTCTCACTTTGGTGTAATAATCCTTTACTTGTGTTCCTAAAAATAAAGAGTTGGAATCAAAATCATTTTTTCAGAAGTGCAAAAAGAACAGAGATACAGATGATAGAATTACTCCATGAAAATGAGTTTTTTGGGGGTGAAAACGGATGAAAAAGAGGCTGGAAATGTCACATTAACATCTCCATAAAATTTTAAGAAGCGTTTTGGTGCTGAGAACTGGACACGGTGGACCTCGGTTCACTCCACACCCTTTCCTCTTCTCTGGTTTCACCGTATTTAGGTTACTGTGCAGAAGTCTTTTGTTATGTTTACTTCAAAAAAAGGCCAAAATGATCATGCATATTACAAAGATCCACTTTTATTAAAATCTGAAATATTTAAATTTTCTTCCACACATACACAAATTATATAAAAAGCAATAAACACGTCACTTCCAGAAACAGTTTCTTGAAAGAAAACAGGTTTATAATTTGAAACTAAAACATCCTCGTGTCCGTACAACCTTAAAAAGTTTGTCTGTCTGTTGAGCGAAGCTGCAGAACAGACGGAGGGAGGACGTAAAGCAACGTCCGACCACCGTCGCATTTAAAAAAGAAGGATCAAGACTTTGTTTTCTGCGTGACAAGAGGAAGAGGATGGACTCTGGTGACATCACCAAGTTTTTCACCTTAAATTTTATATCCATGTGGAGATTTACTGGACTGGATTTAATGGGAAAACGATCCCAAACTTGTGGGCGGTCGTGTTCGTGCATATTTGTTTGTGAAATGTAGATTTTGGATGGTTTCCACACGTGAATAGAAATACAAAACCAACCAAACAGAAGTTAAATACTGATCATTTGTTTACAGATAGAGGAGAGACAGTTAAGCTGCTCCTTTTTGTTTGCTTCTTTTTGAGCTCGTTTTGTATGACGGCTGCTGTTTGGTTTTATTTTTCCTTTACTTAGTTCATTTTATTCATTCATTTAATGACTTCAAGTTCAAAATGAAGCATTCATTCATAATTTGGTGTGTTGCAGAAAAGAAGCCAAAAATTACAATAATAAACAATGGTTTTCCCTTAATATAAAACTACATATATATATAAAAAACACTCAAATGGTTTAAGGGAGGCTGGGCAATAAATGTATTAATTCAAATTTGCAGTTTTATAATTTGTTTTACGAAAAATCAAATTTTTTTCTAAGCATTTTCAGATGCAAAATGAAGTAAACTGTCACTACATACAATTCACTGCAGTGGGAAATGCTGCAGATAGGCAATAGTCAACACAAACAGCAGTCAGATCATTTCCATCGTCAAAAACCTCAACACACCAGAAATCTCGCAAGATATTGTTTGGTTAAAAAATCTCATAAGATTTAACATAACGAAGAAAACTTGCGGTATTTTTTTAAATCATGAGATTTCATAAAACGATATCTCACCAGATTTCATTTATAAATAGAGTGATACCATGTTTTTAAATATAGATATGGTATCGGCAATTGGGCATATGAAAATATTGCGATATTTCAGTGTATCAATATTTTTTCTCACCCCTAACAAAGAAATCATAAAAACCAGCCACTATCTTTAATTACTTTGATTTAACAAACATTTCTAACCAGTGTTTTGTCAGTTCCATCACTGCAGTGGAGCGAAACCTTTCTGCCGAACATGTTTCAATACTAAAAAACAGCTGTTTGATATGAAATTAAACTTTCAAATATCGGTAAAAATACCAGTATTTATCGTCACCTAAAACAAATATATAGTGATATATTTGGTCCATATCGCTCAGCCCTTGGTAGCGGTTAATCTAACTGCTTCTTTAGCGTTTTTTTGTGTTTTATGATTGGTGACAACCAGTGTTCAGGTGTACCAAGACTCTGAGACCAGACATCACACCTAGCTTACATTTAAATGATGATTTTAAATTTTTTTAAGTAAATCCATAATAAATCATAAAGTGTGCACTGCTATCTTCCAGATACGCAACTGGCCCGTTTTGAGCAGCTTCGGATAGTAATGGGTTACTCCCGCCACATGCTACCGTTGCTACACTCTGGTGCAAAACGTGTGGTTCTACGAAATTTGATACCAATCAAGTACAAATGTAAGAAACATCCATAACCAGAAACAACTAGCAAAAAGTTCTGTGTGGAACTTGTGTATTATCTCTTCCACAGCCATGAACAGTCGTTTGAGAGCAAAGCCTTCAACAATGGTTCCATCCAAAAATCTAGCTAGCTGTATCACCAAAACCAAGTTTGACGTGAGCTCATATGTTGATATGCTGTTGAATGCTCTGTAGACTTGAACGAGTTTTCCCAACGTTCCAGCGGTCATTATTTTAGTATAATGACCGCTGTCAATGGCAATTTTCTTTTTTTAACCTGTGGTCTTACGGTGATCCCAATATCCCCCCCGCATGCAAGTAGTCCGGTCACTATACGGCCAAAAAAAAAAAAAAAAAAAACGGCAAGAGCGCACTTAGCGACACCTCTTGACCAAAAATGGTCACGCGATAATGTCAACTGGCGTGCATTATTTTTGTATATACGCACACCTAGGTAGATCACTGTCATATCATTCTGCCAAGGAACGTTGTCGCCATAGTAACGCTCAAACCAGCTGCCAGCATAAAATAGTTCCTATACTCAAACATGTTTAGCGAGTTTAATGAAGTAAATAAACATTTGCCATTAAATGGATTAAACAACTCACATCCGTGCATTATACAGTTTTAATGCACTCCGCTGTGCGTCGTGGTGTTCTAAACTCTGTGTCGTGCATTAAAACTGGATAATGCACGGCTCCTCGATGTTTAATCCTTACTTAATGAGGAAAAAATAACTGTTAAAAGGTCGTTTTAATCTGTATTCGACTTCGTATTCAAGAACAGGACAAATCAGCTTCTGCCTTGTGTGATAAAAACAAATGAAATCGCTGCAAAACATGAGTGTGCGTCAATGTAAAATGACCAGGTTATTGCAACATACATTCTACCGCTCTGTCCAGAGGGAAAGAAGATGTTCAAGCTGAAGTTTGTGTTTTCAGAGTCCCTCCTCGGGCATACGACACCCCATCATCTACTGCAGGAGACGGGAAACTCTTACGCACATCATTTTTCTCTATAGGGGATTATCACGCTTACCGGAAGTTGCCGGCTTTTGACACTTCCTCTTCCGGGCCATGTTAACGACAGCCGTTCCTGCTCTGTTTTACTGTTTAAATCGGATAAACTCCAAACATACTTAAGTTTTCATTCTAGACTGAAGTGATACTGGATCAAAAGCTGGTTCAAAGCGATCGATTCGCGGCGGTGAAGGGCCGAACTTTATAATAAAACACACGTTTGTTTGTCCCCGGTGGGGCACAACACTGGCACTTCACAGCATGCTAGCATTAGCCAGCTAGCGTTTACTGACGTGCTTAACATTGTGCGTCTTAAAACACACAAACATCTGAAAATCGAGTCTGTACCTCCCCGTTTCCAGTGGAACAACTGGGGACTGCCAAGAAAGGAGACGCTTTCAGATGATTGTGTGTTTTCAGCCGCACAAAGTTAGGCACGTTATCGAGCTGGCTAATGCTAACCTGCTAACACGACTGCGCAGTCTGCCGGCCACAAACAAACGTGTGTCGTTTTATTATAAAGTTCGGTCCTTCACCGCTGCGAATCGGTCGTTTTAATCCACTTCTTCCTCAGCATCACTTCAGTCTGGAATGAAAACTTGGCATTGGCGTTTATCCGATTTACAAAGTTTAACAGAGTAGTAGCTGGTGGACTATTGTTAGCAGGTTAGCATTAGCCAGCTTGATGACGTGCCTAACTTTGTGCGGCTGAAAACACACAAGCATCTGAAAGCGTCTCCTTTCTTGGCAGCCCCCAGTTGTTCCACTGGAAACGGGGGGTGCAGACCCGATTTTCAGATGTTTGTGTGTTTTAAGACGCACAATGTTAAGCACGTCAGTAAACGTTAGCTGGCTAATGCTAGCATGCTGTGAAGTGCCGGTGTTGTGCCCCACCGGGGACAAACAAACGTGTGTTTTATTATAAAGTTCGGCCCTTCACCGCGGCAAATCGATCGCTTTGATCCAGCTTTTGATCCAGTATCACTTCAGTCTAGAATGAAAACTTAAGTATGTTTGGAGTTTATCCGATTTAAACAGTATAACAGAGCAGGAACGGCTGTCGTTAACATGGCCCGGAAGAGGAAGTGCCAAATGTTTCAACTTCCGGAAACCGGAACGCGGAAGCGTGATAATCCCCTATTGTTGGCGCGCTGAGACGATTACAGCTTCCTTTCTTCCTCCTGAATCAAACTGGATTCCCCACATATATCGCCTTCTTCCCCAACCAGCACGAGAAGAAAAAACTAAAAGCTTGGTGGTTAAATCTTTAAGACAATTTTCTTTATTTCCAGTAACCATCTACATGACAGACTCTTCCATCAGGAAATGATTTCTAACCAAACGTCAGAGGGAACTCCGACGATCACGTTGTCGGGTAGTGAATGTGGATATTATCGCCCCATATCAGCATTAAAATGTGATATTAGAAAATACTGGTTTCTGTTTTTTTTGGACCGATATTTTTACTAACGAAATCTCGCAAAATCTCATTCTATTAGAATCAGTCCAGCATGTAGAAAAGTCGCTGCTGCTGTGGAAGAACTTCAAATCCCAGCATTCCTGCTTATGTCTGGTTTTAAAGGCGATAGCTACAACTTTTTTATCAAAAAACTTAAAAAGTAATACATCCACAGAACATCTAGAGGGGTTCAGAAAAGTTACATTTACTGGACCAAGTCCGGAGGACTGAATGCGCCCTAAAGCCCCATTTATGCTCGACACAAAAGACGGGCAGCTTTCGTCGGTTGTCTGCGTCGGTTATGCACATAATTTGGTGTGTTTGAGGGGTTTGTAAAACCGCGGGGTCTGTATAGCTGATATGCAACCAGTAAAAGGAACAAATCAGAGAAGAAGAACCGGAACATAAATAACACAAAAACCACCAGGGCTGAAAAGCCCAATGAAAGCACAAGAGAATTAATAAAATTACTTATTTTTAATTGTCGCAAAGATCCATCTACTGTTCTCTGAAACAATGACAGAAATGGTAACCTAGTAAAGGAGCCATATCATGAAAAATGGACTTAAGAGCTTTTCAGCATGTTACTGTGTTATTTCCTCATAAAAACTTCATTTAAGTCGTTTTTTTCTTTATTTGTGCATATTTGAGTAATATATATGAATATTCAGGCCAAGCTGTAGCTTCCTTAACATGACTGACTGACCACCGGTAAACGCAACGAGGTGGCACCAATCATGAAGCGACAAACACGCATGCGCAGCATCGTAGCAAGACGCCCTCTTAGAGAATCCTGACCTATACACACTGTCTGAGGAAGACTTACAGCCTGCAGGAAGATTTCCTCAGAGACAAACAGCCGTCAGCTAACAGACGTTTGATCCAGAGTTCAGGGGCTTTTTCTGGTTTTTTAGCTCTAGTCGACGGTAAATTGGGAAAAATGTGGTGGCGTTCGGCGTGGGAGTTTATTTGTTGTGCCGTGGTTGGATTATAACTTAAGGAGCAGAAAAAAATCCTCAACTTTGTGTGTGAACTTCACTCCTGACAACTTCATGAATCTCGGGCAGTGAAGTGTTTTTTCTCTGGGATTACTTCTGAAATCTGACGCAGTTCCCACCATAAAAACGCCTCACGAACAGACGACACCGGTGAATGAAAACGTCTCCCAGCTCAATGCTAACTGTTAGCCTATGATTTAGCTAATTTATTTTCTTGTCAGGGTCTCTGTGGTACTACGTGTACTTCAATCTCTGGGTCGAGCATACAGCTCCATAGCAGGCTGCTCCATTTTTCGTCCATGTGAATGACGAAGCCGGTGCTAAAAACAAATCTGTTACCTTCAGAATCTGTGTCTGTTCCGGGGCAACGTCATGAAATGGGCGTAAAACATGTTGAGATTGATGGAGAGCTTCATGGTTCAGTACAGTCAGACGTTTTACTTCCGTGTTGGAAATTAGACGCATAAAATGTTAATATTTACACCAAATTAGTTTCTATAGTCGCGATGGGAACATGTTTAGCTTATAAATGCCTGTATTTGACTTTTGGAACGTTTGAAAAGCTGATACAGCTCCTTTAAAGGTGCTCTTTAATTTTTAGAGCCTAAACAGTAGAACATCTTACTTTCGCGAAGCGCGCATATGTGCATTCACGAAACTACGGAAGCCTCAGCGTTCAGAGCCCACTCTGCCGATAATACCAGCGTAGAAGAAGAAATTCACTGTTTAAATTGTGCTAAGAGCGCCAGAGCTGCAGACAAACAGGGACGAACACAATATTGATTTAAAACAAAGAAAGAGAACGCGTGATCTCGTCTGCCGCGGCTTCCATAGTTTCATAAATGTGCATCGACGTGCTTGCTAGGGATGCAAAGTAGAACTGTTTAGTTAAAAAATACTAAAGAGTTTAGAAACTCCCCCCCGAGATAAATGGGAAGGGGAAATTATTTTTTTTTCTTTCCATAAAGGGAGGAGGGGTCCAAAAAAAACTCTCGGGGGAAAAAAATTATTAAGGGGTCGGGATCTTACTAGATACTAATTTTTAGAATAGATTAGTATCTGAGAAATTTTTGGACAACACTAATACTACATGCTAGTAATTATTAGATACTGCACCTTTAAAGAAGGGAAACAGAGAAAAGGCTGAGGTATGCCACAAGAACTGGACTGGAAACCAGTGGCAACAGGTCTGATTTCTGGAGGACTCCTTAAAGAAACCTAGTTGGTCTAAACTCTAACAGCTAGTATCCATCACCTTTTAAGCCAGTTAATAAACAAACTGTAGATGTCTCACACTGTATTTTTATTCAATTTTGCACATTTTTCAGTTAATTGCTGCATTAATTTCCTTTTCCCCTTTTTTACTCAGAATATGAGATTCAAGATTTCAAATTCTTGTATATTTTAACAATCTATCTCCTTAGTTTATCGTAAATTAACCCTAATCAACTCAGGAATCAGTCAAAATTACAAAGATGTTTGACATAAACAGAATAATCTACACCCATGATCTCACTGAACGATGAGTTCAAGTCCTGGGCTGCCTGTCTTTAAATCATGTCTGAACAGAGTTTATTGCTGCTTTATAACATTTTTCCTCCTCACAAGTTCACTTTGTTGACCAATCACACTGTGGATTCTGTATTATCGTCAGTTATCTAACTCCATCTACCTTCCTTCCACCTTTTCTCTTCTTGTTTCAGCAAAACTCGGCTTCATTAAAACGTTAATGAGGCCCATTAATTGACCCAGAGATCAATTCTTTCGCCGGTGTCTTCAGCCTCGGCTAATAAGGTGTGATTAGTGTTGGTTCTACTCACTGAACCTGTGTGTGTGTTTGTGTGTTCTGCCGTTGACTCTGATCGTTATTGATTAGCCGTTTGGCCGGCAGATGGCCAGGTGTGCTTCCTCCGAGGATTTCTGCCTCCAGAACAATTTCATAATCGCAGCGAGTCGAGCTTAAACAGCTAAATGTAGTTAGCGGTAAATAACTTATTTCAAACCATTTTTTCTTTATCTCCCTGTTTTTGTCTTGGTTTCCATCCGTGTTTTGCATTATAGCCCCCCCCCCTCCCCGCCCGGCTGTGGTTTTGAAGTGTCAGAGGAGGCAGGGCAGCCCGGACCTCCACGGCTGAAGCATCCCAGAGGTTATAAGGATGTCGACACAGCAAATCAGAGTTTGATGGCATTCCCATATGCTCTCAGCTGACTGGGACAGCTCATCCCAGACAAGAGATTGGCTGTTCCCAAATAATTCTTCAGATTCATTTTTAACCCCTTAAAAGTCGGCCGGACGGCCGGAGCTCAGAGCCGAGAGCTCGGTGGGCGATATCTGGCAGGACATGTTGAGGCTTCCTTGCTCAATTTTAACTTTTAATCTGTGATTTACAATAAAATGTGGAGTTTGGAGACTTCTTAAATTGGATGAATAAATTATTTCTTGAGGAAAAAGTGCATGAAAGCGAGCGACTCCTGCTTTCTTTGTCTGATCTCATGTGTGCCTCCGAGGATTTCCCTTTGAGGTTTGCGGGTGATATTGTTCTCTGCAGTTTGCATCTGCTGCTTTGATAATCCAGTGATTTTGCCGTCAGAGGGGGATTCTGGGAGCGCAAGCGCGCAACTACACACAAACTCCTGGACTGTGACGGCAGCCATTGTTCCTCCCAAACAATGTCTTCACTTTGATGTCTGTGATGCTTGGCCGGCAGAGGGAACTTTTTACAATCTGTCCGTTAGCACCAAGTTCCCCCTCTTCTTTTTTTTTCTGTCCCATTCTTTTCAGTCTGCCTGCTGAGAATCCAATAAACCACAAAAATGAGAAACTTTATTTCTGCACATGTAGTTTATCATCTTCTATATTGTGCTTGTATACAGAATATTATAAATAGCATTGAAAAGTATTATTTTAAAATTAGTCTGTTTATTCTCGTCTAAATTCTGTTTTTTTTTTATTTACTTATTTAATACAGTCTTTATTTAAATTGTTTTATCTTTTCCTGTACGATCTCAAGTTTTTCATAAGTCTTCTTGGGACATAAATGAACATTTTTCCTATAATTTGACATGTTTATCAGGATAATTTCAACTTTTCTTAAGTCTTCAGATGTATTTTTTCCCATATTTGTTTAAAAATGTAGGAATATTTGCAGAAAATTGACTAAAATCCCTCCCCAACCCCTTCACATCAAGACATACAACTGAAATACATATGCACCCAACCATGTACACACACATCTACCTATAGAGTATTTTTTTAAATATTTGTGACTAAAAGTACAGTTTCAGAATGTTAAATTCTTCACATTTTAACGCCTTTTTTGGAGGAAATGTTTAATTTGTCTGTTGCACTCATTTTCTTTCTAACATGACATGTTGTGTGTTTTTCCTGCATGAACAGAGGCTGGTTTTTGTTTCACTAAAATGCCATTAAAAGCCTCTTCAAAGGCTCGGTCCCGGCTCGCATTGTCTCGCAGCGGCGGCATCATGCTGGTTTGAGTCCTGACTGACGGGTTCAGTCCTCCAATGTCCTCCAGCACAAAAGGTGACAAGCAGAAAGGAAATTGGCTTTTTGTTCCCGCCTCTGAGCTGCTTAACCTGTGCCTGACTTCTCATTTATTAAAACCTGCTGGTTTTTTTTTTTTTTTTTTAGAATATCTAAGCAGCCTTTTTTTTTTTACTTGCACTACACAAATTTCATTAAATTTAAGCATAAAAAATACATTTGACTAAAAAATTTAGTATTTATTCTCCTTTTGTTTATTTTCAAGATATTTCACAATAAATTAACCTGCAATTATTTAAAAAGGGTTTAATGTAATCTTTTAAAATTTACACATTTTGAACAAAATGATCCATTTTCTCATCTTTAGTTATTTTTTTATTATTTTTTTCCAAGTCACATTAAAAATGCTTGATGTGTCAGTTTGGTTCTATTTGAGGACTTCTTTTACTATCTAATTTTTCCATTAAATAGTGATTTTTCTTATGTGAACAGAGGTGGAGGCCTGCCGGTCTCTGGCCTGGAGTGACTTTAGTCCAGTAGTTTTGTGCCCCCTTCTGGCAGCTCAGCAAACACTGACCAGCTGATGTAGCTGTGATAAACAGAAATGAGACGCTCGCAATGGAGTGGAAATATCTTTTCTCCCAGCCGAAAGACCAACATCTCTGTTCCCTCATTAGATTTCCACAAGCATGTCAGGATTTATGATCATTAATAGGATTCAATGTAGCTTAAAATAGGAAGTTTCTCTAAATGAGCCTCTTTTTTTTAAAAGAGAAAACAGATAACAGCATATATTCAATTTATTTCTACAATTAAAACATAAATTTGGTCGAAATCAGCAGCTCAACTTTAACCTGTAAAGTGGGAATAAAATCCAACAGATATGAATGTTTAGAAGATAAAAACATTGATTAAGCAACATAATCTGAACCTAATCAGCCCCCCCCCCTCCTTCTCTGAGAACCAACAAGGCAGTACACTTTCCACCTCCTCTCACACTCGCTCCCTCCCTCCAGCTCCTCTTGCGACTCCATAACTTGTCACATTCCCCATTAATTTCCATGACAGATGCTGACTTTGCTTCTCCACCTTTTCTTTCCCTCCGTCTCCATCTCTTCCACCCATTTCTGCCTCTTCTTCCTGAGGTTCATCTCTGTCCTTTCCCCCCCCCCCCGTTTACTGGATTTGCATCTTTCTTCCTCCTGTTCTTTCCTTCCATGTTTCGTAGCGTCTCCCTTCTCTTCCCATTTTCACTGTTCGATGTTCATTACCTCCGTCCTGAATCCCGGTAATATCCATGAGAGATGCTGACTTTGCAGCCGTCGCTGAGGCCCGGGTGTGTATCCAACACATGTGTGTCTATCGTACATAAATTGTCGCTAATGTCCAATTTTTATGAGAAGCAAAGAGCAAAAGTATCTCTAAGAAATGTGTAACTGTGACTCGTGGCTTCTTAAAGAAGCCGCTGCAGTGTTGCGATGGAAAATAAGGCCAAGAAGAGAAATGAGAGGGAAGAGAAATGGTAGAAAAAAGGGAGCAAAAGGACAGAATGAAGAAATCAAACTGGAAACGGGTGAAAACAGAGAAAAGAAAAAGGAACAGATCTGCGAAAATAAGGTGAAAAGATTAGAATAGTGGATGAAAAAATAAGCAGAAACTAAGTTAAATGAGAATTTTTTTAAAAAGAGCAAGAAATGAATTAAATGTCATCCAAGAAAGTGAAGAAGACACAAAAGATCACCAGTTTCATCCTCTGTCGCTTTAACTAATCCCATTCTGAAGCCAGAGACTAAAGGAGAGGAAATATTTGCATTATTTCCTTTCAAATGACTGAAAAAAACAGACATTAGCTTTGAAATCAACTTCTGTTCCTGTTAAAAGGTAAACAGCTTCAATATAATCCACATTTTTATACACTTCCCAGTTTATATTCAGGTATTAATTTATAGACAGAAAATGTGCAACGCAATTGATCAAACACTGAAAATGTTTCCTCTGTCTTTGGTGAACAGCTGCAACCTTCCTTCCATAGATGCACTAAATCAAATCTTGCAGTTACCTTTAGTAAAACCTTTAGTTTAGTAACTTTGACCCTCAAAAAAGCATCTAGAAAAATAAGCAGATGTTGCTGCAGGCGGAGAGCAGAAGAGCCGTCGTGTGCATGCAAATGTAAGCAGTTTGCTTTATCGGGGCGTAGCCAGAAAAAATTTTATGGGGTGGCCAACAAAAGGCAGAAGCTAGTGTGGTAATTACAGTGAGTACTTTATATATCCAGTTAGGCAAAGAAAGTTTATTTATACCACTAATATACAAGACGATTCAATGTGCTTTACATAAAGCTGGAAGAAGCAGCATTAAAAATATGATAGAAAACCTAAATGAAAAATGAAGTAGGATCAACCTTGGTTAGAATAGGTGTATGAAAAACCCTTATCTGATTACTTTGTCTTTTTCAATGTCATAAAATTTTACAGATTTGAAGACATTAACAAGGTATGAGCTCTGAAAATGTCCATTAGTATTTAGGGCCGGGAAAAAATATCGATACACTGAAATATCGCAATATCTATATGAAATCTGCATATGAATATATTTCAAAATGCGATATTGATCTATTTTACCAACGAAATCTCGGGAGATTGTCATCTTACAAATTCTTGTGAGATTTCACAAAAATCTGTGAGATTACGTGAGTGAACGACGAAATCTCGTGAGATTTTGTCAGCAAAATAGATCAATATCGCATTTTTGAATATCGATATATCAGCATATAAAAATATTGCGATATTTCAGTGTATCAATATCTTTTTTCCCAGCTCTTTTACAACAGAAACAAGCATCCCCCTCTGCTACTGTGTTATGTTTCTCTCCCCATTTCAGATATGTTGTATATTTTATACTGTTTAAATCCATCTACCCACCTAGTGACCAACCGGCTATAATCTTGCATATTTACGTGAAAATGTCCATTAATATGCCTGCTCACTATTGTTTTTTCAATTTGTTTTAGAAAACAAGAAAAAGCTCCAAATAATAGTAAATCAGAATAAACTTGACAGGTTACAAATCAGAACAGGAGTAGCCAATGAGATTTCTGGGGTCTTAAAATGCCTCAAATGACCAAAACATGCAGTTTAGTTAAAAACAAGATCAAATTTTCCTCATTTTCTGTGTGAATGTGTCTTTATCATTGTGGAGTTTTGACTCTTTACTGAACTGAAGCAAGAAATCATTAACGTTGCACATACAAGCTACACAGAGGAATCGAAATAACTTCTTTCTTTTGTCCTCAATGGTATAAAGATAGAAATAAATAAAAATAGAGAATATAGAAAATACGAAATGTAAAATACAAATCAACCTTCGTACATATGTAAATTCGGCATCATATGGATAAAATAAATCAGAGCAGCACATCTAGATTTCTCCACAATATGAAGACCTGTATATCTGATTCACGCTCAAAAACCTGCATCACTTCATCTTTTTACATCTTGCATTAAAAAGTCAGAAGAGAGGCACTTAAAATGTGATCAGAGCACAAAGGAAAACAACTGTGTGCAGCGATGGGAAAGAAGAGTACAAACGTAAACCATTCACATGTAGAACATTTTGCAGGCGTATGAGCTCCCACTAGTACCATTTACGGATTAAATCTAGTGTCATGCAATCCACTTTTAAATATAAGCATGACTGCAGTGGATTGATAATGTAACCCTCATTTTAAGCCCTGACTCACCGTTTATCTCTGTATGCTAGCATGTGAATGCTACACCTTAAAGGTACAGTATGTAAGAATTACTGACATCTAGTGGTAAAGATAAAAGATGTTTTCTTTCAAATGACTTCATATTCCAGCACTGTTGTGAATGTACAGTGTCCGTCAGTGGACAAAATTCTCCCAGACATAAAGCTGTTTTTATTTGTGAGTGGATCCAGGGGTCTCAGGTGTAGCCATGACTGGACTATGAGGAACTATTTTTAATGTCTTTTAAAAAGGTATTACTTATCCCAAACAGTACTCTAATTCCCATTAAATAAAGCTGGTACAGCAGCGTTAAAGTTCAGAGGGTTCTCACTTCACACACATTGTTTTGTCCTCTCAGGGACACTGTAGTAAAAATAGTGGAACAAATATGGCAGCCTCCATATGTGCACCACCCAGCAAGTAGATATAAATGACTCATTCTAAGAAAATAAACATAACAGCTGTTTTAAAGAAGCAATTATCAATATAAGCACAGTTTTGAGTTGCACGTTACATTTTTCTGCCATTGATCTCTGGTTTTGTTACACACTGCACCTTTAATGCTAATTAACAGGTAGCCAGTTTTGTTACGTTGCTAATGCTAATTGAGTAAGCAAGTGAGAGTGACATCTACTGGTGGAGGAGGCATTAAACTTTTGGCTTTCACCTTCAAATAAGTCACCTCTTTACACCAAACCAGCAGGTATGTTTGAACGGCAAAAAGCATTTGCATGAATGGAAAAAGTACAATAAACGGTCAATTCCCTAAATACACCCTATAGTTTTTAAATGCTCAATATCAGTTCACCCTTACAATAGAGAGATTAATCCTGTAAAATAATGTGATTTCCATTAAAGGGGTGAAACTGTTTGATAGGAAAAGCACCATAAACTAATTGTATTGCATCAGTCGGGGAAAAGCGTTGGCATCTTCCATCCCTACTTTAGCTCCTCTTGAAAGATTACTCTGGTTTTTAATTCATTAAAACCTCTGAACTGTCTGAAATAAGCTGAAACGACGACAAAAAGAGGATCCAGGAGGCTAAAAGACAACAGTGAGCTTTACAGCGTCTGTACAGTGTGTGACCAAATCAGTCAGGGGAGAAATTGATTCCCGCCAAACCCTCACAACCCCCCTTCAAACACACACTGAAAGAAGTTTATCGCTATAAAGCACACAAGGGCAAAGTAACCATGAACAAGTCCCACTAGTCAAACATATTATGTTTACAAAACGGCAAAGTGGTAAATTAGTTGAGCTATAACACACTTGACTTCTGCAGAGTAAAATATTGTGCTATTACTTCGCTTCGTGTTGATTTCTAATAACCACGGAGTACTTAGCTTAGTGCTATTCATCAGCTTAGAAATGTGATAGAGGCAGGGAGAAAGTGGAGTTAAAAATAGAGGCGAAAACGCGTCTTCTTTTCTACACCTTCTGTCGTTTGCTTTAATGCATCTCCACCTCCCTCTCCCACCTTTTCCATTCCCCTCTCTCTTGGCCCGACTCCCAAAGACCAACAGTGTTCTTGTTGGATCGGTCTAGCCTCGAAAAACAAGTGACAGCTGCTTGGTGTGTGTGTTCATGTTGTCCCGTCGTCGTCTCGCCCCATATGTTGGCCCTCACCTGCTGACTGAGGATTATGAGCTACAAGCTCTTATTAAAACTGGATTTGTTTACCCTCCTGCTTGCACGTGGCATCGATGGTACGTCCATTCCAGGCTGGCTGAGGTTCGTGAGAAAAGCCGCCGTGAATCGTGGTCCAAAAAAACGGAAACAAGTGGAAGACAAAAATTTAAACCCATTTTTTCATTTTCTCACCTGGTCAAAAAGTTAAACTTGGAGGATTTGAACACAACGAACTGTATTTATGTGAAACAGAAGGTGCCAAACTCACAAATTAAAGACAATAAACATGTTTAGCATTGTTATACGGATGTGCAGGGCTCTCTCTCTGCATCTGAACAAACAGTAAACGCCTCTGAAGTGGAGAGGTTTGGTTGTTATGCACAGCAGCATGTTCGGAGAAGATCAAACTGCATGTAAGGCTGTAAACTGTAAAGCATGGTGGTGGAGTGATGATGGTTTGGGCTTGTTTTGCAGCCACAACTTTTCTCAAATCAGGAAGAATCTAATCAACTAAATTATACAAGAGGTTCAAAAAGTAATTATTCATTGACGTTAAATACCATCTAAGATTCGTGGCTTTCTTTTTCTTTGCTCTTCTTTATGTTTTTGGTGTTTCGAAGTAGTTTTTTGCGCTTTTTTCTGTATGGAACTTTGTTTGATGCTGTTTTTTAATTGTCTTAGAAAAAAGCGGTCATGATATAAGTAAAAGAAATGGAAATCAGAACGGCCAAAGCAAACTTCTGTTTCAAGATTATTGAAGACGAACAAGTTAAAAGTAAAATAATATGGAAAACCATTGATAAATTAATTGGAAAGTCTAAAGGAGAGGATCTACAGCTTGAAATAAATGCCATATTTGATTATTTAGAAATTACAACCAATAAATGTTAAGTCTGTGCAGAAGCTAGCTGGGATTGTTTCGAGTTTTCATCCACATCCTACCTCCAATATTCTTTTTCTTTTGGTCCTACAATTTAAATAAATAAAAAATATAATGTCCACACTTACAGTAACAAGCTGGTCTCAGGCATGTAAAACATCTCAAACATCCCTGGAAATACAAGAGAGCTCTTAAAATCTGTGATAAAAAGCTTCAACTGTACATCACAGTAACATCCTAAAAAAAAATTTTTTGTTTAGAAAATATGATCAAATGTTCCAATTTTTCATCTTTTATTTGAAATTCTTCATTTTTTTGCTGCTCCTTTTTAAGAAAATTTGTATTTCTGATCAGAAAAGTATGTAGGACGACGCGGTTGAAACAAGAGAGGAATGCGCGTTCCCGGATTTAAAACTTTTTTCTTTTTAATTGCTTTTAAATGATTGTGTATGTTTTAAACTACCTGTCCAGTTACTGCAGGTGGAATTTGGCAGCTTTACAAAAGCCTGGCTCCAACACTTTTTCCATTTAGATCATCGTATTGCCGTGTGTGTCCCTTTAAAAAAAATAAATCCAAATTAAAAACAGTGGACCCTGAACAACTCTTCGTACCAGAGTTTTGGGTCAAACATGAGGCATCTGACTGCTCAGTCTTGCCTGAATACGCGTCACATACAAGACAATGATGCCAAACCCAGCAGCAAATCAACAGAATGACTGAAATAAGTTCAGTCTAAATTAACACGGAGCCTGTTTACATGACTGTATAATCCGATAACTGAGGGATCAGATAGCTGTAATAATCTGATCCTGGGAACAGAAGGAGATCGCAGGCTTTGTTGAAGGATGTAGATTTGAAGGTAACTTAACCCCTGACACATTTATATGCCAGTGGTTGATATTTAAAGGTACAGTATGTACAAAAATCAACGGTCAATTGCAGAAAAATGTGATATACAATTCAAAACTTTGTTTCCATTGATGTGTAATTGCTGCACTAGAACAGCTGTTATATGTTTATTTTCTTAGAATGAGTCATTTATATCTACTTGCTGGGTGGTGCACAACATGGAGGCCGCCATATTTGTGCCATCATTTTTACTACGGTGTCCCTGAATAGACAATGTGTGTGAAGTGAAAACCCTCTGGACTTAAATGGGAGTTAGAGACTGTTTGGGATCAGTAATGCCTTAAAAGATATTATTAGTAGTTTCCTGTGCAGTACTGAGACCACTAGATGCACATTCAGATGAAAACATCTTTTCTGGGAGAATTTTGGCCACTGACGGCCACCGTACATTCACAACAGCATTTGGCATATGAAGTCATTGCTATACCCACCTTTACCACTAGATGTCAGTAATTCCTACACACTGTACCTTTAAATGTTTGACTTTTATGTCCAGGAGGAAAGCAGCTACCTCTGTGGGGGCTTTCAGCCCCTTTGCTGCCTTCACTGTCATCCTGCTTTGTTTTTTTTGTCTGCTTGGATTTGAGAAATATAAGGCAAAGATTATGTTATTTCTACACCGAGCAACAGAGCTAGCAACTCCTGAGATAATGCTAATGGTGCAGAATGCTTCAGTGTAGACGTTGGTACAGAAACCAGATTTAAATATTTGTATATTTCGGACCAATCACAACTGAAAACAATAATATGCTTTGAAATTCTATTAAAATTAATACTTTTATTCAGCACACCTCCAGCTGTTCTGTGAAGGTTTTGTTTTTGAAAGAATTGTTGCAGCTACCGTATGACCTTTAATCTTGGATGTGGGGGAAAGTTGCAGTTATCCGGGGTTGGGAGATTGACGTCACCATCACGATTGGCAAAATGACGACTGACACGTTTAAATGTGAAGACGACAGAGTTCCCCATCTTATCAGAAAGTCCCGCTGCTGAGGGAAAGCTTTTACGATACGTTTTATCAAAGATGCACAGCCGGTGTTGTACTACAAAATTGCCTGTATCTGTTCCAAGCTGGCAATAAAGTTAAAAAAAAAAAAAAAAAAGAAACAGCCATGAGATGAACTGCAGTGGTGAAAACTGAGGCCGATTGCAGTTCACCCTTCATCCACTAGGGGCTGGCGTACATCCCTAACTTTAAGTCTGAACGTGAGACCAAAGGTTCACGTGTCGTGTAGTTTGCACCTTTGCATTTCCCGTCGTTCGTGTCGCTCTCCATCTCTCCTCATCCTCCTCTTGGCTGCAGCTCCTCTCATTTCCTCTTTTCCTCTCCTCCATCTCAGCCCATTTCTGCCTCTTATGAAGTGTGAAAAATGATCATCTGCAGGATGAAGTGGACAGAATTCGCCGGCTTAATGGCCTGACAAAATGAATCGCGACCTTCCTCGCCATCCATCACCACTCCGAGGCGACCGCGGTTAAGATCTGTGAAGGTGCTGGCTTATTGATTACTGGTTGTAACTACAAAGTGTCTGATTCACTGCTCGCGCCGTGGCGCTTGCATGGAGGGGGTTGGGGTAGGTGGCCGGTGGAAGAAAATGCAGGCGGCTCGAGCACACTCTAAAAGAAAAAAAAAAAATCTTCTTTTGATAGATTTTAAATGGTGAAATATTGATTTCTGTCTGGTCCAAGGCCTGGTCGCGCGGGCCGCAGCTATTTGTCGAGGCTATAATGCCGGACACCCGTTTCTGCTGGCCACCATCAGTCATTCTGACACCAGGAAAAATGAGAGAGGAAGCAGGAAAGGGAGGAAAAGGGAGAGGAATAACTCAGTGATTCACCCTTTTACCTTCATTCAGTTTCTGCTGAATCTCCTAGGTATGAAACCTCACACGTGCCCCCCAAAAAGAAAAAGATTCACCGAATATTCTGCATATTATTTACAGTATTAAGCATTAAAATAACAGAATAAACCCACAAAAAACATTACACCCTCCAAACTTTCCTCATTATCATCCATTAGGTAAAAGTAGTGAGGTGGGGGTGCCTCGGGGTAGAGGATAATGACCTACTAAGGGACCAGACCATGAAAAGGTGATTATTGCTCTTAATTGCTGTCCACAGAAGATGCCAGAATGCAGGCAGGTAGCATTAATCTACATTAAAGCGCGCACACTGCTTTTTCTGCTGATTCACGCACTCGTTTAAGGCTGCGTGCGGCTCAACTGATAAGCCTGAATTAATAGTATTTTTAATGCTGAGCTACAGGAAAGTGTTCTGCAGTTAATTCACTGCAGTCTGAGCTGCAAGCATGCAGAGATAAAGTCATTACCAGCACAGCACAGGCACAAATCTGATCTGGGTTTTTGCCCCTTGTAAGCTTCAAATTACTGCACGAACACCGAGAACAGGAAAATTATTTAATCTTGGACGCATCAAAATGCAGATAAGGAAAATGTGAAAAATCAACTTAATGTTGATAATATTAATGTAAATATATGGAGGAAGCAAATGACTGATGCTTTTCTTTCCAGTGTTTGGAAAAAAGTCCTCCCATTGGACGATTACTGCATGATGATGTTTTAGCTGACAGGTTATTTAACACAACTGATGCAATGATTTCACGTGCAAACCTCACATGCACACACATCTGTTGAACTTCATGTACATGTACAGTGCGTCCTTCAGCTTAAAGGGATAGTACACCCACAGAATGATGTGCCTTTATTTTCTTCTCACCCTCATGCTGAGCGAGACTCGGACAGGTTTTCGTTTCACCCCCCCCCAACTTTCAGATAATGGAGTTAACTGGCGACTGAACCAAAAAGGTCCAACACCAATGCTTCCATAGTGTCCTGAAACCGCACAAACGCGCAAATAGAAAATGCAATGTTCTACTGTTTAGGCTATAAAAATATACTAAATTACGTTGTTTCAAGTAAATTCTGGACGCTACCCACTCAGGACACTTGGATTACATTGGACGAGCAGTATGGAGGAATATTGACAAGTTTTTGTGGACTTTTATGGACCTTTTTGTTTCAGTTGCCGGTCACCTAGATTATATGAAAGTTGGCGGAAAATGACCCCCCCCGGATCTCCAGCTGCACTTGAGATATTTAAAAAGTGCTCCAGAGTCTTGCTCAGCATGAGGGTGAGGAGAAAATGAATCATCACTCTATGGGTGTACTGTTCCTTAAAAGGTACAGTATGTAAGAATCACTGACATCTAGTGGTAAAGATGGGTATTTAAAAGAAAATACCCTTTTCAAATGACTTCATATTCCAAGCACTTATGTGAATGTACAGTGGCCAAAATTCAGCTATAAAGATGTTTTCATCTGTGAGTGGATCCTGTGGTTTCAGGTGTAGCGATGACTGTTAGGGGTGCACCGATTGCAGTTTTCTGGCCGATCACCGATCGCCGATCTTTAAGAAATCTGACCCGCCGATACCGATTTTTGCCGATACCAATTTTTCTTGAAAATTGACAGCAAATATCTTCAATGTACCAATTTTGTTTTATTAACAAACAATACCTGTAGTACAATGCAAACTAGTTTTAACTGCACAAGCTACTGTTCTTAAATATAAATGAAAAGTTGCAAGCATTGCTGTCCAAACTACAAAAATATAATTTCCATTCCTTCAGTCTCATTTTTCTCATTATTAAACAAAACTACCTCAACTGGTTGCATTTCAAACTGGCTTTGAGCCTCTTACTAAAAAATAAAGTTCACAACAATATTTTCCTTATTTTGCAATGCATATAATAAGGTATAAGTAATAAATAAAATAATCTACAAGACAAACTAACAAAACTTAAACCACCAAAAGTGACTTTAGCTGAAGCAAATACGATCTGTAGATAAGATCGGTTTTACATTTATTGATCGTCCGATCCCCGATCCCCCAAAATGACGGAAATCGGAGCCGATCGATCGGCTGGCCAATTGATTGGTGCACCCCTAATGACTGTACTATCAGTAACTACTTTTAATATCTTTTAAGGCATTACTGATCCCAAACAGTCTAACTCCCATCAAACAAAGCTGGTACAGCAGTTATAAAGTCCAGAGGGTTCTCACTTTACTCACATTGTTTTGTCCATTTAAGGACACCGTAGTAAAGATTGTGGAACAAATATGGCAGCCTCCATATGCGCACTGCCCAGCAAGTAGATATAAATGACTCATTCTAAGAAAATAAACATAAAACAGCTGTTCTAGTGCAGCGATTACACATCAACAGAAACACAGTTTTGAATTATATATCGCATTTTTCTGTCATTAACCTTTGATTTTTTACATACTGTACCTTTAAAAACTAGAGATAAAATAGAAAATGAGCAGCCTTTGCAAAGGCATGAAGCCATTTTTTTAACCAACTTTTAATAAACTCAAGGTTAGTGTTTTATATTCCAGTGTGAATTGTTACCAAAAAGCAGAGGAAGTTCTGTATGAATAATAGTTTATATTAATGCACTGATGTCTGACTTGTAAACCAACGTTGTCAGTTTGGCCGCCGATGCCACTGTTCAAGTCTGCACACTTCAAAAGCTCAAATCTTAGCAAGTATATTTTTCTCATTTCTAGTCAAAATGTCTCACTCACAATAAGAGAAAAAAAATCACTTAAACTGAAACATTTCAGTAATTTATAGGAACTTGTTTTAAGGCAGTGCATCTTATTTCAAGAAATCTTATCTGGAAAATGTAAGAAGAACCCAACTGCAGTCACGATATGTCAGCATATATCCAATCCTCGCCGGAAGTCCCAAGCGGACGTTTCCTCTTCATGTAACTTACTAAAATCTAACCCGACTACACCACACACATCTGGGTTGTGAGCTGCAGATAGATACTGTTGGTGGTGGTTAACTTCTGCTCAAGACTTCCTGGGTGGATTGGATGTATGGCGGCGCCCTTGTTGCCCATTGTTACTGCCGGAGGGTACTCTTGGAAAATTATGCTTGTTCCATTGGAAGAATTTTTTTGCTTATTACAAGCCAAAAATTTTTTTTTATTTGACTTATTTTAAGTGTGGCCAAGATTTTTTTGATTGTAATAAGCAAAAAAATTCTGCAAATAGAACAAGCAAACTTTTCTTGATAAGATTTCTTCAAATCAGATGCATTGTCTTAAAACAAAATCTTGTCTTCCTGAAATTTTTCTCCAAGTTATTTTGTCTTATTTTGAGTGTGATGAGATATTTTCCCTAGAAATTAGAAAAATATACTTGTAAGATTTGAGTTTTTGCAGTGCAGATGGGAGGTAATTAGGTCTCACAGTTATGGCAGCAACAAAGATGGAACCTCACACAAAGCGGCTTCGTCTTTGTGCTGAAGGAAGGGATGATTCAGTATGTTTCCTTGAATGCTTTGCATAAATATCTGGCATGTCTTGCACAGTTTCTGTTTGTAGTGTGTCATCACTAAAACAAAAATGATGAACTGAATTAGTTATTTAACAACTGGAGTTGGAGCAGCATGACATCACTTCCTTAGAATATCCAAATAAGGACACCTTTTCATTATGTTGCGCAGGCTACTCTCATAATAAAAGTAAATTTTCTGTTTACAACACAGTCTAAGTCCAGAAAGTGGAATCATTGGTATTGAGCGGAGATTAGCATCTAAGAAGATGAGGAAGCTACAACAACTGGGTCAAGAACTGTCCCAACACATTATGGGGGATTATCACGCTTCTGTGTTCCGAACTTCCGGTTTGAAACACTTAGACGGCCCACTTCCGGCCCAGTTCAATGTCCCTGCCTTACTTCGTAAATAACGTGAATAAACTCCAACCCTACTTAAATTTTCACAATTCCAGACTGAAGTGATACTAAGGAGGAAGTGGATCAAAGCGATTCTCCAGAGTGAAGGGCCGCACTTTATAATAAAACAACGTAGCATGTTTGTTTGTAGCCGGTGGGGCAAAACACCAGCATGCTAGCATTAGCCAGCTAGCGTTTACCAACGTGCTTAACTTTGTGCGTCTTAAAACACACAAACATCTGAAAATCGGGTCTGTACCCCCCCGTTTCCAGTGGAACAACTGGGACTGCCAAGAAAGGAGACGCTTTCAGATGCTTGTGTGTTTTCAGCCGTACAAAGTTAGGCACGTCATCAAGCTGGCTAATGCTAGCCTGCTAACAGTAGTCCGCCAGCTACTACTCTGTTAAACTTTGTAAATCGGATAAACGCCAATGCCAAGTTTTCATTCCAGACTGAAGTGATACTGAGGAAGAAGTGGATCAAAACGACCGATTCGCCGCGGTGAAGGACCGAACTTTATAATAAAACGACACACGTTTGTTGGTAGCCGGCAGACTGCGCAGTCGTGTTAGCAGGTTAGCATTAGCCAGCTCGATGACGTGCCTAACTTTGTGCGGCTAAAAACACACAAGCATCTGAAAGCGTCCAGTTGTTCCACTGGAAACGGGGGGGTACAGACCCGATTTTCAGATGTTTGTGTGTTTTAAGACGCACAATGTTAAGCACGTCAGTAAACGCTAGCTGGCTAATGCTAGCATGCTGTGAAGTGCCGGTGTTGTGCCCCACCGGCGACAAACAAACGTGTGTTTTATTATAAAGTTCGGCCCTTCACCGCGGCAAATCGATCGCTTTGATCCACTTCTTCCTTTGTATCACTTCAGTCTGGAATGAAAACGTAAGTATGTTTGGAGTTTATCCGATTTAAACAGTATAACAGAGCAGGAACGGCTGTTGTTAAAATGGCCCGGAAGAGGAAGTGCCCAAATACCGGGAAGTTCCCTGTAAGCGTGAAAATCCCCTATTAAGAACTGGAAGGATTGTGGAGAACCATCGTCCTCCAGGAAGAAACATGAATCAATCACAATCAGCAATCACTTTGGTTAAATTAGATACTAAAAAAAACAACAGTAGAACTCCGGATTGGGTTTAACAGTGGAAGTGAGAACATTTCTATATGAACATTGTGAAGGTAACTCAAGGGATTGGGCCTGAACATCTGTGTAGCCATAAGAAAACCAGAGAAAAAGGCTTCAGGTTGCTCAGGAGGATAAAGATTGGACTCTGGAACAAAGGAAGGAGGTCATGTGGTCGGATTTACCCTGTTCCAGAGTGATGGAGCTGAACTGATGCAACCATCAGGTCTAGTGTCTACTGTACAAGCCTGTGGGGGCAGTCTATGATCTGGGGTTGGTCAGGTCTATACTCAGCAACATTTGGTCAGCTGACCATCTTCCCTGATGGCACGGACACATTCCAAGATGACACCACCAGGATTCATGGAGCTCAGATTGTGAAAGAGTAGTTCAGTTCACACGGTTCATCATTTTCAGTCATGGATTGGCCACCACAGAGTCCAGACCTGAATCCCACGGAGAATCTTTGGTCTGTGCCGGAGGTCCAACTTTGATCACCAATACATGATATTCAGTTTTAAGGCTGATATCGATAGGGGGCCGATTATATCGGACATTAAAAACATTTAATCACTGCAAATACTTTGCAGATTGTTTTCAATGTCTGATTAGGCTAAAAAATGAAATGACATTTGGATATTTTTGTGATTTTGTATGAATGGTAGTGATGTACTGCATCGAACTTGTACTGTGCATAGATAGTTAATCCTTAAAATCAGTAGCTGTGGTATTATGCTGCCAAAAACAGCTTTCAGGTATTCTACATTTTCTTTTCTGTCTCTTTTGTCACTTAATTCACACCACAGTTGGTACTCGATTACATAACCGTTATTTTTGAAGACAAAGTTGGTCTCTTAATTTTTTACATGGCTGTATAAGTATGTGTTTAATTAATGCAACATGCAGCCAATGATAATTCTGCTTTTTCATTTACAGTAAATACATTATTTAAATCAAACTCCTGGGATTACAGTGTTATGTTTTGGTCCTGAGAAAAACTGAAATTAGGTTGAGAGCAGGTGGTGACTGCCACCCACACACCCTCCACCCTCCTGGTGGGAGGTCCGAGGTCTGGCCCTCCACATTCCACAGACAAGTGTCTAGCACCTGCTAGGCCTCAGTCAGCCTTTACTAGCCAACAGATTAGGACGGGCGGACACACTCCAAATCCGTTTATTTTACAGCTCCAGTATGTGTGTGTGTGTTTGTGGTGGACAAAATGAGAGAAAATAAAAAGAAAATCAATTTACAGAATAGATATACTTGTTCATTTATAAGGATGTACGAGAAGAATTACAGCTCAAAAGTCTTAAAAACCAAAATAATAAGTGTGGAAAAGCTGCCAAGATTCCTGGTTTTGGTCTAAGCCTCCAGATAGCAAAGCTCACCCACAGAGAGTGGAAAGTGTGTACATATTAATGCACACACACACCTTCAGCAGCCCATGTCTGACAGGTGCACATGTCAGTGGTTAGTTCAACCTGGATCAGAGCATTTGGTCTCACTCTGTGGCAGCCAAGCCCCGAGGGGGGTGTGTTTGGGCCCTTTGCTCAGACACTACCCACATTGTTTTTTCCTTTAGTGGAGCTGGAAAAAGGAAGCTGATTTACAGAGCTGTCTGGCGCTGGAGCACACGGATGCATCAGTGACTCGGCCTAATGGAGTTTTCAGCTCTGGATTTACACTTCTCCATCTCTGCGAGGAGATCTCGGTGTGTCGCTCACCACCGCTGCACGTCTCCGTGGCAGCGCCGCCATCCCGAGCTGCGCCCGCGACCGAGTTTGTGTCGCTGCCAATGACTTAACCTGTGAAGTCAAAAAGATATTAACCCCTTCATGCACAGTGTCCACTGCAGAGGACGCCTATTTATTAAAGGATGTTTTCTGCTACGTGCATGCACAGGTATGGACGGGGAAGCAGCCACTTCACGGGACATTAATGAGTCATCAATACACTGCTGCTCACTGTAGAGTGAATAAGTATAAATACATACATTATAACTACCAAATTTGCTTCAGTGATAAACAGGACAGAAAATACAGCTACATTTTTTCATAAAATATTAAGATAAAAACGACAGTGTATCTTATAAATATTTCATTAGGATAAAAATGAACTAGATTAAGTTAAATATAAAAAAATAAACCATGCATCTGAGTGTTTATGCTAGGGATGGGCGATGTGTTATCGTGTGCGATATACTGTCAAAGAAATTCCCCACAGTAATAACTTGTCATCTCACAATAAAAACAATTAATTCAATTTATTAGGAATGCACAATATTGGAATTTTGGTCGATATCCGATATGCCAACATTTTAAAACTCATATGGCCAATAACCGATATTAAAGCTGAAAAAAAAATAAGCAGTCATTGCAAATAGCAGATATTAGGGCTGGGGAAAAAAAATCGATACACTGAAATATTGCGATATTTTCATATGCTGATATATCGATACGTAAAAATGTGGTACCGATCTATTTTACTAATGAAATCTCGCGAGATTTCGTTGTTCAGTCAAGAAATCTCGCGTTTTCATGAAATCTCGCGAGATTTCGTTGGTAAAATAGATCAATACTGCATTTTTGAATCTCTATATGAAATCTGCATATGAAAATATCGCGATATTTCAGTGTATTGATTTTTTTTCCCAGCTCTAGCAGTTATATTTGTTTCCCACACTTTGAAAAATAGGGGTGGGAAAAAATTTCGATACTCTGAAATATTGCAATATTTTCACATGCCAATAATAAATCGATATTTAAAAACGCGGTATCGATCCATTTTACTGAAAAATCTCAAGATATTCCATCGTTCTCTAACAAAATCTCACGATTTTTCATGAATTCTCACGACATTTCGTAACAGAACGGTGAAATACTGCGAGATCTCGTTAGTAAACTAGATCGAAATCGCATTTTTAAATGTCAGTATGATATCAGCATATGAAAATATCGCAGAATTTTTGTGAATTCTTGCGAGATTTCAGAACAGAGTGATGAAATATCACAAGATTGTTAGTAACACAGATTATCGCGTTTTTAAATGTCAATATATCAGCGTATGAAATGAAAATATTGCGATATTTCAGTGTATCAACATTTTTTTCCCACACCTAGTCTTTAAAAGTTTAAAGTCTGTAAAAAAGAAGTTTTTGAAGAAGTTGCAGTTTTTTTTGTTGATTTTTTTTTTTACTTTCGAAACAGCAGGCTGATCTGTTAAATATCTGTTAAATATCGGTGGGGTGGCCGATGTCCGATAGTCAGTTTTAAGGCTAATATGGGCAGATACCGATAGGGGGCCAATTATATTATGCACCCCTACAATTTATCATATATTCAATTCATATATCTCCATTTTTGCTGTCTGCACCATTTGAATAAATATCAAATTTGTTCTCATATTTCAGACTTGTTTGAGGTCACTACAGTTTTGTAGTACAGGTGTACTACTTGAACCTAACTGATGTAGTTTTGTGGCTTCTAGTATGTTAGGGCTCAAGTCAGAATGTAGTGATAAATTTATAATACAAATGATTCGGAACGGCATCATTTTATATTAGGGCTGGAAAAACATATCGATACACTGAAATATCGCAATATTTTCATATGCAGAGTTCATATTGATATTCAAAAATGTGATATTGATCTATTTTACCAATGAAATCTCGTGAGATTTTGTAAGATGCTGGTGAAATTCACGAGATTTTACGAAAACCCGCAAGATTTCTTGACTGAACGACTAAATCTTGCGAGATTTCTTAGTAAAATAGAGCGATACCACATTTTTAAATATCGATATGATGTCAGCATATCAAAATATCGCAATATTTGTGTATCGATATTTTTCCCAGCCCTATTTTATATTTCATAAAAAGGACAAATTAGTTTGGTTTTTTTTTAATCTCAAAAAGTTTAAAAAGGGGTCCATTCTCAACCTTGTCAAGTTCGCACTAAGAAGAAAGCCATAGAAAAATGTTTAGCATTTTTTCTTTTTCTTTGCACAATAATAATCTATGTTTTGTAACAAATGGTTGAGATTAAAGTCAAATGGACTAAAACTAACGTAGCAATGTGAAACTGGACATTACAAACCCAAACAAATGTAGAGACGACTCAGGCAGGTTTATTTCCACATATTTCTAATAAACCATAACTACTGCTCAGCGTAATGGTGGGGCAGGCAGTTAAAGGGTTAAGAATTAACCATCATTACAATATGAGCCAAAGAACTGGAGCTGGTAATGCTAGGAATCCAACATTAATGTGTTAACTGGACTTAAATCAGTTTTATCTGTGTCGGTTTGCTGGACCGCCATCAGGGCAGGGTTGTGTAACCGTGCAGCTGCCCCCCAAATGCTGGCCTTAACGAATTACCCATTTCACAGCTCACAAAGCATTTAGCCTTCAGACTATGTGAACAAATCCATTCCTGAGCGTTTGGAAGGACACCCACCCAATATTTCTATCAGCGATGCCAACGTTCCTCAATCCAATTGTCCTTCAAATTCAAGCTGCAGTCAGAATGGATTTTGATGAATATATCATTACGGTGTCGGTCTGGTCAACCCCCCCCATCCCAGTTTGTCCCGTTGCCACACATCCAGATGGCTATGCTAACATCTTGAGGCTCAGTTTGACTTAACTTTTTGGTCTTAAACATTTTCACCATCTTAATGGGTTTTCACATCAGATGTAACTGATGCTACGCTTTGCCCCCAAACCAGTTCCACCATCTGTTGCACGATGAAAAAATAAACCTATCGAACCAAATTAATCCCAAGAAGGAGGTGGTAAAATTCACCCAATGTAAGTAATTATTTAAATAATTTATATATGGGTGTCATGGGTAGAGTCCCCATCATTTTCCATGACTGTATTATACATATTATAGAGTATGGATTAAAAAGATATTTGTTACAGATTACTGCAAAAAGTTGGATTATTTTAACAGAATTTAATTAAAATTAAAATAATCGTAAAAATAAAACATTTCCTCACAGATTCTGTGCAATTGCAGACATTTGATTATATAGATTTTCCTTTTCAATATTATTGCGACTATATGGATGATGTATTTGCAGTTTATCACCATGTTTGCAAATCTTTTTTCCTTCAAGGTTTCACTAAGTGGATAAATTTAAGAAGTGCATTCCTGAAATACATTTCTGTGATCTGGATGATTGTACAAGTACCTGAAAAAAAAAACTTTTTAAAGTTTATGAACGGTAGTTGCCTTTTACAGCTTAGGGGTTAACCTGCAGCAGTGGTGTGAGGAGCAGAAGTTACACACTATGAGGTGCCAATCTTAACTAGCTACCAAAACTACCTGCAGAAACTCTTTTTTATTTACTCAACCTTCGTTTACCAGGCAGATGCTTGAAATTACAGCTGCGATATGGACTAAAACATATATAATGGTCACTTTTGGCATTTGTCTCAATAATAACAATGACGATAAATACAAATTGGGAGTACAGTAACACTTTATCCTCCTTAATTATGAAGTTTCTGATATCTTCAAAGCCTGATGGGGCGAGTTACATCAGGTCCGTGTGACGCATCATCTCACACTGGGATTGTTTCAGACGTTTACGAGCATCTCTGCATGCCTTGTTCACGTGAAGAGCAAATGACACCTGCAAATCTGTCAACTGACTGATGTCACGTGACTTGTGATTGCTTATATGGAGGTGTCTCCAAGTGCAATCTTCTCATCTGAAGAGGGGCAGACGCTTGAAATGTAACATGATTAAAACCCCTCAGGAGCAACTTCAGGAGTGCAGATCTCATTTCTTTGTCATGAAGGTAAACTTGACCTACTAAACCTAAAATGACCAGGCAGTAAACATGTTTATTTCTGCAGTAAACATGTTTATTTCTGCAGTAAACATTTTATTTCTGCTGTACAGTTGGCCTTTTTAAACATGGGAGCCTGTGGGGATTGTGTCCCTTTTGCCGCCAGCCCCTGGTGGATCATGGGTGAACTGCAATTTTTGGCTCATCCAAGCTGGCATCAGGCACAATTAAAGGGATAGTTCACCCACAGAATGATGTGCCTTCATTTTCTACTCACTCTCATGTTGAGCAAGACTCTGGGGCATTTTAATATCTCAAATGCAGCTGGAGATCCGGGGGTTTTCATTATCTGTCAACATTCATGAAATGGAGTTTACCGGTGCCTGGAACTAAAAGGTCCATAAAAATCCACAAAAACTTGTGAATATTCCTCCATACTGCTCGTCCAATGTAATCCAAGTGTCCTGAGTGGGAAGCGTCCAGAATTTACTCGAAGCATCATCATTTACTATATTTTTATAGCCTAAACAGCAGTAAGTCCTATAACAGTCCTATAAGCCTTGCAAGTTCACAACACTACCAAAGCTGGGGCGTTCAGCGCCTACTCTGCCAATAATGCAAGCATAGAAGAAGAAATTTGCTTTTTATATTGTGCTAAGAGCGACCGAGCTGCAGACAAACACAAGAGGTTTTGGATATTGATTTAAAAGAAAGAACGCACGCACAATCTCGTCTGCCGCAGCTTCCATAACGTCATGAACGCAGATGTAGGAAGTACAATGTTCTACTGTTTAGGCTATAAAACTATACTAAATGATGTCACTACCCACTCAGGACACTTGGATTACATTGGACGAGCAGTATGGAGGAATATTGACAAGTTTTTGTGGACTTTTATAGACCTTTTTGTTTCAGGAACCCGTGAATCCCATTATATGAAAGTCTGCGGATAACAAAAAAAAAAAAAAAAAACAGGATCTCCGGCTGCATTTGAGATATTAAAGTGCGCCACAGTCTTGCTCAGCATGAGGGTGAGTAGAAAGTGAAGGGTGCTGTATCCCTTTAAAACACCTTATCCTTACAAAATTCATAATCCAGCTAAGAAAAGGTGCTAAAGCCTACAAGGTTTCAGTCTGTTAGTTGGAAATTAACAATCAAGGTCCAGGTTATTTACATGCTGAAGAATAGTTTTAGGATTGAGTGTGACCTCTTCTTACAACACACCATCTTTGGGTCAAATTCTCTTAATTGTTGGTGTTTCTCAGGTGAATTTGGGTGCTAGTTCACGTGTAAACTCAGAGCGATCTGACTTCTGTACCTCATATAACCCTGCTTTAAATAAAATATCACTACATGGTTTTTAATCAATGATATTTAAGACTCAGTACAGATAAGTAACCGAGTTGGGGCCAGCTCTTGGCATCACCTGTAGTTGACCCATCAGTGTTACTATTTCTCTGCATGATGTTTGGTTGTAGATGAATCTCCTCTGGTTGAATCTCTGCCAGAGGCTCTTTATTTAATCAAGCTGGCCATCATCACACCACCCTAAAACTCCTGTGCATCCACATTCAGAGTCTCGAGGACCAACCTTCAACTGCGTGAAAGCAAACCACGAGAGCCCGCTTGAATCCAGGCCTGCCTGACAACTGCAATGCATATGTGCCAGAAACTCCGGGAGGCCCATAATAAACTTTGATCCAACTACTAATCTTAGCTGAAGCATAGAATGAAAACTGATTTCCTTAATCCACTTTCATTCAGTTCCTCCAGAGCAGTACGCCAGTTATGTCACAGATCCGTGCAGTAAGACCATTATTTGACCAAATTATGCTTAAAATCTGCCACAAAACAAAAGAAAACACGAGGAAGAACCAAGCTGATTTCTTCATTGCCGACTTCCTGAGCGCCAAGCTCGGATTTGTCTCTTGGGCTACTTCTGCAACATTTATCGAAGAAAAAAGGAAAAAGAGACCAAGGCAGACAGAAAGAGAGAGGAGGATCAAGGTCTCTCCCTATAATTACAAAGATAGCACAGTCTCACTCCCTCCCTCGTGGAGCCTCCGAGGCGTCACTCCCCGTCCTTTCATATTGTACAAAGACTGTTCTATCAGCCCGGGAACGGCATCATTGCTTGTAAATTAATTTGGGGTTCCCGTCAGCCGGGCCCTCTTCTTCTCTTATCTGGCAGTGTAATATGGGAGGCTGAGAGGGCTGGAAGATACTGCTGAGAGGAGCGGAGGTGAGGGGAGAGGGGACGGGGACCAGGAGAAGGGGGGGGGGTGGATGTGAGCGTTAAAGAGAAAAGAGATAGATAGGAGGAAAGAGAGAGGCAGGGACGGGCTCGGAGAACCGAGCGAAGGAGGCGAGTAGGTCCCAGCTGGATGTCAGGAGTGGATTGGAGGAAGGACCTGACTCAGTGATAAGTGAATATGGTCTGGCATACAAGCCATTCGTCATCCAGACCGGACTCTGCTCCGAGAGGCCTTCACCTATCAGCACTATTTGTCGCTGTGTCACAGACCGCGGATAAATCTTCTCCCAAGGATCCTTGTTTAAATCCGCCCCCCCATTACCAAAAGGTCCGGCCCTGTCGCCATCACACCAGCTCAATACACACTCGCACCTCTGACCCCTTCAGTTGTTTGTAATTAACCCCTCACCCACTGTATGTAACCTCAATTCCCTAATGGCAATAAATGGGCGCGACTACAATCCCATTAGCAGACAGAGTCATGATGGGGAATTAGGAGGGACACTGACTAAACGCTGGGAGGAAATTCAAGTCGAGTTGAGCCACAGACAACGTTTGCATTGTTCTTCTACATAAATACCCTCATTTTTATTCATATTACCATTAAGTGCAACTAATTCTGAGGTAATTTATAAAGAGCAAAGTGTTTGTGATGAGTTGGGCTGGATTAAAGTCCAATTTCTATTCAATTCATTTCACCTTTAATTAAACAAGTTTATTTCAGAGACACAAATTTAATTTCCAAAAGTAACCTGTCTGCAAATAGACTATATAAACTTATGCTAAATAAAATGGATTTAAAGTTGCTAAAAAGAGGAAAAACTCTTTTCTATATTCAAATGGTGTCTATGGAAACATCATTTCAACATTAATTTGTGCTTTATTATGTTGAAAACTGCTCTTTAAGGCTCTGAATATTACAAAAATAAATTAATCTTTATTGTAAACTTTTTTTTTAAATTACACAGGAACTGCAACATTATATAATACAATTAAAATTAGCTCAGTATTAAAAATTTGCTTTGTTCTTGTTTTATTTGGAGGATTTTTAAAGGTTTTACATGTCTGCCTTTAAGAAAATAGAAAATTTAAGGTGAATAAACTCATCCAAAGAAATAAGATTAAAAAAAACAATTTTCTGAAGCCAAAAAGGTTGCATGTGCAAATATTTTGAGCATAAATTGCTTTGTTTTAACTGCATGCATAATGGTACTGTAGGCCTCACTTCATTGCCTATTGTTTTTTTCTCCTGCCTCAACATTTAAATCCATCTGTAAATAATGGTTTCCACTCTGCATTTCACTTAAAGAATATCTTCTTTTTCATGTGGTGAACCAAAAAAAACAAAAAAAGCTTCTCGTTTTTACACAAAACAACAGTGTGCAAAACAAGCCAGGAATATGGGAACATATTCGGATAATTGGCAGGGCTCCAAAGTGGCAAAAAAAAGAAGAAAAAGAAGGAAAACAACAGAGGCTATTTAAGCAAATGAACAATAAGACATGAATCATCTATTGTGGCGTGTTCTGTGGGGCTGGAAATGAATCCACATGAAAAATTGGTTCATATTCAGACGTGCGGGGTGTGGAGGTAGACGGGATGAAGTAACACGCCAAATGAATAAATCCCTCCCTATTCACTTCAACAAAAGACACAGTTTAAAAGATATTATGTATACTTTGTCATAACTGTGCTTTGGTTTGGGAGGAATCAGCATGTCCTCACATTTGAACCTGGAAATTCAACACCTAAAAGAATAGAAACACAAATCCATGTAAAGCTGTCCAACCGCATCTGCTCTGTTATCTGACTTAATTATTCTCATCATATTTTAGAATTTAACTATTATTTACTGTTTTTTCTAAAAAATAATAATTAAAAAAAAATAAGATTATAAAGAAAAAACTCAAATCCTTGTTTTGGATTTGCCAGAGGTTGTAAAACACATTTCTCCAAATTTGTAAGTATCTACCGCCATCTAGTGGCGATTGTGGAAACAACCGTTTCATCCAATAGAAGCTTTTTTTTGCTTTTAAATGTTCAACATTTGACACTTTTCTTTTTTTTTTTTACTTTTTTCACCGTCTTGTACTATTCTAATGTGATTTGCAATAGTTTAATACTTTCTGAAGGTCTTTAAAAAAGGTATTTCTTTGAACATTTAATGCTTTTTCCACTTATTTGCAGGAGTCCTTGTGCCTGATCATTTCCAGAGCTCCTTGATACTGACCTGAGTCCACCTATTAGTTTTATTTTGAAGATTTGAGTTGTGTTATAATGTATTGTAGTAATGGGGTACGGCCTTCTCAGACAAGGGAAGAAAAGGAAATGTGAAGGTGAGTAAAATCTATCGGTAAATCTGCTGTATGGATTCACCTCCTGACCCGAAAGGGCGGCGTGCGTGTTACTTACGTTGACAGAGGCCGCATTGGATCATACAACAACAAAACTATTTTTCATTTGTAGATGTTGTTGCTCAAAAATTTTTATACAAAGCATGATTGACATGAACATAATATTTCAAAATTGACGCGAGAAACCCTTATTTATGTATTTCTACTTCTTACTGAATCAATGGAGGCATTTAAATCAGTATGGAATTGAATAAATATCGAATCGCGACCCAAAGAATCAAAATCAAATTGACTTGTGAAGTTCTTCTTACCCAGGCCTAGTAAAGGTGCAAATGTCATTAATGATTAAACGTTTGATATAAACTGTAATCAAGCATCAAAAGGGAGCACCTATCTAAGGCTACATTGAAAAAGCAGCTCAGTTCTGCTTTTTGCGCATGTGTGACTCAAATCTGACTTTTTTTTTTATCTGAATGGCTCAAATCTGAATTTTTCATAGCCGACTCAGGCCACTTTCATGTGGTCCTAAATTGGATACATCCATCTGTGTCGAAATAGCTGCAGTCTGTACAGCCATGTCGCATTTTATCAGACTTCGACGTCACAAAAGTGAGACAGACGTCTTATTTCTGCGCCAGGGAGATGGGATAGGAAGATCAAATATAAACAATGAACAGAGCAATGTTATACTGTATTTTTTTCTGTGCTGATTGCACATCAACTTTGAAACTGATACAGTTCAGCTCCATAAACAGCGTGCTGCGTGTCCATGTCGTCCTCTGCTTCAGAGCCGTGTTCGGTTCATACTGAAATCTGACGGAAGTCACAAGGAAATTATAGTATGGAGGGCTGCCATGATTAGTCGCTTAATCGCGATTATAGCAAATATCAAAATAGTTGGCAACTAATTTCATAATCGACTAATTGTTTTTAATGACCAACAACTGAACTTTTTGCAGTTTTCTCAGTGACGCGCCCCCCATGGACGGCTAAACTAGCATCCGTCTTGCATCGCACCTGTACTATGATTCACTCCAGCCGGTAAAAGACAGTCTAATTTTGACTCTTGTTCTGTTTCCTTCCTCTCTTTCTTTTCCTCTCTTCTTCCAGAAATGTTTCCTTGTGTTTCCTTGTCTAATTCGACATGATGTGCGTTCAAAACACCCGCTGTGTTCATGTCTGGCTGATATCCGTTTGCTAGTGGTGCGCAACAAATACTCGACTTCAACAACATAGCCGCGTCCCGGATACAAAAGTTACATACAGTAGTGCAGTTTCTGGGCCTCGGGACGCCACTGGGCAGAGACAACTCGAAAACGTGCATAATAAATGTTGGTGTGCCATCAAAACTAGTCAGTAACTTTGTTTTCCCTCTCAAAATCGCCACTGTACCTTCCCCTGCCTCGTCTGCCTTTCTGTCATGAAGCACATGCACAGTCGTAGCCATAAGGTCAGCTTTTCTTGAATTCGATGTACAGTTGTGAGAAAACGTGTTTGCCCCTCCATGATTTCTTAGTTTTTTGCATGTTTGTCACAGTTATAGGCTTCAGATCAAACAAACTTAAATGTGAGACAAAGATAACACAAGTAAGAAATGCAGTTTTTAAATGAAGATTTTTATTTCTAAGGGGGGGTCGTGTGTGATTGCCCCCTCAACCTAATAACTGGTTGTTCCACCTTAGCAGCAACAACTGCATCAAGCGTTTGTGATAACTGGCAGTGAGTCTTCTACAGCGCTGTGGAGGAATTTTGTTCCACTCATCTTTGCAGAATTGTTGTAATTCAGCCACATTGGAGGCTTTTCCAGCATGAACCGCCTTTTTTAAGGTCATGCCACAGCATCTCAATGGGATTCAGGTGGGGACTTTGACTAGGCCACTCCAAAGTCTTCATGTTGTTGTTCTTAAGCCATTCAGAGGTGGACTTGCTGGTGTGTTCTGGATCATTGTTCTGCTGCAGAACCCAAGTGCGCTTCAGCTTGAGGTCACCAACAGATGGTCGGACATTCTCCTTCAGGATTTTTTGGTAGCAGCAGAATTCATGGTTCCATTTACCACAGCAAGTCTTCCAGGTCCTGAAGCAGCAAAACAGCCCCAGACCATCACACTACCACCACCATATTTTACTGTTGCTATGACGTTCCTTTTCTGAAATGCCGTGTTACTTTTACGCCAGATGTAATGGGACCTGCACCTTCCAGAAAGTTCCACTTTTGTCTCGTCAGTCCACAGAGTATTTTCCCAAAAGTCTTGGGGATCATCAAGATGCTTTCTGGCTAAACTGAGACGAGCCTTTATGTTCTTTTTGCTCAGCAGTGGTTTTGGTCTTGGAACTCTGCCATGCAGCCATTTTGCCCCCAGTCTCTTTCTGATGGGGGAGTCATGAACACTGACCTTCATTGAGGCAAGTGAGTCCTGCAGTTCTTGGATGTTGTTCTGGGGTCTTTTGTGACCTCTTGGATGAGTCGTCGCTGTGCTCTTGGGGTCATTTTGGTCGGCCGGCCCCTCCTGGGAAGGTTCACCACTGTTCCATGTTTTCACCATTTGTGGATAATGGTTCTCACTGTGGTTCTCTGGAGTCCCAAAGCTTTAGAAATTATTTCAATTACTTTCTAATTTTTTTCCTGAATTTCTTTGGATTGCAGCATGATGTCTAGCTTTTGAGGATCTTTTGGTCGCAGTCACTTTTTCACACAGGGCCCCATCCCCACCCTACGAATTAAAATCTTCATTTACTTGTGTTATCTTTGTCTCACATTTAAATTTGTTTGATGATCTGAAACATTTAAGTGTGACAAAGAAAAAAAAATTAGGAAGGGGGCAAACACTTTTTCACACAACTGTAACATCAATAAACACTACCAGTCAAAAGTTTGGAGACACTTTTTCCATTAGATTCAATGAGAAAGTGTCCACACTTTTGACTGGTACTGGAATTGAGCCTGACCTGACCTGCACTGTGAACACAGCCTAAATGAACCAATGTTGTGTCAACAGAATTACACAAAGACAACTGAGAGATGAAACACTATGATATAGCATTTTTTAAAGAAAACAAGCTTAAACCTGCGACTCCAGCACTAAGAATTTGTAGTTATGGACAAATCACGTCACACAAAGTCACCTTGAGGGTTGATTCATCAACTCTGAAAATGATTTTGATCATTGCAGCTCAAGTGCAGATGCATCTTTGCATCCGTCTGTGTGTCAGTTGTCCACCACTCAAATTAGTGATGCAAGACACAGATTAATCTCCTAGCCTGCAACAGAGGATAAATCACTTGTGCATAATTAACAGAGGGGAGCTGATAACTGACATGAGGTTTCATCTTAATTACAGGAAGAAATTTGTTCCACTTATTTTTATTGGGTTTGCATGAGCACATCTCAGCTTAATCACACTTGTCACCGTTCTGGTAAATATTCTCAACAACTTGACATATAATTTATTTTATGGGCTTGTTATGACTTGAATAGCCATGCATTGGCTTGTTTAATATGAATATAATGTAAGAGCATGGCATTGTGCCATGCAACCGTTGGCTAATTTAGCCTGATACGTCATCAAAACAAAGCTCTAAAGCATAGACTGCCCGTTACAGCAAAAAAACACAACAGCAAAAATTTAATGGAACAAATCTACAAGGCAGCCTCAACGAGAACAAATAAAAAAGTTGTGGGCTCATAGAAATAGTTAATCTCAGCTCGCACGCAGAGCTGGTGTGTCAGACTCACCTTTACGTAGAAGTTCATCTTCCTCCCTTGTCTTGTCAGCCAGATTTATCCAGGTTAATTTATTGTGACTATTTTTTCCGCGTAGAAACGCCTGGATATAACTCCATTCACGGTTCACTTCTTTTCATAAAGGTGTCCATCCAACTTGACCGCGAAAGTGATGCACCTGGTTTTAATTAACCTGATCCTAAAAGATGCAATACCACCTTCAGCCACACACACTGGATGGCGTTCATTGTGGATTACAAGTAAGTGGGGCGCTGTTTCCCGCATTTCGCACTGAAGAACGGTTTTCAACCGCCTCCTTTTTTTTCAATAAACTTTATTTAAAAAGGTTGTACAAATGAACAGCTGAACGAAAAGAACAGCAGACAGGTGCTCTGACATTTGTTAAATTAACGTTATAAACGCTAGAAAATATGACAAAATAGGGAAAAAGTAAATACATGAATAAACAAAACGCCAGGAAAAAAATACAAAGAAAAAAACGGAAATAACAAAACACAAAGAAATAGAATGTAAACACATTACCCCTTAAACCTCTTGTATCTGTGCATGCGAAGCTTTGTTTAGTGTCAATTAGCGTAAGGGATTATATGTACTCTTCAAATTCATGCAAGAAACTTCTAAAGTTGGGTGAAGTTTTGGAATATTTACATTTATGAATGTGAAATTTGCCATACAAAGCGAATAAGTTTGTAATAAAGGTGATGTCAATATCTCGATGGACAAAATACACTATCACACTTCTCGGGTCACTAAAGATGTTTATCTTGTTTTTGCACAACTATATGTTGTTTAAGTTGAGTCCATAAATTGATACATTGGGCACAGTGATAGAAAAAATGAGTTAAGGTTTTTGGTTCCACATTGCAAAAACTGCATTTATTTTCAATATCTGAAAATTCTGAAAGATATCAATTTGTTGGATATAAAGTGTCTAAAACTGACCAGTTTTCAACCAGAGAACGGAAAGGCACGTCCCAGCACGTCATGCTGTGTTGCATTCTGGGATGGGGACATTACCTGAGTTCACAGCCATTTTTTCCCCTAAATGTGGTTAGTTTGACTGGAACCGACCATATCTAGAGATGAAAAGATGCAACAGACAAATCCAATAATCAATACAACTGCACTGAATGCAAGATCTGGTAACTTGCAAGTCTTGTACTGTTCTGAAGTTGATTTAGCACCAATTTTTGCCCCAAAAGATTTCAGAAAATGATTATAATATTCCAAAATACATTCAGAGATATGTTTACTTTATAGAGGTATATGTAGTATAATTTATAAGCCAGTATGTATTAAAAAAAAAAAATACATGTTTTTGTTTTTGAAACTCATTGAAAATATGTACTGTCCAACATGAAGTGCATTGTTATGTATTTGGTTAGAATTACCATTATTTTTTAAAAAAACAATAAATTATTTTTGAGGCTGAAATAGTTTGAATTAATTTAAAGTCAGCCCCTTTTTATTTATTTAAAATTAAAATGATCCCTCTTAAATTATGAGCATGGAGGCCATTAGGGTCCAATGAACTCAGTTTTGGTGCATCATCCTGCTGAAAGTAGCCATCAGACGATGCTCCACTGTGGTCATAAAGGATGAACTTGGTCAGCAACCAGTTTTTATTATTTGAAATATATCATAACGCTTTAAATTTTGTCCAATTTTGTCCAGATGCACTGTATGTTTAAGAACTGATTTTAAGGTTTTACTTTCACCCTTATATTTAGTAAAAAAAGAAAAAAAAGAAAAAAAAAGCCTTTTATATGTGAAATCTAACATTCTACAATTTTATTTCTCATGTTGTTTTTAAAGTTGCTTTTCTTAATTTTATAGCTGCCGTGTGAAACACTTCACATTTGTTTAGAAAAGTGCTTATAAGTAAAATTATTACTCAGGCAGGCTGTAGTTTTGAAATGAAGAAACTATGTCCGCGCCATTACACCAGCAGCAGGATGGATCCATGCTTTCATTATCTTTACAGAAAATTCTGAGACTAGCATCTGAATGTGAAGCTAGAAAAAAAAAAGGGGGGGGGGGGGGGAAGAAAAATGAAAAAAAACAAAACGCTGCACTGGGGAAAAAAGACAAATGTGGGATTTTTTTTAATGTATGTTTATAAGCAAATGGTCCCAACGCTCAAATTTGAGGTATATATATTAGGGCTGGACGATTATGGAAAAAATTATAATCACGATTATTTTGACCGATATTGAAATCACGATTAATCTACACAATTATTCATTGATTTTTTAAAAAATATTCATTGAACCACAAAACTCAACTTGAAATATAACTTTTTAAAATTTAAACCAAAAATAAATTAGAAACAAGTAAAGGAGTAAAATAAGTATATTATTCAAAATAATAATAGTAATAAAAATGAAAACTAAGCCTACATGCATTCCTGTTCTATACTCCCTGCAGTTTGCTTCCTATAACTCCACCAGTCTGTTCACTTTAGGATTAATTGTTTTTCTTCGATTACAGCGTTTTTATAATTGTGAAAAGGCAAAATTGAAATCACGATTAAAATTCGATTAATTGTCCAGCCCTAATATATATGAAGCAACATAAGTTAAATCATCTGCACATTATAACAAATGTCACTTGTGTCAATCCCAAACCCTTCCCTCACATTATTTTCATTAACAGTCCATTATTTATCTAATTTTGAGGTTATTTTTTCCTTTTTTTGAAATGTTATATTATTTTTATTTTCATATTGCTAATTAACTGTTCTCAAGTTATTTGAGTTGCTGTTTTAAGTTATTTGTCTTGCCTTCCTCAACCAGTCTGCTCATTTTATTCTGACATTCCAGTCACCTTTTTCCTTTCGAATTTTATTTTGACAGTTCTGACCGGAATTTCTTCGCCTGTAGGGGCGGAGCCTTGGTTGCCAAGCCTACCGAGCTCCAAGCCAATCATCAGACGATAGATTTCTCCCCACGCGACAACTTTTATGTTTGATAACAAACCGTGGAGCACTTCCAAGCGGCTTTTTAGATTTCCAGCTCACGTTGAACGTAAGATATGAATGCGCTGTTTGCGGTTTTTATTAGCGGACATTCAGCCGTTTTTCAGCCCGTTAGGTTTCGTTTTAGCTCGTGCGAATATAAAACATATGAATGCTTTAATGTCAGCCGGTTAAAACGATATCCAGGCGTTGCTGTTATCTAACGTGGCAGAGGGCGCGAGCCAAACGATGACTTACAGAGGCTAAGGTTGCATAGCATTGAAAGTAGCTTCTTCTGATGGTTAGCGCTGTTTACTGAAGCTGTTTGAGGCTTTTTGACCATCTACTAATGAAGAAACTTATTATTCAAGAAGGTTTTTTTCCTCCTCAAACACAAGCTGCTTTAAACCTGCGTTAACACACTGTTATTAACCGTTTATGCGCTGCAGAAGTGGGAACAAGTCCCATTTTTATTACGAAATAGTCCACCTGAGTTATAATAAAAACTCAGGTGTAATATTACTATAGCATGTTATTTTTCCGGCTTTTTATTTAAATGGCCTTATTAAAACATAATAGTGCACTGGGGAAGGTGCAGGTTTACATATTACACGGTAAATTTTACAGTAAGTAATGTTGCATGACTGCAGTATTTAGTAGTTATACAGGTTAAAGCTTTGGTCACGTTAATCTGACTGCCCCCATTAGCTTAAGGGTGGTCTGTAATAAAGATCTATATTTAGACCAAGTCAGCAAGAGGCTTTAAGAGGCTAATCTGAGATGGGTGTCAGGCAAACTTGATACACATGAAAAAATACTCAGTTTACTCTGCATTTAGAGGAAGTAATAGGGCTAATTTAACCCACATGTAAGACTGGAATATAAATGATCAAACAGGACTTGATTTATGCTGTTTTACCATGACAACGGAGATGTTTATTACCCTCACGCCAGGCGCTTGGTGACCTATTTTGTTCCTGACTGTCAAAGTGTGCTTAATAATAGTAATCTACTGCCGAGGATGTGGACGCACACTTTCAGTTTTAATGCTGTTTACTTATGCTTTTGTCTGCAGGGGGGTTTATGATGCTGCTGGTGCAGTTGGTGAGAGGCACAGCAGTGCATGCTGGGAGCAGGTGGTCACGCAGCGTTGAGAGGTCGATCTCTGCAGGACGTTGCGTCACCTCATCTGCACACAGTTACTCTGGTTTTGGGGAAACTCGTGCTTCATCGTGTGGTGATGGTGACCAACCCAAAGTCCTCATCACCGGTAGTTTTTGGCTTGATTTCTATTTCTGACTTTTTTTATCAGCATCTTTTGGTTTTTTTTTCCGGTCTTATCTTAGACTTAACCTCTTTATTTAACTGTAGGCGGACTTGGGCAGCTGGGGCTTGGCCTGGCAAAGTTGCTAAGGCAAGTCATTAAAGTATTAGAAGTCAATACTTGCAAAAACAAATTGCATATTCACAGTATTTTGATCTTTATTCTTTTTAAATTATATTTCTTTAAAGTGATTATGCTGTTTCCCTTCAGGAAGCGATTTGGAAAAACCAACGTGATCCTGTCTGACATCCGAAAACCCCCCAACCATGTTTTTGATAATGGTGTGTACAACTTTTTTTTTTAACCTAATCTGTACATTTCCATGTAGGCTGATGTTTTGCTTTATGTTATTTTTGAGTCAGAAGAGAAATTTAGAAAATTTAGAGGAATTCATTTTCATGCTGATATCATATTGACATTTAAAAACACGGTATCGATCTATTTTACTAACGAAATCTCGCGATATTTCACCGTTCTCTTACAAAATCTCACGAGAATTCACGAAATATTGTGAGATTTTGTAACAGAACGAGGAAATCTTGCAAGATTTGTAAGTGAAATAGATCGATACCACGTTTTAAACATTGATTTGATATCGGCATATGAAAATATCGCGATATTTCAGTGTATAAATATTTTCTCCTACCCCTATTTTTCAAAGTGTCGGAAACGGATAACAAAACTGCTCATTTTTTTAAGCTTTAATATCGGTATCTATATCGGTTATCAGCCACATTAGTTTTAAAATATTGGTATATCCTTAGACATTTTGGCAGAAAGAATGGGACAAACAAATAAGTCATCACCTGAATGCCCTTGAAGTGCTTTGATAGAGGATAAACTCAAAAGTTCAGGAATGTGTTTCAGTCCTGAAATACAAACAGATCATCTTATGCGTCTTCCACAGGTCCATTCATCTTCTCAGACATCCTGGATGTCAAGAACCTCAGGGAGATTGTGGTCAACAACAACATCAGCTGGCTGATTCACTACTCCGCCGTCTTGTCAGCAGTGGGTGAAAATAACGTTGCGTTGGCTAAAGAGGTCAACATCACAGGTCCACGAAACTCAAACATCCTGCAGCAGCGTTGATGGTTCATCCCTGCAACACTTACCCTCAGCTTCTCTCCTTCTAGGTTTCCACAACATATTAGACGTAGCAACGGAACATGGTCTGCGCGTCTTTGTCCCCAGCACAATCGGGGCCTTTGGTCCGTCTTCTCCCAGGGATCCCACCCCCGATCTGTGTGTGCAGAGACCGCAAACCATCTACGGCGTTTCCAAAGTCCACGCGGAGCTGATGGGTGAGGTGAGACGTGTGTAAATAATCCATGCTTGATGTAGTTTTTTATTAGGGATGCATGATAATGGAATTTTGACCGATATCCGATATGCCGATATTTTAAAACTCATGCGGCTGATAACCAATATCAATACCGATATTAAAGTTTAAAAAAATAAGCAGTCACTGCAAATAGCAGTTTTGTTATCTGTTTCCAACACATGGAAAAAATCGATACATTGAAATATTGCGATATTTTCATATGACCATATCAAATCGATATTTAAAAACGCGGCATCGATCCATTTTACTCAAAATCTCATCGTTGTTACAAAATCTCAAAATATTTTGTGAATTCTCACGAGATTTCGTAAATGAACGATGAAATATCGTTCGTTAGTTTTGTTTCGTTAGTCAGAAATATAGATGCTACGTTTTTAAATGTAAATATATTGGCATATGAAAAGATCGCAAGATTTTTGTAAATTGTCGCGAGATTTTGTAACAGAACGATGAAATATAGCGAGATTTCATTCGTAAAATAGATTGATACTGCATTTTTTAATGTCAATATATCAGCATATGAAAACATCACAAAATTTGGGTGAATTTTTGCGAGTCTTTATAACAGAATAATCAAATATCGCAAGATTTCGTTAGTCAAAAAGATAGATACTACGTTTTTAAATGTAAATATATTGGCATATGAAAATATCGCAAGATTTTTGTAAATTGTTGCGAGATTTTGTAACAGAACGATGAAATATAGCGAGATTTCATTAGTAAAATAGATTGATACTGCATTTTCTAATGTCAATATATCAGCATATGAAAATATCAAAATTTTTGTGAATTTTTGCGAGTCTTTAAAACAGAATAATCAAATATCGCAAGATTCCGTTCGTCAAAAAGATAGATACTACATTTTTAAATGTAAATATATAAGCATATGGAAATATCGCAAAATTTTTGTTAATTGTCGCAAGATTTTGTAACAGAACCATGAAATATAGCGAGATTTCATTAGTAAAATAGATTGATACTGCATTTTTTAATGTCAATATATCAGCATATGAAAATATCACAAAATTTTTGTGAATTTTTGCGAGTCTTTAAAACAGAATAATCAAATATCGCAAGATTTCGTTTGTCAAAAAGATAGATACTACTTTTTAAATGTAAATATATAAGCATATGAAAATATCGCAAAATTTTTGTAAATTGTCGCAAGATTTTGTAACAGAACCATGAAATATAGCGAGATTTCATTAGGAAAATAGATTGATACTGCATTTTTTAATGTCAATATATCAGCATATGAAAATATCACAAAAATATGTGAATTTTTGCGAGTCTTTATAACAGAATGATCAAATATTGCAAGATTTTGTTCGTGAAATAGATCGATACCGCGTTTTTACACGTCAATATGACATCAGCATATGAAAATATCGTGATATTTCAGTGCATCAATATTTTTTCCCACCCCTAGTTATTAGAAGTTTTAAAGTCTGTAAAAAAGAAGTTTTTGAAGAAGAAGTTTTTTTTTTTTTTTTTTTTTTTTAGACTTTAGAAACAGCGGCCTGATCGGTTAAATATCGGTGGGGTGGCCGATGTCTGATACTCAGTTTTAAGACCGATATAGGCCGATTATATTGTGCATCCCTAGTGTTCATATAAATGTCCAGTCTGAGTCTTCTCCCTCGTCCCAGTACTACCACCACAGGTACGGGCTGGATTTCCGCTGCCTCAGGTATCCAGGCATCCTGTCCGCCGACTCCCAGCCTGGAGGCGGGACCACAGGTGAGCAGGTCCTGCATGAAAGTCCTGACAGAGCTGCAGAAAATGGACCCAAACACTTATTTAATCTGGTTTGGCTTCCCAGACTACGCGGTCCAGATCTTCCACGCAGCATTACAGACGGGTCATTTTGAGTGCTACCTGCGCAGCGACACGCAGCTTCCCATGATGTACATCGGTACAGCGGCCGTCTTTGTTTCACGGTAAAATCCTGCTCACAGTTTAGCGAATGAGGTCACCTTTACCTGACCCCACCCCTCTGTTAGACGACTGCGTCAGAGCTACGCTGGAGTTCCTGGAGGTCCCCGCAGACTCGCTCCTCAGCCGCACCTACAACATCAACGCCATGACTTTCACGCCACAGGAGCTGACCCAGGAGATCCAGAAAGTCCTGCCCGACCTGAAGGTCACCTACAGCGTGGATCCTGCGCGGCAGGCGATCGGTAAGATCTCTGAATCACATCCTCCAGCCTCAGCTTCATTCTTTACGTATCAGCTGTCTGCATTTGCAGCGGACGGCTGGCCGAAGGCTTTGGAGGACGGCTCTGCGCGGCGGGACTGGGGCTGGAAGCACCAGTACGACCTCCCAGAACTGGTGCAGACCATGCTGGCGCTCATCACTCAGGGAAAGCAGGTGGCCGAGGCCTGCTGAGCAGCTCCAGACAAGCTTCACTGTTTTCAGCCTTCGTTGTTTTGTCTTAATCAAAATCACCAAGTCTTACGTTGTCAGACAGATATGAGGTCGATTCAGGATCGATCGAAATATCAACGGAAATTCATCACATGGCTAAAACAGTTTCTAAGAGCTAGAACTCTAGACAGTAGTCTTCAGGACCAGTTCTCCAGAACTCATGAAGGACTTTCCAAAACTCTTCTGTGGATGATTCTGCTTTCTGTTCTGTTCTCTGATAATGTGAGTAATGGTGGGGTCCGGTTTGGGGGGGATCCCCCAAGGGGGGTGGGGGGGATCCGTCCCTCCATCAGACCCGCAGAGGTCCAGGTTCTGGGGAGGATCCGTCCCTCCATCAGACCTGTTCAGGTCCAGGTTCTGGGGAGGATCCGTCCCTCCATCAGACCCGCAGAGGTCCAGGTTCTGGGGAGGATCCGTCCCTCCATCAGACCTGCTGAGGTCCAGATTCTGGGGAGGATCCGTCCCTCCATCAGACCTGCAGTGGTCCAGATTCTGGGGAGGATCCGTCCCTCCATCAGACCTGTTCAGGTCCAGGTTCTGGGGAGGATCCGTCCCTCCATCAGACCTGTTCAGGTCCAGGTTCTGAGGAGGATTCATCCCTCCATCAGACCTGTAGAGGTCCAGATTCTGGGGAGGATCCGTCCCTCCATCAGACCTGTTCAGGTCCAGGTTCTGGGGAGGATCCGTCCCTCCATCAGACCTGCAGGGGTCGCAGTCGGGGAGGTCCGTCCCTCCTGTTCAGGTCCAGGTTCTGGGGAGGATCCGTCCCTCCATCAGACCTGTTCAGGTCGAGACCTCATAGACCGGGGGGGTTCTGGGGAGGATCCGTCCCTCCATCAGACCCGCAGAGGTCCGGGTTCTGGGGAGGATCCGTCCCTCCATCAGACCTGCAGAGGTCCAGGTTCTGGGGAGGATCCGTCCCTCCATCAGACCCGCGGAGGTCCGGGTTCTGGGGAGGATCCGTCCCTCCATCAGACCTGCAGAGGTCCGGGTTCTGGGGAGGATCCGTCCCTCCATCAGACCTGCAGAGATCCGGGTTCTGGGGAGGATCCGTCCCTCCATCAGACCTGTTCAGGTCCAGGTTCTGGGGAGGATCCGTCCCTCCATCAGACCTGTTCAGGTCCAGGTTCTGAGGAGGATCCATCCCTCCATCAGACCCGTCGGCCCCCCTGTAGAGGTCCAGGTTCTGGGGAGGATCCGTCCCTCCATCAGACCTGCTGTTCAGGCTCAGGCAGACCCGCAGAGGTCCGGGTTCTGGGGAGGATCCGTCCCTCCATCAGACCTGTTCAGGTCCAGGTTCTGGGGAGGATCCGTCCCTCCATCAGACCTGTTCAGGTCCGGGTTCTGGGGAGGATCCGTCCCTCCATCAGACCTGCAGAGGTCCAGGTTCTGGTGAGGATCCGTCCCTCCATCAGACCCACAGAGGTCCGGGTTCTGGGGAGGATCCGTCCCTCCATCAGACCTGTTCAGGTCCGGGTTCTGGGGAGGATCCGTCCCTCCATCAGACCTGTTCAGGTCCGGGTTCTGGGAAGGATCCGTCCCTCCATCAGACCTGTTCAGGTCCGGGTTCTGGGGAGGATCCGTCCCTCCATCAGACCTGTTCAGGTCCGGGTTCTGGGGGAGGATCCGTCCCTCCATCAGACCTTAAACTGATCTTCAGTCCAGTTCTTGTGTGATGCGACCTCTCTCAGCATTTTCTTCAGTTTCCCTTCCATAATAACGGCTTCTGACAGCTCGTTTCCATGGAAACCATTTCTGATGAGGCTTTGACCAACTTGCAGATGGATCATCTGAAGGCCCAGATGCATCAATCAGATCCTGTTTCGGGTCTTTGCTGGATTTGTTTCCATTCTTTGTGGACATATCTTCCAGATCCTGTTCATCAGCGTCCTCTTTCGTCCTCTTTCGTCCTCCACTTGTCCAGTTCACATGTTTTAAGGACACCCAGCACATTTTGCTGAGTCATACCAAGCTTGAACCACGACATAAAGCAGAAAATAAAAACGTCTCTTTGGTTCTTTGCTAGTTGGAGGCTGTTTTAACGCTGGAACGATTTCGGAGGTCCGTCAGGACCCGAGACTGGATTTAAAATGAGCTAAAAAGCAGAGAGAAGAACTCAAAGACCTTCAGAAAGTCTGGAAAGCCTGGATGTTTGGGAGCAAGATATTTAAAAAGAAATAGCGGTAGTCTTTTTCATAGTATTATAAACAGTAAGACATTCCAAAACGACTCACCATCTCATCCTAAATTCCCGTATTTTCACCTCTCTTCTCTATAAACGCAGCTTTTAAATGCTGCAAGACTAAACCAGGTTGTATCACAGCAGCGTAACAAGTTTGTCAAGTTGTGTCTTTAATGTTGCCGTCAGCCTGCTGCGCTGCACATTTGTGCCTTATCAGGCACATCTGCCGTCCTCAGAAACAACTAAACACATTACCTCTGGTAGAGTTCCCAAACCGGAACCTCACACAGCAGCTATCACTTTCAGGAAACACCCAGCAAGGCTTTAAAATGTGGAAGCTAACTTTGCACTTGTGTTTTTAAATGTCATTTATATTTAAAATATATTTATTTCTGTTTAGAAGCTGTACAGAATGAATTCAGTGGAATTTTTTTTTTTTTTTTTTAGCTTTTCTTAGTCAATGGAAAGGATGATTTTAGGTGGAATAAATCCTAAAATGCAAACTCTTTTATCTTTTGTCTTTTTTTAACGAAATGTTACACAAAAAAAAAAACAACAGTCATGCAAAGTGACCACAGACAGAAGCTGACTAGATAGAAATGACAAATGACCAAAATATAAGATTCAAAATCTAAAGTGAATTATTAAAAAGAGGTGCAGAAATGACTAAACAACCTAATAAAGATCAAAAAAATACCAAATGTGACATAAATAGGTCGACGTGAGAGGATAAACTGCAAAAACTCAAATCCTAGCAAGGATATTTTCTAACTTTTTAAGATATTTTTTGCTAATTACAAGCAAAAATTTTTAAAAAAATCTTTTTTCACTTATTTTAAGAGTGGCCAAGATTTTTTTGCTTGCAAAATTCTGCCAATGGAACAAGCAAAATTTTCTTCTGCCTTGAAACAATGTCTTATATCTGACTGAAATGTTTCTCTTTAAGTAGTTTAGTCTAATTTTGAGTGTGATGAGATATTTTGACTAAAAATTAGAAAAATATACTTGGTAAGATTTGAGTTTTTGCAGTATACGGCTAACAAAATAACCAGGAAGGAGATCTGCAGTGATCAAGTTGAGGCACAAAACAAATTAAAAGAATAAAAACCAGAGAAAACACAACCATAAGTCATTGGAACATTATTTTAGTTGCTTTTCCAGCCCGGAAAAGTCCTCACACGGGATTTCCAGACTCCTTCTCCCCTTTTTTAGCTTTAACTGCAGCAACTTTGCTTTTGCTGCTGTGGCCTGAGCTGGTTGGAGCTGTGCTCTGGCGCCCCCCGGTGGCCAAATCCGCCTGCTGCAGTTTGAGCAGCAGGATCTCTGTGAGCAGGGAGGCTTCTTGGGTCAGACTTTCCACAATCTTGCTTTCTGAGGCTCGAACCGCAGCACGGATCAGCTGCGGAGTGCTCTACGAGCAGAAGCCGATGCAAATCTAATCAGATTAAAGGACATTTCAGTCATTTTCAGTTAATCTGAATGCTTTAGTCGGCTACCTGTGTGTCCAGCTGAGTGTCCTCTGGGACATCGACGTCCCTCAGAGTGATCCGCGGCCCGTCTCGCAGATCCCTCAGCTCGCCTTCCTTCTGCTGCAGGGCGGAGGCGAGTTTTGTTTCCAGCTGAGTCCGAGTCTCCCACTCGTGTAGATCTGTACCCTGCAGGGTGAACACACCCGTCAACTTCTGCAAAGTTTACATACGTTTTCAAACCAGTGATGACTACAAGGCATCTCTCAGACATGTATAGACACAAGTTTAGATTTTAAACTATTTATTTGGATTGTGTTGCATGTTTTAAATTTCCTTCAAGTGACCTTACATTTGAGATATTAAAAAAGTGCTCCATAGTCTTGCTCAGCATGAGGATGAGTAGAAAATGAAGGACCATCACTGGGAAATGAAGTTCTTCCACAATCAAAGGGACTTTTCTACATGCTGGACTGATGCTAAGAGCTTTCGAGATTTCGTCAGCAAAGATCCCGGTCCCAAAAAACAATACCAATATTTTCTGATATCACATTTAATGCCGATAATATCGGACATCTCTAATTGCCTCATCGCCTGCACACATGATGCTTTGGTTTGAACACTTCTCTTAGTTTCCGTTGGGTTCCTGACCTGTGCGAGAGGACACGGTGTGGGCGGCCAGCGCACCTCCAGGTGCAGCTGAGTTACGGACACGTCAGCGTCTCCGTGAGCCACCGCCTGGAAAAGCCTCCTCCTGGTGATGCAGGTCTCTGCGAGGTACCGGGTGAAGTCATGTCGCTGGACTGGAGTCAGGTTCGGTAAATGCTGACAGAAGACGTCTCTCAGCAGAGACGACAGCTTGTCCACACTGAGATCTGATGGACAGAAGACAGCTTTGCATGTGAGATGTGCACATACTTTCATCACGACCTGCACAGCACGCTCCCGTCTGTTCTGACCCTCCAGCCGAGCGAAGATGCCTTTGGCGAAGTCAGCTGACCGGATCACGTCAGACCAGGAGAAGCCGCGGTTTGCTGCAAACAGAGCGACGTCATACACGAACTCCTGATGAAAGCATCGCCTCTCATCACAGAAGTCGGACCAGAGGAAGTGACGGCTGAGCCTCTGAACACCTGCATCTCTCTGAAAACACAGAGCCTTCATTACATACTGCATGCAGGCATAACTGTTCATTATGTCATTCTTTTTTTTTTCATTTCATTCCTTTATTTTGGGCAATTTAACAAAATTAACAGATGATCTGCAAACCAGATTTTTTCTTAACCCACTTTGGAAGATCTCACAAAAAAAACACCACGACACACTTTCCCACCTCATTTTTCAACAGTGAATGCAATTTATTTCATTTAAAGGTTGAATATGGAACATTTTTATTAAAAGCTATATTTTTTCAAAAATAATACCTCCACAGGTCGTTTGGGTGTGTACAGAATGAAAGTACAATATTTCCCAGAAAAATTATATTTAGCCTAAAAATAATTATAAAATAATTTTTTACGGGTTCGATTATGGCATTTTATTTACGTCTGTAAGCCAATACACGCCGCCATTGCAAGTTGCCAAATACGATCTCTGTGTGGAAACAATATTTTGGGGGGGGGGGGGGGGGGGGGGGGGGGGGGGGGGGGGGGGGGGGGTGGGGGGGGGGGGGGGGGGGGGGGGGGAGGGGGGGGGGGGGGGGAAGGGGGGGGGGGGGGGGAGTGGTGGTGGAGGGAGGGGGGGCAGGGGACAAAAAGGGATAAAGTTGGTAGGGAAGGGAGGAGTAGGGAATGAAAAAATAGGGGCGAAAAGATAAAGAGAGGGGGGAAGGGGAAGAGGAAGGAAAGAACGGGGAGGGAGGGATTCCATATATTTCGGTCATAGTCAGGCTTGTACAGGGGAAAACCGTGGAGATGACGAGTGAAGCAGCTGCTTCAGAGCCCTGGAGATGTTGTTATCTGTTTCTGAGGAGGAGTGACCTGAGAAGAGCAAAACCTGGAGTAAATTTAGGTGAAGACTTCACTAAATTGACCCACATAAACGTTTTCCATGGAGTAAAACACTGAAATGGCGACTTTCCTGCTGGATCGGTAAGCTAGCTTGTTTGCTAACATGGCTAACGTTAGCTGTCAGTTGGTCACTTGCGTATCGGCAGTGATTCTGGCATCCCAGCGGCTGGAGTTGTTTTTCTGTCGTTGCAACTACAACCTAGACACACGTGATGTCGCTGTTCTGTCCGTATTACATATTCAACCTTTAAATAAAGTTTTGTACATTTCACAGCTATAAGAGCCTACATAGTAAGCAAAACATAATTACTTGTTCATGTGCAGATAGTTTGTGAATGAAATGCAAGTGGAGCAAAGATGGCAGCTGACAGATTATCTATCAAAAGATTGACAGCTGTTAAAAGAGAGGAAAAAACCATACAGATATTTAACCAATATTTAACCGATAAACCCACTGTTTCTAAAGTAAAAAAACAAAAAAACTTCTTCTTCTTCAAAAACATTCAAAAAATTTCTAAACACAGCCAGCATTTCCATGTGGGGCCCATGTGGGTTCAATTTTGGCTGCATATCAGGGACCCAAGTGGGTTTGTCCACGGTTTCCATGGTGGCCCCACCTGTGTTTGCCCATATAGCCTATAGGCATGGGTTTAAAGAGGGCAAATTTGCAGATCTCATAGTTTAAGTAAAATGGGCCCCATATGTGGAAACCCACATGGGAAAACACAGGTGGGGCCACCATGGAAACCGTGGACAAACCCACTTGGGTCCTTCATATGCAGCCAAAATTTAACCTATATAGGCCCCACATGCAATGCTGGCTGAGAAATACATTGATACACTGAAATATCGTAATATTATCATATGCTGATATCATATTGAAATTTAGAAATGCTATATCGATCTATTTCCTAATGAATCTCGTGGTTTTTCATACAAAATCTGGCGGGAATTCACTAAATAGCGGTAGATTTTGTAACAGAACAATTAAATCTTGCAAGATTTTGTAAATAAAATAGATTGATGCTGTGTTTTTAATATCGATTTGATATCAGCACATGAAAATATCACGATATTTCAGTGTATTGACTTTTTTTTTTTCACCCATATTTTTTAAAGTGGCAAAAACAGATAACAAAACTGCTTTTTGCAATGGCTGCATATTTTTTCAGCTTTAATATCGGTATTGGTATCGGTTATCAGCCATATAAGTTTTAAAATATCAGCATATCGGTTATCGGCCAAAACTCTAACATCGTCCATCCCTACTGATCATCCATAGAAATACATCAGCCAAAAATTCACCCATAGCCATTTACAGTTGCTGCTCCAATTCCCTGCAAAAGTTGTCATGATTATTTTTTTCTTTTTTTGTGTGTGTGTGTGTGTCAGAACATTTCATTAATTGTCTGCAATTGGAGTGTGAATGATATATTAAGCAATATAGTAAAAAATGCTCCCAGAAAACATCATCAACCCTACCTTTAATGCTTGTCATGAAATTTGGTGAAATCTGCTTTTATATCCAATCTTGACACCCTCACTAATTAAAGTGCATATAATGTGAATATACTGAAAATTATGTGTGAATTGCAGACTGCTATTTGCAGTCATTGAATTTTTAATTTGTTCCTACTTTGTGGATACAATAGAGATTTATTCAGGCCTTTTTCTTTTCTTTTTTTCCCCCATGAAAACTGTATTTGAATTTACAAAACAAACATATTGTTTGGAAATTATTTTATTAATGAATTGATCAACTAAAAAAAAAAACCTAAAAAAAAACATATATACTTAGCAAAGTTTAAGTTTAAAAAGATAATTATTTAATAAAAATGAGATGACTGATTATTCAATATAAACATTAAATATTAAATCTATTTTTACCACCCTGGGCCCCCCGAGCCCACCAACTACTCCTCAGGCGCTGTAGCTAATTGGCTGCCCACTGCTCTCAGGTTCAACCTGAGATGGGTTAAATGCAGAAAACGAATTTCCTAATTAGGATTAATAAAGTATACACTCTTATTATTATTTTATTAATTTATTTGTATAGTCCATTTTAAAAACGACTCATTTTCAGAGGCAAAGACAAAAACACAATAATACAATATTCAAACACGAGAGGAAGACTTTTTAGGCTTTAAAATAAACCAGAAGATTTAACAGGAGTGTAAAAAATAGCTGTAACTTACTTAAAACATTGGAAATCTTGTCTTCAATCTAACTTTCAGCCTCTCTTTTTTTTTTTTTTATTTCGATCGAGTTTTCGTATTTTCCGGCGGCACTTGAAAGCACCATCAGGTTTATTAAATCAAACATATTGGTATCAATCCAGCCTTACCGGGAGCTTCGCTATCCGCGCTATCTCACTCTCTGTGAGGGAATTCATCCTTCACAAACCACTCAAACAAACTCGGTTGCCATTGGAGACGGACGCTCGCGCGAGGGTGGGCGCATACTCTGACGTATGACGCAAATACGTGAGACGTGTTGCAGATTTATTGTTTAAAACTTCAATTTAATAGCCTTAAAATATGTATAACTAACCCACCATTCACACAGTATTATTCTAAAATTCTGTAGTAATTATATTCACGTGTTTAGTTTCGTAACTCTGGTTTTAAAGCTTAAATTTGAGTTTATGAGTCACGGCTGTTTCTCCAATCAGGGAGTGTTATGGAGTCACATAGCTGTTAACAAAGCTTATCAGGCCAGATGGTTCAGGCAGCTAATCCTCTTTAGCAAGAATCCCACTCCTCTTCCATCCATACTTCCCCCTCTCTTCCTCTACCTTTTCACTCCTCCTCCTCCTCCTCCTCCTCCTGCTCTCGAGTGGAGGAGTGAAGCGAGGATTTATATCGTCAAGTGGGCCATGATTAGTCGTTTATCATTTCCGGTTAGTTGTTTAAAAAATATTCCAAGTAGTCCACATTTTATTCCTCATGTATGAGTATATAAATAACAGATAAATGAATAAAAAAGGGGAAGAAAAGAAAGGGGAAAGTTTTTTACAAGAAAATTAGTCTTTTCTTTAATGCAAAGAACTACGGAGGAGGATTAGGGCCATTGAAAAAAAATCTGAGAAAAAAGTCAGAATTATGAACTTTTCGGAAATTGAAAAAAAAAAAAATCTAGATTTTTTTTTTTTAATATTCTGGGGAAAAAAAGTCAGAATTCTGACTTTTTTCTTGATAAAAAAAAATAACCAACAGCCCTAATCCTCCTCCGTAAAGAACAAACTTTTCTTTGCTGATTTAATTTGATTTCCTGCTTTTTTATTTTTTTCATTTTTGAGAGACTCCATTTTTGTTTGTGAAAATTTATTTATGGAAAATTTGATCTTGAGAATTATTTACTTTCGTTCTTTCCCGATCATTTTAAAAGTTTTTTATAAAAAATCTTTTTAAACTGTTTTTAGCTTTGTTTTCTCTTAGAATGTTCTAAGTTATACTTTGAAATCAAAATTTGAAGTTTTGCACAATACAAATATTTCAAGAATTCTGTGAAAATAAATAGTGAAATAATATAAGCGTGTTAATCTGAATCTGCTGTATTTGGAAGTGGACATTTAAGCTGGTGCTTGAAGGTGAGAATCTATTTTGGAAATGAAGATAAGTGCACTGGAAAATATTAAGTTCTTCTTCTTATCATAGAGCACGCAAATGTTAGCAGTGGTCCTGATTCTGAAGCGCTTTTATACTGAAAGTCTTCATAACCGTGTTTCCGGTTACTTGCTACGCGCTTTGAGGTGCGTCTCGCGACGGTGCGGGACTACCTGGATGCACAGCGGCTCTCCGGCTGTCGGAGCCGTCCACGCCTCGGCTATACTCGTATCCGCACGTGGATTTAGACACGTTTTTTTATTTTGGTTTCAACTCAGTTTTTATGTTTGGATTTATTATCGATTATTGATCCTCCGCCCTTCCTGTCGTCATGAATACAAATTGGTAAGATTCATTTTTCTTTCTCTTGTTTGGGTTCACCTGTTGCTTTGAAAACAACCTCATTTAAAGCATTTAATACAATGTCTCGTGCAAATTTTGGAAGAATATGAAAACGAGTAAGTGTTAAAATGCGTTTCCTTCTGTGATCCAGTTGTGGAGAAGAGGTGAGTCACACCTGCTTATAGGATCAGTGACAGGAGGGATTCAGCAGATATAAAGAGGAGTGAGTAGACCTGCAGATCTAGGTCATATATCACATAATCTCTTTTTTTTTCTTCCATTGTCCTACTGATTGAACCGATTATGCATCAGCAATTTCAAACCCAAGTTTCAAGACTAATATCAAGCTCCATCATTCACTATCTCCAAGACACTGATTTATTCCTGCATGATGAAGCGTCTCTGCCTGAACGCTCATGTGCAACATCAGCAGACAAAATGCACAAGTGATGAATTCCTTGATTTATCCACTGGGAATATCCATTAGCAGCTACAAGCACCTGGAGACGAGCTGCCTGCTCCTGTCAGCACAGGGGCTACTCATCCCTGACTTTCTGTCTGCCTTGAAGTCTCCAAAGCCCACCGTTTCTTCCTCTGCCTCTCATTAAAGCTGTGAAGCAGATACAGATGAAATGGGGAGTTACATAAATAGGAATTATGCAATTTTTGCTCAGCAGAATAAGACCTCAAGGCCACTTTCAGCTTGTAAATGGAAATAACTGTCCCCGATTTTCTCAGAAATGCAGTCTTTTAGATATTTTCACCTTTTTTCTGTAACTAACCTGACACATCTTAGGTAAACAGAATTTTTTTTAACAAAAGCATCAAATTAATGTGATTTAATTGGAGCTTTTATGATTTCTATAATGGATATGATGTGCAGTTATTCTCAAATTTGTTGTTTGTCAGATCAGATAGAAAAAAACGACATTTACAAACCACAAAATCACAATCTACAAACTTAATTTCCAGAAATTGTTGGAAATAATTTAAAATAAAATAAACCTATAAATAGTCAATTAATTTAGAGTAGAAATGATTATTATTTTTTTTTCTTTTTTTTTTTTTTTACAAACTTCATTGTATTTTGAAATACAGACAAATTTAAATTTCAGTGCCAACAACACACTCAAAAAGGTAAGGGTGTCAGGATTTGGTATAAAAGAATGATCCATCATAGGTTCAGTCTTTCCAAGTCTGGATGTTTTTTCTTTTTTCTTTTCTTTTTTGTTTAAATTCACTCTTTTTTTTTTCCAGTTATGCACTGTAGGTTTTAAAACCAGCGCTCTACAATTTTGCATAAATATACATTTTTTTAACTAGTAATGTCCGATATTATCGGCCGATATTGGCATTAAAATGTGATATCGGAAAAATTTTGTATTGGTTTTTTAGACCGATATTTTGAAAAACGAAATCTTGCGAGATCTTGATCCATTAGCAGTGGTCCAGCATATAAAGTCCCCGTTACTGTTGAAGAACTTCATTTCCCAGCATTCCTTTCAGAGTCATGTGACCACAGTGCAGCTGCTGCTGCTACAGACTGACTTGCTTTGAAGCTGCTGATAATATGTCTGGTTTTAAGTTGTTGGTTAAGCTACCAAGTTGTCAGAAACATCAGAATTAGCCACATGTTGGCTAATACCTGCTAGTATCTGATATCTGGCAGCTAGATGTCCAAAATGAACTCCTCTGGCTGAGTTAAGGACATTTTGGGATCTGTGTTTCCAGAGCAGAGTATAGTTGTTCTTCTCAAAATATGAGACACACAACCTCACAGTTGTCCGCATTTATAGGTATCGGTTGATATCGAATATCAGAATTTAAGAGTTAGACAATATCGGATATCAGTAAAAATGCCAATATGGAGCATCCATAATAATATTGTTAATAATGATATTGCATAATGTTGTACATAAATAGATCAATGCAAAAACCCATCTATTCTTGGAAGGAAAGAATGTAGTAGATGATCCTTTTATACCCAATCGTGACACCCTTACCATTTTGAGATTGCTGTTGGTATTGAATTTCAATTTTCAGCTGTTCTTGAGAAAAATAACAACTAGTCCTGCATGACAAGAAAGATCATCCAGGTTGTCACCAGAAAAAGCTACAAATGCATCATCATGGATTCCCTCCATCTGACACGGAACCGATGATGCAGAGGTGGAAGCTTGTAATTTGGAAACATATGCAACCACCAGACTGGTGTCACTTCTTGGAAAGTGAGAGGTTATTACAGCAACACACAGATCATCTCATGTTAACGGAGCATCAGGAAAAGGAGAATCAGAAAACTCAGTAAGGATGAGCAGATTCCTTTCTTGGTTCCTAAAGAACTAAAAAGTGTCATTTATAGGAAGTATGATGAAGCACAATATACTTCGATCTGAACTCTTTTTTGTTTTCTAAATGAAATAAAGTTGATCAGTGAAGAAACTGATCATGTCTTTGGTTTGGCATCTGTTAAATGAGGGTTTAATTATACTGTTATTGGATTTCTAGAATTAATTCTCTGGAAATTGGGTTTTCTAATAGATCTCTTGTACAATTCGCCTGCATCAGTTATTCATATAATCTGTTGGATTATTTTTATATCATTTACACACATGCTACAGATGACTGCGGATTCCAGTTACATTACAAAACACCAGCGTATTTATCTTCCCTTCTTTTACATCTCACTCTTAACTTTGATTTAGATTAACAGGGTCACAGATAGGGATGCACAGTATTGGAATTTTGGCCGATATCTGATATGTTGATATTTTAAAACTCATGTGGCCGATAATCGATATGGATACCGATATTAAGGCTGGAAAAAAAGAAGTCATTGCAAATAGCAATTTTGTTATCCGTTTCAGACACTTTGAAAAATAGGGGTGGGAAAAAGTATTGATACACTAAAAATATTGCGATATTTTCATAGGCCAATAACAAATTGATATTTAAAAACGTGGTATCGATCTATTTTACTTACAAAATCTTGCGAGATTTCATTGTTCCATTACAAAATCACGATATTTCGTGAATTCTTGCGAGATTTCGTAACAGAACAATGAAATATTGCAAGACTTCTTTAGTAAAATAGATCAATACCACATTTTTAAATGTCAATATGATATCAGCATATGAAAGTATCGCGAAATTTTTGTGAATTCTGGCAAGATTACGTAACAGATTGATGAAATATCGCAAGATTTCGTTAGTAGAATAGATCGATACCACTTTTTTAAGTGTCAATATGATATCAGCATTTGAAAATATTGCGATATTTCAGTATATCGATATTTTTTCCCACCCCCTAGTCTTTAGAAGTTTTAAAGTCTAAAAAGGATGTTTTTGAAGAAGACGTATTGTTTTTTGGGTTTTTTTTTAGACTTTAGAAACAGTAGGCTGATATTATGGGAAAAAGGGGGGGGGGGGGGGGTCAAAATCAGTAAAGGGGGATAGGGGAAAGAAAGGGGGGATAAAATTAAGAAATGAAGAAAAAAGGCGAGAGGACCCGCCTCTCTTCTGTCTCCCAGCTCGGGCGGAGCAGTTGGTGTTTTCAGTGATTTCCAGACAGGAGGCGGCCCCTGCAGTCAGACAGATTATCAGTATCTACGATCCCCTCCTGACCAGAGATGTGTGAGGAAGACGAGGGGAGGCAGACATACTGCTTGTGCAGAAAATCCGGCCTCTCAAGCTTTAAAGCAAAAGGTCTGAGCGTGAACGTCTCAGTCGTCTGAATTACCAAACCAAGCTGAGCCAATTCAGACTGTCGTTACTGCAGACGTTACCTCAAATGTTGGAGCTTTCACTTCTGTCTGTGCTGCGTTTAAGATAAAACTCATTAGGTTTGCTGCTCCATGAGTTATCTTATTGTTGTTTTACAACTTACCTAAGTTTGTTTACTACAGATTACTGGTATGAGATAAACAAATCTCATGTTTGTTTATGATTTCAGAGCAGTTACCTGCATGACGGGAAAAAATCAAGTTGGCAATATCAAGTCTTTCTCTTTCTTTCTCTTTTTTCACTTATTTATTAATATATGAATTAATCAATTCATTGTCTTATTTATTCATTTATTAATATATTTATTTTTATTTATTCATTATTTATATATCTAACGCTGTTGTTTCATCATAAGCTAATTATTGATTCGGTTCGAAATCTTGCAATTTATCAATTAAAATTTCATTCAAAACGTTATTTAAGTCTTAAATAAAATGAGTTATTTGGATTAAACTGTGTATATATATATATATATATATATATATATATATATATATATATATATTAGGGATGCACAATATTGGAATTTTGGCCGATATATCGATACCGATATTAAAGCTGAAAAAAATAAGCAGTAATTGCAAATAGCAGTTTTCTAATCCGGTTCCGACACTTTGAAAAATAGGGGTGGGAAAAAATATCAATACACTGAAATATTGTGATATTTTCATATGCCAATATCAAATCAAAATTTAAAAATGTGGTGTCGATCTATTCTACTTACAAAATCTCGCGAGATTTCATCGTTCTGTTACAAAATCTTAGACTTTAGAAACAGTGGGCTGATCAGTTAGATATCGGTAAATATCGGTGGAGTGGCCGATATCCGATACTCAATCTTAAGGCTGATGTAGGCTGATAGGGGGCTGATTATATCTCGCATCTCTAATATATATATATCTATATCTATATAGTTTACATTGTCGAATTTCCCTTCTGGGATAAATAAAGTATTTTTCTTTTCATTTCATTCATTTTCATTTCATATCTATATCTTTATGTTTATATATATATATATATATATATATATCCCAAACACAACCTGTAGTTAAAGCTTAACAATAAACTCCAAATATTGAAGCATTCTACACCCGTTTCCGTAACTCCAGCGTCCGAAAACAGCTTTCTGAAACAGTAGGCTGCTGAAATGGGACATCCTAACCAACGAGAATTTCCCATAGTGCTCCAGTCATGTTGCCTAGCAACTGCAGACTCCACAGCTGTATCGCAACAGCATTCTTTCTACTTATTCCTTAAGCTATGTCGTAGAAACTAAATGAAACCAGACGTTTTATTTCTTTTTTATTCATCTGTCGTTACCTGAACGTTAACACCTGAATAATGTCAAACAAATGCATTTTCTGAGGCAGAAACTCTCTTTTAAGTTTGCACGCATATTTTAAAAATTTCCACAGAGATCATCTGTTGTTTCTAACCTGTAAACCTCATTTTAACTTTCTTCCCTCCCAACGTTTGCGCAATGAAAGAAAATACCTAACTTTGCCTGTTTTATAAATTAATATTTACAATATTTCTATAGTCGCTTAAAAATGTAAATTTTTAGAATTTCTGTAAAAAAATGTTTGTGAACCTTCTGTTTTAACTTTTTTTTCTCATTCTGTGAAAGCCCTGTAATTTATATATATAGTGCGCAAAATATTTTCCTTTATTTTACTTAAACCCCTTTGTGTGTCTATTGTTCGGACTTTCCAGTGGTTTTGTTCTTGATGTAACTGTGTACAGTATGATGTTCCTCCTTGTTACTCCCCTCACGAGGGTTTGTATATTCTGATTTTGTTAAAGGTACAGTATGTAATAATTACTGACATCTAGTGGTAAAGATGGGTATTTGTTTTCTTTCAAATGACTTCATATTCCAGCACTGTTGTGAATGTATGGTGGCCGTTAGCGGCCAAAATTCTCCCAGATATAAAGATGTTTTCATCTGTGAGTGGATCCAGTGGTCTCAGGTGTAGCTATGACTGTACTATAAGTAACTACTTTGTATGTCTTTTAAAGGTACAGTATGTAAAAAATCAAAGGTCAATGGCAGAAAAATGTGATATATAATTCAAAACTTTGTTTTTGTTAGTGTGTGAATCGCTGCACTAGAACAGCTGTTATATGTTTTTTGACCTTTTTTTTTTTAAGAATGAGTCAATTATATCTACTTGCTGGGTGGTGCACATATGGAGGCTGCCATATTTGTTCCACCATTTTTACTACAGTGTTCCTGAATGGACAAAACGTGTATGAGGTGAAAACCCTTTGAACTTTGAAACTGCTGTATCAGCTTTGATTAATGGGAGTTAGAGAACTGTTTGGGATCAGTAACGCTTTAAAGGGACAGTATGTAAGAAGTTCCTGACATGTCTAGTGGTGAAATGACTGGATACACTTTGAGAAGAAAAGATGTTTTCTTTCAAATGACTTCATATTCCAAGGACTGTTTTGAATGTACGGTGGTTATCAGTCACTTGCAATATGAATTCTCCCAGACAAAAGTATGTTTTCATCTGTGAGTGTATCCAGTGGTCTCGGGTGTAGCTATGACTGGACTATGAGTAAATTCTTTTAATGTCTTTTAAGGCATTACTGATCCCAAACAGTGCTATAACTCTCATTAAAGCTGGTACAGCAGTTTTAAAGTTCAGAGGGTTTTACCTCACACACTTTATTTTGTCCATTCATGGACACTGTAGTAAAAACGGTGGAACAAATATGGCAGCTTTCATATGTGCACCGCCCAGCTAGTAGATATAAATGACTCATTCTAAGAAAATAAACACATAACAGCTATTTTAGTGCAGCGATTAAACATCAATAGAAACAAAGTTTTGAATTATATGTCACATTTTTCTGCCATTGACCTTTGATTTTTTACATACTGTACCTTTAAAGAATAAAAATCTTGTGGGCAATGAATTTAGGCGAGGCCACGAAGGATGCAGCACCAGCGTCCTTCGTTTCAGGCCAGAGTGCAGGTTTGTAGGGTGGATTCTGAGAGTTTTTGAAATGGGACGGTACTTGACGGACCGCTGTGACGACTCCACACTTCGCAGTTTGCAGATGCAACATGAGACAACCACTGACTTCCATCCAAATTGTCTTGGAGTCGCCCCCTGCTGGCTGTGTTACAGAATGCAGCTCCGAAAACCAGAAAAACAAACATAACTCTAATTAATTCACATGCAAATTATCCTTCAGATACTTTCCAATGAATAGTAGTTTTTCTGCTCGGCGTAGCTTAAAATCCCCCCCCCCCCATAATTGCAAATTAGCATGTGCTTCCTCTGGTGAACATTACCTGTCTCATTAGCAGCTCTGCCTCGCCACCAGCAACCCCCCCTCCTCCTCTTAGACGCACACACATTACTTAAGCAGGCTTTTCTTTCTATCCTTAGCCTCACCGCCCCTCCTGTCTCCTCTTCTCTCCTCATTTCTCCTCTCTACATCCACTCCCCCCGCCTTCCACCTGATTACCGGCTGCCATTTTACCTTTAGAGCCGGAGAGCCTCCGCCTCTGCTGTACATCCTGCTGTTTGACTCGAGCTGTAAACTTTGCTACAACACGACAACACGGGACTGACAGTCACATTTCCTCTCAGCTGTTTCACATCTCTTTGGACCATGTTTCCTGAATATGTGAGTAGAGAACTTAACGGCCTAATTAGTTTAAATAAGGTGTAGAAATTGTTTAAAATATTGAAATTATTCAAATATTATGTTTTTTTTAAAAAGTCCCAAAGTTATTTTAATCTTTAAAACAAGTAGATGTTTTAATTAACCCTTTTTATGCAAAGTGAATTATCATTTCTTTGTTTTTAACTACAAAAATCCGGCTTTCAGCTTATTAAATGTGAAAAGGTTTGTTATATATGATGCCAAGTGGTTACTGTGGTATATATGGTTGCTTGGGGAATGCTCCATGTTTCTTTAATCTTTGGGGAGAAATATCCACAGTAAAATACTTGTTAAACTCATTAAACTTATAATTAGATTACTAGTTGTGGCTCTGCTATACATTTACAGTTTCTTCAGTTTGTTTTAAATAATAAGGATGCAAAAAAGGGGCAAATAATGTTGTAATTGAAGTGTTTACAAGCTGCAGTCTTGATGCTGGATTAAGCTGCTCAGGCCTCAGCGGGGGAGAATAACCTCAATTCTTGGGTTGTGCAACTTTTTTTTTTTTTTTTTGTATCAGTCCAACATCAAATCTGAAACTTCTTTTTATTCTTGCAGCAAATTTCTGTTACTGGTAGCTTGTAATGATTTGAAAGTAAATCAAAAATCATATTTTTCTAATATGTGATGTGAGACTGACTGTCAGATTTAAAGCGAATAAATCTGAGCTTTTCAGGAGTTTATTTGATTGTTTTCTTGTTAACGTCTGGTTTTTCTGCTGAGTTAATATAAATATTAACTCAAATATAGTTGGGAAAGATTGAGCTGAGGAGGGATTAGGGAGGATAGTGTCACGTTGGGACTGTCTGTGGCCAAGAGCAGCGATTTGGCCTCAGCCAGCCGTCTAAGCCTGCTGATTACGTTCACCTTTTCACACAGGTTATTGGAAGTTGTCACAGTTAAACATTGTGTCAGATTTTGCACATTATACTGGTATAAGAAGTTTATGTTATATACAGTTGTCCTCAAAATGATTCACCCTCCAATTAAAGAAAAGGTTAAATTCACAATAGGAAATAACAAGAAACAAAAGAAACTAATAATAAATTAAAAAAAATGTACAAAATTAGAATTTAGTGAAATAAAATATTGCTTTTGAATTGTGGTTGGAAATAATAATTTAAAAAAAAAAAACTGTCCCAGCACATTAGAGCACCTTTTCCATGAACAGTGGACCAACATACCTGTCAGCAGGTGCAGACGTCTGATTGGACGTTACAGAAAACACCTGATTGCAGTGATTCCCTCAAAGTGTTGCTCTACAAAATTGTGGCTTCGGAGTCCCATCATGCTTATTTACTTGTTTTATTTTTTGTGTTTAAAATATTTCTTTCAAACCACAGTTAAAAATCAACGTCATGATTTTCATAGAATTTTTATTTATTATTCATTTAGTCAATTTAATCCTATTTCAGTGACGGCTCCTTTAATTTGAGGGTGTGAATAATTTTGAGGACTGTATGTGCATCCAGACCTGAGTAACTCATCTAAAACACATTATTTCTTCATATGAAGATGATTGATGCAATGCAGTGTTGTAAAAATGACAAGTTGTACCTTATTAAAGCTGGAGAATGGATTTCTAAATATGAACAAGGCCCATCGATAAAAATAAAGGTTGTTTAGCATTTTTTAAACTATTTCACATTTAAAATTGATCTCAATCTTGTTCTTTTTGTGCATAAAATTGCATAAATGGGGCGGTGTTTGCTTTACAAAGGTTCCTGGACATGTTTTAGAGAATCAGGATGAGTATGTTAAAGCGTGGCAAAGTGAATGCAAATGCAAATGATTGTAAGTGGTTACAAAATCTTTCCTTTTTAAGCCAAATGACATGTAACACCCTGTATGTGTGGCAGTCCTGTTAGTGGATGTCCTGTCCTGAATCCTCAGTTAAACATCCTGATTAAGACCTGTGACCTTGCAAGACCGATTAGAAAGTAAGAGAAGAAGAAAACAAAGGATAGCGCAACACATCAGAGAAAGTGGAACATCAGACCAACGTGAAGTTTAAAGATACTTTAGTGTTTTTGATTCAGCACGTGGTGTTTTTGCGTTCCTGCAGGTGCGTGTGAGACCAGAGAATGCATTCGGTCCAGACGAGGCTGTGGGATCCCCGACCCCCGTCTAAACATGTCTCGTCCTTCCCTGCACCGCATCCCTCCGGTTTGCGGCACGCCCATGTGACCTCAGCCACCCCAGCTAAACGGATCACTTTCTACAAGAGTGGCGACAACCAGTTTGGGGGCGTCAGGATGGCCATCCACAAGCGCAGCTTCAAATGCTTCGACGCCCTGCTGGATGACCTTTCTCAAAAGGTGAGTGGGATGGTGCAGGGTCTCTTTTGAAGCTGACTTCTGAGATCATGCCTGCCGCACACGAGTGCTTTCTGCTGAGCTAAAAGCCACGGAGGCCGTTTGCTCAGCAGATCGTCGCCGTGTCGCCTGATTTTTGGTGAGTTTTCTGCCTCACGAGGCCTTGAGGTGAAAATCAAACACACCGTGTGCGCTCAACTTGTGCTTTGCTAAGGACAGAAGATGCTGCAAGATGGCAACTCACGTCAATGTAGTCCGTTACATTTTAGAGGATAAATTAGGGGGAAATACGACCAGACTCTTTCCTGTTTATATGATGTTTCCTCAGACTTGAAAAATATCCATCCAGATATCGTCTCTGTCCAAGTTTCATTCATTTTTCTTCATGACTTCTTCTTCTTTCGAGTTTGATGGCGAACTCAAAGGTGCATTACCGCCACAACTGGTACGATTAAACTATAGTACAGTATGTCGCATATGATTTACTTAAAGTGCTGGTGACACGATTATCATTTCATGTAATGCTACTATACAATATTACAGCAACACTAAATGAGTGGCTCAGTGGAATTGTAAGTCAAACAGACTTGTTTTCACAGAAATATCTTAAGTTTTCCGAGTTTGAAAGGAGCTCTGCAACAGCGACTAAGAAAAACACGCCGCCATATTGAAACGTCAGCGGGAGAACTCGGTCGGCTTTTTTTTTTTTTTTTTTCTTACTCGGTCAGCTAACAACAAGCAACATGGAGGCGGTGGACGGTAACGATGATGGTCCCTGCCTGGAATTGATTTGTTTGGTGGAATCATCAGACAGTTCAGAAGAGTTAGGTGATGTTGAGGAATATAGAGGCATCACACCTTATAGATTTGAGCCTTACCAAACGGACTTCATGCCGAGTGAGCAAGACTCTGAAAGCGGGAGTCCGGAGAAGATGACATGGTCATTGCAGCAGCAGAGGGAAACACACGGCAGGGGAACACCGATTGCTATGTCTTTGTTATACATTACGATTAGCATTTTTTGTTGTTAGTGATTTGTTTATATAGTAATTTGTGAATAAATGTAACTATTTAAAAAACTGATTTTTAACCTCTCCACACCCACCTGGACACCAGCGCCCATTTAGCTGTGTTTTCAATTAACAACAGCAAGCCACTATATGGACATATACATGGTTATAAAGCTTAGATAAATACATAAATAAAAAGAAGCAACTGCGTCTCCCTACCTTTGAAGTGGATCCAGAAGCCATTTTATAAGTCCAATCTTCAATTGTTTACATTGTTTACAGTCCTTCTGTTCGTAAGTTCGTAAGGGTTCACCAATTTAAAGTAATCAAAAATATTTTTGATGAAAACGATTCCGTAGTGTGAAAATAGCCGACACACAGAGAAAAAAAAAAAAATTTTTCACCGTCAAAAAAGTCCGCTCGTCACAGCTACACGGTTTGTTTAGTAACATCTTGCTACGACCCCTAACGTAGCTGTTGGGGTGTGCTTGTTTTCCTCACTCTCCTTCCTACAAAACAAGTGTCCACATCCGTTTTAGTCTAAATTCAACCCTCAGACACTCCTTGTCTTAAAACAAGCGCTCTCAGCTTGGAATCCCATTCGACAGCACACAGCGCTGACAGCACAGCTAAAAGTCCCGTAGCTGGAAACTTGAATAAACTTACGCCATTCTTATGAGTGTTTGGACAAAAACCTGCAACACAACGCGACGGCATATCTGTAACCTTTAGCCAGTAAAGCTAAAACAAAAGGAGAAACTGTTAGCAAAACCGCTAGCTCTCCAGTCAACAAGCCGGGTGGGCAGTCTTTCGCTGATGTCACATCCGGTTTTGTGCTCCTGTGGTGAACAGCGCCACAGTCTGGTCAGAAAAGCAGCGATGTTTTCTAATCACTCATTTATGCAGCTGCGGTTGTTTATGTTACATAGATCATCATGAAAGACGTTTTGGTCTATAAAACATGGCAAAAAATGTTAAAATCGTGTCACCAGCACTTTAAAGGAATACTACACCCACAGAATGATGTTCCTTCATCATCTACTCACCCTCATGCTGAGCAAGACTCTGGAGCACTTTTTACCTCAAATGCAGCTGGAGATCCGGGGGGGTTTTCATTATCCGCAAACTTTCATATAATGGAGTTCACCGGCGACTGAACCAAAAAGGTCCATAAAAGTCCACAAAAACTTGGCAATATTCCTCCATACTGCTCGTCCAATGTAATCCAAGTGTCCAGAGTGGGTAGCGTCCATAATTTACTGGAAACCACATCATTGAGTGTATTTTTATGGCCTAAACAGTAGAACATTGCATTTTCTATTTGTGCGTTTGTGCGAGTTCACAACACTACGGAAGCCTCGGCGTTCAGCGCCTACTCTGCCGATAATGCAAGCGTAGAAGAAGAAATTTGCTGTGTACATTGTGCCAAGAGCGAACGAACTGCGGACAAACACAAGGGGGATGAGCAGAGGCATCTGCCGCGGCTTCCATCGTGCCGTGAACTCGCAGGGCGCGCTTTGCGGCAGCTAGATGTACTACTGTTTATGCTATAAAAATATACTAAATTACATCGTTTTGAGTAAATCCTGGACGATACCCACTCAGGACACTTAGACTACATTGGACGAGCAGTATGGAGGAATATTGACAAGTTTTTGTGGACTTTTATGGACCTTTTTGGCTCGGGCCCCGGCGAACTCCATTATATGAAAGTCGGGTGAAAACGAAAACCTGTCCGATCTCCAGCTGCATTTCAGGTATTAAAAAAGTGCTCCAGAGTCTTGCTCAGCATGAGGGTAAGTGGAAAATAAAGTTACATCATTCTGTGGGTGTACCACTCCTTTTAAAAAAACGACAAAATAAATGAAAATGAAATATAGTAGCACAATTCAGTCTCTAACAAAATATCCTCAAAACTTTTCTGCCTTTAGTCTTTGGCTCTTTTTGCAAAATATCAATCAAGTCCATCTTGAAATCATGTGATCTGTGGACGCGTTTTGATTGGTCGCTAGATCTTCTGCCCTCAGCAGAGCTCAAGTTGAGCGCACACGGTGAGTTTTTCGCCTTGTGAGGCAAGAAGTATCAAACATGTTTGAAAAACTCACCAAAAATCAGGCGACACGGCGACGATCTGCTGAGCAAACGGCCTCTAATGACTTTTAGCTCAGCACAAAGCTCTCGTGTGCAGCAGGCATCACACCTGCATCAGATTAATGGCTCAACATGTTTGGGTAGCACTTGACAACAAGCTGTTGAGGAGAGCCATTTAATTTAATTGAGGTGTGCTGGAGCAGGGAAACAATAGCCTGCGGGATTGCAGCCCTCAAGGACCACAGCTGGACATCCCTGCCTCAGATGCATGTGGAAGAGCATCAGCTGTACTTACAGTGTGTTCCAGTCGTCTCGGAACTGGTTTTTCTGAGATACAAGCTCATAATTTGCAGAGATTGTAGATTTAAAGATAGCTACGTCCAGTATCATTTTTGTGTTTATTAAACTTCTATAAAAGATATTTTCTGTTCATAAGTTTCAAGTGTAAACAGCACCGAGTTGTTGTAATTGAATTTAACAGTCTTACGGCAGCCTTTTTTTCTTTAAAACGCAGCATGAATATGTGTTGTAACACACACACTGAAATTGGCTATTGTTCTCATGGTTATATTCTGAAAACATTTGTGTTGCTTTTCTAGCTAGAAATGTGTTCATTTCTCACAAATAGGCTGTTTTGGAGATGTGTAATTTTTCCCGAGTTGATGCAGCTGGAACACAAAATACCTGGTAGTGACGTCACCGACTCGCGTCTGCTCGGAATCCGGAGACAACTGGAACGCACCATTAGCTGCTAGGTTATTTTAGTTAACTAAAAAAAAAATTAAAAAAACATTTTCATGAACAAAATAAAAATAAAAACTATAGTTTAGCAAAAAATGGTAACTGAAACTGTATTGTGTCTTTACAAAACTAAAATCATTGCAAAACATCCTTAGTTTCAGTCTTTGTAAATTTATTTGTTACATCAGCCATTTGGGTTGATTTGATATCTATTTCTATTTAATCTATTTACTTTGCTTTACCAGTTTTACTACGAGTGACTTTCTGATGATTTTTAATGTCACACCAGACAAATACCTATAATTTATGAAAAATAAAAACTAAACTAAAACTAAGCAATTCCAAAAAATAAAAACTATTAAAAACTAGCAAACCTGCTCAAAAAACTAACTAAAACTAACTGAACTGAAAAAGAAAAAGTCAAAACTAAATAAAAACAAACTAATTAAAAATCTAAAACTATTGTAATCTTGCTGAGGTGTAAGGAAACCACAGCTTCACTGCTATAAACACATCTATGTGCAGGTTCCCCTGCCGTTTGGAGTGCGGACTGTGACCACACCACGAGGCATCCACACCATCAAACAACTGGAGCAGCTCCAAGATGGCGGCTGCTACCTCTGCTCTGACCGGCGCCATGCTAAGCCAATTAACATAGAGCTGGCCAGCAAACGGCAAGGCATCTGGCACCATCATGGCAGGAGGCCCCAGCAGCCTGAGGCCCCCTCTGCAACACCCCCTGGGCACATGCATTTGCCTTACAGGCAGCGGCGGATCCTGCTGGTGAAGAACAGTGAGCCAGGGTTGCGGAGAAGCATCGTGCTGAGTAGGAGGTCAACCAGAAGCCTGAAAGCCTTTCTGGAGGAGGTGTCTGAGGTGATGCAGTTTCACGTCCGCAAGCTCTACACAGCAGAGGGACGCAGGGTAAAGAAAGTCTTTCTATATGAATGCATGGTTTAAAGTTAAAGCATGTTTAAAAGGGAAAATGTTGTTTTTTTTCAAACTTGGACCTATTTTCTAGCATTAAATACGTTCATTTCCTCACCCAGACAGTTTTGGTGTAACTTTAATTCCTTCAGGAGATATTTAGATCCACTCCAGATCAGCGTATGTCCAATATAATGTAAGTGATGGGGCAACCTCGTGCAGCCTCTAAATAAGGCATTATCTGCCACAAACTCCTTCATTTCACCAATGTGTTGTTATGAAATATTAGTCGTCGTCCCCCCCCCCGTGAGCTCGAAGCAGCTTTGAGTTGCTTATTTGTGGTGATTCGTCCTTATTTACAGACATTTATTTGCTATGGTGGCGCATACTGTAACAGTGACGTCATCAAAGCTGCCACAGTAAAAATGTCTGTAAATAAGGACAGATCACCACAAAAAAGCTGGTTTGAGCTAACGGGGGGGGGGTCCGACTAATGTTTGGTAACAAAACATTGGTGAAATGAAGGAGTTTGTGGCAGAAATGCCTTATTTAGAGGCTTTGCCCACATCACTTCCATTATATTGGACATACGCTGATCTGGAGTGGATCTAAATATCTTCTGAAGGAATTCAAGTTACATCAAAACTGTCTGGGTGAGGAAATGAACAGATTTCATGCTAGAATAAGATCCAGGTTGAAAAAAATGAACTTCCCCTTTAAACTGGAGACCCAGGGTACTGAAAATTGTGTCAATTTGTTTCCAGATTGACAGCGTTCAAAGCCTGATAACTTGTCCTGGTGTGTTGGTGTGCGTTGGCCGGGAAGCATTCAGTCCAATGCTCATAAACTTTATTAGGAAGACATCAGAGGAAAAGCTGCCGGGTTTGAGCAGCAAGTCTCCAGGTCTTGGGCCCCGGACTCCTGGAAATGGGGCCCGATCTCCTGCAACCCAAGGAGTAAGGTCCCCTCCTCACGGAGCTCAGTCCAGAGCCAGTGAGTACGACGAAGGGCATGAAAGCAAGAAAAATGGTAAGTTGTTCTATCAGATATAGCAGAAGGTGCAAAAAAGTGGAAAAATGTTGTTTCATATATTCTTTATTCTTCTTTTCAGTCAACTTTGGACTTGAAACCAAGAAGAGCATCATTCACCCTCGCTCCGATTCCTCAAATCGCTCCGCCCGCTTCTCCTTATCCTCTGAAAAGTCATGCGGCGTCTTCTCCCAGGCAAGACCGGCTATTATGAACGACGACATCGAAAAACGTGTTCTAGTGAATAAAGATGGCAGCCTCTCAGTGGAGATGAGGGTCCGTTTTCGCCTCCAGAGTGACGAGACTCTTCAATGGTCCACAGAAATTAAGAAATCCCCTTCGCTGACCAATGAATCCTGCCCCCTGAGCCAAACCCAGCAGGACTACCTGCAGCACGGTCCGTCAGAAAGCTGCTCAGACCCTGATTCTACCGGCTACGAATGTGTGGACTATAACGGACGGCCTCTGCAGTGTGGTATGGAGGAGAACCATTGTCCCTGTTGCTACCAGAGACATGACCATCAGTTTGACTTGTGGGAAAACCCCGCTCACAGTCTCAAACATCATCCGGTCCCACCTCCACATACATCCAACCACACCATGAGACATACACACTCCTCTAGCTCTTCATCATCATGCAACTCTAGAAGAGTGGTCCACCGCAGAGCACGACTCTCGCAGTCTCCAGGTGGATCGGGATCGGAGCAGAGCCAGGTGGTCCAGGAGGAGATGTGTGTGACGGAGCAGGTAGAGCGCAGGGTAGAGGTGGCGGAGGACGGAGACACTCAGGTGGAGGTCTGCAAGGTCAGCCGATGCTGCAGTAGGACCGAATTAGTTGCCATGGACACCAACCTTCGACCACACAGCGGAAGGTCAGCAGAAGGTGAGCTGATGTTGGGGGAAGACGGGAACCGCCCGTTTTCCGCCGTCAGCAGCTCCTCACATGTTCTTCAGTCACTGAAAGAGGACCAGGATGATGAAGACGATGATCTGCCGCCCAGCGCCTCCCAGTGCTCCAACAGAGATGAACCATCACCACCCCCGACTCCGGCGGCTCAGCTGGATGAAAAGCCAAAGAGCAGGGCCTCGGCCAACTCAATCCACTCTGCTAAACTCAAGGAAAGGGAAGGGACAGAAAGCAGGGCGTTATCTGAAGCCTCCTCCTGCTGCTGCAGGGCAGCTACCCCACGCTCAGGAGGTCGAGTTCCCAGCTCCGCATCGAACATGAGCAAATCCAGGATCCCGAAATCAGAGGAAGAAGGCACAGCCGATGTGGAGGATGAAGAGATAAAGAGGGCTGTCAGTGGCTTATCTGGTCACACGGGACTTTCCGCTCGCTCTCAGAAGTCAGCAGCATCCAGCGTCTGCCCGCATTGTGGCGGCTGCAAGCGTGCGGCCAGCTCCAACAGCAGAGCATCAAAGAGGGCCAACAATTCAAACAGAGCCTCTCCGTGCCCCGCCTCACCTCTCTGCGACAAAGACGACGCTGATGAAGATGATGGACATGATGATAAAGCCTCAGATATTTCAGCTGTGTCAACACAGTCAAACAAGACCAACCTCACCAATCGAGGGCGCCTCTCTGCCATGTCTAATGTCTTGGAGGGCAGAGCATCCAGTGCCATGTCCAGGACCTCCAATCTGGAGTCAACAGAAAGAGAAGAGAAAGACAGGGCTGCATCAGCTGCAAGCCGCGCGTCCAACAAGTCGCACAAGTCCGGGTGTAATGGTTTATCTGCTGTTGAAGCAGAGCAAGAGGAGGAGAGAAGCCCCAGCGCGTTGTCGGCTCAGTCCAACCTGTCTGCCAAGTCCCGCAAGTCCAAATGCGCAAGTGAAGTGGTTGTCATCAACCCGCGAGAGGAAGCAGAGGGAGAAAACGCTGCAGAAAGAGCAGCCAGCTCCCTGTCAGACAAGTCTCATAAGTCCAGCTGTAGTAAAGCTGCATCTCCATCAGACAAAACAGCTGCAGAAGAGGAAGACTCCGGTAAAAGAGCTCCCAGTAGCCTCTCGGTTAAGTCCGGAAAGGCCGACAGCGTCCTGTCAGATAAATCTACCAAATCAAATCTTTCTGCAAAGTCTGGTGCATCTCGCAGGTCTGCTTGCAGTCACTGTGCAAAAGCAAAATCTCCAGTTGGTAAGGAAGAAGAGGAGCCCACCAGTGACCTAGCAGAAATGGTAGAAGGAGCAGAGATAGAGAGGGCTACCAGTGCAGTATCAGCTAAATCTGATCGGTCTAATAAGTCCTCTAAGTCCACTAAAGCTTCAGAAAGATCTCCTTCTCCTAGACCAGAAGAAAGGGCTACTAGTCAAATGTCTGGGAGGCTTTCTGTTAAGTCTGCAAAGTCATCCCAATGTAATGAAAACGAAAAGGCAGCATCCCCAAGCTTAAAAGTAGCAGAGGATGCTGAGGAAAGCGGGAGGCCAGAGAGTGCAATGTCAGCTAAATCAGAAAATGAAAAGAGGCCAGGCAGTGCTCGGTCTGGTAACTCTGCTTCCTCCGCAAAGTCTCGCCATGCAAACGCCGAGCCGGACGGCACGGTGCACAGATCCCCCAGCGCTACTTCCGGGAGATCACACAACTCTGCCAAGTCCCAGAAGTCAAACCACTCTGCAGCATCTCCAAAGGGAAATGACACTGATGCTCCGATTATTAAGACAAATGTTGAAGAGATGGAAAATGAAAATCAAGCACGATCAAAGAGTGCCACGTCTGCCAAGTCAAAAACTTCAGGGAGGTCTGGTGCTTCTCGCAAGTCAAACTCTAGCAGAAATCCAAGTCCAAATGTCACGATTAAAATGCCAGAAGGTGCTGATGAGGAAGGAAATGCGAGAGCACCGAGTGCCACATCGATAAGTAAATCTCCTGGAAGCTCTCATGGCCAAACACTATCACCGAAAAGAACACCTTCACCTCGGACACACTCACCCAAAACTCCAGCTGCATCTTCCAGAAGCTCTCAATCCCCTGCACATCTGCAGCCTAGCGCTGGTGAGACAAGAGGGCCCAGTGCCTTGTCAGTTCACTCCATGACCTCAACTAAATCTGGCAGATCCAAATGTCACTGTGGAGCAGCATCAGCACTTGAAAAGGCAGGGAATGAAAAGGAAGAGGAGGATAAGGAGGATGGGAAGAGTGAGGGAGGTGCCAGCTTCCTGTCATCCTCATCAAACAGGCAGAGGAAAGAGTCAGGAGGCACGGAGAAACCTTTAAGTCGTGCCTCATCCGGATCAGTGTCTCTCGGGCTGCCAGAGGACCAAGATGCAGCTGATTCAGACAGTGGCAAGTCTTGCGTTTCCGTTCACAAGAACCCCGACGCAACTCAGAATGCCCCAAAGAGCCCAGAGAGTTCCTCTGGAAAAAAACATACCAAAACATCAGGATCAGATGCGTCTCAGAGGTCCAGCAGCAAAAGTCCATCTCACAATCCTATCCCGACTATCGAAATGCCCAAAGGAGGTGAAGACGGAGGTGAAGAAGGTGGGGGACAAAACACAGAAAGAGCCGCCAGTGCAGTTACGGTCAAAAGCAGCAGGTCTAGCAAGTCCTGTTGCAACTGTAGTGTCAAATCAGCAGGTCAGACGCTTGAGTCTAAAGAAAGAGGGGCAAGTCCTAGTCCCTCCAAAACAAGCAGTGTAAAGTCTGCGTCATCAACAAGGAAAACGGATACCGTCAATGACAAGGCCTCATCTGCAATGTCAGGAAGTGCTAAAGTTCGGAGCAAATCCCCTGCAAGTGCCAGCGTCAAAGATGCCAGTCCAACAAAAAGTTGTGTTTCAGCAAATAGTGACACCTTAAACCAGGATATCGGTAGACCTGCTAGTGAGGCCAAGGACAAAGAAAATATTGCAGAAAACAAACCAGCCAGCGTTTACTCCCAAAGTCCCTGTTGTCTCAGGCCTGAGTCAGCAGCTTCAACTCAGTCAAAGTCTAAAAAAGCTTCGCAGCAGAGTAAAGGAGACCACAATTCAGTCAAATCAGGAGGTTTGAGTCCAGCCAGAAGTAAAAAATCCAGCTCAGACATTTCAGGCTCACAGAAGAAAGAAGCCCCTGTTAAATCCTCCAGCCCTTGCCCCTTACACGGCTCCAAACCAGGCAGCAAAGTAGAGGGGTGTAGTGATAGCACGCTGTCTCACTCTCTGTCAGCGGCTGATCTGCTAAAGGAAACCATCGCTGCTGCACGCCAAAACAGCCAGCAGTCAAAAGCCAGCAAAACCACTGACAAACCCAGAAGTGAGAAAAGCGGTCGGTCTAAGAAAAGCAGAAACGTGACAGATCAGGAGGGTGAAATCGACCTGACACCCGCCTGTCTGCCTAACGCATCCCCCAATGAGGTGGTCAGCGACTGGCTCCGGAGCATCCCAGCTAACACCACCCTGCTTGCACTCGGTAACGAGTTAAATGAGGAATTGGAGGAGCACAGGGAGAAAGAAATGGAAGACAACCTGGGAGAGGAGACGACAAAGGAGGAGAGTCCTGGAGATGAGAGGGCAGACAAGGAGGAGAAAGCTGGGTCAGGAGAAGAAGGGGGACAAGATGATGAAGGCAAATGTGATGCAACAGAGGAGAAAAGTTCAAATCCAGGCTTTGGCGATGCCGCAGGGATTCATCTTTCGAAGAACTGGCATTGCTCTGCAGCCGTGATGAAGGTTCTTTTGAGCTCTTCTCTGGGTCGATGCCGGAGCATGCCTGAGGTAAGGCACTGCAGGTGTCGTTTGAGGAGGTTGAAGATTTTGTTTTATTCCCTCCAAATCATTTTAGTAATCTCTTGCATATTAAAGCAACCTTTACCAATCTTGCATTCAGAAAGCACAGCAAGATAATTTGAATATAAACAGTCCCGCCTCACTTCTAAGACACACCCCCTTATTCCCTCTGCCTCCCAATGCAGAAGCAAACGTCTGACAGGCAGGTCCGTTGGACAATCCTAGAGGTGCACCCCACTTCAAGGATTGGTTGGAGTTTTCATTGAATATTTAGAGATTGGAATAATATTCTATATTGATTAATGGCGGGTCTGTCTTGTATTTCAGAGTTCCATTACCTCATTCATAGCATTTTACCCTGTTAGAAAAATAGTGTAAGAATGCAACATCGGTAAGGGTTGCTTTAAAGGCGCTACAGAAGATGTTTCGGCATTAAGAAAGCAGAAACTGTTAGCGAGTTTTTGATTGATGCGCATCCGCAAGACCAACCTGCTAGATTCACAGCTCCCTCCCCGACCACAGAGCAACGTTCATGAGGCACTCCGGTATTTAGCAGACAGCAGCTACAGATTCTCCATCATGTCACCAACGCAAGTAAAACAGATGTTGTCTAAACGTCGCTAACTGCTAGCAGAATGCGAGCTACTGGAAACATCAGATGGGAGTGCGCCGCTTTCGGCACGCAGTATTACTCTCGCCAATCAATCACTCTCAATGACTCCGTTTACATGGTGCAGTTTTGATCTGATCAAACACCAATCAGATTAAAAATGCATCTGATGTTAGGTAGACCTAAAGCTGTAGCTCCACCTTTGCCCTGGATCCATAGTGAATCCGTTCCATGATCACGTGCTTCAGCCGCGGGTCCAGTACAGACCCGTTATATGGCTGCGTTTTTAATCCCTACAGAAAGAGTTAATAATTATTGAGCATTTTGACGGTCAAAAGATTATAAATTTAAAATAGAAAACCCCTCATCTTACGAACCAGGAGCCGCTGCGCTTGTCAAAAGCATCACGAACATATCTGTCCATCAAGTAAATGCAACTGATCCGATTACTTTTCCCCCTGTCCATGTAAACACGTCAGCTGGAAGCTCTGATCGGAAAGATTTCAATCGGATAGATGAATTATTGTCCATGTAAACATAGTCATAGTCAATCACTCTTACCCTGACGGGCCAATAGACGATTGAATAGAGATGATTGGCGGATGTTTTTTCAGTCCCATTTCTTTCACAGCTGATGTACAGTAATATTTACATTTTTAAAGCTTTTAACTAATCATAGCGTATGGGGTAGTGAACCTAATTTCATCGTATATTGCAAAAATTGTTGAAAAAAACATCTTCTATAATGCCTTTAAAGTAATTCTCATGAAAGTAACTATATGTACTGTATTTCATATTTGTTCGCCATCTTTTGTAGGTGTCTCCGGTATATGGTCGTAGACTAAGCACATCAGCCAGGGGGCTGTTGGACTGCTTGGCCCAGCTCCAGCTCATTGAGCCTGCAGCGAGCGGCAGTCAGGAACAGAAGGACCGCAAACAGCAGTATGATGAGATTATGGCCATTCTTCAGTCTCTCTGGCTCACTGAACCAAAGGACATTGGGATCAAAGAGGCCAAGGATGGTGGTTTGGAGCAGGTGACGCCACCAAGGTCCTCATCTGGAGTAGGTATGAGCAGTGGCTCAGGCGGATCAGGGAAGGACAACGGAAATCAAGGTGGAGATGAAGGACTTGCAAAAGAAACTGAACTGATGCAGGAAGAGGAGGCTGTGGCGAAGGTTGGGGAAGAAGACCAGGGGCATGCAAAGTCCAAAGACATGGACACGGGGACCGAACTTGAGGATACATCTAAAGCCGAGGAACCACCGAAGAGCGACGAGCAAAATGCAATTGCTGAAAGCTTAAAAGATACAGAGAAGCCATCATCATCAGACAAAAGCTCAACCGACAACAGCTCCAAATCTGCAACTGATAATGAAAGAGAGACTCTGGAAGGCTCCCCTTCTGGCACACCCCCGAATGCCCCGCGAGCACCCTTATCCAAAAGATTATCCCAGGACCCCGATCCGGTGTGGGTACTCAACCTGCTCACAAAACTGGAGAAACAATTCATGAGCCACTACATAACGGCCATGGCAGAGTTCAAAGTTCGCTGGGACCTGGACGACAGCATCATCTTGGACACCATGATCTCCGAGCTGAAGGACGAGGTGAGCCGGCGCATCCAGAGCAGCATCCAACGGGAGATGAGGAAGATTCAAAGTCGCGCCGGCAAAGGGGGGAAGTCGCCTCGGCCGCCACCGCTGGCAAACATCTCCCGGGAGTCCACCATGACGGAGAAGAGGCGCCGAATGTTGAAGGTAAATATACCGCAAATCCTCTTACAATGCAAAAACTCAAACTTTACCAAGTATTTTTTTCTAAATTCTACACAAAATATCTCATCACACTTAAAATAAGACAAATTACCTAAAGAGAAGCATTTCAGTGAGATATTGGAACTTGTTTTAAGGCAATTCATCTTGTTTCAAGAAGTCTTATCAAGAAAATGTTGCTTATTCTATAGGCAATTTTTAAGATTTTTTTTGCTTGTAGTAAGCAAAAAAAAAAAAAAAAAAAAAAAAAATCTGCCGATAGAACAATCAAAATTTTCTTGATAAGACTTCTTGAAATAAGATGCATTGCCTTGACCCTCTGGGGCTAACGGACGTGTTGGTGTGTCAAGATCACGTCTGATTTAAGATGACGTAGCAGCTAAACGCAGCAACGTAGAGACTATATTCCAACTTCTATTGATAGTATAGACTTCAAACTATAAGCCAGTTTTTAAATCGTGTCAATAGACCAAAAATAACCAGAGTTATGATGTAAAATGTACAGTCATCTTCAATGTGCGTTTGGTGAAGGTAAAAAACGGTAAAAACGGCGGATTCTATGGAAAATGTTAGCAAGCAAGAGAAAAAGTGTCACAAAAGCCTAACAAACCCTTAACTGTTGGTAGAAAAATGCACCACATTAACCGATCAGAAAATTATGTGACAACATGATGCATTTAGTTGCTGAGGAAGAGGGGAGGTGGTGGAAGTAACCAAAAATTCACCAAAAGCAGATTGAAGTGCTGCCTCCTGGTGGACAGGAGGACTAACACACCCTGGAAATATCAGATCTGTAATGTCCTTTCTGTCTTGTGATGGACAGGAACCTTTTTTGGATTGGAGCAACTCACCTTTGTGGCATCTTATGGTGATAACTGATTGTTTTGTAAATAGTTGGGTGAAAAAATGTCTGAGTCTTTGCTGCATTTTAATGTAAATAGGTTTTTTTGTGGCCGTTCTTTATCATCAAACAACAAAAAATGAAAAAAAGGGCCACAGATGCACCATGGACAAGTAATTTATGCAGACTCGAAAAAGTCCATTTTCCAGGAAAATTTAATAACACACACCCACCCAGATGCATGCTGGTCCAACTTAATCCACCAAAATTGGTCATAACTAACCAAAATCAAAGAAACATAGCTAAATAACTAAGAAACATAATCACAAAACAAATAAAAAGAAAATAGATAACCTTAACTAAATTCTCCACAGAATAAAAATTTATTGAATATTAACAAAAGATAATTAGCTTCTACAGTTTTTATGTCTCTTCTGATGGCCAAGTTTTTGCAAATGTCTTTAAAACGAACTACTTACTGTTAGATTCTACGTTGTAAAAATGGTTCGTGAAACAAGTTTGTGCTTTTCACCATGAAAAATCAATTTTTCTACTGGGGTTGTAGGTTTTTTGTGTGGTTTTAGGCCAACTGTGTTAATACCGTGTGTCAAAATGAAAAAATAACTGTAAAATTAAAGCCGCAAGCGGCGTTGAAGGCTCTCGCACCTCTGGCGGCGCTCAAGCCTATGCACCTCGTAGTCTGTGTCACATTATAACTGTTTGATAAATTTCATGCCTGCAGTTTTTTATGCTGGCTGGGGGTGACCATACCGCGAAGTCCGTGTCACTTAACAACTCTGTGCCGAATTTCATACCAGTAGTCCGTTGTGCTCGCTGGGGGTGACCATTTGAAGCTTTCTAGGAGGTAATTCTGTCTGCTGATGCATGAAAACGGGTTATTCTTCTTGCTTGTTTCCCAAACACTCCCTGCATCACAATTACTGTAGTTTGCTATATTATCTTTCTTTTTAGTCACAAAAGAATTAATTCACGCATTTATTTGAAGAATTACTTAGTTAACTCAAGAGATCAGTGTAAATGAAATACTCCTCAAAAATTACCAAACCAAAATTAAATTCTGAGCAACAGACACTTCTATTTTTCACGCAGACCAAGTAAATAAGTGAGTGTTTACAGCTGCCAACATTGTTGTCACTTCAAACAAGGAGCATATAGTGGAAATGATTTTCCAAGAGGAGGCTCAGTCAGATGTAATGCAAAATCACCAGATCATTTTTTTGATGACGATGACGATGATGGCATAACTGTGCACGGTCTCTCAGGTGATCACATCATCTCTCGGCGATTCACAGTGTCCATGATCGAATGATCTGAAGACAGGATCGATGTCACATCCCTAAAACTTATCCAACACATGTCCATGTAAATGAGTTCAGAATCTGCTGCAAGTTTGGTAGAGATCAACCTTTTATTTGTTATTTTGAGCTACTTTCTGTTGGCATGGAGTTGGGGCCACATTCACCATGGTTACATTTGGCAAATACACCTGAGGTTTAGACTGTAGTGTTGAATGATCTCAGCTTCCTTAAGAAGTAGTCTGCTCTGACCTTTCTTGTACATGTAGTCAGTGTTGCATTTCCAGTCTAGTCTGTTGTCCAGCTGAACTCTAAGGCACTTGTTGTTCTTCTTCATGTCCACCTCCTTTTCCAGGATGTAGACAGGACGATGCTGCTTATTCTTGCTGCTCCTGAAGTCAACAATCATCTCTTTAGTCTTGCTGGTATTTAAGATGAGATGATTGTTACCATTTCACAAACTGACTGACCAGTTCTGTGTGCTCTGCTTCTTGTTAATTTCTCATACACCCCACAACTGCAGAGTCATCAGAGTATTTCTGCAGATGACAGGATCAGAGTTGTACTGGAAGTCTGAGGTGTACAGTGTGAAGAGGAATGGTGAGAGTACAGTTCCTTGTGGTGCTCCAGTGCTGCTGATCACCATCTCAAACACACAACCTTTCAGTCTCACAAACTGTGGTCTGTTTGTTAGGTAGTCATAAATCCAGGTGGTTGTGAGATCCACCTTGGAAGGTATGGAGCTTCTCACATAGTAATGCAGGCAGAATAGAATTAAAGGCACTTGAAAAATCAAAGAACATGACCCTCAAAGTGCTGCCTGACTGGTCCAGATGAGAGTGGGCTCTCTGAAGCAGGAAGATGATGGCGTCTTCAACTCCAAGCCCATTACCATATGTGAACTGTAATGGGTCCTGAAAGGTGTTCACTTGCTTGTTGAGGTGAGCCAGTAAAATTAAGAAAAACAGCAGTTCCTGTCACCAGGAGGCGGAGCTAAGGCGCATTGTGTTCCATGGTGAGAGGGCCAACTTTGAGGCCCTGCCAATGCCACATGCTTTGTCCTATCAAAAAGCTTTTGATAACTTTTGATCACACAATCCTTGGGAACATCCTGACCGATTTTGGTGGCCGTACGGTAAACACCCTAGGACAAGTTCGTTCAAATGCGTGGTGACGTAATGCCAAAATGGTGACTGTAACAAGGGGGCGGGGCTATGACATATTGAAAATATTGACATGTTTATGTGTTCAAGGTCATATTGACATCTCACTCAAGAGTTTTGGTTCAGATATCTCATTTTATGTGGGAGTTATATGAGATTGATTTTTCATGGTGAGACATCAAACTTTCAGGCCCCGCCCAGTCCACATGCTTTGACTTATCAAAAATCTTTTGATAACTTTTGATGACACATGCCTTGGGAACATTCTGACCGATTTTGGTGGCCCTACCATTAAAACCCTAGGACAAGTTCGTTCAAATGCGAGGTGAGTAAAACGCCAAAATGGCGAATTTGACCCAAAATGGCCGACTTCCTGTACATTTTAAAAATATGCTCCAAGAGGATTTTTTGTTTGCCCTGGCATGTAGAACATGTGTATTTATTTTCATAAAGATTGATAGGATGCAGTGGCGGGGCAGCCAAAATAGGTGGCGCTGTTTCGCGATTTTGCCCCGAACATGCCCAAACACCCCATAATATGTAAATTTCCACATTCCGTTGGGGGGGGTAGCCAAAATTTGGTGAGTTTTTGAACATGTTCAGACCCCCAAAAGACCTCCCTTTTTTAGAAGTGGATGAAGCATCGAAAAATTGAAAAATATTCATTAAAAATAGAAAGTTGGTCTAAAAATCATGGAAATATTCATACATGATCAGAATACTTTTGGCAATGCTATGAATTTTTTTGGTTCATGTCAACTTAAAAAATTTCAGATTTAGAAATTGTTAAACATTTCTTGCATGTAATGAGAAAGTATAAATAATTCTTAAAAATCAATATTTTGATCAAACTTGTTCAAACGCAAGATACTTCACAAGGCCTATTGAGACTATCATTGTTGCAATTTTGGTGGGAATTGAGTAATCCATTACAGAGATCCACATGTTGAGCTAATTTGCATACTTGTGAAAAAGTAGAGTGTGCGACTTTTCTGTAGAACATAACTCCCAGTGAGTGAAATGTTCAGGACGATTTAGTGAATATATCCTCCAAATCTTAGCTCTGTAGGACAAACGGCTGATTTTTCATCATTTTCTGAAATTTGGAGGCGTGGCCACATTCTTTTGCTCATAAGTCCCGCCCACTTTTGACAATCATAACTATAATCTAGGATTCTGTTCAGGATGTCTATGTGGATATATGTAGTGAATTTGGTGCATATCCGTGCAGCCGTTTTGGCGCTATAAACTACTCTCAATTGTAGCGCCCCCTAGAGTTGGAATTTTTCCCAAATCGTCACACACGTAGATATTGCAATTGCCTACTTGGTCATTGAATTTCATGTCATTATCTGTTTTCATTTTCAAGTTATGACCATTTTAGTGGTCATGGCGTCACATCGAAGTTCGCCGTGCCGCCATGACCGCACCCTTTTGCGTAGACAGATGAGTTTCAATGGAAGTCATCATCAACATGTTTTCTGCCCTCTGAAGGAGTTTGGAGCTGCTTGTGTCCAAAATGTCAGAGAAATGGATGCCCAAGTAAAACATATGACTTCCTGTCACCAGGGGGCGGGGCTATCATGTAATCAAATTATTAACATTTAGATTTGTTCAGGGTCATAGTAGCAACTCACCCAAGAATTTTGGTTCAGATATCTCATTGTATGTGGGAGTTATATCAATTTGATTCAAGCTCTGACATCAAAAATCAAACATCCAACTTTGAGGCCCCGCCCACTCTACGCACTTTGTCGTATCAAAATTCTTTTGATAACTTTGGTTCGTCTACTCCTTCTGAACATCCTGACCGATTTTGGTGGCCGTACAATAAAAGCCCTAGGACAAGTTCGTTCAAATGCGAGGTGTGTAAAATCCCAAATTTTGCAAAAACGTCAACTTTGACCCAAAATGGCCGACTTCCTGTAGGTTATACAAATATGCTCCAAGAGCATTTTCTGTTCGCCCTGGCATGTAGAACACGTGCACCAATTTTCATGAAGATTGATGGGATGCAGTGGCGGGGCATTCAAAATAGGTGGCGCTGTCGCACAATTTCACCCGAACATGCCCGAGCACCCCAAAATACGTAATTTTACACATTCCCTTGGGGGGTACGCAAAATTTGGTGAGTTTTTGAGCATGTTCAGACCCCCAAAAATGCACTTAAAGTGGCGGGAGAAGAAGAATAATAATAAGAAACGGGAGGGTTTCAATAGGCTTTCGCACCGCCTTCGGTGCTCGAGCCTAATAACACTGAAATATCATTTTCATATGCTGATATCTTATTGATATTTTTAAAACGTGGCATTGATCTATTTTACTAAAAAAAATCTCGCAAGATTTTATCGTTCTGTCAGAATTTTGAGATATTTCTCAACAAAACAATGAAATCTCTTGAGATTTTGTTAGTAAAATCGATGGATACTGCATTTTTAAATATCGATGTGAAATATCACGATATTTCAGTGTATCTATATTTTTTTTCCCACCCCTAATTTATACCCTAGCTCCCAGAGGGTTAAAACAACTTCCTATATCTCACTGAAATGTTTCTTTTCAGGTAATTTTGTCTTATTTCGAATGTGATGAGATATTTTGACTAGAAATTAGAAAAATATACTTGGTAAGATTTGAGTTTTTGCGGTGTAATCCGCCCGACATGAACCGATACTTCAGCAGTGTGAAACTCAAAACGAGTGATTTATGTTGCAGGTGATGAAGAACCAGTCAGTTAAAACCGCCGACTCTGTCAGCGATGACGAAACGGCCGGTGAGTTCAGCGACCAGCGGAGTGAAGACGAGTACTGCCCCTGCGACGCTTGCGTCCGCAAGAAAATGGCCGCTCGGCCTTTCAAACAGAACCCGTTAGCAGCCGAAGCTCCCGTGATGATGGAATTCGACCTCCTGAAGATACTTCAGCTCAAGAAGAGCCCGTCACCTGCAGCCATGACGGCGCACCAACCTCCAGAGGTGGCAAGTGAACGGATGGTCGTCGACGAGGACGCGAGGAATTTAGAGGTAGTTAAGGAGGAAGAGGAGGAGTATGAAACCAAAGAGGACATTAAAGCTGATATTGTTCTAGAGGAGACGATTCCTGAAGAGGATGAGGAAGTAGAACAGGAAAAAGATGAGGGAAATGAAGAAGAGGAGAATAGCGAGGAGCGAGAAGAGGGAGCAACAACCGGTGAGGAAGCTGAGCAAGATGAGACATCTGAAAATGGAGAGGATGATGAAGGAGAGTGTACATGTCAGTCTGCCAAAGATGAAGCTGAGGAAACAAGTAGCAACACTGGTGATGAGGGGGAGGTGGGAGGAAATGAGACAGCGGGAAACGAGGAGGAGACGGGAACTGGGGAGGAGGATGAGGAGAGCGACAAGGAGACAGTAAAAGAGGCGTCGTCAGGGGAAGCAGAGGAAGAATCCGGGGAGGACGGCACTGACGACGCAGCAAATGAAGAGGGAAACGTCAGCGCATCGGCAGAGGATGAAGATGACGATGAAGGAGATGATGGCACAGGAGAAGGAGAAGAGAGTGAGGAGCAGGAGGGAGAAGCATCTGAGGAGGAGAGAGTCTCTTATCAGGTAAAGATTGTAAATTTGTAGTTTATTCAGGGTTGGTTTGAAAAAAAACAACAGATTTCAGCAGACAGGCTTTCTGTCCTAAAGTACTTGCCGTAGTAGGTCAAACCCTTTTCTGACACTTTGATAAATAGGTGCGGGAAAAAAATTTCATATACCGATATCAAATTGATATTTAAAAACGCAGTATCGATCTATTTTACTTACAAAATCTCACAAGATTTCATGAATTCTAACGAGATTTTGTAACAGAACGATGAAATATTGTGAGATTTTGTGAGTAAAAAAGATCGATACTGCGTTTTTGAATGTCAATATGATATCGGCATATGAAAATATCACAATATTTCAGTGTATCGATATTTTTTCCCACCCCTAGTCTATAGAAGTTTTACAGTCTTTTGTGAAGTTTTTTGAAGAAGAAGTAGTTTGTTTGTTTTTTTCACTTTAGAAACAGGGGGCTGATCAGTTAAATATCGGTTTAATATCGGTGGGGTGGCTGATGTCCGATACTCAGTTTTAAGGCTGATGTAGGCCTATAGCGGGTCGATTATATCATGCATCGGCTTATATATGCACGAAAAGGTCAAACCCTTTTCCGACACTTTGATAAATAGGGGCGGGAAAAAATATCAATATACTGAAATATGGCAAAATTTTCTCGTGCCCATATCAAATTGATATTTAAAAACGCGGTATTGATCTTTTTTACTCACAAAATCTCACAAGATTTCATGAATTCTAACGAGATTTTGTAACAGAACGATGAAATATCGTGAGATTTTGTGAGTAAAAAAGATCGATACTGCGTTTTTGAATGTCAATATGATATCAGCATATGAAAATATCACAATATTTCAGTGTATCGATATTTTTTTACACCCCTAGTCTTTAGAAGTTTTAAAGTCTGTTTTTGTAAAGTTTTTGTAGAAGAAGTAGTTTGTTTTTTTCGATTTAGAAACAGCGGGCTGATCGGTTAAATATCCGTTAAATATCGGTGGGGTGGTGATGTCCGATACTCAGTTTTAAGGCTGATGTAGGCCTATAGCGGGTCGATTATATCATGCATCGGCTCATATATGCACGAAAAGGTCAAACCCTTTTCTGACACTTTGATAAATAGGGGCGGGAAAAAAATATCAATATACTGAAATATCGCAAAATTTTCTTGTGCCCATATCAAATTGATATTTAAAAACGCGGTATCGATCTATTTTACTTACAAAATCTCACAAGATTTCATGAATTCTAACGAGATTTTATAACAGAACGATGAAATATCGTGAGATTTTGTGAGTAAAAAAGATCGATACTGCGTTTTTTAATGTCAATATGATATCAGCATATGAAAATATCACAATATTTCAGTGTATCGATATTTTTTCCCACCCCTAGTCTTTAGAAGTTTTAAAGTCTGTTTTTGTAAAGTTTTTGAACAAGTAGTTTTTTGGTTTTTGTTCACTTTAGAAACAGCGGGCTGATCGGTTAAATATCGGTTAAATATCGGTGGGGTGGCTGATGTCCGATGCTCAGTTTTAAGGCTGATTTAGGCCGATAGGGGTTGATTATATCGTGCATCTGCTTATATACATGTAATTGTCCTTAACAGCTGCATTGCAATTCCACTGACAAAATCTGGCAGTAGATTAATTCATGGAAGTACCATCATTTTACTTAAATTAGCCTTTGTGGAAGTTTTATTTCTTGACTGTTTATTGCTATGATACATTTTGTCCTCAAAGTTATTCATATCCTCCAACTAAAGAAGGAAAAATATCAGCTGTCAGTGAAATAGGATGAAATTGACAAAACTAATACTTAGGGATGCAAGATATAATTGGCCCCATATTGGTATCAGCCTAAATCGGCCTTAAAATTGAGTATTGACATCGGCCACCCCACCGATATTTAACTGATATCTCACCCGTTTAGAATCCCGCTGTTTCTAAAGTCCAAAAAAGTAAAAAATAAAAAAATGTTCTTCTTTTTTCTTCTTAAAAAACGTCTTTTCTACAGCCTTTAAAACTTATAAAGGCTTGGGGGGTGGGAAAAAAATCCATACTCTGAAAAATTATAATATTTAAAAACGCAGTATTGATCTATTTTACTAATGAAATCTCGCGATAGTTCATCGTTCTGTTGCGAAATCTCGCGAGACTTGAAATACCGTGAGATTTTGTAACAGAACAATGACATCTCGCGAGATTTGTAAGTAAAATAGATCGATACCGTGTTTTAAACATTGATTTGATCTTTGCATATGACAATATCACGATATTTCAGTGTGTAAATATTTTCTACCACCCCTATTTTTCAAAGTGTCGGAAACGGATAACAAAACTGCTTATTTTTTTCAGCTTTAATATTGGTGTCGATATCGGTTATCGGCCACATGAGTTTTAAAATATTGGCATATTGGATATCGGCCAAAATTCAAATATAGTGCATCCCTACTAATAATAAATGTTTTTGAAATTGAAAATTAAATTTTGAATTATGTTTCAACAGAAATATTAAAAACAAACAAAAAATTAAACAAGTATGTTGGTCCACTGTTCAGGGGAAAGGTGCTCTAATTTGTCAGGGACAGTTTTGTTTGTTTGTTTTTTTTAAATAATCATTTCAAACCACAATTCAAAAGCAATATCTTATTTCATTAAAGTATATTTTTGTAAATTTTTATTTATTATTAGTTTCTTGTTTTTATAGGAGGGTATGAATAATTTTGAGGACGACTGTACATCTAGTCTTCACCGTCAGGACCAGCAACATAATCATGTAACAGTTGCTGAATAAGACATTTCTGGCACTCTATTTTAAAACAGCTCTAAGTCTCTGAATATGACCCTGGAGTTAAAGTCTGCTGCACCTTAAAGAGGAATCTGACCTACTGCAGCTTCACCGCTAATTCTAAGCCATTGGGAAAAGATAATCTCACCATCCAATTAGGCAGCCTGAACAAATCTGTTGTGTTTGGAAGCGTGACAGAGCTTCCCCCGATGGCCGTCTGCTGGAACTGCCAGCATCCATCACCTCCAGAGAGATGTTCCTTCCTTTAATCAGCAGCGATGAAAATAATTTTCTGCTTTAACCCCTCAGAGCCAGAACGTGACTCCGACTGTCTGTGTGACCGAGGGAGAGGAAGCCGACGCCGAAGACTCGGACGACAGTAAACGCCAGAGCGACACCGGCGCTGAGGAGTCCGGACGGGAGGAGACCGGGGGCACGGGAGATGAGGAGGAGGGAGAAAGTGGAGAAAACGGAGAGGAAGAGGCAGCGGATGAAGACGCAGTCGAGGAGTTTAAGCCTGAGGACGACAGCAAGGCCAACAGAAACAAAAAGGAGGGTTCACTCCTCCATCAGGCCACCAAGACCTCCGTGGAGTCCCAGCCCGGCTCCATGGAGGACGTCGACATGGATCCATCCTCCAAGCCCGTGGACGCCATAGAGGTGCCCAAAATGGCCGATAATGCGTCCGCTGGCGGTGGCGTGGGCCACCGGAGGAGCCGGTCACCGGCCAGGGTGAAACGTCGCAAACCCAAAGACAGTGACGACGAACTGGACGACTTCTGAACCGCAGCATCGACAACATATCAGGTGGATCCCAGACTTAGGACGAAAACCTGCTCTTCCAGGAGAGACACTGTAAAACGGCTCATTCGTCTGGTTTTAAAGGGGGATTTCGCTTTTCTTTTAACCTAGGGTGAGTTTTCATCTGTCCTGTCATATATGTGAGTGATGGAGGAAGGAAATTTAAAGAAAGTTCCAGTATTTATCCGGCAGGCAGCCTAGCAGCAGCTAGCAGCCCGGCTAATGATAAGTATGGGGCAACTGGCCCCCACGTCTAAGTTCACCCCCAAAAAACAAACTTTTTTCCCACACTGAAGGGCTCAGATAGTCTCAACAAGTGTCCAAAACCATATTAGAGAAGAGACATGAACATAAGTATCTACATTACCTGGAGATCGCTGTTTGTTTTGGTGTCTGTGTCCAAATCTTGAGACTCTGGAAATCAAATATTGTTGCGAAATCATGAGATAACCTGCGTCAGAATACCAGTGAGGGAGGCCAGTTATCACGCGATCTCCGAAATCACGCGATAACTCGTGTCAAAACATCGGTGGGGGGTACGCGAGTTATCGTGATATTTCCAAAATCAAATCTGGAAATCAAATTTCGTTCTGCAAGGTCCCCCACTGGTGTTTTGATGTGACTTACCGCGTGCTTTCGGAAATCGCATGATAACTCGCTTCCCCCACCGGTGTTTTGACGAGTTGTTGCGTGATTTTGGACATCGCAGGATATTTCGCATCCCTCACCGGTGCTTTGACACGAGTTATCGTGTGATTTTGGACATCGCAGGATATTTCGCATCCCTCACCGGTGTTTTGACACAAGTTATCGCGTGATTTTGGACATTGCACGATAATTCGCGTCCCTCACCGGTGTTTTGACACAAGTTATCGCGTGATTTTGGACATTGCACGATAATTCGCGTCCCTCACCGGTGTTTTGACACGAGTTATCGTGTGATTTTGGACATCGCACGATAATTCGCGTCCCTCACCGGTGTTTTGACACAAGTTATCGCGTGATTTTGGACATCGCACAATAATTAGCGCCCCACAACGGTGTTTTGACACAAGTTATCGCGTGATTTTGGACATCGAGCAATAATTCGCGTCCCTCACCAGTGTTTTGACACAAATTATCGTGTGATTTTGGACATCGCACGATAATTCGCGTCCCTCACCGGTGTTTTGACACGAGTTATCGCGTGATTTTGGACATCGCACGATAATTCACGTCCCTCACCAGTGTTTTAACACGAGTTATCGCGTGATTTTGGACATCGCACAATAATTGGCGTCCCTCACCGGTGTTTTGACACAAGTTATCGCGTGATTTTGGACATCGCACGATAATTCGCGTCCCTCACCGGTGTTTTGACACAAGTTATCGCGTGATCTTGAAAATCGCGCAATAATTCGCGCCCCCCACTGGTGTTTTGACGCGAGTTATCACACGATTTTGCAACAAGATTTGATTTCCAGCATCTCGAGATTTGGACACAGACACCAAAACAAACAGCGATCTCCAGTTAATGCAGATACTTTCTTCTTTTCTCCTCTCTACTATGGTGTCGGACACTTGTTGAGGCTATCCGAGCCCTTCAGTGTGGAAAAAAAGGAAGGTTTTTAGGGCGAACTTAGACGTGGGGGCAAGTTGCCCCATACTTATCATTAGCTAGGCTGCTAGACTGCTGTCCGGATAAATACTGGAGCTATCTGGAAGGACAGATAAAAACACACCGCAGGTTAAAAAAAATGCTATATTCCCCTTTAAGACTCATTTAAACACTCAAAGCACTTTATCCACCCAGATCTGGTAGTCGTCACGGTGATTCACTCACGACCGATATATCCATGACTGTAGAAACTTGAAACGAGCGCTTCACTTATTAATGTATTTATGAATTATATTTGGTTATTTGTACATTTTTGAAGTTAACTATGTAACAAAGAGCATGTTATATTTTTGAAACGAAAAAAAAAAAAACCCTTCTGACACCTTTGAGGGGAATTAAATGAACTAAGTTTTGTGTTCAGTCAGCCACAGGTTCAATATTTGATCAAATCATATAGCCAATAATATAACGAGTACCTCAAGGACGTTATTATGTGAACTAATTGTTTTAGTAGAACCAGTTTGTCCCCACTTGGTTTATCTGTGTGTGTCTTTTGGACTTGTGTCATGAAGTAAGTGCTGTATTCTCAGGGGTTTAAACAGCCATCTTGCTTCGAACAGGTCATCTCTTAGCCATTACTTAACTACCTGCTTAGATCTGTAGCCTGCTAAGCGGTCCTCTGCTTCGATCTATATAAACTCTGTGATGTAATCTGATTACCTTAAAGGAAAAGACGTTTTGGGAATAGATTTCTTTGCTTTCTTGCATTATAAATACACAGTCCTGTTACTGAGATCATAATATGTATGCATTTTACTCCCCAGGAGTCTAGAAAGTTGCAGAACATGGCATGACTGAGCGTATCTGTGTTGGAAATCTAAATTTAAAGTTAAAGGCGACCTTTCTCTGCTGCTTTAGTTTCTTAGTTGTGTGGATTACATGCTGTAGATCCAGGTGGGGTTTGCGTAACCAGCCGTGTGGAACAACAGCCTGAAGCATGTTACTGATGCCTTACTGAAGCCATGATTATGAGAAGGTACACCTACAGAGACAAAGGGAGGCTCTACAAGTGGATCCTGTTGAAGAGGCTGGACTCAAAGCTGCTCTTGAAAATGCTGGAAACTCTACGTTATAAGTTCCCTTTCGGGACATTTTCTTTCCGTTCGAGCTGAGTGAGCTGGGCTCCAGGCTTACTCCTCCAATGTAGTTTTTAAAGAGAGGCACTCTGAAAAATGGTCAGCATGTTCTGTGGACAGTGAGAGCGAGGCAGAAACGTGTCGTCATGGTTTGACCAAAGCCTCGTATTTTATGGTGCAAAGAGGGTGAGAGGGTGTGTGCCTATGCTTCTATTGGTTCATTTAGCGGTCTTATAATTTGAGTCATCATCAAGTGTATATCATCAGTGAACTGATATATGACTGTAATGACTCCAACATCAATAAACTAAATGTTCAGATGGTGATTGTTCATACTTTGAAAAAAAAATTATGCTTTTGAGTTGCTCTGTATTTGCACAGGGTTCCCACACGTCCTGGAAAACCTGGAAAATGATGGAACAGTTTTCCAGTCATGGAAAACACATGGAAGAGAAAAACAGTAAAACATCCTGGAAAGGCTTGAGTTGTCCTGGAAAATTATTTTTCCTCCCTCTGCTTCGTCGTTGCTTCGTCAATTCTTCGTTGCTGCTTCGTCTCGGCTTCGTCTCTGCTCAATCGCCGCTTCGTCAATTTGTTGCCACTTTGACTATTCTTCGTCGCTGCTTCGTTGATTCTTCATCTCTGCTACGTCGTTGCTTCGTCGCTGCTTCGTCGCTGCTTCGTCAATTTGTTGCCACTTTGTTGATTCTTTGTCGCTGCTTCGTATCCGCTTCATCGCTGCTTAGTCTCTGCTTCGTCTCTGCTTCGTCAATTTGTTGCCACTTTGTCGATTCTTCGTCGCTGCTTCGTCTTGGCTTCGTCTCTGCTTTATTGCCGCTTCGTTGATTCGTTGCCACTTCATGGATTCTTCTTCTCTGCTTTGTTGCTTCTCCATCTCTGCTTCGTTGATTCTTCGCGTTGCCTCGTCTCTGCTTCGTCAATTTGTTGCCACTTTGTTGATTCTTCGTCGCTGCTTTATCGATTCTTCATCGCTGCTTCGTCTTGGCTTCGTCTCTGCTTTATTGCCGCTTCGTTGATTCGTTGCCACTTCATCGATTCTTCTTCTCTGCTTTGTCGATTCTTCATCTCTGCTTCGTCGATTCTTTGTCTCCGCTTCGTTGCCGCACAAAATATAAGCTACATTTGTAGAAAACTTCTCCAAAAACTTGGAATTTATTAGCCTAATTTTGTGATAACTTAACTTGTACTGTAGCAGCTGGAAAAGTCCTGAAAATGTCCTGGAAAAGTCCTGGAAAATAACTTCAAGAGAAGAGTGGGAACCCTGTTTGCAGGACAACGGATAAAGACTTTTGATGTTTTTTAAAATTGTAAGCTATTATGGTGCAATGACATTAATTTGACTGAGTCACCCATACAATTATGAAATGAAGTCCTTAATTGGGATTGACTGATACAGATTTTTTAGAGTCAATACCAATATTTTGTCAGCAGCCAATGGCCGATACATCCTACCGATATTTGGGGCCGAGACTGTGTTTAACCCCCAAATTAATATAATGAAAGATACAATCAAAAGTAATTTTACAGCTCTTTTAATAAAAAAAAAAAAAACCTTTCTAAAAAATTAGAAATTCAAATAACAATAAATTAAAGAAACTAATAATAAATAAAAATGTATGAAATTATAATTTAGTTAAATAAAATAATGCTTTTGAATTGTGGTTGGAAATAATAAATAAAAAAAACTGTCCCCGACACTGATAAACAATGGAACAAAATACCTGTCAACAGGTGTAAGAATCTTTTTGAACATTACAGAAAACACCTGATTGCAGTGATTAGTGCTGCTCAACAAGATTTAAGCTTCAGAGCCCCCATCATGCTTGTTTACTTGTTTTATTTTTGTATGTTTGTTTGTTATATTTCTTTCAAACCTTAATTTAAAAATCAGTATCATGATTTTCATAGAATTTTTATTTATTATTACTTTTCTCAGCTTCTTCTTATTTCACTGACAGCTGATTTCTTTGCTGATTTGAGGGTATGAATAATTTTGAGGACGACTGTATATACAAGCAAATTTGTAACAATATGTAAAAATTTGTAAACAAATATTGAATAGAAACACTGAACTTGTAATGAATATTTTAAATAGTCTGTAAATTATGCCGAGTTGGGGTATCGGCCAGCACACCTGACGTATCGACCCATGCTGATTCCAGCAAAAAATGCTAATATCGGCCTTAAATATTGGCCGACCGATGTATTGGTCTATCCTTTGTCACATATAAAACTCACATTTTCTGTAGTTTATAGGCACAAAACTTAACCCTTTAAAGCCCCACCCAAGGAGAGAACTTAATTTGGAAAAAAATCTGGTCTTTATTTGGCTATTACACAAAATGTGAAAAAAAAACTTGTATATTTACCATTTATTACTCTGCAAAAAGTAAAATTATTGTTGTCTTCTGCCTCCTGGTGTTAGATATATCAGATCAGACTGTATACAACAAAGTTTTGAGCAGTTTTTACCATAAAGTGATTCAAAAAGTCAAAGAAACTGTATCAAATATGATGCATAAAGCATTGTAGGGTTAAAATCTGGCATTTAACTAGGATTTAAATACCTTCTTTAATGTAGGTTTAAAGGCTTAAAAATGTGCTTTGTTCTTCTACGAGATTTTAATATGCTTTAATATGATCACAAATGCATTCTTTTTTAAACCTACAAAGCCCCCAAAACGGTCCAGTGACAGTAGTCCAGGTCCACAACCAGTTTTTTATCCATAAAAACCTGTTTTATGTCAAAATTAAAGGATTTTAAGATGCTAAGCTGTCTGATTGCTTCAGTATAGTACATTTACAATGCTTGATTAAATTGATTTTTTTTTTTTTTTTGCTCTTTTTTTCTTTAAATCAATGCAAACAGAAGCTGCGAATGAAGTACAAATGCTCTCTGATCCAGACCTGGGGTGTTCTTGACCTTTTTGAAGCAGCTTTTGCTCTGTGCTTCCCTGCTGCACTTGGCTCTGCACTAAAGGTGTTTCAAAAGCTGCTCAAGTGTTCTGAAGAAATGCTTGCACGTCACACTAATCCATTACCTGTGATTGTGTCTGAGTATGTTGAGCCACAGAGGGACAGAGAGAGATTGAGGCTGACTTACATCATGGAACATGGCTTCCTGCCAAACGGACTGTTTTAGTGACTGTAGCTTTAAAACAAGTGATTCGAACTCTGATTGTACTGTATTACATCTCATGTTAATTTAGGGTTACAAATGGATCATTAAGAAACAGATATTATGATTTGCAGAGGAAGAAAAGCAGAGTTTAGTGTTTCAGGTCTCAAAATATCAGGAATTCCTCATTTTTCCATTTGGTCACAGCAGCTGATGCACTTTCTGTTGTCTGAAACATAATCTAACATTGGACATCTTCCTTTTTAAAAATACACTTCCTTTTGTAATAATTACAGATGTCCGATATTATCAGCCGACCGATATTCCACAAATCAATCTCAGCATTAAAATGTGATATTGGAAAATATTGGTATCCTTTTTTTCAGGATGATATTTTTACTAACAAGATCTTCTTCCATCAGCGTTGGTCCAGCATGTTTAAAAGTCCTTGTTATTATGGAAGAACTTCATTTCCCAGCATTCCTTTCAGAGTCATGTGACTACGGTGCAGCTGCTGCTGCTACAGACTTACTTGCTTTGAAGCTGCTGATAATATGTCTGGTTTTAAGTTGTTGGTTAAGTTACCAAGTTGTCAGAAACATTAGAATTAGCCACATGTTGGCTGATACCTGCTAGTATCTGATATCTGGCAGCCAGATGTCCAAAATGAACTCCTCTAGCTGAGTTAAGGATATTTTAATGCAGTTGTATTTCTCAAAATATGAGATTCAACTTCACAGCTGCCTGCATATATCTGTATCAGTTAATATCAGAAATTAAGAGTTGGACAATATCGGTATATAGGATATCGGTCAAAAAGCCAAAATTGAACATTTCTGGTAATAATCATACACACTGACATGATATTTCAAGTTCACAATATAATGTCAAATTCATGGTCCAGTTCATTGAAGGCACAGTGAACATTTCATTAAATCATAAAAGTAATAAACTTAAAACTTCATTAGAATCTGCCAATTTTGTGTAAAGGACGTTTGTTGTTTATCTAAATAAACAGTTATTTAGTAAGTTTTTTTCCAGTAATAACATGAGTAGGTATCATTATATAAAATCTTTGCAGCTTTATAGTTACAGTTTGTCAGCAAACAGTAATGACAGCAGGTTAACCTCAACTTACCTTCTTGTACATTTATTGTTGGAAGCTGCTCACGCCAAAGGCACCTTCTTTCCATGATAGAGCTTTAACCTGCATTTGGGGATTTCAGGGTGAACTGTATTCACAGACAGTAGCTGTGTCTCAAACCTCACGCTTGAGCACTTAAAACACTATTTTTGAGTGTGTAGTACGTTCATGGTGTCATTTAAGACAAAATTCGGTGCTCTGAAAGTACCAGGATGCCCTAATAACGGCCAAAAACGAAGTGCAAACCGAAACACACTACTCGCACTAAACGGACGCCATCTTGCTGACGTAGCAGAAAAGGCGGGACTTTTGAACTGCTGAATAATGGTGACGAACGAAGCGGGGGCGACCCCTGCTGCAGCGGAGGCTGAACTGCCTATAAGTAACATATAAGTAACGTTTATGATCTTTTTTCTTTTTTTTCAAATCATAATTTATTTAAGGAAGACAATACAAAAAAAGAAATTAAACAAAACAAGACAGTACAAAAAGAGAGGGAAAAAAACTCGGGGGGGGGGGGGGGGGTACTGTTCATACAACTCATTTTTGGAGAACAGAATTCATCATCAATTCTATAATATCATTGCAGTAACAGTGGCAACAAAAATTATCTTCCCAATAGTCTTTCCAATGTAACATTTCATAATGAAAATTTAAAAAACACACACACACAAAACAGACGTAGCTCATTCATAGAATAAAAGTTCTCAAGTTAGATAGATAGGTTTTCTTTTAGTTTTTCTTTTACATCTTTGAGTGACATTTCATTGGTTGATTTTTCGTAAAAATTACTGAGAAAAGTTGCAAGACTCCATAGAAAGAAGGTTCATAAAGTCTTTCGCCCAATTATGCATCGTAAAACAGTCTGATGTATGTACTTTCCGGTTTTTAAGTATGATTCTTTTCACTGACAAAGCAAGGGTAACAATCCTCTGAGTGCATTTGGACAAAGTATTTATAGAATTACCAAGAACACAGCTATCAAATTACAACACTCAGCAAGTCTTGCATAAATTCTACTATCGAATTCCACAATGTATTAACAGCAGGACATGACCACAACAAATGAATACGTGTGCCTCTTTGGCCACATCCATGCCAGCACAAATCCGGACTGTCAGAGCTCATATTATTTAAGATTATTGGAGTAACATAAGCTCATTATTTTTATTTGAATGGTTTTATAATGTACACATTTTGAGCAATACTTGATTTTTTTAAGATTGTGCCCCATTGTTCATCAGACAAAGTGGTACCAATTTCTTTTTCCCAAAGCATTTTGCAGGATTTAGTGCTTTCAGGGAAGCGTCCCTTCTCATCCAGCATCCCATTAGAGGCAAGTGCAATTCCTTTAGATTGGAAACTTTTTTTATAAAAGATTTTAATTGAAGGTAATAAAATATCTTAGACTCTTTTAGGTTGTAAAGGGTTTTTAAGACTGAGAATGGTATCATTTTGTCCGTCCTCTACTAACTGATCTATACGTTTATGAAATTATTTGACATAATTACTACTGTATATTGTAGCATGCTACCAAGCTGTTCAGTCCTTGATGACAGTTATGATCTGGTCATTTGTTTGAGGCCGCGGTTATACCGGCTTATATATACCGGCTCAGTAGAGTTAGCTCACGTTAGCGGTCAGTGCTAGTCCGTCACTTCCTGTAAGTGCAGTGTTCTGTTTGGGTCAGCATTTAGTGACAATTGTGTGCACTAAAGATGAAGTACACAGTGCGCACTACGCACTGAATTCCAGTGCATTCTGGTAAGTGTGCGGTTTGAGACACGGTTCGTGATTTCTGGAAGTCTTCCTGAGTCCGCGCAATGGTTTCCAGAGGACAATCATGTCTGCTTTTAATGCAGAAGATCACCAGCATCCAGCCTTGTCCCGTGCACACAGAGATTCCTTCTCAGTCTCATAGTCATTTGCTGACTGAGGAATATTTTTCTTTTAAACTTTTCAAAGCAGTTTGTCTCAGATTGGTGAACCTCTGTCCATCTTTCCATCTGAGAGACTCTGCCTCTCTGAAATGCTCCTTTTATTCAAGTGCAGGACAATTTCCAGGAAAAACCACAACCCTCGAGCCCAGTCTCTGAGAAAATAGGTTTATTATCCAAATAAGCAAAATAGTATACACAGTGGGTTCATGGTTCTAATCATCTGAGAGAATATAGTTGTTGATAATTTACAGTTTATATAATCGTCACACAGCAAATTCACATCCTTTTAGCATTTCTAAACATAATTTAACTGTACAGAAAGGAAGAGCTGAAGGTAGAAGTGAGCTTGATTCCCACTAAGGCACTCATCATACGAAGACATGCACAACATCAGTGTGCAATGACAAAATCACATGACAACAAAATATAGTTAATATACGTAGGTGCTTTCAGGTGGATTTAACAGCTTGAACTAACGATTTAATCTCCAAAATGAAGATATTGTTTCAAATACAACTGACATTTTCTAGAATATGGACCGTAAATTGTAGTCGGTGGCTTTGAAAAAATGTATCCTATACCCAGAATTTAAAATATCTGATTAATGTTTGATTAATTGGAAGATGAACAGAGATTTGATATTCCAGAAGTCTGCAAACGTGACTATGTACCAACAAAACACTAACTACTTTGGCTGAAACACATTTTTACCCCACAGTAACAATGTAGGAGCAGGAAAAGAAGAAAAGCAGGACAGGTGAGATGATCTAACCTGCTTTATTTACTTTTATAATTTAGGAAGTGAGTGGATTATACTGCTATTCCTCCACCTCTGGCTGACTGGATCTGCTGTCACTGACATGATCTTATATTTTATCTCTATTTTGACACGTTTTTCTCCCATTAGCGCTGGGAAATCTTATCTTCTTGCAGGACACGTTAGACAAGACATATGACCCTGTTTCCAAAGCACAGCATTTAACTGAATTTATGCAGAAAACACAAACACTAACACATTTTAAAGCAATTTAAAGGGCAATGTTACCATTTTGTTCGTAGCTGAGGAAACGAATGGATTTAGTTTTAAAAGACACAAAAAGTCTGTTTTTATGACAGGTCCTGAGGCCATGGAGTCTTTAACAGGTGCAGAATGTGGTTTAGCATTGCTGAAATAAGCAACACTTGTGCTGAAAAAGGGGCTTAACTCTAAATTCTGGATGCAGCCATAAACTGTGGTCACTAATAGGAGATATCAGAGGAGCTCCTAAAGCCTATGCACTGATTTCCATGGTGTGATTAGATCTGCGTTCAGTGTAATCCCACCTGAAGACTGAATCATGATGTCATATTGCAAATTTGCATCAGTTATGGGATAATCGTGCTTTCCAGTCGTCTCAGAACTTGTTTTTTTCCGAGGTAACTTTGAGCAGAAGTGGCTGTGAGCTCGCAATTTGCAGAATACTTTTCATCAGTTTTAGCAATAGCTAAAAATTAGCTTGCGACTGCTTCATAGACTGTGCTCGAGATCATCCACTCACCCCCTATTCACTACATAATGTGTATGATGTAGTCCACTATATCATGTACACTGTAGGGAATGACGGGAGGAGATTTCGGACACTACATGGGGTGACGTCAGCAGATGCTGCGACGTACATGCGCAAACCTTCATATAAACACACGCACACTAACTGGGACATTTGAGGATGTTGGGCGTAATTCTTCATGGTGGTTCGGTTTATTCATCAATAAACTGCTGAAATATCAGTTTTGTGTACGTTTGGTTTTGCCAGCTACTGTTCTGTACTCACATTGTGAGCTGTAATAGGTCGGGATTGTGCTCGAGCTCTTGCTAATTTGTAGCCAGTAGTTATTTTGCTCGTAATCTATTGGCTACTTTCTTTTAGCAGTTTAAAAATTGGTACCAGTCGTAGCGTGGATGTTGCTTGCCCAACTCCTGCTTCTCAGGCACAAACGGAGGCGAAGGGAACGCCGTCTCAGGCGTTTAAGGTGCTATTTGTTGATTCGCCGACGTCAACTGGTAAACACCTGATATACATCTTAGCTAACATGCTAACTGACAGTTGTGGAAAGCGTACTGAAAATCAGCCATTTTTCTTCTTCTGCGATAGCAAAACACAGCTGCTTTGCATTGTGGTATACCAGAGTAAAATGTAGGGTACATCACTTGAACTTGAGCATTGTGGGTATTTTGTAGTGGATGAAAAGTAGTAAAGAGAAATCGAACAATACAAAATGGAGTGCTCACTATATAGTGCGCTACATTCGTGAGAGGGAGCGATTTCGAACACAGCCACAGTTTTGATGTCAGCTCTTGATTAGGATGTCAGATAGCTAAACATGCTAACATTTGGCGCCATATTTGCTGTTAAGGCAGAAACAAACTGTCTTCATTCTTCATTCTTTCCTTTTTTCGTAAAAGGCACACAACAGAACTTTTAGCAGTTTTTCCAGTGATGCGCCCCCCATCAACGACTAAACTAGCATCTATCTTCATTGTACCTGTACTGTGATTCACTCCAGCCAGTAAAATATGTTTCTTTTACTGTTTTTACTGTTACTAGTAATGTTTCCTTGCGTTTCTTTGCTGAATTCGACATGATGCGCATTTAAAACACCCGCTGTGTTCATGTCTGGCTCGTATCCGTTGTAGAAGGAGGGGCAACCAGCTACGTTGGGTCTTTAAAAAAAAAAAGAATAAAAACCTGAAAATTGGCGCCCCTTGCATTAATCTGATTTTTCTGGGGGTTTTTTTCACAATTTTTGGGGAATAACAGAAATAAAATCATCATATCCAAATAATTTTCAAGACATCAGTCATATGCATCTGCAAAGCACCATAAAAAAGTGCTGAATCATTTTTAACACCTATCTTCTCTGAGACATGAAGACTTTTACCATATTCGTGTTGAGAATGAGACATCTTGCATAAAAAGTGTATACAGTGCACTTTAAAAAGTATGATTAACGAGAAATTTAAAAAGAAAAAGACAACTAGTCGTGCTTCTCGCCATGACACATTCATTTTCCAAGCCTTTTAGCTACATCCTTGTAGGCCAGTTCAATTTCCACCTCAGCTGCACATGTGTTGATGAACTCCTCTCGGTTGTAGGCATTGCCAAGGTATCGCCACACCCCTCTGAAGTCCGATGGGATGTCATAGTTTCTGTACTTCTTTGCAACAAGCTGCCAAAAACAAGATGTTGTAAAATGTCAGACTCAAATACCAAGATCAAATGAAGCAACCTGAACAAGCCACCCTAGGGATGGGCATATCGATACTCTGAATCGATACTTTGATACCAACCAGACAAAATATCGGAATTGCTACTTTTTTGAATATCGCAATACTACTGTGCAGATACAAAACATGCAATTTGTTTTCACTTCTAAGAGTTTAAGGCAATGGCAGCCAGATTCTAGCTAGTGTGTCACATGAAGGTGTCGTGAACTCGCATAAACGCGCATATACGAAGTGTTATACTCTATTGTTTAGTAGGGCTGGGAAAAAATATCACAGTATTGATCTATTTTACAAACTAAATCTCGGGAGATTTCATCGTTCTCTTACGAAATCTGGCGAGATTTCACAAAAACTCACGAGATTTCATAAGAGAACAATGAAATCTCGCCAGATTTCGTAGGTAAAATAGATCAATATCGCGTTTTCAAATATCAATATGAAATCTTCAGATGAAAATATCGCAATATTTCAGTGTATCGGTATTTTTTTTTCCCAGCCCTACTGTTTAGGCTCTAAAAATATACAAAATGATGTCATTTCGAGTAAATTCTGGACGCTACCCACTCAGGACACTTGGATTACATTGGACGAGCAGTATGGAGGAATATTGATGAGTTTTTGTGGACTTTTATGGACCTTTTTGTTTCAAGCGCCGGCGAACTCCATTATATGAAAGTTGGCAGAAAACGAAAACCTCCCTGGATTGCCGGCTGCATTTGAGATATGAAAAAGTGCTTTAGGGTGAGTAGAAAATGAACGCACATCATTATGTGGGTGTACTATTCCTTTAATGCAAACTGTATAATCGTTGTTTTCTTTAAAGGGATCAAAAGTATCAGTCTCAATATGGGTATTGAGTTCAAAAAAGTACCATAAACTGCTGGTATGGTGTCGACGTGAAACGTTTCGGTATCGCCCATCCCTAAGCCACCGCAAATGCTTGCTACCTTGACAACATGAAGTTTGGGGAGAAGGTTGCAGTCCGCCAGCGTCAGTTCGTCTCCATCCAGGTATTTGCGGTTGGATACGCCGTCACCGCTGTGGCGTCCCGTCTGAACTTCCTCAGGAAGCGGACTCATCAGATACTCGTCCAGCTTGGCCAGGGCCTTGTTTAGAGTCTGCTCCAATGCTGACACACAAGATGAAGGTAGAGAAATAATTAAACTGACATTCTGCTAGAAACCAAATGAGAAAGCATTTTGAGCACATTGTTTTCACCTCGATTTTTATCTGGTCTTGTGTTTTTGACATAAGCTGAGAACTTGGCAAATATGTCATTTCCCGCCGTGTTGGATTCACGGTTCTTTGCAGCAAGTTTGGGGTACCTGAAGAAAAAGAAGGTGTTAGCGGTGTTAGGATATTCTTGAATTCCCTTTGTGGTCGCGTGTGTTGGTGTGTTTGAGGCTTACTTTGGTGGAGCCAGCATCTCCTCCAGGTATTCCTCTATTTTGTTCACATCTGTGAGAACCTCCCCCTGGAAGGTGAGGAAGGGAGGGTGTGTCCCTGGAGCCAGGTTGTGGAGATCAGCTGGTTTCCTAATCAGAAATCAATCGTTTTACAAGACCCTCCATGATTACCCTTACCGAAAAAAAGTATTCCTTAATGCTCAAGTAAATCCCCCAAGTGTACTTTTATTTACCCAAGTACACTGATACCAATGTGCTAGCACTAACAAGTATACTTCGTGGGACTAAATTGGCCCACTTTAAGTATTTAAACGTGCACTTTCAAGTATACTGAAAGTAATCTTTTTGGTGTACTGATAGCTTACTCGTGCTAAAATTTCAAGCTTACTTTTAGAAAGTACACTTTTAAGTATCCTAAAGTACACTATGAAGTAGACTAAAAGTAAAAAGCTATATGATATGAACCGGGGGTTTTCAAAGTGCGAAAGAGAGAGCCCTTGAATCTTACAAGATAGTATTTAAAAACATGATATAATGTACATCTTGCAGTATGCCACAAAGAAACCAGTATGTGTGAAAATACTATGAATGTACTACTATTAAAGCATATCATTCAGAAGTTTAGATATAAGTATAGGCTAAATATAATTAAACTTAATATATTTATGAGTAAATGTCAAGTAAACTTTAAGTATATTTCTGATAAGTACATAAACAGTAAACTGAAAGTATACTGTCTTATTTAAAGTTTGAAATTATTATACTTCAAGCATACTTGCATATTCTACTTTTTGGTAAGGGTATGGCTGATACAGTAGTTTACAGTGAACCATTGATTGCATTTTCCAAGAGAATTTGTTTACTTATCTCTGTATACAAGGCAAAGAAACCGAAAGAGCCAAAATATAATTCAATGCTCCCAGGATTTAAAGGATAACTTTCTTTTTTTTCAACCTGGACCTTATTTCTAGGAGTTTATACGTGCATTTACTCGCCGGTAAAGTTTCTACACCACTTCTTTGGAAGATATTACATTGAGATGCCCTTCGGCGTACATCCATATAACACAAGAGACAGGGCAGCCTCTCTATAAGGCATTATCTGCAGTAAAACTCCTTTATTTCACCGATACTTTAAGTAGAATGAACGAACGAATGAGTACTATAGGGGATTATCACGCTTACCGGAACTTCCCGGTATTTGGGCACTTCCTCTTCCGGGCCATTTTAACGACAGCCGTTCCTGCTCTGTTATACTGTTTAAATCGGATAAACTCCAAACATACTTAAGTTTTCATTCCTGAAGTGATACTGGATCAAAAGCTGGATCAAAGCGACCGATTCGCCGCGGTGAAGGGCCGAATTTATAATAAAACACACGTTTGTTTGTCGCCGGTGGGGCACAACCCCGGCACTTCACAGCATGCTAGCATTAGCCAGCTAGCGTTCACTGACGTGCTTAACATTGTGAGTCTTAAAACACACAAACATCTAAAAAATCGGGTCTGTACCTCCCTGTTTCCAGCGTCTCCTTTCTTGGCAGTCCCCAGTTGTTCTACTGGAAACGGGGGGGTACAGACCCGATTTTCAGATGTATGTGTGTTTTCAGCAGCACAAAGTTAGGCACGTCATCAAGCTGGCTAATGCTAACCTGCTAACAGTAGTCCGTCAGCTACTACTCTGTTAAACTTTGTAAATCGGATAAACGCCAATGCCAAGTTTTCATTCCAGACTGAAGTGATGCTGAGGAAGAAGTGGATCAAAACGACCGATTCGCCGCGGTGAAGGACCGAACTTTATAATAAAACGACACACGTTTGTTTGGGCCGGCAGACTGCGCAGTCGTGTTAGCAGGTTAGCATTAGCCAGCTCGATGACGTGCCTAACTTTGTGCGGCTGAAAACACACAAGCATCTGAAAGCGTCTCCTTTCTTGGCAGTCCCCAGTTGTTCCACTGGAAACGGGGGGGTACAGACCCGATTTTCAGATGTTTGTGTGTTTTAAGACGCACAATGTTAAGCACGTCAGTAAACGCTAGCTGGCTAAGGCTAGCATGCTGTGAAGTGCCGGTGTCGTGCCCCACCGGCGACAAACAAACGTGTGTTTTATTATAAAGTTCGGCCCTTCACCGCGGCGAATCGATCGCTTTGATCCAGCTTTTGATCCAGTATCACTTCAGTCTGGAATGAAAACTTAAGTATGTTTGGAGTTTATCCGATTTAAACAGTATTTAGAGCAGGAACGGCTGTTGTTAAAATGGCCCGGAAGAGGAAGTGTCCAAGTACAGGTAAGCGTGATAATCCCCTATTGTCCTGTGAGTTCAGAATTAAGGGCCAATTCCAGTTCCTATCTTAACCCTCAATCTTAGTAGTCCTCAAAATCAAGTGTTAAGGGCTATTTTGTGACATGGAAATGGGACACCCTTAAATGCAGATAAGTCTTTAAACTGTGGGGGGGCAGCATTGCCCCAAAGCGGCATTCAGTCTGTCAATTCAGTAGAAGAAGAAGAAGCATTTACTTTATTTACATTTATTTGCACTGTTAACCCTGCCTAACCATGGACATATTCAGCTGTCACCGCATAGCGCGGCTTATTGAAAGGTAAACACCAGCTATAACGAAAGTTACGGAGGAAAATGTGGTTCTTTGAACGTCACCTGATTGACTTTGTTGTCGTAAGGACTCGACCTGCGAGGAGACATCTTCACTTTGTTCACGGAAGGAATGAAACAGAACTATCGTTAGCTAACTCTGCGGCTACGGGAGATGGCGTCAGCCCGGCCGTCTTATACCATTATCGGCACAAGCACGTTATACAGGCTGTTATCGTGATAAAACAACGATATTAGCGCCAAGAAAAATGACCATTTTGTAACGATAACTAACTTAAACGATAGCAACATGGCTTGCGTATCGGCACCGAGCCTGGCATCCAAACGGCTGGAGTTGTTTTTCTGCAAACGCAACCTTGACACACGTGATGTCGCTGTTCTGTCCGTATTCCATATTCAGCCTTTAAGATCGGTAGCTCGCCTTCTTTGCCGCTTGCATTCTGGGTAGCCCTTACTCACAAGGGTGGTGTCGGAGAATCCCAGTTTAGAGGGCGATTCGGTCTCAAACTTGCCTCAACTTAACGTTCTGAGAATCGGGACAGCACTTACACTTCGTGGGAGTGCGCATTTTTGAGATTGAGGGTTAAGATTGAGGATTATAGGGTGAATTCCAGTTCCTGTCTTAACCATGTCCATGGTTAGGCAGGGTTAACAGTGCAAATAATGTAAATAAATTCTTCTTCTTCTTCTGAATTGACAGACTGAACGCCGCTTTGGCGTAATGCTGCCCCCTACAGTTTAAAGATATATCTGCATTTAAGTTTGTCCCATTTCCAAGTCACAAAGTAGCCCTTAACACTTATCTTTGAGGGTTGAGCTTGAGGGTTAAGATTGAGGATAAGACAGGAACTGGAATTCACCCTAACTCTCCATTAGTTATTGGGAGGTTTTCTCAACACTTTACAGGCCGCACACACCCCGACAGGCACACCGCAGTACTTCTTAGACACCACCAAACTGAAAACTTTGAACCTCTGAACTCACAGGACAATAGCACTCATCCGTTCGTTCATTCTACTTAAAGCATTGATGAAATAAAGGAGTTTTGCTGCAGATAATGTCTTATAGAGAGGCTGCCCTGTCTCTCGCGTTATATGGATGTACGCCAAAGGGCGACTCAACGTACTATCTTCCTAAGGAGTCAAAGTGATGCAGAAATTTTACCGGTGAGCAAATCCACGTTTAAAATCCGAGAAATAAGGTCCAGGTTGGAAAAAAAGGAAGTGATCCTTTCATGTTTCTGCATGCATATTGATGCTTATGACTGGTAATATGATGCATCAGTTGGTTTACAAATCCTTTCAAACAAAGGAAGTCGCTTTCATAATTTATTAAGCAAATGATTTGATTAAACAGCTGACTAACAAGGTCCTGAGTGAGTTTATACCAACCAGATGGATCTACCAGGACCCCACAAAGCTATTGTCCATTACTGATTGTCCTCAGGTAACAAGGGGACATTCAAACCGTTATTGTCTGGGGAAACTGGTTCGATTAAGTGGGGAATTTCAAATAATTTCAAATCTTCCTTTGGTTTGGTTTGTCACTTTACTCAAACAGAAGCCAAAGCACCTGGACAACGTGACGCAGTTTCAACAGCTGCTCGCTAGTCGCGAGGGGTGATATTCCTGAAATAACCTCCGAGCAAGAAGAAAGACAAGGAAAACTCGGCTCATTGATTGGTTAAGATTGTAAATGGAAATTCTCCCCCATCAACCAGTTTGTTTATCGCAAGTAAACATTGGAGCAGCACCAAGTTTCACCCTCATAGCTCCCTATAAGAAAAAGTTATTCAGCCTCTTAAGGGCACAAACTGGCCAATGTCTGTTAATGGCCTGTAAATATTATCTAAAAATGAAAACTTGCTATTTTCTTTCATGGCTGTCATCACAGACTTCTGGCCGAACCATGAATAGCAAAAAAATCAATGAGTTTAAAAATTTTAACCCTTTAAATTCCACTTTGCATACACGGTGCTCCAACTTCCAAAAACTGAAAATGGCGTAAAAATAAATGTGATTAATGCAATTTTCTTTATTGGTGCAGGATTATCGGAGCCCTGGAGTATTTAAAAAAAGGTATAAAATTTTTTTTTGATGCATCTTTAGTTTTTGTGTTACAGTGGTTCTTTAAAAAAAAAAAAAAAAAAAAAAAAAAGTTACGTTAAGCTTCTTAAGGGCACCGACTGGCCAATCGCCTGTAAATATTATCTAAAAATTAAAATTTGATTTTTTTTTTCATAGCTGTCATCACTGGCTTCTGGCCTAACCATCAATAGCAAAAAGTCAATGAGTTTTAAAATTTTAACCCTTTAAATTCCACTTTGCATACATGGTGCTCCAACCTCCAAAAACTGAAAATGGGGTTAAAATAAATGTGAACAATGCAAAATTACTTTTTTTGTGCAGGATAATCAGAGCCCAGGAGTATTTAAAAAAAGGTATAATGTTTTTTGATGCATCTTTACTTTTTGTGTTACAGCGTTTTTTTTTTTTTTTTTTTGTTGTTGTTTGTTTTGTTTTAAGTTATGTTAAGCTTCTTTAGGGCACGGACTGGCCAATGGCCTGTAAATATTATCTAAAAATTAAAAGTTTATTTTTTTTTTCATGGCTGTCATCACTGACTTCTGGCCTAACCATCAATACCAAAAAAAATCAATGAGTTTCAAAATTTTAACCCTTTAAGTTCCAGTTTGTACACACAATGTTCCCACTGCCTAAAACTGAAAAGTGGATTAAAATAAGTAAAAAAATAGCCTGTAGGTGGCAGGCCATTATTAGGTATGCAGAGCATAGTATTCATAAATATCCACTCACTCACTGACAACAAGGAGTTGAATGAGTCAAGTCTGAAAACTTTAAAATTTATCACATTTTTAGAAAAACAAGTTATTTAAGAGTCAGAATAGGATTTTAAAATTTACTCACAGCTGTCCCTGTATGACTGTATTTATGTATTCATGTGTCTTACCTCTTTAGGTCAACAGTCGTGACATTGAAGACTACTCCTTTAAGCCACAGGATCATAAAGAGACGTTGGGAGAAAGGACAGTTTCCAATGCTCTCCCCATCGCTGCCAGCCTATAAACACACATACAAACATAGTGAGACACTGATACTGAACAGAAATAGCGCGAGTCCAAGGTCTGAGTTCAAAACTGCCTGTTTAAATGATTTGTAATTCAACAAGTATCGAAAGGATCCATGCAAGTGTCATTCACTGATAGAAACAGTGGAAATCTAATGCCCATGATTCTCACAAGAACTACTAAACAATGAGATGATGATTATAAAGGACAAGAAGTGGAAAAGATGTCTCAGTTTATGGGTCAGGTCTCTGCAAACATTGTATCTGTGCATGCACGCATGTTTGTGTCTGCAAAGCTGCAACTGGACACTGTAATGAGACACCAAGTCTAACATGAATAATCCACACAGCTTCCATTAGCTGCCTCACTGCCCGTTTGAACCGCTGGTTCATACAAACTGTGGCTATGTGTGTCAGCTATAGAAATCATATAACCCTCTGCCCAACCATGTCAATCCAAGGTTACACTCTCACCTTCCCTCAGACATACTGTCTGTCCTGCATTTCTTTATCTTGTTTTAAAAGTCTATCAATTAATTAGAAAAGTGTACAAAATCATGTAAAGCTTACGTTTAAACTACACACTATTAACTCATGGGTCAAAAATAACCCATTATGGGTTATTATTTTACCCTCCGCTATATTAAAAAGGGACCAACTAATTTCTGGGTTACTTCAACCCAGAATATTTTTTAACCAATTTTCGGGTTGAACATTTGACCCAGAAGTTGGGTTATATTGACTACAATGTTGGGTTATTTTAACCCAGACGTTGGGTCAACAACCTAAATGTGGGTTGTTGACTAATAATGGGTTGAAATATCCCAGAAATTAGTTGGTCTCTTATTAACCCAGCAGTTTGACCCAGGAGTTTTTAGAGTGTACATTTAACTCAAGTGGATGAAACCGCTTGGATGTGACATAGTTAAAACAACTGCTCCTTAGGGGACAATACTACCCCAAAACAACCACTGATGGATACTGGAAAAGTCTGTTTGCAAGGAACCGAGACGTCTAGCTTTCAAGCAGACCAGTCCTCTCCTTTGATTCACATCAGAGGTTGATGGTGGTTGAAGAAGACCACGGTCCGTTTAAGACAGCAGGAATGCGCCTTTAATGGCGTGAATCCATGTTCTGCTTCTGTTTATTCAGAAACAGGTTTAGCTAGTTAGCAAAATTATCCCTATTATATTGCTAAGGGCACATGCAGCAGCTTATGCAGCCAACATTTAAAATAATCAACAAAAAGGAGTTAAAAGTGACAGCTACAAGTTTAATTCCTCCCCGCCAGTTGGAGTTGCATTCACACTTGCTAACTTAATTAGCATTAGCAACATTACGGAACTGGCTAACCATAATTAGCATTAGCAAATGTTTAAGGGTCCAGGAGGAAAGTGGCAACCTTTGCGGGTCTTTTGAGCCCCTTTGTTACCTTCATCCCCATTCTGCTTTGATTTTTGTCTGCTTGAATTTGAGAAATGTAAGACAAGGAAAATGCTATACACATAGCAATCAAGCTAGCAACTCCTGAGCTAATGGTAATAGTGCAGAATCTTAGACGTGGGCATGGCAGTCAGATGTAAATATTTTTATATTTTAGACCCGTGAAAATTAATAAAACAATTATGTAGTTTTCCTCAAAATTATCCATACCCTCCAATTAAAAAAAAAAATCAGCTGTCAGAGAAATAAGTTGAAATTGACAAAATAAATAAAAATTCTATGAAAATCATGACAGTTATTTTGAATTGTGATTCAAAAGAAATATTAAAATCGAAGACAAAAAATAAAACAAGCAAACCGCACGATGGGGCTTTAAAGCTAAATTTTGTTAGGCAACATTTTGAGGCAATCACTGCAATCAGGTTTTGGTTTGGGTTTTTTTTTTTTAATTTTCAACCACCATTTATTAGCAATATTTCACTTCACTAAATTATAATTTTGTAAATTTTTATTCATTATTAATTTCTTAAGTTTCCCATTATAAGAATTATGATTGTGAATTTAGACATTTCTTCAACTGGAGGGTAGGCTATGAATAATTTTGCCAACTGTAGCTACCCTACATTAAAAAAAAAAGTGTGATAGTTGTGTTAATGTGAGACACAAAAGACATTTCACTGTTTGTGTCTTGGAGTATTAATCACACAAATAGGATAGGTCAGTGTTTTTTTAAGTTATACTTTGTTTTTATGAGCAAAATAGAAGCTATTATCTGCTAGCTTGTCGTGCTAATATTGCTTGCATGGTCAGTTAGCATAATGGAAAGTAGCATTTAGGTGGCAAAGACTTCTCAGAGGCTCGAGAAAGTCACTGGTTCTGGTCAGGAACCAGTCCAACACATAATCCTTGTAAAACAAGGGTTTTGTCAATTGGTTTTTAGGGGTATTTTTTTCATTTATTATGAATGTCATTTTTCTTATCAAAATCTACCAATAAATGGGAAAAAAAAATCAATTGGACATTTTCCTGAAACTTAAAGTGAAGCCTGAAAATGTCCAATCTCAACTTTAACAGTTAGAATATATATATTAGCTATTTTTTATCACACGCCAGCACATACTGGATGAAAACCTTAGACCATTTAAAGCTGCTGCTTTCAATACTGAAAGGACCCCAGTAATAATTCAGTGGCAGAGAGAAAGAGAGTGATTGTCAATGCACGTGGGTGTCAGGTTAACAAATGGAAAATCAGCACCCAACAACAACAACATGGCATGCACACGCTTAAAGGAGCAACCCTAAACGCACAACTCTTTCTGCTTATAAAGTGAGCTTATTCTATGTGAAATACATCAAAGTAACAACTATTTCATGCAGTAAGTCGGGTGTTATGGTTCAGCTTGTGCGGGAATTGATTTAGAAGTGTGACAAGAACTAACAGAGTCAGCCTGGACATGCTCACACACCAACATGCACACGTTAAAACCCCACCTTGACAAATAACTCAATATCAGGGTCCTTGTCCTCCTCAGCTGCAGTGTCCGTCATGGTCAAGAAAAAGTACTTTCCTTCAGTGTTTTCTTTTTATCCGAACAGGTGAGATGTGTTGTTTTGTGTCCCGTCTTGTGTGTGTTTGTGAGGCTTCTCAGTTTTCAGCTGGTTCTACTGCAGGTCCATTCGGTAGCAGCTCTGTCAGCTGAGGACGACTGTGACATGGAGAGAGAGAGTGTGTGTGTCTGAGGGGGGATGTGTGTGTGAGGGGTTCAATTTGTACCCAGGGCCTCAGCTGTGGGGCGTGACTGTGCTGGGCAAAAATAACCCCCTTTGGTGGGGCAGGGCAGGGCAGGGGGTGTCAGGAGAAGCAGTAATGTAACGGGAAGGGAATGGGCAGAGCGTGATCTGAATTTCCCACCTCTCACCGCCAAACTGGTCACAAACTAGTGACTTTGAATCATGAGGAATCATCGTCACCTTCTAAGACTCATCCGTACCCATGAGTCCCACGCTGCACACAACTCGCCTTCGCTGCAACTACAGGATGATGTACAGTCGTCCTCAAAATTATTCATACCCTCCAATTTAGGAAAGGGGTAAACTCCCAACAGTCATTCAAATAAAAATAAACTAATAATAAATAAAAATTTACAAAATTATAATTTAGTGAAATAAAATATTGCTGTTGAATTGTGGTTTTAAATGATAAAAAAAAAAAAAACTGATCAACAAAATTTTAGCTTCGGAGCCCCATCATGCTTGTTTGCTTGTGTTATTTTTTGTGTTTGTTTTTAATATTTCTGTTAAACCACAATTAAAATCAGTGTCATCATTTTTATAGAATTTTTATTTATTATTAGTTTGGTCAATTTCAACTTATTTCACTGACAGATGTTTTTTTTTCCTTCTTTTATTGGAGGGTGTGGATAATTTGGGGGACGACTGTATGTTTACTGGCTGCTATACATACAGTGGGTACAGAAGTTGTCAGACCCCTTTAAAATTTTTACTCTTTGTTTCATTGCAGCCATTTGCCAAAATAAATATACATAAATATATATATTTTATTTCTCATTAATGTCACTCAGCACCCCATTTTGACAGAAAAAACAGAAATGTAGAATTTTTTGCAAATTAATTAAAAAAGAAAAACTGAAATAAGTATTGAGTACTTTGCTCAGTACTGAGTAGAAGTACTTCTGAGCTGGTACAGCCATGAGTCTTCTTGGGAATGATGCAACAAGTGTTCCACACCTGGATTTGGGATCTTCTGGTTCTTCTTGCAGATCCACTCCAGTTCTGTCAAGTTGGATGGTGAACGGTGGTGTTCAGCCATTTTCAGGTCTCAGAGATGCTCAGTTGGGTTTAAGTCAGGGTTCTGGCTGGGCCGGTCCAAAATTAACCTTCGGCCCAGTCTGAGCTCCTGAACTCTGGAAGAGCTTTTCTTCCAGGATCTCTGCACTTGGTCGCATTCATCTTTCCTTCAACTGCAACCAGTCGTCCTGTCCCTGCAGCTTAAAAACACCCCCATACCATGATGCTGCCACCACCGTGCTTCACTGTTGGGATGGTATTGGGCAGGTGATGAGCAGTGCCTGGTTTTCTCCACACATACCGCTTAGAATTAACTCCAACAAGTTCAATCTTGCACTCAAAGAAATGATTCATTGGGTCAACTCTATTAAACTGATGGCAGTTTTTCCATCCAATAAAAAGTGAACTCAAATTTGATCCTTTCATGCAATATAACATAGTTAAGTTAGTCCAACGCATTTTTTATTCAATTGCTTAAAATGGAAATAATCACGTTAAATAATTTATGTTACTTCAACACAAAATCATGTAGATCAGTGGAGTTAAATTACAGTTTTTTGTGTTTATTTGACTCAATTTAAACATACTAATTACAGATAGAGGTTAAAATTTTACTAGCAAGTCACCTTTATTAAAAATATCAAAATGATTAAAATTTGTCATTAGAAACTATTTTGCTGATCTCTTCCTTGTACAATTGAAAAAGATATGCTTATATTCAGAACAGAGTTAGCAGTGCCGATGTTTAGACACTTGAGTTGAACGTTTGCAATGAAATTATTTTACTTTACATCCATGAAAAATAAATAAAGTAATATATACTTGCTAAATTTGAGTAAAATAAATTAAATCTCAATGTGTCACCTTTAAGAGTGGCTTGAATCAGTTTTTTGGGTGTGGTCTCATCAAACCAGAGGATCTTATTTCTCACAGTCTGGGAGTGATATTTCACTTTTTTCTTTTTTAACAAATTCGCAAAAATGTCTACATTTCTGTGTTTTTGTGTCAAGATGGGGTGCTGAGTGTACATTAATGAGGAAAAAAATGAACTTTTTTTTATTTTAGCAAATGGCTGCAATGAAACAAAGAGTGAAAAGTTTTAAGGGGTCTGAATACTTTCCGTAAACACTGTATTTTTTGATGAACCACAATTCAAAATCATTGCCATGAGTTTCATAGAACTCTTATTTATTATCAATTTTGTCAATTTCAACTTATGTCACTAGCAGCTGATTTTTTTTCCCTAAAGAAAACAGCATCACATGTTCGAGCCAGAGGTTTCCCCGAATTATTTCTTCCACCCACGACCCGAATTCAGTTAAAAGTTAACACCGAAGGCGCAGATACTATATGAGAGATAAAAGCAAGGCGACAGGATTCAGCCTACTTTGGTTCACATGTTGATAAAATAGACAAACCACCAATCAGAACTGGGTGGCCAGAGGCGTGGCCAATGAAATTCCAGGTGTGCCCCCGTCCAATAAAAGCACCATTGAATTTATGACCTCATAAAAGCAAATAGATCATTAACCAATAATCTTATTGTGTTCTGCAAACTGGCCAGTTGTAAATGTTAATGAGTGTTTTGGGGCTTTTCTTCTCTTCTGATTGTGTCATATCTTTTTTTATTTTTACATGCGCTCAGTTGCAAAGTCCTCCAAAGCAGGTTAAACACCCAGTTACAGGCTTGCAAACTTGGAATTAACTCGTTTAAATGTACATTTAATTTCCTCGGTGGTTGTAATAAAGCAGATTTATCATAAAGTTTGAAAACTGTCAGAATCTCCATAAATAAGGAGGATGAGGAGGTTTTGGCTCCTACATGCTTAAAATCAGCCTCTCTTTTTAAGATAATGCAACATTTTTATTCATGCGTTATAAATAACGCAATACTTCCACCAATGTTTTTGCAGTAACATATCGGTGTATCTTTGTCTCCTTTTTTTTCTGTTCACTATTTCTGTTATTTTGTCTTCCCCATTAGGTCCAGCATTTATTTATATGTGAATTAAGTGAAAGACTAATTTCAAAATAAAGAAACTTTAGTATTAAGAGCCTTCGGGTGAAAGAAGCTCCTCAGTCAGACCTTCATTCTGCTTGCTATAATGCTGGACAGGATATTAAACATGTGTGTTTAATTCGTTTATGTTAAGAAAATTTTATAGTAGAGATCAGGGGTGGGAAAAATATTGATACAATTAAATATCGTGATACTTTCATATGCAGATAAAATATCGATATCTAAAAATGCGTTTTTTATCTATTTTACTAATGAAATCTCATGAGATTTCACAAAATTTTATTCGTAAAATAGATCGATACTGCGTTTTTAAATGTCGATATTTTATTGGCATATGAAAATATCGTGATATTTCAGTGTATCGATATTTCTCCCCTAGTAGAGATGCACAATATTATTGGCCCGATATTGACATTGGCTGATATTAGCTTTAAAACTGAGTATCAGATATCGGTCATTCCACTTATATTATTAACCGATACATAACAGGGACTGTTTGTTAACGAACTTGCGGAACATTTGTTTAGTTTAGTTTCATTAAAATCCATGAAGCATGGGAACGTAATAGGCCACGCCCACCGTGCGACATTACGACGTCTCTGGTGACTACCGAATCTGCAGCAGAAATTTTTTTCTAATTTTGCACAAGGAATGAATTTTACATCGTTTTCACCTGTGATATCTACGGAAGAAAATTTGGGCCACAGAAAAAAAAAAAAATTTAAATTGTAGGAAAAAAGTCAGAATTCTGACTTTAATCTAAGAATTCTGACTTTTTTCAGAATATTAAATTTCCAAAAGTCCAATTTTTTACTTTTTTCTTATAATTCTGAGAAAAAAAAAATCAGAATTATGACTTTGATCTCTGAATTCTGACTTTTTTTTCAGAAGGCGGGGATTTTTTTTTTAATTTCCGAAAAAGTCAGAATTCTGACTTTTTTCCAAAACCTAAAAAAAAAAAAAAAAAAAAAAATATCCTGACAAAAAAAATGTTCTGGAAAAAAGGAAAATTTTGTTTTATTATTATTATGATTATTTTTTTTATCAGTGACCCTAATCCTCTTCCATAAATATCAGTATCAGCTAAATTAGTTGTAAGATATCGGCATGTTGGATATCGGCCATAAATCCAATATCATGCACCTTACTTTATAGCAATTACAATGTGTTGATACCAAAGTGAAATATGTTGGATTTGCCTTCATATTAATTATATATTCTACCAGGCTGTTGAAGTTGGGCTGATGGTATCAGTTCAGCATAGAAATAGTTTGAAACTTCTAGCTTTGCCTTTAAGCTGTAAATAATAGACTTTGATCTCTGTAAATATACGGAACGGCCTCTAGTTATATTGCTATAATTCATGTGGTTGTAATTTCAAGGTATAAAATTTACGACCCCTGCATGCTGCAGCTGGACTTTGGAATTAAATCTGCAGATTATGTAATAATTTTGCTTTGTGTGTGTACAGTAGATGTGTAGAGCTTGCTAGAGTCTGCTGACTGAGTTTCTGGGCAGCGAACCAGTCGCTGAACTTATTGTAAGTGTGATAGACAGGCACACAAACTCATATTCACGTTGCCCCGTGAAAGGAACCACCCCCCCAACCATCCCAGCTCTGAGTCAGAACATTCTTGTCAGCACAACTTAACTTATATTTAGAGCCACCCCCCTTCCCATTTCGCCCACACACAAACACAGAAATGACTAAGTGAGACAGCACAATGATGAGAGCTGCCTGGACAATGGGACATAAAGTCCGGCTATAGTTAGATTTCGAGTTTGATTCCACGTGACTGCGCGCACACATACGTGGAGATCCAGTGACCTTGTAGCTTATTCACATCCTGCTGATATGAGTTTAATTATGACTGAGGTTTATGGCTGCAGTTTACACTGCAAAAACTCAAATCTTAACAAGTAGATTTTTCTAATTTCTAGTAAAAATATCTCATTACACTCAAAATGAGACAAAATTACCTAAAGAGAAACATTTCAGGGAGATAAAGGAAATTGTTTTAAGGCAACGCATCTTATTTCAAGAAATTTTGCTTGTTCTATTGGCACCATTTTTTGCTTATTACAAGCAAAAAAAATTTTTAACTTATTTTAAGGGGAGACACTACAAGCAAAAACCCCAGTTTTTTTCATTTTTGTTTCATTTTATTTTTGTTTTTCCCTCCTTCAACATGTTTTCTTTAAATAAAAAAAAATTACAGAATCAAACTTTTAAGTTTTGCTCCTGGCTGTATTCTTAAAGTTTTTACAGAAGGAATTTTTGTAGGGATGCACGATATTGGAATTTTGGCCGATATCCGATATGCCGATATTTTAAAACTCATGTGGCCGATTACTGATATCGATAGCGATATTAAAGCTGAAAAAAAAATAGCTGAAAAAAAAAAGGGTTGGGAGAAAATATTTATACACTGAAATATTGCAATATCTTCATATGCCAATATCTAATCGATGTTTAAAAAGTGGTATCGATCTTTTTTCCTTACAAATCTTGCGATATTTCATGATTGTTCTGTTACAAAATCTCACAATTCTTGCCAGATTTTGTAACAGAACGATGAAATATCGCGAGATTATTTGTAAAATAGATCGATACCGCGTTTTTAAATCTCAGTATGATATCAGCACATGAAATATCACAAATATTTTGTGAATTCTCATGAGATTTCGTAACAGAACAATGAAATATTGCGATATTTTGTATAAAATAGATCAATATTGAGATTTTAAATGTCAATATGATATCAGCAGATGAAAACTTTGCAGTATTTCAGTGTATAGATATTTTTCTCACCCGTAGTCTTTTTATGTTTTAAAGTCTGTAAAAAAGAAGTTTTTGAAGAAAGAGAAGAAGACTGTTTATTTTACCGATCAGCGAAATATCGGTTAAATATCAGTGGGGTGGCCGATGTTCGACATTCAGTTTTAAGGCCGATATAGGCCAATATCGATAGGGAGCTGATTATATCATGCATCCCAAATTTTTTTTTATATCTCATTCACAGCCTGATTCATAGAACATATCATCCCAAAAATATGCCAAAAAAGGAGTTTTTTCTGATTGTTGACAGTATATTCTAAATTGTGAAATGATCTATAGAGATATCCAAAATCCTCTCCGTAAAAACTTTTGACTTTAATATGTGAACAAAATTCAAAAGAAACTTTGAACCTGGTTTAATCTAGTGTTTAGATTTTTTTCCCTAGAAATGTATGTAAAATTAGCGCATTTTTGGCTATATAACACCTAATTTGCATATTTAAACATAAAATTTCAGAAAACTTGCAATATAAAAAATGATAGCCCTAATGTGAGGAATAAACCAGGAAAGTTTCACGGTGATACCTGTTACTTAAATCTTTTACCCTATTTGAGTGTCTCGCCTTGCAATAAGCAAAAAAATTTCTGCCAATGGAACAAGCGAAATTTTCTTGATAAGATTTTTAAAAAATAAGACACAGTGTTTTAAAAAAGTTCCTTCATCTCACTGAAATGTTTCTCTTTAGGTAATTTTGTTTTATTTTGTGTGTGCTGAGATATTTTAACAAGAAATTAGAAAAGAGTTTTTGCAGTGTAGTGAAGTTCCTCCTTACCTTAACATAAAGTGTGAGTTTAAATTCTTCTCCTTGCTTCTCCTTCTCAGGGGCTGATGAGGATGAGGATGAGGATGAAGATGACGAAGATGAAGAGGATCTACGCGACGAGTTCGCCTTTTCCACCTCCACCTCCACCTCTGGATACCCTCTGTCCCAATTCATCTCGTTCCCGATCTCCCTCTCCTCTCCTTTTTCTTCTTCCTCATCCTCTTCCCTGTTGTGTTCCTTCATCTCTTTCTCTTGGTCGTCAGCATGTGAAGAAGATGAGGAGGATGAAGAAGAGGATGAACTACTTCGCCTCTCTTCTGCAGCTGGATGCGGTGGCGGCTGAGATGGAGGATCGGGTATTCCTGTGTTCTCGTACTGCTCAGACAGGCGTGCAGGCACCTCGTAGGGCATCTCGTATATACCCGAAGAGTCATTCTCGTAAGGGTTCTCCGGGTTTTCGTACAAGTTCTCCTTGGAAGGATCCATCGTGGGTGAAGAAGCCAAGCTGAGTGTGTCAGGGTGAATGGCGGAGTGATTGTAATGTCAAGAGTGTCTATCTTATCAAACAGCCCCACAGGACTTTGGACAGTGAGGGCTAGAGAGCCGTCGCAAGGAAAGACAGCAGTGATTCATTAAGAAGAAACAACTGAAGTACGCCGCGTTTTATTGCTGTTGGAGAGCGATGGGACGCCATAGCTGCATTCCGCTCTGTAGTTAATGTTGATAACAGGACCCCTGCTATGCTCAGAAAAACCCATGTGGTGAACCTGCAAGCAGGTGGCTTGAAATACTTTCATTTGATCCACATGTGAAAACTAGGGATCGACCGATACAGATTTTTTTAGGGCCGATACCGATTTTTTTACATAAGCACAAGCCGATGGCTGATACCACCTGCTATTTGAGGCTGCCATGATACTACATTTGACTCCAAAAGTAACATGATAAAGGACACAATGAAAACATAATTCTGAAAACTTTTAAGATACAAAAAGAAACAAAAAACTTCAACGAGATAAATAAAAAAAAAAGTGCATTTGTAAAAAAAAAAAAAAAAAATACAAAAAAATAAATAAATACAAAACTAGGTATCGGCCTACAAAGATTTTTTATTAAGCCAATACCGATATTTTTTCATAAGCACAAGCCGATGGCTGATACAGCCTGCTATGTGAGGCTGCTATTTGGGGTGGATATTTGGGGCCGATACTGCATTTGACCCCAAAAGTAACAGGATAAAGTACACAATGAAAACTGATTCTGAAAACTCTTTTAAGATACAAAAAGAAACAAAAAACTTCAACTAGATAAATAAAAAAGAAACTGTGTGCTTGTTAAAAAAAAACCAAATAACTAGGGAGCGGCCGATACAGATTTTTTTTTAGGGCCGATACCGATATTTTTTCATAAGCACAAGCCGATGGCTGATACAACCTTCTATTTGGGGCCGATACTGCATTTGGCCCCAAAAGTAACAGGATAAAGGACACAATGAAAAATAATTCTGAAAACTCTTATAAGATACAAAAAGAAACCAAAAACTTTAACCAGATAAATAAAAAAGAAACTGTGAACTTGTAAAGAAAAAAAAAGAAAAAAAAAGCATAAAACATGTAATGATTTTTAAAAAAAGCTTTTTGTATAGATGCCTGTCTTTAAATTATGCCAACACACCCGGCAAATCAGCCAATGCTGATACCAGTAATAAAAAAAGCAACTATTGGCCTAAAATATCTCCCGATGAAATCTCCCGATATTTCATCGTTCTGTTATGAAATCTCGCAAGAATTCACGAAAATTTCGCGATATTCTCACATGCTGATATTGTATTGATATTTTAAAAAGCGGTATTGATCTATTTTACTAACAAAATCTCGTAATATATCATCGTTCTGTTACAAAATCTGGCAAGAATTCACAAAATATTGTGAGATTTTGTAACAGAACGATGTAATCTTGCAAGATTTTGTAAAATAGATCGATGCTGCATTTTTCAATATCAGTTTGATATCAGCACATGAAAATATCATGATATTTCAGTGTATCGATATTTTTTCCAAAGTGTCGGAAACGGATAACAAAATTGCAACTTGCAATGACTGCATATTTTTTTAAGCTTTAATATCGGTATCGGTTATCGGCCACATGAGTTTTAAAATATCGGCTTATCGGATATCAGCCAAACTCCAATATTGTGCATCTCCAGAGAAGATGCTGTCCAAAATAAAACGACATACAAAATAATGTGAAAAACAAATAATGAACACAATAAAGAACAGCATTATTCATTTTCCACATTACTTTTTAGGAGGTTTTATTTTGTGTGCTCAGCAAATTTAATTTCTAACACTGCGACATGACTTTATAGTTTTGGCCCGCGACCATCCACCCCAAGTCATTTTTGGCCTTCCCGTGTAAAACAATAGGGGATTATCACGCTTACCGGAAGTTCCCGGATTTTGACACTTCCTCTTCCGGGCCATGTTAACGACAGCCGTTCCTGCTCTGTTATACTGTTTAAATCGTATAAACTCCAAACATACTCAAGTTTTCATTCTAGACTGAAATGATACTAAGGAAGAAGTGGATCAAAGCGATCGATTTGCCGCGGTGAAGGGACGAACTTTATAATAAAACACACGCTTGTTTGTCGCCGGTGGGGCACGACACCGGCACTTCACAGCATGCTAGCATTAGCCAGCTAGCATTTACTGACGTGCTTAACATTGTGCGTCTTAAAACACACAAACATCTGAAAATCGGGTCTGTACCCCCCCGTTTCCAGTGGAACAACTGGGGACTGCCAAGAAAGGAGAACGCTTTCAGATGCTTGTGTGTTTTCAGCCGCACAAAGTTAGGCACGTTATCGAGCTGGCTAATGCTAACCTGCTAACACGACTGCGCAGTCTGCCGGCCACAAACAAACGTGTGTCGTTTTATTATAAAATTCGGTCCTTCACTGCGGCGAATCGGTCATTTTAATCCACTTCTTCCTTAGCATCACTTCAGTTTGGAATGAAAACTTGGCATTGGCGTTTATCCGATTTACAAAGTTTAACAGAGTAGTAGCTGGCGGACTGTAAGCAGGTTAGCATTAGCCAGCTTGATGACGTGCCTAACTTTGTGCGGCTGAAAACACACAAGCATCTGAAAGCGTCTCCTTTCTTGGCAGTCCCCAGTTGTTCCACTGGAAACGGGGGGGTACAGACCCGATTTTCAGATGTTTGTGTGTTTTAAGACGCACAAAGTTAAGCACGTCAGTAAACGCTAGCTGGCTAATGCTAGCATGCTGTGAAGTGCCGGTGTTGTGCCCCACCGGCGACAAACAAACGTGTGTTTTATTATAAAGTTCGGCCCTTCACCGCGGCAAATCGATCGCTTTGATCCAGCTTTTGATCCAGTATCACTTCAGTCTAGAATGAAAACTTAAATATGTTTGGAGTTTATCCGATTTAAACAGTATAACAGAGCAGGAACGGCTGTCGTTAACATGGCCCGGAAGAGGAAGTGTCAAAATCCGGGAACTTCCGGTAAGCCTGATAATCCCCCATTGGACACCTCTGCTATAAGGGGAGTGTCAGCTAACTGAACTTCCTCTGTACAAAATATTTTTGTAATTTCCTTCAATATTTTCATGGCAGATGTCTTTATCCACTATGCCAGGCACTTCTGCTGTAATAATTTTACCACAGCGCTTACACTAACAGTTCAACAGCTAAGCTAACCAATCCAGCATTAGCTTAGCTTGCTAATAGGCTACTTTTAATGTTTGCAGTAGCCTGATTTTCTGAAGAAATTGGAGAATTTTTCAGTTGTGCACATTGCTTTGAGGTAACTGTTTTCAGAAACGAACCTGAGAAAAGACAAATGGTTAGCTCTGATCGTACATTTGTTATGATTCAGCTGTTAGTGGTTTAAAAAGGTTTAAGTGTGCGTGTTCAAGCAAACACTAATAGTCTTAAACTTTTATTCTGAAAAACTGCTAACACAATTCCATTCCTTGTTTTTAGTTGTGCATTTAGGTAGATTTGGATGTTGATGAGATGTTGGGCTGCAGCACAGTAAATGTCTTCAGCTGTCCTTAAAGAGACATCCTGTATACCATTGTTTGGCTCCATGGTTGAGTTGCATTGATGATGGTCATGCATTTCTAATCTAGACGACTAGAACAATGTGTGGAAGACGAATTCTCCCCACCAAGAATCACCTGACTTGTCTTCCCAGGATTTGGAGAAATAAAACACCCCTTTGTAAAGGCCCTTTGTAAAGGATGCTTATGTCCTCCTTATGTCCTTATGTCCATTTAATATGTTTTGCTTAATCATATTGTGTTTGTAGTCTGGCTCAGTGTTTTCAGTTCAGTTCTGTTATCTAAACTTAGCACAAAAAGTAATAAAAATTAAAATAAAAAGTGCAGAAATGAGTGTTTCGTGGATTATTTTGTTGTTAGAACAATGCATCTTGACAATAAATCTAACTCAATTGTGCTGCTCATCCACAGAATAATATTTACTGTCAGTGAGCGTACAGCAAAGAAATAATCTAACAAATACTTTAGATATTTTGGTTCACATGTTACTTTTATATTTCTTGTCATGTTTTTTTTAGTTATTGTGACTGACACCTCAAATCTTGTTGTTGTACAATGACAATAAAATTATTCTTTTCTATTCTATGGAAGGAAATGCAATCAAATAAAGTGGTTTTCTTGTGGGAATTCAAACTAGCTGATTTTTTCGTGAGTCAGCCCAAGATCCATTGCTGTTTTCAATGAAAGAGTGTGACATGACATGAAAAAAGGAAGGAGGCTTAATAAATGTAAATTTGGCAAATGTTTAGTTTGTATTTTATAGATAAATTTAAAATGTGCCTCTTTCATTTCGTTGGATAAACAGTTTTTTTCCAGTATTTTTTTAAAAATAAATTCTCCCCAAGTGGCCTACGTATCTGAACTGTCAACTGTTTACGTCAGTTGCGTCACTTACGTCAAGTTAGTCGAATCAAGACGAACGCAAAGCCGTGTTTGTCAAAATTAAAGCACAGTGCATTAAAACCTCTAAATATACTAGATAAATTGGATTTAAGTCCTTTAAAATCACAATTTAGAGATTAAATTAACTTAAAAACAAAAAATGAGCTTGACTAAAGAAAGAATCAGCTTATTTTGCATCGCGGTTTGCATGTTTGTTTTGGGGAAACCTTATTTTGAAATGCAATACCGGAATTTGGTTGAAGTAACATCAGTTATTTAGCTTATCAATATTGTAAATTCTGTGGAGGTATTTGAGGAGGCTGTTTCCAAATTAGACCACACAGGAGCATTGTTTTGTGAGGAGAACGACTGTCTACAAGCTTTTTAACAGGTAACGTGATTAAACAGGCGAGAACCGAAAAATGAGGCTGTAGAATTAGCAAGCTAACATGCTATACGGGCTGCTTAATTGCTAATCGTCGCTTATTTTCTTCATTTTTATTTTTTAAGTTTACTTATGCAGATGCAATGTATTCATGTTAATATCAGCAATTTTCCCCCTCATTATTATTATTATTATTTTTGAATTATTATCATTCAGGATCAGCGACTTCCTGGTTGTGTCTGTTTACTTTTTATGTACATTTACTAGTTTTGCATTTCTGCTCCAAAACGTGCATGGAGGAATAAAAATCTTACTAAACATTATAAAAGTTATGTAACTTGCTTTTAAAATACTATGTGTGTCCAAGACTAATAAAAAACAGAACAAAAATAGATGCTCCTGTCAGGTGCTTCCTCTTTTTTTCCTTTTCCTATTAAAAAAACACCTTCACTGCCTTAAAATATATTGTGTATAACAGCTTTATTTATATTCTCATTCAATGAATTTGCTCCAGTATAGTTTTAATCATCTCAAAGTAGATATTTACTCACCATTTAACCTCGGTGAGGTTATACTAATGCAGTGGCATATTAAAGTCTCCACAGCTAATCTGGTTTGTTTAATCAAATGAGGAAAGAGGAGGTTGAGATAAAGAAGTGTCTGTTTGTCTTATCGCTGCATCCAAGCTGTCTTTTTTTTTTTTTTTTTGCCAATTTAATTCATTTAGATTTGCACCAATTTCATAAGGTCACAGCTCGTAAATGGTTGAGTTTGAAGTAAATTACGTTTGAAAGGAGAGGAGGGAAGGAGAGGAGAGTCGAAACAGCCCCGGTTATGTTATTTTCACTGCTTTTCTTCTTTGTTTAAAATCTAAACTCGTGCTGTTTTTTTTTTTTTTTGATGATACAGCACATGTGAAAGAGGATGTTTAAGATACCGAAACAAATAAGTGTGGCTAAAAATCCATGTTTAGAAAGCCACAATGCTGTGGTGGCCTTGTTTGTCTTGTTTCACTCGTGTGACATGGGTTATTCATGTGACGTCCAGTGTGATCAGAAAATCAGGAGTTTTGTATGACTGTCACAGAGAAAACTTTGCATTTAAAAAGAGGCATGCTGCTGAATATTGTGTATAAAGTGGTGTAACTAGTTTATACATTGTTGAAACACCCATTTAAAATAAGCAGAGCAGCTATTTGTCACATCAAGTATCAGTTACAAGGAGCTGTTCCACTTTTCAGACATACTGTGATGTGAATCTATTTCCAGTTTGGGTCTTTTCTCTTTCATCTGCTTTCAGGATGTTACTGAAAATGCTGCTGGGCTTCCTGTGTTGCATCAACGGTTTGATGGCCGAAGACGATACGGCTCAGCAGCGTCCGCCGCCTCTGCTGCTGGTGTCGTTCGACGGTTTCCGAGCTGACTACCTGAAGAGGTTTCCCATGCCTAATCTGAAGCTCCTGTACAGCCAAGGGGTCCTGGTGGAGCAGCTCACCAATGTCTTCACCACCAAGACATTTCCCAACCATTACAGCCTGGTAAGCACCTTTATTCTGATGTGAAATTCGTTTGTTTTTGAGTAACATGGCAGATAATTTCAGAACAGCCCAAACTGTCATAATAACGTTTCTCACAGTAGCACGATGGAGTGAGAATAGCTTGGAAATTACCTTCTAACCCTTCACAGGCTGATGGGCAGCGAAGAAAACAGGTTTATTTGTGTGTCACGTTTCATGTTCAGGACAACTTTTGCATTAAACATTAAAAGTATTACAGCGGGATGTTAATTTGAGTATATTTATTTATTTAAAAAGGGACAGTGCCTTTTAATAAACATAAAATGTAAATATGCAGGAATAGCAAAGCTAATTTCCATTCTTAATCCCTTAATAAATCAACACAATAAAAAAAGAAACAACAGAAACATTATGAAAAAAAGAATTAAAACTAACAAAAAAAATCAAATAGAAACAGAATAATCGCATAATACGGGCATCAAAGCGGAATACCTAATCATCATGTACAATTATTTCAGCAATTATTTCCCTAAGATCATTGCAGATGTCTTTCCTCATTTGCATTTTATTAACTTAAAGGTACAGTGTGAAAAAAAAGGTCAGTGGCAGAAATATTTAATTAAAAAAAATGGACTTGTAATTAATTTTAAATTAAATTTCAATTGATATTAATTTTTTAATTTAAATTTAAAATTTCTATAAAATTTTTTAATTTAGATGTATTTAATTTTGAATTAATATTTAATCCAAAACTTTGTTAATAAAACATCTTTATGTCAGGTAGAATTTTGGGCATTAAAGGCCTCCGTACATTCACAGCAGTGCTTGGAATATGAAGTCATTTGAAAGAAAACATCTTTTCTTTCAAATACCCATCCTCACCACTAGATGTCAGTAATTCTTACTGTACCTTTAAATAACCAGCTGCTCTCAGTCCTCTAAAAGCATCATCATCATCATCATCATCATCATGGTCTTCTTCTTCAGGTAACCGGGCTGTATGCGGAGTCGCACGGCATCGTAGCCAGCAGCATGTACGACCCCGTCACCCACAAACACTTCAGCCTGAAGAACGACAGCGACCCGATGTGGTGGAACGGAGCGCAGCCGCTTTGGCTCACCGCGCTCGACTCGGGGTACGAAACAGCCGCCGTGATGTGGCCCGGGTCCGACGTTACCATCGGCAACCGCACCGCGACACACTTCTTTCCCTACAACCCTCACATGACCTTCCAACAACGACTCGGGAACGTTACAAACTGGCTGCTAGGAAACGGAGAGGTAGAAATGTCATCTAAAAGTACTTTCTACTACAGTCGTAGTACCTGTTTGTTTTTTTCTAATGTTTGTATCACTCCATCAGGAGAAAGGAGTGATATTTGCAGCTCTTTACTGGGAGGAACCAGATTTATCAGGTCATGCTTTTGGCCCTGACAACACCACTGCGATGGCTGAAGTGCTCAAAGAGGTACGTTCACTTCAAGAACGTGTTTAAATTCTAGACGTGAAGCTCGCCGTGATCCAGGATGTCATACTGAGCTCTGCTGCACGCCGTCAGGTGGACGACAACATCGGTCTGCTGATGTCAGAGCTGAAGCGGACCGGCCTCTGGGGTCGCATCAACGTTGTGGTAACCAGCGACCACGGCATGGCCCAGTGCTCAGCCGACCGCCTCATACGGCTGGACGACTGCCTCCACCCCGACAACTACAGCCTGGTGGACCTCACCCCCGTCGCTGCCCTCATCCCAAACAGCGGTAACCACATCCAGCTCACAGCTGTCAACTCTTTTTGTTGAATTACTGCTAGAAAATGCCTTCCTGTGTTTGATTTTCAGACCCAGAAACCGTCTTTAACCTGCTGAACAAGTGCCACCCGCACATGACTGCATACTTAAAGAAGGCCATCCCTGATAGGCTGCACTACCGGAACAACCAGCGCGTCCAGCCAATCATACTGATCGCTGACGAAGGCTGGACGATTGTGCAGCGAGGAAACAAGCTTCCTAGATGTGAGTGCAACGTAGAAAATGTTTATTTAAAGAACCTTAAAGGACCTCCAGCCATCAGTTTAACTCCGCTTTATTTATATAACACTTTATCAACCAATGAAAGCAAGGAAGACATAAAAAGACACAATTAAAAGCACAAAAGTTTCAAAGTTGACAATAACAAAAGCAAGGATTAAAAAAATAAAGTTATATAAAGCAGATCAAGTATCAGAACGGACAAAATGGAATAAATTAACAGCAAGCTCTAATAGAGAACAGGGCTCTCACATTGTATGAGATGTACTGTAGCGTAACCGTTAAGGATTTTTGTTGGTAATAAGAAGGATTTCCTATTTAGCTATGAATTTTTACAGTGAGGCAGAGAAGGGGGGCTAAAACTGCAAATATGTGACAAAACTTGAATAACTGGGAAGATAAATCTTGGTCAGATATGACCCCAAGTTTCCTCTCAGTTGTACTTGAAGCCAACATGAATGTCGTCCAAAGACGGCCAAAAACAATGACTTTAGTTTTTGTTGAATTTTAGAAAATTAAGGCTTATTCTGGTTTTAATGCCTTCAAGACAAGCCTGGAGTTCAAGTCAGGGGTTTTTTAAAACTTTTTTGAGCCACGACTCCCAAAATAACATACTTTTGTACTCAAGACCAAAGTTGTGTGATACATCTAACGCGTCATCCTGTGTCCTCGCTGGAAACTGTCAGAATCTTCATAAATAAGGAGGATAAAGTGGATTTTGGTGGATTAAAAGCACCCAAATACCAAAATTAATTTTTTCCTCACCAAAATAGGGCCAAATGTGGATTTTTAGAATGGCATTTGTAATAACTTAGTTTTTGGACACTCAATCAAGACTTGAAAATTATCACAAACTTCATAAGTAAGGAGGACGATTTCTGGTGAATTTGGTTTACTGCTGTGACAAGACATCTACAGTACACGCCCAAAACCAGCTTCTCTCGCTAGGATAATGCCAAATTCGGATTTTTAACATGGTAACAGTATTAACTTATGCAATAATTAAGAAATGAATGTGTTAATTTCACATATTAGTCTCTTATGGCTTAAATGTGAAGCACTTTGAGTACCAATCTGGAAATTGTAAAAGGATAAACAAATAAAGTTGATGTGATTGATTGATCGATAGCCCCCAAAATCCCAAATATATATGATACAGTATAGGCTCTATTTTCTTTTTCACAAAGATCAAGCGACCCGCTCCCCCCCCGTTTGAAAACCATCTGATCTAAGTGGCTGGTGTGGTTAATTGGGTTTTATTGATAAATAAACCTGGGTATCGTCAGCATAGCAGTGAAATGAATACTGTACAACTCCAAAACCTAAAGAAGCATACGTTGTGAAAAAAGAAGTGGGCCAAAACCGGAACCCTGGGGAATACCATAGCTGAGTTCGTTGACATGTACAAACTGGAATTCGTCCAATAAATGTGATTTAAACCAGTTCATGTAGAATCTGTCTTTCCAGCAAGATAAACTTGAAAACATATTTTTCATGTGAAATATGTAAATGAAAAGTGAGTTGATTTAAAACATTTATTTTTAGGATTTTACGGATAAATGATAGACTAAGCCCTCCCTGTGTTTCTCTCCGTTAGTGGGTGACCATGGTTACGACAACTCCCTGCCCAGCATGCATCCCTTCATGGCAGCGGCAGGTCCCAGCTTCCATTCCGGCTACCGGATGAAGAGCTTGCAGAGCGTCGACATCTACCCGCTCATGTGCCACCTGCTGTCGGTGCCAGCGCAGCCCAACAACGGCACTCTGCTCCAGGCTCGGTGCCTGCTGGCTGCTGAGACCTGCTGGGATGCATCCCTGGTGGTCGGCCTGGTGGTGGGCGTCCTGCTTTTGCTCTCTACACTCACGGGTAAGCGAACAAGCAGAGCCTATTAGCAGTTCATCGTGCTAATTCTACAACTGTTGGATTAATGAATTAACAAGACGTGTTTTTCCTCAGTTTTGTTCAGGCTGATGAGCCTCCGACGCCTCCGAGGCTCCCGGCCCTTCCAGAGGCTGCAAGTCTGCCAGGATGACGACGACGATGAACTGTTGGTGGAGTGAACAGGACGCAGCCGATAACCACCTTCGTCACCGGTTTGTTTTCTGGTCGTGCTGCACTTTACTCCTCTTGTTTTCTCCCTGGCATGTTTGTGAACACGGATGCAGGAGAAGCCGGTTTGCTTTTACAGCCCTCAGGTCTGCTCACGCCTGCTGTGGAGCCGTGCGCTGGTCTACAAACGGTTATTGTGGAAACTGTGTGTGGTGGCAACAGCGTTGGGATTAATATATTTATCTTGGGAAACAAAAAGAGAATTCTTTTTAAGCTAATGAGTATATGGGAGTTTGCTTTATAGGGTTTGCTTTATTTAAAGTTTTTATAGTTGCGTTTTTTAGCCAGCAGAGGGAGCTGGTGGCTCATTAAAGATTTGTGAATCTCACCAGTTTAAGTTACACTGATAGTTGGCTCTGTAGTCAGCTGAAAACTGCTTTATCATTTTATTTCTACTCTTAAAACTTAATTTCAAATCTGAATAGATGCCAGATTACAGTATTCCACGCAATGGCTCACGTAAGGTGAACCTGTTGTTGAAGATGGAGGAGGTTTCTATGCAAATGTGTAAGTGTAAGGTCTAAATCTGTGCATCTGGAAGGGTTCGATACCAAAGACCAACAGCTGGTCCAAAGAGGAAATCGTCCGAGAAGAGGGGATTTCTCTCAGATTTAAAGCAATCTAATAGATATTTTGGTTTAAAATAGATTGTAGAGTGAAACTTGAAATGCCCGGTGCAGACGACGACTTTGCAGGGATCAAAAACTGTGAATTGTTTGCTGCTAAAAGGTCAAGATATTGTTGATATTCTGTATTTTTCTTGTTACAAACATATCAATTGAAAATACCAAAAACCAGCAATGAATTAATCCCAAATGTGATTATTTTTGAAGAGGTATCTCAAAAATATACTTGACTAAGTTGAGTTTCTCTTTATTTATTACTAGTTTTAATGGGCTTGGGTACTTACTAGTTTAAAGAAAAATATCAGGGTTTTTTTAGGGATGCACGATGTAATCGATTTCGTTTGCTTCTGAATTCTACATCGGCCATTCCACCGATATTTAACCGATTAGCCTGCTGTTTCTAAAGTCTAAAAAAAAAAATATTTTTTATAGACTTTATAACTTCAAAAGACTAGGGGTGGGAAAAAATATCGACCACACTGAAATATTTTGATATTTTCACATGTTGACATTTAAAAACGCAGTATCGCTCTATTTTACTAATGAAATCTTGCGATATTTCATCATTCCGTTACAAAATCTCGCAAGAATTCATGAACATTTCGCGATATTTTCTTATGTTGATATCATACTGACATTTAAAAATGTGGTATCAGTCTATTTCACTGATGAAATCTCTTAATATTTCATCGTTTTGTTACGAAATCTCATGAGAATTTATGAAATATTGTGAGATTTTGGTAATACTTTCAGTAAATACTTACTAGTTTAAAAGAAAAATATCAGGTTTTTTTTAGGGATGCAAGATATAATCGGCCCCCTATCAATATCGGCCTTAAAATTGAGTATCGTACATTGGCCATCCCACAGATATTTAACCGATTTAGCCTGCTGTTTCTAAAGTCTAAAAAAAACCAACAAGAATTCATGAACATTTTGCGATATTTTCCTATGTTGATATCATAGTGACATTTTAAAAAGCGGTATCAGTCTATTTTATTAATGAAATCTTGTGATATTTCATCGTTCTGTTACGAAATCTCATGGGAATTTATGAAATATTGTGAGATTTTGTAAGTAAAATAGATACTTCGTTTAGTTTTTAAATATAGATTTGATATTGACAAATGAAAATATCGCAATATTTCAGTGTTTTGATATTTTTTCCCACTTCTATTTTTAAAGTGTTGGAAACAAATAACAAAACTCCTATTTGCAATGACTTTTTTTTTTCAGCTTTAATATCGGTATTGATATCTGTTATTGGCCACATGAGTTTTAAAATATCAGCATATCAGATATCGGCCAAAATCGTGCATCCCTAGTCTTTTTTTTTTTTTTTTTAGACTGCACAATACAGATCAATGCATTGTTGGTTTTTGATCCTTCTGTCAAAATGATCAATAATATAACAGAATTTCACGAACTTTATCTCTAAATGCAGTACTGCTTGTACCAACCATGTATATAGTGATATATATGTCCATGCTTGTTTTTTTGTGTTTGTATGTGTAAAATGAGCTGAAAGAGTTACTGAAATCAATATTTGAAAGCCATATTTTGTCTCAACAAACCACTGAAATAATATAAAACCTGACTGACTGTAGTTATGTTGTGTTTCCTGAAATCCACAGTTGCTTCAGGTCACTAAATGCACCTTTTTATTTACGATTAAAAGTGTAAAAGTGATTGTGGAAGTTTAAAAAAATCCAAAATCTTCCATTTGAGTAATTATGTGCCATGAAATAATTGATGTGCTGTAAGAATCGCAGTACAGAAGCCTCTATATGTAGAAAATGGCCTCGTTTTTAAGGCTACTTGTGTTGAAATTCCACATGTTTGCATCTTTGTACTCTCTTGATCCTAAAAAGTTTTAGGAGTAGGGGAAATATTTTGTTATTGAGCCTGTTGAGATATTTTTGTGGTTAAATGAAACTTGAACACAGTGAATAAAGGTGATTCACAATCAGACTTTTTGTGTCCTTGACTCAAGACAACGTTCAAACCTTCAGCAGATGCAGGTGAAAAAGAAGAGCGACACACGTTTGGAAAAAATTAATTTATATTCCTTTATATTTTTTTTCTTCATTGCAGTCACAACATTACAACGTAATAAAATGCTAAATATATAAAATCAAACTCAATACTGACATAATACATTTCTGTATCGTGTTCAAAACCTAATTAACTGTACATGTTTTCTTTTATATTTGAAAATCTGTCTTTGTTTCTGTGCAGTCATCTGTATTACTGTAAATCTTTGTCTCTTCACAGATAAATAGACTTTATTTTCAGGAGGTATTGTAACAAAAATAATAAAATTTCCTAATGGTGGCCACCAAGAACCATTGAAAATATCATTCAGCTCTTCAACACAACATCTTAAAACTATCATAGACACAGAGTACACAGACTAACCGGAGATGCACGATGCATTTTCTCATTTTAATCCTGCCTTATTTGGTGATTGGTCAGGAATATTTGGTGCAAATAAAAGAAATCCTTCCTAAACCCTCAGAAGAAATATGAAGGACTAAAATAAAGGAGATTCCTGAATGCTGTTTCGATGTGCTAACGCAGGAGAAGTTCGTACGTGTTTGATTGATAATGGCATTTCTAAGGAAGCCAGGAGATGTTAGACAGACAGCCTTATTCTGCTAATTTCTTCTTGAGTGTTGGAGATTTCTACGGAAGAAGATTAGGAACACTTAAAAAAAAAATCTGAGAAAGAAGTCAGAATTCTGGATTTTATCCAGAACATTGAAAAAAAAAATTAAAGAGTCAGAAGTCTGACTTTTCTTTTCAGAATTTGAAAAACAAAATTCCCAAAAATGTATTATGTTTAATGATCTGGAAAAAAATCTAAATCTGATTTTTTTTTTTTTTTTAACTTTTTTTCAGAAAATGACAAAAAAAAAAAAAAAAAAAAATCTACCGAAAATGTATGTTTGTATTAATGTTCTGGAAAAAAAGAATTCCGACTTGTCTCAGAGTTTTCTTTCTTTTTTTTTCAGTGGCACTAATCCTCTTTCGTACATTTCAATGACTTTTTTTCTGGGTTTGGGCCGCTTAGCTTACCTAGCTATATGGCTATTTGGCAAATTTAGCTTGGTGCTAAGGGAAACGCACTTGTTTTTACCACAAAACCACAATCAAAAACCCAGCAGCGCATCAAAACTGACATCTAATGATTGTTTTTACTGTTAGTAAAAATGTGAACTGAACCTAACTCGCGGTTTTCCACATCTTTATGCTAAGCTAATGAGTGAAAGCTAAAGCATTTAACTCCTGAGCTGTTTTTGCAAGCGAAACTTGACGTGTTTATGTAAATTACCTTCATTCTAACTAATCAAATTAATAAAGATAGGATGTACTTTATTGCCACTAGAAGGTAGGTTTATTTGGACAGAACTTAGCCACCAGTTTTCCACCTCAGCTAAGCTAACATTTGAAATTTGGGTGAATTGGCAGTCAGATTATTTCCAAATAATTTTCCAAAAAACAAACTGGCTGATTGGAAACCGGAAGTTCTACAGAATAAACCTCATTGGCTGAGAAAAGCCATCACGGCAAAGTCAGAAGCCTAAACTTAAAGGTACAGTATGTAAAAAAAAAAAAAAAAAGTCAAAGCAGAAAAATTGAATGTACAATTCAAAACTGTGTTGCTATTGATGTGTAATGACTGCAATAGAATAGCTATTAGATTTTTGTTTTCTTAAAATTTGTCATTTATATCTACTTGCTGGGCAGTGCACATGTGGAGGCTGCCATATTTGTGCCACCATTTTCACTATGGTGTCCCTGAATGGACAAAACAATGTGTGTGAAGTGAGAACCCTTTGAACTTTAAATATGAAGTCATTTGAAAGAAAACATCTTTTCTTTCAAATACCCATCTTTACCATTAGATGTCAGTAATTCTTACATGCTGTACCTTTAAAAAGCCTTAAAATGCGCAATCAATGAGTAATTTATTTTTATAAAATTACCTCTTTTACCATGTGAAAAGCATTTTTCTAAGAAAGATTAAATTAAAATCAGGTTTAGTGCTTTTATTGCTGTTCGAAGGTGGTTAATTTTGACAGAGCTTAGCTAGCATTTGTCAACATCTTTATGCTAAGCTAATGTTCCAAATTTTGGTAAACTGGCAACATTTAGCTCCCGAGATATTTAAGAGATGCTGAACTAGAGCTGGACGATGTAGAAAAAAAGATTATCGATAAAAAAAAAATCTGTATCAATCGATATCGATATTTATTTATTAAATATCAAAGCCTTTTTCAAATTAAAAGCCATTTCAGGTGCAGCCTTGGCCATTTAAGCTTTTGCTGAATGACCTACTAATAAATAGGGCTGGGAAAAAATATCGATACACTGAAATATCACGATATTTTCACATGCTGTAACGCGGTAACAATCTATTTTACCAATAAAATCTTGCAAGATTTTGTCGTTCTGTTACGAAATCTCGCAGGTTTTTGCGAAATCTCACGAGATTTTGTAAGAGAACGATGAAATCTTGCAATATTTCATCGGTGAAATAGATCAATATCACGTTTTTAAATATCAATATGAAATCTGCATATGAAGATATCGCGATATTTCAGTGTATCGATATTTTTTCCCAGCCCTAATAATAAAGATCACACTAACACTGAATTCCAATTCAGCTTTTGCCTTGGTCTGCGTTTGTGATTGGTTTGGTGGCAGGAGTGACTGCTAGCTACCTGATAGGCTACAGCGAAAAACTAACTTTTATCGACTCTCTTTTTTTTTCTATTGAAAAAAACTCTATCGATCGATATATATCGATATTGAATTATCGTCAAGCCGTACGCTGAACAACTGTAAATCAGCTTGATTCTACCAAATCATTGGTCTGACTTGGAAAATGTGCTTATTTAAATGCTTGATGGGTGGAAACTGATAAAAACAGGGCATCTGGCTAACACCTCCAGAGACTTAATCCTGCCTAGAGAGCTAACATCAGTGTGCTTATATTCAAGACAACACAATGGCACAGATTCCTACGAAAACACAGTTTCCAGTCGATCTGTTTTTTTTTTTCTTTTGTTCTGTCATCATTACATTCTACATATTTATAAAGAACATTTATTATCAGTACATTTTAAAGAGCCATCTACACAAACTCATGGAACATAGATCCAACTGAGGGGAAATAACCAGAAAAAGGTATTTACAATCAAAATGCCAGCCACAAAAAAATAAAAGCTACTTTTACACATTGAATTGGCTAGAAGTAGTTTTTTCTTCTTCTTTTTCCCCCGAGCTAAAGAACACGGTAGAAAAGAACGACCCTGACAAAATAAGAACTAGTGGTACATCTTAGATACATCCAACTTAAAAGTTTAGTTTGACCCTGCCCTGTGCTTGTAGCATCCAAACCTGAGTCAAATCACTGGAATCGTTTCCGCTCATTGTCGATGATTGAATCTGAGTATTTGTTCCAAAAAAAAGGAAAGGATTTCAATTGTTGGACTCGGGCCCGGTAGAAACTGGTCTGAGATCAGAAGCAGATGCACATCTGGCTTCACGCTCCACAAAATCAGAATGAGTCATGACACTTTTGCAGATCCAGACCAAGCAAGAAAAAACTTTTGCTAAAAGAAAAAAGCATATGAAGCTTTAGCAACACATACGGTATTCACACACACACACACACACACACATGCGCACACACACACCTCATATGCTTTGCAGACCCTGATAGTGGAACATTTTTGTTTATCCAGAGGATGTTTCTGATGATCAGATACACATTCCTTCATCGGGAGGCGGCATTCATCCTTCCTTAAGTTAAAAATTACATTGAAGTCATCTCCCTCCCTACAAATCAATCCTGATAGAGAATTAACCATAAACAAATACAAATACACAAAGGTTTAAAATGTAAACAAATTGCACATCATGCTTATTTTTAGCATATGAACACTTCATGGTTTCTTCTTTCTAGACTTATCTTTTAAAACTTAAAAAAAAAGGCAAAAATAACACTGAAAAACAGTGATGTGGTGTTTTTGTATTTGGGTTTTTAAGCCCAGAGCTGTCCTGCTTTTTGTTACTTTGCATAGCTGTGGATGAGTAGCCATACAATAGTGACAGAGCACTGGTTGGATCTGGATAGACCGATACATCAGCAACCGATATTTGTGTTTTTTGCTGGTATCAGCATTGGCCGATACGTCGGATGTGTTGGCCGATACCCCCACATGGTATAATTTACAGACTTATATATATGTATTAGGGCTCGGAAAAAAAATTCGATACACTGAAATATCGCAATATTTTCATATGCATATTTCATATAAAGATTCAAAAATGCAGTATTGATCTATTTTACCAACGAAATCTCGCGAGATTTCATAACGGTGAAATCTCACGAAATTTCATTAGTAAAATAGATCGGTAAGAAAATATCGCGATATTTCAGTGTTTAAATTTTTTTCCCAGCCCTAATATACATATATATATATATATATATATGTATATATATATTACAAGCTTAATGTTTCTATTTAATATTTACAGAAGAGGATTAGGGTCACTAAAGAAAAATTAAATTAAATTCCGACTTTTATCGCAGAATTCCTACTTTTTTCCAGAATATACAAAAAAAATAAAATAAATACATAATCCAGAGTTCTTTTTTTCTAATTTCGGAAAAAAAAAGTCTGAATTTTTAGAATCTGAGAATTTTGCATTTCTTACAGAAAATTCTGACTTTTTTTTAGAAATTGAGAAAGAAATTTTTCCAGAATTGTTTTTTCTTTTCCTTTTTTTTTTTTAATGTTCAGGGGAAAAGTCTGAATTCTGATTACTTAGAATTTTTTTTTTTTCCAAGTAATTCTGACTTTTTTTTTTTTTAAATTCGAAAACAAAAATCTGCCATTTTTTAATGTTCTGAAAAAAAGTCAGAATTCTGACGTAAATATCCGAGTCTTTACTTTTTTTTTTTAGAATTCTTACATTTTTCTGAAATTGAGAAAAAAAATCTCTAGAATTTATCTATGTATTTTTAATGTTCTGGGAAAAATTTGGACTTTTTCCAAAATTAAGGAAAAAAAAATCTCCAGATTTTTTTTTTTATGTTTTGGGGGAAGCTGAGAATTCTGGGAAAAAATTCAGAATTCTGACTTTTTTGCATATCATTAATTTTTTTTTCCCCATTTCTGAAAAAAGTCAGAATTCTGAATTTTTATTTCTGAATCTTTTTTTCTTCAGTGGCCCTGTAGAAACATTTAGTTTTTTCTCAAACAAAAAAGAAAAAAAATTCTCACAAAATAATTTTTTAATATTCTGAAAAAAAAAAAAATCTGAAATCGAAATCTGAATTCTGACTTTTTTCTCAGAATTTTATTTCATTTTTTTCTTCAGTGGCCCTAATCCTTTTCCATAAATATTTGTTTCTTTTTTATACATCCATTTATTATTTGGTAGTCAAATGCAGTATCAGCCCGAAATATTGGCCCCAAATATCGGCAGGTTATATCGGCCATCGGATAGGCTGATGAGAAAACACAGGTATCGACCCTGAAAAATCTGTATGGGTCGATCCCTTCTACAGAGTGGGCCTGGCTAAGGCTCTGGTTTTCTGGCCGCAGGAGGAAGCGATTCGTGCGCAGCGTGCGCGCTCGACTGCAGACCAGCATGGATGAGTTTTGATGCCACAGACACTAAATGATACCTGCACTTTAACTGAGGTTCCACAGTCGATTCAACGCTGCGCAGAAATGCTTCCATATGAAAAGAAAACTGGATTATTTGGTTGTGTCAGACCTGATTTGGCTGTTAAACCTGATCTCTGATTGGCTGCAGCTCTGGGTGCAAAGGGGGTCACGGTTTTGGGGGGGGGGGAATGACTTAAAAACCTCCCTTTAACAACCCAGAGGCACCTACGAAGCCTCGACTCTTCAACCCTCCAAGCCTCGGCGCCGACCGTTTATTGTGCCGTCACATCTACAACATTCATGCGAGAAATTCACGAGCACTACCTGCGAAACTAACAGCGAAACGGCTCACCGTGTTGTCTAAATGGCACATATTCGGTTTGTAGTGCGAACACAGAGTGCTGTTTTCCTTTGATTTCTGTGCACTGACACACTGAACACATGCGTAATGTACAGTGCACGTCCAGAAAGTGTACCAAAAAGCAGCACCACCCTCCCATGACTCGGATAGCATCAGTCGAGCGGATAAGGCATCGTAGCTTTGCCTCGGTTTCACGGAGACAGAAGGTGTTGCAGTTTTTATGTACACTCTTTACAATGAGGAAACTCAAAATAAGAATCACACTCTTTAGGTTTTCTAAACGTATTTGGCTAAATTCTTCACTATAATCACAACTATACAAAAACCATCCTCCTTTATTCGATAGCACCATATGAATATTGTTCCCAAATTATAAAGGGGTGAGGGATTATTGGAGATTGTGTGTGTTGTGTGTGTGAGCGGTGAGGTAGGGATACATCCCATGTTACACTACTTACTGTGTATCGTGTGTGTGAAGCATATCTCCCTGCTGCAGAGGAAAACCCTGTGTATGTGTGTGTGTATATGTGTGTGTACACTAAGCACATCTCCCTGCATCGGAGACTTGCATAGCTTCTGCAGGACGGGAAGAGCAGTTGTCCGTTTGGACGGAGCCTTTGGCACAGCCTTGGCTGATAACTGAAGGCAGTACTCAAGTTGCACCATAGAAGTCAAAGAGACAATCTGCCCTTATTGCACCATTAGTACATGCGTGTTTCATATTTGCACCATATGAAGTGGGATTAGCAGCCAATTGACTCGGACTCTGTAGCGTGAGAGCATTGCACCATTTGCACGCGGATGCTTCTGTTGCACGTTTATAGCTGCTGACTCAGTTTGTTGATCAGCTAGCACCATGAAAATATAATGTAAGCTAATTCCTCGTTTGCACTGCTCAAATTTAAAGGGATATTTTGGCATTTCTGATGTTTGGCCATAATAATTTAGGTGTGTAATAACAAGTATAGGTATCTATTGATGCCTTTATTACTGCTTTATAAACAAAAGATCCTAAAAATCAAACATATTGCTTCATTTCAGGGTGTTTCACCACCAAACATTTGGTAAATATGGGAAAGAACAAGAGGCTTAACTACTGATGTTCAATATTGGCTCTTTTACCGATATCGGATAGTAACCGATACTGATATATGCGGAGAACTGTGGGGTTGTATCTCTGATATTCTGAGAGACACAACTATGTTCTGCTCTGAGAGCAAAGATCCCGAAATATCCTTATCTCAGACAGAGGAGTTTATTTTGGACATCTGGCTGCCAGATATCAGATGCTAGAGGTATTAGCCAACATGTGGCTAATTCTAATGTTTCTGACAGCTTAGTAACTTAACCAACAACTTAGAGGATCTCGCAAGATTTTATTAGTAAAAATATCGGTCAAAAAAACAAAACAAAAAAAAAACGATACCAATGTTTTCCAATATCACATTTTAATGCCAATATCGGACGATAATATCGGTAGGCCAATAATAACATCTTTTAGTCTAAAGCCCAATTATTAAAAGTAAAATTTATATTTTGTGATTTCTTCAAATTCAGAGATTTCGTTAGTAAAAATATCAGTCCGAAAAAAACTATACCGATATTTTCTGGTATCACATTTTAATACCAATATTGGTCAATAATATCAACCATTCCTAGTCCACATGCCAATTGTTAAAAGTCAAATTTAGATTTTGTTATTTCTTCATTTTCAGAGATTTGGTAGTAACAATATTAGTCCAAAGAAACCTAAACCAATATTTTCTGATATCACATTTAAATCCCGATATCAGATGATAATATCAGACATCCCTAGTCTAAACCCAATTACTAAAAGTTAAATTTATATTTTGTGACTTCTTCATATTCAGAGATTTTGTTAGTGAAAATTTTGGTCCGAAAAAAAATATACCAATATTTTCCAATATCACATTTTAATGCTGATATCGTCCAATAATATCGGTCGGTCACAATTATTAAAAGTTGCATTTATATTTTGTTATTTCTTCATATTCAGAGATTTGGTAGTAAAAAATAACGGTTCGAAAAAAAAAAAAAAACCAATACCAATATTTTCTGATATCACATTTTAATGCCGATATTGGATGATAATATCAGACATCCCTAGTCTAAACCCAATTACTACAAGTTAAATTTATATTTTGTGCTTTCTTCATATTCAGAGACTTCTTTATTGAAAATATTGGTCTGAAAGAAAAACAATACCGATATTTTCCTATATCACATTTTAATGCGGATATCGGCCAATAATATCGGTCGGTCACAATTATAAAAAGTTGCATTAATATATTGTGACTTCCTCATATTAAGCAGAGCCTCATGTCTTTTAGCTGACTAACACATATGTCGTTTTAGCATAAAAATTAATAATTTAATTTAACAAAACAGCAGAATTTAACCTTAATTTCAAGTAAACCAGAGACAATACAGGCATATCTGAGATGAGAGGCTATCTTTGTTAGCTTATGTTATCCCTTATGTGCTATTAAAGTATTTTTAAAAGGAGTTTTAAATGGTTTTATTTAAATAAAGAGGGCAAGAATCCAAATATGCCAAAGTATCCCCTTATATCTTTCCAGACTCTCACAATCTTTTCTTCCACCTTTTCAGACCTCATAGGCTGCAGCAGTACTATGAAGCATGCACGTATTTATATTTATCTAATTGCACGCTGTGTGATGTTAATGGCTGGGTTTTATCTGCTTGTTAGAGCAAAAACACCTTTGGCAACCACTTTGCGTTGTTTTTTTTGACTCTTCGTCACCTTGCTGTGCGAGAACAACCCCATCCTAAGAGCTGCAATGTTCCCGTTGATGGGCAGATGACTGATAGTCAACTCGTTAGTCGCCGCATGCCAACGTGACAGCTTGGATTGCAGGGGGATAAACAAACCAATAAATAAATAAATAAATACATAAAAAGCCACACATCACAGCTCAGCCGTGGGCGTCTTTGGAGGAGTTGATATTGGACTCGATACAGGAGAAGACAAGTCATCGGGACGGTTAAAGTCCACAAGTGTTTAGTGGCAGCACTCTAACAGTGTGGGATCAACGTAATTAAATGATCACACAGAAAAATGTGTTAAAAAACGGATAAAAGAAATTAATCTTGATGTCCTCTTAGTTGAAGTCTTCATCATCCTTCAGCGCTGATGTAACCTCATTTTATTAAACATTAGCAGCTACTGACTGAATGTAAAAGCCCACCAGTCCTACCTGTGCTTCAACTGAATTTTAAGGAACAACCTCTAATTTTAAGGGATGCACGATATTGGAATTTTGGCCGATATCCCATATGCCGATATTTAAAAAATCATGTGGCCGATAACCGATATCGATACCGATATTAAAGGTGAAAAATATAAGCATTCATTGCAAAAAGCAGTTTTGTTATCAGTTTCCAACACTTTGAAAAATAGGGTGGGAAAAAATATCAGTACACTGAAATATTGTGATATTTTCATCTGCCGATATCAAATTGATATTTAAAAACCAAACGCAGTATCTATTTTACTTACAAAATCTCACAATATTTGAAAAAAATAATGGAAAAAAATATAGATACACTGATACACTGAATATATATTTTCATATTCCAATATTAAATCAATATTTAAAAAATGCGGTATCGATCTATTTTACTAACAAAATCTTGCGAGATTTCATCGTTCTGTTACAAAATCTCACGATATTTTGTGAGTTCTCACGAGATTTTGTTACAGAACGCTGAAATATCTTTAAATTTAATTAGTAAAATAGATTGATACCGCATTTTTAAATATCAATATATCAGCATGTGAAAATATCAGTAATTTTTGTTTTGTGACAGAACAATGAAATATTGCAAGATTTTGTCAGTAAAATAGATTGATATCACCATATCAACATATCAGCATATGAAAATATCACAAAATGTTTGTGAATTCTCGCGAGATTTCGTAACAGAACGCTATAATATTCCGAGATTTCGTTTGTAAAATAGATTGATATCACGTTTTTAAAAGTCAACATGATATTAGCATATGAAAATATCACAAAAGTTTTGTAAATTCTCGCGAGATTTCGTAACAGAACGCTAAAATATAGTGAGATTTCGTTAGTAAAATAGATCGATACTGCGTTTTTAAATGTTAATATGATATAAGTATTTGAAAATATCGTGATCTTTCAGTGTATCGATATTTTTTCCCACCCCTAGTCTTTAGGAGTTTTAAAGTCAGTAAAAAAATATCGGTGGGGCGGCTGATGTCCGATACTCAGTTTTAAGGCCGATATAGGCCGATACCGATAGGGGGCCCATTAAATCGTGCATCCCTACTAATTTTGTCACTTTTGAGCTCACGTCGCTAACTAACAAAACTTTTCTCCACCGGGAAGATTAAAGTGGCACATTTTAGCCAAGGCCTTTCTAGGACATTTAATATGAGATTTTTCCTTAAAACGATATCTTTTGGATGACATTCAGACCTCTAAACTCGTCTGTTTTAGCATCTCTTTAAGTTTGATTAATTCTGATGAGTTTAAATGTGACCCGTGAGCTAAGCTAAGCTAACTCTCTTCTCCATCTCTCTTCAGATTAGACTTAAAGATGTTTTTTTCATCTCTGTTGGGTATGGACCCAGTATGGCCGTAAAGATGCTGTTATGTGATATTTTCAGGGGAAATCTCTGGTGTTGCTTGAACAGCTAACCCTGTGCTGTGCTCTCTCGCTGCAGATGGTTTCTTCTCCAGTTTAAGCCTTATTTATGCTCCTTTTTACGTATGAAAATAGTTGCGTCTGTTTCAAGCGTTGTCAAGCTCACATGCATCCTTTACGTTGGCATGGTTGTGAGGCAATACATCCACTAGAGGGCAGCGCCGAGTTCAGAGATAACCACTTAATATTAGCAAGACAATGCGTCAATTTTCAATCCCTTTAAGTCATTAATAGACAAGTCATCTACCAAAAAAACCAGCACTAAAAACAGATAAATATTTTTTTCCAATTTTTTTGCCTCAGCTCTTTCAAACCACCACATATGCAACAATTCAAATTACTTCAACCATTAAAATGCCAATTTTATAACAAATATGCATTGCTTTTAATTCAGACCTGCTTATAATATGAGTTTACTATCTTATAATGAATATTTTTGCAGTTAAGGATCAGTCTTTAATGTTTAACCCCCTCTAAAAATGAGCAAAAACACAGATTCTGATACATTTAGAGTCCAATTTTGTCCACACAGGACAAAAAAGTCCTCTCCTGAAAAACAAAAAAACATTTTAGATTAAATATTTAGTTATTTAAGACAATATTTTAAATATAATACTACATGTTGGCTCAAAAAACATGTATTATATGGAGAATAATCCCTTTTATCTCTATATATTTTTACTGAAAACAATGACATCATGGAATTAGATTGGCATTTAAAGAGTTAAAATAGTTAAAATAGTTACATGTATCGAAAAAGGAAAGAAGTTGAGTAAAATATTTGAGCAAAAAAGTGGAAAAAAAAACTAACCTTTGATATGTTTCATAGCAGTTTTTCATTAGAAGACATTTTTGTCTAATGACCCAAAAGAATTGTAAATTTGCTCTCCTTGTCCTGTTGAGCTTAAAAAAACTGTTCAAATAGTTATGTAAAAACATTTTCTTACAAAAAATCAGCTTACATGAGGAAAAGGTTGCCAAAAATTGAGGGGAAAATGGCCTTAATGGGAGAAAAAGCTCCTTTTACTGGTCCCACTGCTCAACACTGCCCCCGTGTGGTTTGTGGTGGTACTACATCTGCACACTGAAACAGACTGAAACGTTCACAAAATGAACTCAGACAACAGGAGGTTTAGTCTGATTTCATAATAACAGTGAGCATAAATGAGGCTTTAGTCTTTTCTTTTTTCTTTTTTGCCTGTGTCCGAGAGTTTTTTCCAACCTTTATATTAAAAAACATCCCCTTTGTACAGAGAAAATATTTACACTACCCTTTCAACTAGACTAATGACAAAAGTTTCACAATGTCTTTTCTTAAAAGTGTAATTTTTTTCTTTCTTTCTGTCGTTTTATTCGACTGAAACCCGTGAACGCGTGACGATCGCAACATAAACGGACAACTTTTTTTAGTTTCTCATGTGGAGAGGGACAGAAGGATAAAGTGAGGAGGAAGGCGATGGACTTGTGCTGAAGCAGCTTGCTGAGTCATGGCCATCGGACTCACAGGTTGTAGGTGCCCGCAAGGAATGTGTGTGCGCACATAACGACGTGACAGATTGCTTCAGTGTGTGCTTATATCAAGTGTTTCTAAATCTTCTCTAAATCTGAACATCCACATATACATACATGTTTTTAATGGTGCTTTGTGTGCTTGTGTACTTGTGCGTGTGTTTGTGTCAGAGTGAGGACTCGTACTGCAACAGTTCGTACAGCAAAGGTCCGTCACGGTAGCGGATGCCCACAGCAGCCGGCGTGATGTACTGCAGGATGTTTATCGTCCTCCGCAGGCGCCGGTCTACGTAGTGGGCGTCCCAGGCCGGGTAGCGCTTCCTGGGCATGTCGATTTTTATGAGCGGGCCCTCGGGCTTGGACGTGGCGGGGGCGGACCTCACCTGAAAGACGGGAAGACACGTCTCGGCCACGTCCTCTTCCGTTTGGGATTTGGCCATGTGGGCCGGGGTGGGGCGGGGCGGTGGGCGGGGCCGACGGGGGAGAGGGAGACCCCAGAGGAGCTGGGCGCAGCAGGAAGAGGCGGGGCTGGGCTGGAGGTGGGCGGTGGCGGGGTGCAGGAAGCCGTAGTACAGCAGCATGATCAGGACGCCGCCGGCGAAGGTCAGGTAGACGCCGCACAGAGCCGGGACGGCGTAGGAGTCGGTCACCGCTGGATCCCTGTAGGCGTACCTGGGGGATCGGAAAGAAACCGGATCAATGCACACATCTGGAGTTGACCGAAATATTTTTACTGATATGATATCACCATATGATATTTACACATCGTTATATCGCAGTATTAGTATTTTTTCGTGAAGACCTGGCTGCACCTCGACTGACTACAAAGGGGTCGCCTGATTATTTAATAATGGTGGGAAAAAACTATAGACCACACTGAAATATCGCAATATTTTCATATGCGATATATCTATATTTAAAAACGCGGTATTGATCTATTTTACTAATAAAATCTCATGAGATGTCATCGTTTTGTTTTGAAATCTCATGAGATTTTTAAAAAAAAAAACCGCAAGATTTCGTAACAGAACGATGAAATCTTGCAGTTTTTCGTAAAATTCTCAAGAGATTTTGTACCTGGAGGATCGTAAAGAAACCTGTTCAATGCACACATCTGGAGTTGACCGAAATATTTTTACTCTATAGAATATAGGGCTGTGCGATATACTGATATGACATCGCCATATGATATTTACACATCGTTATATCGCAGTATTAGTATTTTTCGTAATGACCTGGCTGCACCTCGACTGACTACAAAGGGGTCGCCTGATTATTTAATAATGGTGGGAAAAAATATAGACCACACTGAAATATCGCGATATTTTCATACGCGATATATCTATATTTAAAAACGCGGTACTTATCTATTTTACTAATAAAATCTCGCGAGATGTCATCGTTTTGATTTGAAATCTCATGAGATTTCGCAAAAACCGCAAGATTTCGTAACAGAACGATGAAATCTTGCAGTTTTTCGTAAAATTCTCAAGAGATTTTGTTATTGGAGGATCGGAAAGAAACCGGATCAATGCACACATCTGGAGTTGACCGAAATATTTTTACTCTATAGAATATAGGGCTGAGCGATATACTGATATGATATCGCCACATGATATTTACATGAGAGTGATATGATATTTACACAACGTTATATCGCAGTATTAGTATTTTTTTGTGAAGACCCGGCTGCACCTCGACTGACTACAAAGGGGTCGCCTGATTATTTAATAATGGTGGGAAAAAAAATAGACCACACTGAAATATCGCGATATTTTCATGCGCGATATATCTATATTTAAAAACGCGGTACTTATCTATTTTACTAATAAAATCTCGCGAGATGTCATCGTTTTGTTTTGAAATCTCATGAGATTTCGCAAAAACCGCAAGATTTCGTAACAGAACGATGAAATCTTGCAGTTTTTCGTAAAAAATTCTCAAGAGATTTTGTTATTGTAGGATCGGAAAGAAACCGGATTAATGCACACATCTGGAGTTGACCGAAATATTTTTACTCTATAGAATGTAGGGCTGAGCGATATACTGATATGATATCGCCACATGATATTTACACATCGTTATATTGCAGTATTAGTATTTTTTTGTGAAGACCCGGCTGCACCTCGACTGACTGCAAAGGGGGTCGCCTGATTATTTAACAATGGTGGGAAAAAATATAGACCACACTAAAATATCGCGATATTTTCATATGCGATATATCTATATTTAAAAACGCGGTATTTACTAATAAAATCTCGCGAGATGTCATCGTTTTGTTTTGAAATCTCATGAGATTTCGCAAAAACCGCAAGATTTCGTAACAGAACGATTAAATCTTGCAGTTTTTCGTAAAATTCTCAAGAGATTTTGTACCTGGAGGATCGGAAAGAAACCGGTTCAATGCACACATCTGGAGTTGACCGAAACATTTTTACTCTATAGAATATAGGGCTGAGCGATATACTGATATGATATCGCCGTATGATATTTACATGAGAGCAATATGATATTTACACATCGTTATATCGCAGTATTAGTATTTTTCGTAATGACCTGGCTGCACCTCGACTGACTACAAAGGGGTCGCCTGATTATTTAATAATGGTGGGAAAAAATATAGACCACACTAAAATATCGCGATATTTTCATACGCGATATATCTATATTAAAAAACGCTGTACTTATCTATTTTACTAATAAAATCTCGCGAGATGTCATCATTTTGTTTTGAAATCTCATGAGATTTTGCAAAAAAAACGCAAGATTTCGTAACAGAACGATGAAATCTTGCAGTTTTCGTAAAAAAATCTCAAGAGATTTTGTGACAAAACAATAATATCTTGCGAGATTTCATTCATAACGTAGATCGATACTGCGTTTTTGAATATAGATATGTTATTGGCACATGAAAATATCACGATATTTCAGTGTATCAATATTTTTCCCACCCCTATTATTTAAACTGTCTGGAAGACAATCCTCCCCAAGACTTTACGAAGAAATCATAAAAACCAGCAACTATCTTTAATTACTTTGATTTAACAAACATTTCTAACCGGTGTTTTGTCAGTTCCATCACTGCAGTGGAGCGATACTTTTACGCTAAATACTAAAAAACACCTGTTTGATATGAAACTTTCAGACAAATTAGGGTAAATAATACCAGTATATATCGTATATCATCATCCAAAATTAATATATCGTGATATGATATTTGGTCCATATCGTCCAGCCCTAATAGAATATTTTTAGTAGGGATGCACCGAAATCAAATTATTGACCGAAACCGAAAACAAATAATGAGCAAACCAAGGCTGAAAATCAAAACACAGAAAGAAATTATACTTTTTAGATTCATGGCATTTTTGGCTCGATGTGTACTAACCTTACTAAAGTCAAGGCATTGCATTACATCAAATACAAAAGTATCAAAATATTTATTTACCACTGACACTACAACAATGCACAATAGAAATTAAAATTCAAACTAAAATATCTAGTTTGACCCCACTCGTGAACGTTACATCATGCCTTTTAAATTTCTCTCTGTAGGACTAAAACAGCAAATAATAATATTCAGGCTGATGACTGACTAGCTGCTGAAAGACTGTGAAATGAAATGCGTGGATGCTGGATGCGCTGTTTGCCGCATCATCACAAGTTTCGGCCGTGTTGTTTCAGTGATTTATGTCACCAAAAATGCACTTTTGGGTCATTTTTGGCTGAAAACTTTCGGTGGCCAAATTTTTGGTGCATCCCTTATATTTAGCAGTATTTGAGATTCTACTGACGAATGTCTGTCTCCTCTTTTCCATCACTAACGATCACTCTACGTTGACCCGGTAAAAAGGTTATAATAGTTTTGGATTTTTAATTATTTTTAGTTTTTATTTAGTTTTGAATTTTTGTTTTACAATTCAGTTAGTTTTAGTTAGTTTTTTTGAGCAGGTTTGCTAGTTTTGATTGGTTTTTATTTTTTGGAAAATGCTGAGTTTTAGTCTAGTTTTTAGTAGTTTCAGGGTTAGTTTTAGGTTTTGGTGTTTTTCTTTTTCATAAATTATACAGATTTGTAGGGATGCACGATATAATTGGCCCCCTATCAGTATCGGCCTATATCCGCCTTAAAACTGAGTATCTGAAATCGGCCACCCCACCGATATTTATCTGATCAGCCTGCTGTTTCTTCTTGAAAAAAACTTTTTTTTTCTATAAAACTTCTAAAGACTGGGGGGTGAGAAAAAATATCAAAATCTCGCAATCTCCCGTTCCACCACATGATGATGAGAATCTCCTGTTCCACCTCATCCGTGATGAGAATCTCCCGTTCCACCACATCCGTGATGAGAATCTCCCGTTCCACTTCATCCGTGATGAGAATCTCCCGTTCCACTTCATCCTTGATGAGAATCTCCCGTTCCACTTCATCATGATGAGAATCTCCTGTTCCACCTCATCGGGATGAGAATCTCCCGTTCCACTTCATCCGTGATGAGAACCTCCTGTTCCACCTCATCATGATGAGAATCTCCCGTTCCACCACATCCATGATAAGAATCTCCCGTTCCACTTCATCCATGATGAGAATCTCCCGTTCCACGTTCCACCTCATCCGTGATAAGAATCTCCTGTTCCACCTCATCCGTGATGAGAATCTCCCGTTCCACCTCATCCGTGATGAGAATCTCCTGTTCCACCTCATCATGATGAGAATCTCCCGTTCCACCACATCCATGATAAGAATCTCCCGTTCCACTTCATCCATGATGAGAATCTCCCGTTCCACGTTCCACCTCATCCGTGATAAGAATCTCCTGTTCCACCTCATCCGTGATGAGAATCTCCTGTTCCACCTCATCATGATGAGAATCTCCCGTTCCACCACATCCATGATAAGAATCTCCCGTTCCACCTCATCCGTGATGAGAATCTCCTGTTCCACCTCATCATGATGAGAACCTCCCGTTCCACCTCATCCGTGATGAGAATCTCCTGTTCCACCTCATCATGATGAGAATCTCCCGTTCCACCACATCCATGATAAGAATCTCCCGTTCCACCTCATCCGTGATGAGAATCTCCCGTTCCACGTTCCACCACATCCGTAATGGGAATCTCTCGTTCCTCCACATCCGTGATGAGAATCTCCCGTTCCACCTCATCCATGATGAGAATCTCCCGTTCCACCACATCCGTGATGAGAATCTCCCGTTCCACCTCATCCGTGATGAGAATCTCCCGTTCCACCACATCCGTAATGGGAATCTCCCGTTCCACTTCATCCGTGATGAGAATCTCCCGTTCCACTTCATCCGTGATGAGAATCTCCCGTTCCACCTCATCCGTGATGAGAATCACCTGTTCGGCGTCATCCGTGATGAGAATCTCCTGTTCGGCGTCATCCGTGATGAGAATCTCCCGTTCCAGCTCATCCGTGATGAGAATCACCTGTTCGGCGTCATCCGTGATGAGAATCTCCTGTTCGGCGTCATCCGTGATGAGAATCTCCCGTTCCACTTTATCCGTGATGAGAATCTCCCGTTCCACTTCATCCGTGATGAGAATCTCCCGTTCCACTTCATCCGTGATGAGAATCTCCCGTTCCACCTCATCGTGATGAGAATCTCCCGTTCCACCTCATGATGATGAGAATCTCCCGTTCCACCTCATCCGTGATGAGAATCTCCCGTTCCACCTCATGATGATGAGAATCTCCCGTTCCACCTCATGATGATGAGAATCTCCCGTTCCACCTCATGATGATGAGAATCTCCCGTTCCACCTCATCGTGATGAGAATCTCCCGTTCCACCTCATGATGATGAGAATCTCCTGTTCCACCTCATGATGATGAGAATCTCCTGTTCCACCTCATGATGATGAGAATCTCCTGTTCCACCTCATGATGATGAGAATCTCCTGTTCCACCTCATCATGATGAGAATCTCCCGTTCCACTTCATCCGTGATGAGAATCTCCCGTTCCACTTCATCCGTGATGAGAATCTCCTGTTCCACCTCATGATGATGAGAATCTCCCGTTCCACCTCATGATGATGAGAATCTCCTGTTCCACCTCATCATGATGAGAATCTCCCGTTCCACCTCATGATGATGAGAATCTCCCGTTCCACCTCATCCGTGATGAGAATCTCCCGTTCCACCTCATCATGATGAGAATCTTCCGTTCCACCTCATCGTGATGAGAATCTCCCGTTCCACCTCATCAGGATGAGAATCTTCCGTTCCACCTCATCATAATGAGAATCTCCCGTTCCACCTCATCATGATGAGAATCTCCCGTTCCGCCTCATCCGTGATGAGAATCTCCCGTTCCACCTCATCATGATGAGAATCTCCCGTTCCACCTCATCGGGATGAGAATCTCCCGTTCCACCTCATCATGATGAGAATCTCCCGTTCCACCTCATCATGATGAGAATCTCCCGTTCCACCTCATCACGATGAGAATCTCCCGTTCCACCTCATCATGATGAGAATCTCCTGTTCCACCTCATCATGATGAGAATCTCCTGTTCCACCTCATCATAATGAGAATCTCCCGTTCCACCTCAACCGTGATGAGAATCTCCCGTTCCACCTCATCATGATGAGAATCTCCCGTTCCACCTCATCATGATGAGAATCTCCCGTTCCACCTCATGATGATGAGAATCTCCCGTTCCACCTCATCCGTGATGAGAATCTCCCGTTCCACCTCATCCGCGATGAGAATCTCTTTTTATAAAAATAAAAAGTCCACCAGGTATCACCCTCTAGTTGATGTTTAACCATTTAACCTGAAGCTTTTCTATCTGTCCCAAACATTTACACATTTACATCACTGCCCTTTTAACCTCATTTACCATTAAGAGCTAATCAGACATACTGTATTCATTTCAGACAGGATCTGGTCTCCTGGTGAACCAGTCCCCATGGAGAGGCTTTGGAGTGAAGCTTTCATGAAAACTCACCACAGGCCGGTGAGGATGGTATTCTCAGCCAACACCACGGTGTAGTACGCCACCATTCTGTACCGCGTCCGGCCCTCCTGCACGTTAAACCAGCAGAAGATGTAGACGATGCCGACCACCATGTTGAAGAGCACCTCCTCCCACTTGGACATGCAGAAGTCGGTGCCCCCGTGCACCACCCAGAAGGCCATGGCGCACCAGTGAAGCACCACGAAGATGCCGAAGTAGATGTGGAAGAGGGAGGCGAAGAGGGCGAGCGAGAGGACGCGGGACGAGATGGTGAAGAGGCGCCAGAAGAGGTGCAGCAGGGCCCCGCGGTAGCTCATGCTGCGCTGGTCGTCACGAGAGTCACGCAGCAGTTTGTGGTAGGAGGCCAGAACCCAGGCGAGGGAGAGGAGGGAGGCCAGGGAGGAGATGCCTGCAGAGAGAAACACGGTTACAAAAGAGAGAACGAGCCATCCACCTCTGAATCAATCACAACAAGACAGACTCATTGTTTCAAGGTACAAAAGCGTGTTATGACTCACTGGGGGTGTTTTGTGTGGTGATGTGAACACATCCTTACATAAAAGGCGGCGAATGACACAACAGAGACATTTAAGCATGACGGTTAAGATTAAGTTATTTTTAACACCCCAGGTGCTGTTTGCACCCCCCCACATGCTCGTCACATATTTGTAGAAACTATCCTAAACTCAGGAGTGACAGGGATGAATAACGACGGTGGGTGGCCGCCTTGATGACACGTTTCCTTGATGAATAACAAGCACGTCTAAGAGTTTTAAAATACCTGAACAACCAGGAAAAGAAAGGGTTAAAAGAAGCAAGCGCGGCACCATCTGCAGCCACACACCACCGAGCACAATGTGTGCAAATTGCTAATTACTGCTTGCACAGCTGTTGGTCCACAAGTGCTTTGTTGGCTACATGAAAACATGGCATTATGCCCCCCCCCCCCCCCCCCCACCCCCACTCCAACCTACACTGCAGCGTCTCGGCTCGGTTCTCCTGGATCATGATGCAGAGCTGCAGGACCAGCTGGGGCGCCGACTCCAGGAAGGTCTCCAGCAGGCGCAGCATGTTGACGTCGGCGTACTCGAACATCATGGCCCAGTACCACCGCCGCTGGTGCTCCTTCTGCCGGCGGGACATGACGCCCAGGTACAGCGTCCTGATGTACCTGCGGGGGTTCACACACTTTTTACATGAAGTCACGCATCGCACCGATGGATATCACATTTTCAATGCAGGTTAACAGATAAGATGCTCGTCGTTGTCATAGTAACCTTTGCATCATTTCTGACTATTGTTGCAACTTCTTGGTAGTTTGTAGATAAAACCAACAGATTATACAAATATAAAGAGTAAAGATAGACCGATACGTCTGCCAGCCGATATTTAAGATCAATATTTGCGTTTGTTGCTGGAATTGGCTACAGTAAGGATAGACCGATATATCGGCCGGCCGATATTTACAAATTTTGCTGGTATTGGCCTCAGTAAGGATAAACAGATACATCAGCCGGCTGATTTTTAGGTTGATATTCACATTTTTTGCTGGTATTGGCCTCAGTAAGGACAGACCGTTTCATCGGCTGGCCGATATTTTAGGCGGATATTTGCGTTTTTTGCTGATATTGGCCTCGGTAAGGATAGATCCATACATTGGCTGGCCGATATTTTAGGCGGATATTTGCATTTTTTTGCTGGTATCAGCCTCAGCAAGGTTAGACCAATACATTGGCTGGCCAATATCTTAGGCCAATATTTGCCTTTGTTGCAGGTATCGGCCTCAGTAAGGACAGACTGATACATCGGCCAGCCGATATTTTAGGCCGATATTCGCGTTTGTTGCTGGTATCAACTTCAATAAGGACAGACCGATATATCGGCTGGCTGACGTTTTAGGCCGATATTTGCGTTTTTTGCTGATATTGGCCTCGGTAAGGATAGACTGATACAGCGGCTGGCTGAAAGATACGGTCTTTGCTGGTATCGGCATCAGCCGATACGTCGGATTCATTGGCCGATACTCCCCACTCTGCATAATTTACAGACAGGCATCTATACAGGCAGCAGTTTTTTATATATTACATGTCCTTCATTTTATGAATTTTGAATTTTGAAGTATCTGCCCCCAAAATCGGCAGGTTGTATCGATCATCAGCTGATGCTGATGAGAAAATATCAGTATCAGCCCTAAAAAATCTGTATCTGTCGATCCCTAATAAGGAGTAGTACTGGTTTAATGCAAAGTATTAAGTATAAGTTCTCTGACCGGAGGGATGAACAGAAGAGGAAGAGATGGAGAGAAGAAGAGATGAGGGGAAGGAAGATCAGGTGAAGAGAAGATAGAAGGGAGAACAAAGGAGGTGGAAAGAAGGTATTAATGGAAGGGGAAGAGGAGGAATAAAAGGATGAGAGAAAGAGGGATGGGTTGAGGGATGAATAGAGGAAAAAAGAGGGAAAAAGGAGAAAAAAAAAAAAAAAAAAGGGAGGAGGGAGGAGGGGGGGAGAGGAGGGGAGGGGGGATAAAGAAAGTAAGGACAGATGAGGGGAGAGGAAGGAATAGAGGTATGATGAAGGGAAAAGGAGGAAGAGGAAGATGGATGAAAGGAAGAGAAAGGACAAGCAATGAAGATGGATGGGTGAGGAAAGGGAGAACGATAACTAAACATGGAAGAAAGGGAAGAATTTGAATGAAACAGGGATGGATGGATGGATGGATGGATGGATGGATGGATGAAACTATAAATGTATGTACTGTATGGATAATGGAAGAAAGGAGGGATGGATGACATATGGACGTATGGGTGGATGGGTGGATGAACGGACGGACAGATGGATGTATGTATGGATGGATGGAAGGGAGGGACGGATGGATGGATGGATGGATGGATGGATGGATGGATGGATGGATGGATGGATGGATGGACGGATGGAAGGAAGGACAGATGGATGGATGTATGTATGGATGTAAGGAGGGACGGACGGATGGATGGATGGATTTAGGGATAGATGGATGAAAGGAAGGACAGGTGGATGGACAGATGGATGTATGTATGGATGGATGGAAGGAGGAACGGATGGATGGATGGATGCATGGATGTATGGATGAATGGATGGATGGACGGATGGATGGATAGATGGATAAATGACAGATGGATGGATGTATGTATGGATGTAAGGAGGGACGGACGGATGGATGGATGGATTTAGGGATAGATGGATGAAAGGAAGGACAGGTGGATGGACAGATGGATGGATGTATAGATGGAAGGATGGATGGACAGATGGACAGATGTATGGATGTATGGATGGAAGGAGGGAAGGATGGATGGATGGATTGATGGATGGATGGAAGGAGGGATGGATGATGGATGGATGGATGGATGGATGGACGGATGGACGGATTGATGATGGATGGATGGATCGATGGATCGATGGACGGATGGATGGATGGAAGGAGGGATGGATGATGGATGGATGGACTGATTGATGGATGGATGGAAGGAGGAACGGATGGATGGATGGATGGATGGATGGATGGATGTATGGACGGATGGATGTATGGATGGATGGATGGAAGGATGGATGGACAGATGGATGGATGTATGGATGGAAGGATGGATGGACAGACGGATGGAAGGATGGATGAACAGATGGATGGATGGATGGATTGATGGATGGATGGAAGGAGGGATGGATGATGGATGGATGGATGGATGGATGGATGGATGGATGGATGGATGGATGGATGGACGGATTGATGATGGATGTATGGATGGATGGAAGGAAGGATGGATGGAAGGATGGACAGACGGATGGATGTATGGATGGAAGGATGTATGGACAGATGGATGTATGGATGTATGGACAGACGAATGGATGTATGGATGGAAGGAGGGACGGATGGATGGATGGATTGATGGATGGATGGAAGGAGGGAAGGACGGATGGATTGATGGATGGATGGATGGATGGATGGATGGATGGACGGACGGATGGACGGATTGATGATGGATGTATGGATGGATGGAAGGATGGATGGACAGACAAATGGATGTATGGATGGAAGGAGGGACGGAAGGAGGGAAGGATGGATGGATTGATGGATGGATGGAAGGAGGGATGGATGATGGATGGATGGATGGATGGATGGATGGATGGATGGATGGATGGAAGGATGGATGGACAGATGGATGGATGTATGGATGGAAGGAGGGATGGATGATGGATGGATGATGGATGGATGGATGGATGGATGGATGGATGGATGGATGGACAGATGGATGATGGATGTATGGATGGATGGAAGGAAGGATGGACAGACGGATGGATGTATGGATGGATGGATGTATGGACAGACGAATGGATGTATGGATGGAAGGATGGATGGACAGATGGATGTATGGATGTATGGACAGACGAATGGATGTATGGATGGAAGGAGGGACGGATGGATGGATGGATGGAAGGAGGGAAGGACGGATGGATGGATGGATTGATGGATGGATGGATGGATGGACGGACGGATGGACGGATTGATGATGGATGTATGGATGGATGGAAGGATGGATGGACAGACAAATGGATGTATGGATGGAAGGAGGGACGGAAGGAGGGACGGATGGATGGATTGATGGATGGATGGAAGGAGGGATGGATGATGGATGGATGGATGGATGGATGGATGGATGGAAGGATGGATGGACAGATGGATGGATGTATGGATGGAAGGAGGGATGGATGATGGATGGATGGATGGATGGATGGATGGATGGATGGATGGATGGATGGATGGACAGATGGATGATGGATGTATGGATGGATGGAAGGAAGGATGGACAGACGGATGGATGTATGGATGGATGGATGTATGGACAGACGAATGGATGTATGGATGGAAGGAGGGATGGACAGATGGATGGATGTATGGATAGAGGGATTACCGGGTTAAGGGGCGTGGCCTGAACCAAAGCTTCCAGGTTAACTTGACACTAAACAGCCGTTATCTTTGTTCATGTGAGGAAAGAGATGTGTTGTTTAATATGTGTGCTAAACATGTTGGTAACGTGTAGCACACGTGTGCTAAACATGTTCATGTTTAGCACACGTGTGCTAAACATGTTGGTAACGTGTAGCACACGTGTGCTAAACATGTTCATGTTTAGCACACGTGTGCTAACATGACATGTTTAGCACACGTGTGCTAAACATGTTCATGTTTAGCACACGTGTGCTAAACATGTTCATGTTTAGCACACGTGTGCTAAACATGTTGGTAACGTGTAGCACACGTGTGCTAAACATGTTCATGTTTAGCACACGTGTGCTAAAACTAATGATTCCCTGGCGTCGCTGCATGTGCGTGCATGTGCTCCTGCATAATGCGCGACTCTGTAAACGTGTCTTTTACTGCTGTGCAGCTGAAACATACAATAAATAATGCAGCATGTGGGGAACGCCTGTGAACACGTATGACGCTCCTCTGGACCTCCAGGAGGACGCGATGCATGTTTCAGCTTTAATAACACGCCAAACCGCTGCGTGTCCTCGACTCCAGCTCAGAGATAAATAATCATCTCTGTTAAAGATCTATAAAGAGGAAGTCGTGTCGTTTGATCGGTTGGAAAATGATCCGTACCGCAGCTCTTACCACCCTACCCCCACCACTTTCACTTCTCCCTCTCTCTTTTCCTGCTTTCTATCGCTCTCCCCTCCCCCCTTCTCTACCACCATTGTGCATGTGCATGGCTTCTACACCTCCCTCCTCAGCCTCTCCGTCTCTGAAGCGATCCGTCTCAATCAGGCCGAACCATCCCCTCAGCTCTCTCTGAGGCGGGAGAGTCCATCGTGCAGGTGGAGGAGGGACGTTTGCATCAGGAGGGGGGGGGGGGATTTAACCCTACAACCAATGCAGAGCTGAAGCTCATCCCTCGTGCAGCAGCATGGAACGAATCACCCTCATTTATACAGCACTTTTCATGCATAAAACAAAAAAATGGCATGTAAGCATAGCCCTAAACATAAAAAGTAAAAATCAAAAATGGACTTAATTAAAAAAAAAATCAGTTGTAAAAAAAAAAAAAGTTCAAACAAAAAGCTAAAAATCGTAAATCACCAAATATTCCCTGTTTTGGGGTTTTGTTTGTTTGTTTGTTTGTTTGTTTTTTTTTCTCTTCTTGGGGAGAAGAAACTCCAGGTGGTTCTAGGATATAACGCGAACAACTGTCAGTAAGTTTGACTTGTTACACAAAACACAAATTGAGGTATTTTTCTAATTTTGCACAAGGAATGAATATTACATAATTTATTTTTCAGCTTTGGTATCCACCCACCGATATTTAACCGATATTTAACCGATCAGCCCGCTGTTTCTAAAGTAAAAAAGAAAAAAATTCTTCTTCAAAAACTTCTTTTTTACTAACTTTAAAATGCCTAAAGACTAGGGGTGGGAAAAAATATTGATCCACTGAAATATCGTGATATTTTCATATGCTGAAATCATGTTGACATTCAAAAATTCAGTATCGCTCTATTTTACTGATAAAATCTTGCGATATTTCATCGTTCTGTTACAAAATCTCACAGGAATTCACGAAATCTCGTGAGATTTTGTAAGTAAAATAGATCGATGCCGCATTTTTAAATAGTGATTTGATATCTGCATATGAAAATATCGCGATATTTCAGTGTATTGATATTTTGTCACACACGGATTTGTTAAAGTGTCGGAAACAGATAACAAAACTGCTATTTGCAATGAATGATTATTTTTTCAGCCTTAATACAGGTATTGGTACCAATATCGGTGATCGGCCACATGAAGTTAAAAATATCGGCATATCGGATATTGGCCAAAATTCCAATATTGTGCATCCCTATTTATTTATACAGCACTTTTCATGCATAAAACAATCAAGACAACAACATGACATAAACATAGCGCTTAACATTAAAAAAAAATCAAACATGCGCTTAATTTAAAAAAAAATCGATTGTAAAAAAAAAGTTTTAAAAAAAGCTTAAAAAATAAATAAGTAAATTGTAAATAACCAAATATCCCCTATTTTCGTTATACACCACACAAGTTGATGTATTTTTCTAATTTTAAACAAGGAATGAATATTACATCATTCATTTTTCAGCTTTAATATCGGTATCGATATCGGTTACCTGCCACATGAGGTTTAAAATATCGGCATTTGGGATATCATCCAAAATTCCAATATCTTGCATCCCTACTTTTACCCCAACGGCGCTCTTAGCACCACAATTAGCACCTAAACTGGTCCATCTGTGTGTTTATGTGTTTGTGTGTAACGTGAAGGAGGGGGTGGACAGCGAGCATGAAAGAGACGCTTTGCCAGAAGCACAGATGCTTTTCCTCTTTGTACTCTACATGCATGCTGACACTTACTGGAGGAGCTGTGACACCATTTTTCCACTGGTCACACACGCTAAAATGCATGAAAACACACGCACACACAAATACGGGCAAGCCCGACGTCTCAGATCTGAAACTTTATCCAGAAATCTCACCGAGTTACGTCATGAAAGTGAATTCAGCACCATGGATGGCTTCACTCATCATCACCTTCATAGTTACTATATTTCATTAACTTTATTAATGTCTATTAAAGCTTTCAGAAAAATAAAATAACAAACTCCTCTCAGATATAAATATAAACCTGCAAGATCCCCGAGTCTCAGGAGCGGTCGTGTGTCTGTGATGGATAGTTTACCCTTTCGGGATTTAGTGGTTTAAAATCCACTAAATGTGTTTATTCAGAGGCAATATGGGAAATAATAACTAGGGATGCACTTTATTGGAATTTTGGCTGATATCAAATATGCCAATATTTTAAAACTTATGTGGCCGATAACTGATATCGATATTAAAGCTGAAAAAATAAGCAGTCATTGCAAATAGCAGTTCTGTTATCCGTTTCCAACACTTTAAAAAATACAGGTGGGAAAAAATATCAACACACTGCGATATTTTCATGTGCCGATATCATATCAATATTTAAAAATGCGGCATCAATCTATTTTACTTTCAAAATCTTGCAAGATTTCATTGATCTGTTGCAAAATCTCACGATATTTCGTGAATTCCCGCGAGATTTTGTAACTGAACAATGAAATATCTCGAGATTTCATGTGTAAAACAGATTGATACTGCGTTTTTAAATATCAATATATCAACATATGAAAATATCATGATATTTCAGTGTATCAATATTTTTTCTCACCCCTAGTCTTTAGAAATTTTAAAGTCGGTAAAAAATACGTTTTTGATGAAGAAGAAGAAGTTTTTTGTAGGGATGCACGATATTGGAATTTTGGCCGATAATCCATATGTCAATATTTTAAAACTCTTGTGGCTGATAACTGATATAGATGCTGATATTGAAGCTGAAAAAAAGAAGCAGTCATTGCAAATAGTAGTTTTGTTATCTGTTTCTGAACACTGATAAAATGGGGCAGGATAAAATATCGATACACTGAAATATCGCGATATTTTCATATGCCAATATCAAATCGAGTTTTAAAAACGAAATGCGCGAGTTTACTTACAAAATCTCGCAAGATTTCATCATTCTGTTACAAAATCTCACAATATTTCATAAATTCTCACAAGATTTTTTTAAAAGAACGATGAAATATCACGAGATTTCATTTGTAAAATAGACAGATATCGCATTTTTAAATGTCAATATGATATCAAAATATGAATATATCCCAAAATGTTAATGAATTCTCACAAGGTTTCATAACGGAACGACGAAATATTGCGAGTTTTCATCAGTAAAACAGATCGATACCGCGTTTTAAAATGTCAAAATATCAACGTATGAAAATATCACTTCATTTCTGTGGATCGATATTTTTTTCCCACTCCTCGTCTTTAGAAGTTTTAAAGTCTGTAAAAAACAAGTTTTTGAAGACAAAGTTTTCGATTTAGAAACAGTGGGCTGATTGGTGAAATATCGGTCAAATATCGGTGGGGTGGCCGATGTCCGATACTCAGTTTTAAGCCCGATATAGGCCGATACCGATAGGGGGCCTATTATATCGTGCATCCCTATAAATAAAGCTGAAGTTGAGGGGAGAAATATAATTTTCCAGGACAACTCAAAGCTTTTCCAGGACATGATGATGATGAAGACACTTCCTGCCAAACTTTCCACCAATCAGAGAGCTTAAATTGATGGTAACGTCCAATCAGGAGCAGCCAAAGATCAACAAGTGAGCAGAAATGTTCTATGTGTGTCTGAAAAGAAGAAAATAATGGTCCTCTATGGCTGGAATAAAGAAAGAAGAGCTTTGTGATGCAGCTGAGACTGGAGAGAATATGCAGATGAGAAAAGGCTTGTGTGGTATTTTTTCATTTTAGCTTCATTATCTGACAACTGAGGCTGTCCTGAAAAGTTATGTCTGTGTTTACTGGAATTAAAGGTGGAATAAAATAGCAAAGAATGTCTCAGACTTTTAAGGGTAAAATGGTCCTAAAATGACAATACTTTAGACTTTATGAGAGGAATTAGGATCAATGTGTAACATCAGGGATCCTGACGGTTATTTTTTGTCCATTTAACCAGATTTCTTCAATGTTTATTTCTCTCCCTCTTTCTCGCTTGTAGTTTTGCCGCAAAATATTTTTATATGTTCAATAAATGAACCAAAGATTTGTTGTTTACTGTGTACTTACAGTTTACTTTGTGCATCTGACACCTGGATTCTTAAATTAAAAATCAAAATCATTAAAAAAAAAAAAAAAAACAACAATCAAATGTATTTATATTATTAGTTTACTTTTCATTTTTTTAAGTTTTTTTCCACAACTTTTTTTTTTTTTTTTTTAATTAAGTGCATGATTGATTTTTTTTATGTTTAGGGCTATGTTTATATGTCATTTTGTTTTCTTTGATTGTTGTATGCATGAAAAGTGCTATATAAAGAAATAGGGATTCAGGATATCGGAATTTTGGCCGATATCCGATATGCTGATATTTCAAAACTCATCTGGCCGATAACCGATATCAATACTGATATCAAAGCTGAAAAATCAATTATATAATATTCATTCCTTGTGCAAAATTAGAAAAATACCTGAACTTGTGTTATGTATAATAAGTCAAACTTAATGACAGTTGATCAAACAAAACTAATAGGATACGTGCGTTATATCCTAGAACCACCTGGATTTTCTCCTCCCTGAGAAAAAAAAAACACAAAAACGCAAAAATATGGGATATTTGGATATTTACACGTGTATAAACTCACACAGAACATCCTTAAAGAAACTAGAAGATTTAAAGTTTGTAAAAAAAGAAGTTTTTAAAGAAGAAGAAAGAAGAAGTTTGTTTTATTTTTACTTTAGAAACAGCGGCCTGGTCAGTAAAATATCGGTTAAATATCGGTGGGGTGGCCGATACCGATAGAGGGGCCAATTATATCGTGCATCCTTATAAATAAAGCTGAAGTTGAGGGAAGAAATATAATTTCCCAGGACAACTCAAGCTGTTCCAGGACTTTTTTTTGTTTTTGTGTGTGTGTGTGTGTGTGTGTGTGTGTGGGGGGGGGGGGGGGGGGGGGGTGTCATTTTCCATGTGTTTTCCAGGAAAATTGGTCAATCCCTTTCCAGGTTTTCCAGGACGCGTGGGAACCCTACATCTTTATATCCAGTCCAGCCTGCCAGTATGGAGCAAGAAGACCATCAGACCTGCAACTTAACAGGTAAAGGTGGGGTCTGTGTTCATGCCCCCCCCCCCCCCCCTCTTACCTCCACACTTGCCCCAGCTGGAGGATGTGTATGGTGGCCTGCCATAACCAGATGGTGGCCAGCTGCAGGCGGTCCTTGCCGGGATACAAGCACCCCAAAGCCACCGTGCCCCGCTTCGTCAGCCCCTCCACCTCCCCGAGCCCCCCACCGGTGTAGTCCTGCACGAACCAGCGGAAACTCAGAATCTGGACCAGCACCGACGGCACCAGCACGAAGAAGAGGGTGAGGCCGAACCAGAGGTAGTCCTGCCTCCGGTAGTAGTCCGCCGCCAGGCACAGGTCTGTGCCGACGTCCCAGAAGAAGACGAGGAGGGCGAGGATGATCCAGAGGCAGTCCAGCCACAGCTGCTCGCGGGGGGGGCAGTGGGTCTCCCGGATGCCGACCCCCCCGGGGGGCTGGCCCCCGCCGAGCAGAGAGCCGAGGCAGGCGGAGCGGCAGCCCCAGTAGCAGGCGGAGGAGCGGCAGCACTGACAGATGTGGATCGCGGCGGAGTCCAGAGGCTCCTCGGCGTCGACGTCGTACAGCTGCGCGAACCCGCCGCCGCCGCACGCGACCCCGGCTTTGCCACCGTCCGACTGCGCGGCCATGTTCCCCTTCCCGCTCCTGCCCTCCTGAGAAACGCACGACAACCGCACCGTTGTGCTTGCTGGCGGGGCGCGGACACCACGTCACTTCCCAGATACCCGCTGTCCCGTTCCCCCTCGCGCCGCGGCGTCTGCTGTGTCTCTGTCTCGCCCGGGGCGCGAGGAGCCATCAGAGCCGGCGGCCGCGCGACGGCGGCTCCCCTTCTTCCTCGTCCGGGCGAGACACCGCCCCCGGGCGCTCGCGTGCGGCAGCAGCAGCGGAACTGGTTTCTCTTCTAGTCCAGCAGCCCTGCATCATCCCGTCCTGCGCGTGCGGTCATCTAGGGCGATGGGAGGCTATGACGTAATGCATCTCCCGCTGTTCTTAAGACGTGAGTGAGTGAGAGAGAGAGAGAGAGAGAGGGGGGGTGCGCGCGCCCAACCTGTAAGGTTTTTCTTTCCAACCCCAGCTCGCGCTACAAATCTTCCCCTTCACTTGGACCAGAGTCGCGCCGACCCCTGCACCTCAGACTGCCCGCACTCAGGCTGCAGGATCCCGGCATCCGCGCCCACCGCTGCCCGCTCCTCTCCTCTCCTCTCCGCAGCTCCAGCTCTGCAGCTGCTGCTTCTCTGATGTGGCGTTCGCGAAGGAGCCGGTTATAAGAGCCGATTCTTTGCACTGAACGAGAAGAGCTGACTCTTGAAAAAAGAGAGACGAATCTTCAAATGGGACGGGAAGTTATTTTGATGTTCACCTCGTGCGCAGTCACGCGTGGAAAGACTAGTAACTTCATTATATATCCTGGTAAGTTACAGGATGTGAAGAGAACTGAACGGATCGATCGATACAGATTTTTTAGGGCCAATACTGCATTTGACCCCAAAATTAGGTAATGTGATGAAGTACATAATGAAAACTAATTTTGAAAACTCTTTTAAGATAAAAAAAAAGAAACAAAGCACCTCAAAAAATCTATAAGAGAAATATATATGTGTGTGTATAGTATATACAGGTACTACCCAAAAAATTAGAATATTGTGAAAAGCTCCAGTATTGTAGGCTCAGAGTGTCACATTCTAATCAGGTCAGTAATCCAAACACCTCCATAAGTACCCTGAGCCTTTAAAAAGTCTCTGTGTTGGTTTAGAAGAATTCACAATCATGGGGAAGATGCTGATCTGACAGTTGTGCAGAAAACCATCATCGACTCCCTGCACAAGGTGGAAAGACACAAAAAGTGATAGAAAAGAAGCTGGATGTTCTCAGAGTGCTGTCTCAAAGCACATTAATGGACAGTTAAGTGGAAGGAAGAAGTGTGGAAGAAAACGGTGTAGAAGCCGGAGGGCTGACAGCAGCCTGGAGAAGATGGTCAGTGTTAAGTTTCCCAGTCTGTGATGACCTGGGGTCCATGTCAGCTGCTGGTGTTGGTCCTCTGTGCTTCATCAAGTCCAGCATCAATGCAGCCGTCTACCAGGACATTTTGGAGACCTTCATGCTTGCTTCAGTGGACCAGCTGTATGAGGATGCAGACTTCATCTTCCAGCAGGACTTGGCACCTGCCCACACTGCCAAACCTACAAAATCCTGGTTCAACAACCATGGATCACCATGCTCCCATTGAACCCCATTGAAAATCTGTGGGGCATTGTCAAGAGAAAGCTGAACGGGAAGAGAGCAAACAATAAAGAAGAGCTCAGGGCTGTGATGGAAGCATGTTGGTCTTCCATAACACCTGAGATATGGCAGAAGCTGGTAGCATCCATGCCACGCCGGGTTAAAGCTGCTAGCATCCATGCCACGCCGGGTTAAAGCTGCTAGCATCCATGCCACGCCGGGTTAAAGCTGCTAGCATCCATGCCACGCCAGGTTAAGGCTGCTAGCATCCATGCCACGCCGGGTTAAAGCTGCTAGCATCCATGCCACGCCAGGTTAAGGCTGCTAGCATCCATGCCACGCCGGGTTAAGGCTGCTAGCATCCATGCCACGCCGGGTTAAAGCTGCTAGCATCCATGCCACGCCGGGTTAAGGCTGCTAGCATCCATGCCACGTCGGGTTAAAGCTGCTAGCATCCATGCCACGCCGGGTTAAAGCTGCTAGCATCCATGCCACGCCGGGTTAAAGCTGCTAGCATCCATGCCACGCCGGGTTAAAGCTGCTAGCATCCATGCCACGCCAGGTTAAGGCTGCTAGCATCCATGCCACGCCGGGTTAAAGCTGCTAGCATCCATGCCACGCCGGGTTAAAGCTGCTAGCATCCATGCCACGCCGAGTTAAAGCTGCTAGCATCCATGCCACGCCGAGTTAAAGCTGCTAGCATCCATGCCACGCCGGGTTAAAGCTGCTAGCATCCATGCCACGCCGGGTTAAAGCTGCTAGCATCCATGCCACGCCGAGTTAAAGCTGCTAGCATCCATGCCACGCCGGGTTAAGGCAGTCATTCGTGCAAAAGGGACCAAACCAAGAACTAAGTACAGATGCAAGATTTTACTTTAGGAGGCCTGATATTTTTGCTTTTAAAACCCTTTTATAATTGCTTTCATGCAATATTCTAATTTTCGAGTTTTTGAATTTGAGGTTTTCTTAAGCTGCAAGTCCTAATCAGCAACATCCAAACAAATAAAAGCTTGAAATATATTGATTTGCATATTATTTATCTGTACATTATGTAAAATGCACGTTTTAAGTTGAATTACAGAAAAAAAATGAATTTTTTCAGGATATTCTAATTTTTGGGGTAGTACCTGTACATATATCTATATATATGTGTGTGTATACACAATATTTCAGTTCAATAAAAAGCAAATTAATTGAATGTACATAATCATGGTGTGGCGCCAATGATTAATTACGTTCATCCAGTGAATTCGTTTTTTTGAGTGCACTCTAAGATTCATTGGATGAACGTGATTTAATCATTTCTGCGTGCAATTTCTTTCCAAGGACTTTCTAAGAACATAATATTCCACAGTTTTTTCCAGTGTGCTAGCTCAATGCCTGTCCTCTTTCCTCTGACATGTTTAGACCAACACTGCATCCCCAGATGTGACACAATCACGACATAGAAGCTGTGACTGAAATGAAGTGGAAAGCGGTTTTGAAGCCGAAAGAGCCGGCTCTTTGAGACAAGCTGGATTTCCCACCACACACCCGCCCATCACAACTTCAACCCTGAATGCACAACTGCATGTGCGCTGCGCTGGATGGGAACACCGTGATTGGTTTCCCCTGAAAACATCTTGTTCCTTCATCCTACAAAAAGAAACAGAGAAGAAGAGATTAAATCTGCCAGTCACTGCTCCACCAATCATCACCCCTCCTTTCATTTACACTCCCTACCTCCCTATTCCTCCATCACGCGCTCCTTGCATCCCTCCATCCACTGCCTCGTGGCCGTGCCAACCTAATCAGCCATGACACATTGCATGTTTGTTCCCTGCTGGGCAAGCAGGGAAACGGAGGGATGAACTGGGAAGGAGGGATGGGCTCAGGAATTACAGGAGTGGTGACAATATATGAGCAAAGATGAAGCAATTTGAAAAGGATGACAAGATTGACAGGAAGAGAAGAAAGAGGAAGATTAGCGTCGGACACAGGAAGAAAAAATGGCATCTCCATCAGAGACGAACACGTGACTCTGTAAGAGTTACAGGAATAACATAAATAAAGAAACGGAAGGGGTGTAATTAGGGAATTTGAGGAGAAACAGCGAGATTAGGCGACAAATCGAGATTTTTGAAGGTCAGAAGAAGGAAACTGAGCATAGTGGTCCCAGAAGGAAAGTAAAGACACAGGATGAAAGTATAGCTCATAGTTCCTTTCTAAAACTAAAAAAAAAGGGGCTCTGCACAGAGCACAGACTATTTATTTTCCTTATATCCACAAAAATATACCTAAATGCACACCCTACACTGTAAAAAATGAAAGTTAACAGGAATATTCCATCTGGGATGTCAGAAAAACACATAAGAGGAAAATGACGTATACTTTTACTTATTTAATTTTACTCCATTCATTCATTTCACGCAATACGTTTTCATATTTTCATAGAACACAAGAAGATGATTACTTAGAGAAGGGGGAAAAAGGGGGGGGAAGGGGGGGAAGAAAAAAAAAAGGGGGAAAAAAAAAAAGGGGGAAGAAGGGAAAAAGGAGGGGGGAGAGAAAAGAAAAAAAAAAAAAAAAAGGGAGCAAGAGGGAAAAAGAAAAGAAAGAAAGAAAGGGAGGGGGGGGGGGGGGAGAAAGAAAGAACATTGCCAATTATCTTATCACAAAGAAAACAACAACAGTTGTGGCCATAACTATCTAAAAAAAACAAAATGTATTCAACATGCCTGAAAGAAGCGAACTTATTGAATCCCACCCACATTTCTTCATATGAATCGCAGAAATCGTGCTTCCTTCAAAACCAACAGGAAAAACAAATTATTCACCACAATTGGAGCAATAAACCAACAGGAATTTGTACTAAATGACTCAAACTACTAGGATCAAAGTGGCGTCACCATCTGGCAACAAACAAACATTACATTTCAGCAATAATTCCTACTAACATCAGTAATAGCACATGTTAAAGGTACAGTATGTAAGAATTACTGACATCTAGTGGTAAAGATAGGTATTTGAAAGAAAAGATGTTTTCTTTCAAATGACTTTATATTCTAAGCACTGTTGTGTGGATGTACGGTGGCCGTTAGTGGCCAAAATTCTCCCAGACATAAAGATGTTTTCATCTGTGAGTGGATCCGGTGGTCTCAGGTGTATGACTGTACTATGAGTAACTACGTTTTATGTCTTTTAAGGTATTACTGATCCCAAACAGTACTTTTAACTCCCATTAAACAAAGCTGGTACAGCACTTTTAAAGTTCAGAGAAATAGAACTTTATGAATGATCCACACTGGCCGTTTTTGTAATGTGACTTATGGATATTTGACGCCGGTAGTTGTACCCCCGTACTTCGACACAATACATAAGGTATGGGAGTACTAGCGTGCAATATAAAGTATGGCGCACATTCTCATCAAGGTATTGTTTCACTGCATTTATGATTGAAAGGTTTTGGGGGATTTTAGTTTTTATTTGTCTGATGTGGGCTTTCCAGGACAATTTATTGTCTATTATAAGTCCTAAAAGTATATCTTCAGTTAGGTTTTCAATTTGGCTACCTTCAATAATTATTTGCGGTTCCGAATTTGTTTTAAAGTTACCAAACATCATTCCTTTGGTTTTATCTGTATTTATTGATAATTTATTTGTGTCCATCCACTTTTTTTATTTCATTAAGTTCCTTATTCACAGTACTTACAAGCTTATTATAAATATGACTACCATAAAATAAGTTTGTATCATCTGCAAAAAGAATAAGTTTCAGTGATTTAGACACATTAAAGATATTAATGAGATAGGTACAGTATGTTAAAATGAGGCAGCATATATCAAAACAACTTGGCATTGTTTGTGGTGTACCCCAGTGGGTCTGTGTTGGGGCCAAAATGTTTCAATATCTATATATATATTAAGTAACTTTTTAACCAATTCCCAGCTACGCCCCGAACTCCATATTGTTCTAATTTATTTAGTAAAATAGAGAGATTAATTGTGTTAAATGCTTTTTTCAAATCAATAAATACACCAACTGCGCATATATATCTCGTTTTTTAATCCAGCGCATTTGTGATTTGCTATTTTTGCCATTGAGGTGGTTGTTTTGGTCCTAAAACCATTTTGGCCTTCATTTATTATTTGATGTTTTTCAAGAAACTTTTTAAGTCAAGAATTAAAAGGTTTCTCAAGGATCTTTGAAAATTTAGGTTAAAGAGAAATTTGTGAAAATTATTTTCATTTTTGAATTGCGACATCACTTTTTCAATTTTCATTTTATGTGGAAAACAACCAAACTGAAATGATGAATTACAGATTAAGCCAAGTGTTTTATAATATTAAAAATCACTTTTTTAACCAATAGCATGTCAATATTGTGACAGTCAGTTATAATTTGCTGTAACGCTTTAAAACAGTGTTTGATAATGATAAAATAGTCAGTCTGCATTTGAGTGACAATCAAAATATATGAGAGGCTTCCTAAAAGATAATTCATGTATTTCAATCCAGGAAAACCTGTTATAATAAAGATGTTTTTACAGTGAAACTGCACATCTTTATTACACACAAACACCATCTTTCCTCCTTCTCAGAGGCACGTTTCTGTGCAAGCTCTTGCACTTTCTCTCTTTCTGTCCACTGGAGATTAGCCTCTGTTGTCATGGCGACCCTGGCTATGCTGCTGAAGGACATGGGAAAAGGAGTAGATGGTCGTAGAGCCGTGGACATCTGAGCAACGGACGGTGAAACGCTCGGCGAGTGCAGAAATCCTCGTGAAACCTGCAGATGCACGTGTCTGCACGTGTCAGCAGAGGTTTGGATGTTTGCTCCTGAATTTCAATACGAAATCGCTCAACTTTCTTCCCGTTTTCATGTCAGAACTGGGCTCAACTTACTGAAAATGCACAAAACACATATGCAGAGTAAGAGATAAGCTGCAGCTGCAGTCCCGACTTCCACTGCACAATATCCAAATGAATTAGTAAAACTGCTGGAAGGCTTCAGATGTACCATGCTGATTATTTGCTTCTGTGTTCAGGAGGCTGCAGCTACATCAGCACTGAACCTCATATAGTCAAAACAATGACCTTTTTCTGAGTTAATGTGAACAACAAAGACACAAAACGAGTTTTAATCAGGCTGCGATGAAGCTGGATGGGCTGCAGATGTAATCACAAAAGATAGATGCTCCAGTTAAGAATCCTAAATGAGCGGAAATGTGTTCATCTACTGCACTGAGTTTGAATGAGGACGTTTAAGCGAGTGCTGTAGGACTGACAGAAGAGTTTCAGATGTGCTAACAATGCTCAGCCTGCTGGAAAACTTCCAGCAAAAGCAATGTCAAACTGGGTTGTTGCAGGAAATCACACAGTTGAAGATAATGTGAGCACAGCAGGAAGGATAATTGGGAACTTGAAGGCTGTAAATAGAGCCTGAGAGTGGTGGGGAAAATGTTCGGATCCAGTATGTATGCGAAAGACACTCAATTATAGGTAAATGTCCTCTTTTTTAAATGGTTAATTCAATAAAAGGAAGTACCTGCTGCTCTGATAGAACACCTCTGACATAATTCAGATGTGCAATAAAACATCTTTCTAAAAGACAAAATTGTGCTGTCATCAATTTGGTTCCCTATTTGCTTTTCTAGGGTTTAAATTGAAATAATAAAAATAGAATCATGTATTATACATGGAGCAGACAGTATTATGAACAGCACTCTGTGTATATTGGGGGAGGGGGGTGAATAGAAAATAAAAATCAACTTTAAAACAACTTGAAATGAAAACAATATTAAGTATAATACAATTATTGGGCAGTATTCCAATAGATAAATAGATAGGATAATAAAAACAAGAAAAAAGGTATCTGATACACTGTAAAAACAGACCGCCCTATTAAGTTGTATCTACTTACTTTCTTTTGTAAACTCCACTTATACTCTCAGTTTTAGACACAAAACTTAAGTTCACGAGTTCAGATGTTTAACGTATAATTGTAAGCTGTCTTGACTTTTTCAGGCCTTCATCATTGATTGAACTCATGTTCTTAAGTTAAAGCTTGAATGAACAAAAAGGGGGCGGAGCTATTTTTAAAAACTCACCGTATCTGGACCACAAAGACTCACGGGAAATGCAAATCCTGCAGGAATTCAACCTTTTTTGATTGTTATTCTATTAATTTGAGTTATGTGTTGGCTGCTTTTGTTATGTTCACTTTTAGAGAAAGTTTTTGAAAAGTTCTGTTCAGGTTGGATTTTAAAGTTGCAACATGAGTGTGATTGACAGTATAAGGAGACAAGATTATCACATCATCACCACAGACCAAGGGAACTGTTTTAGCATAGAGAAATAGCGTTGCTCAATAAATCGGCATAATGCTGATACTTCCCAGATTCTGCATCTGCATATTTTGCTTGAGTAAAAAAGCATGAGTATCATTTTGATAAAATTAACTTACAGATTTGCTTGTTTGAATCAAAGATTTGTCAAGATGACTTGTGTTCTGTTGTTGTACATTAAAAGTATTAGTTTGTCTGACTAAAAAAAGAAGATTCCCAGCACAAAACAATAAACCATGAGAACTTGATCTTATAGGTTGAAGAAACTCAGTGGCTTGTTGACTTTACCTTAAATATTTTGTTGGCCTTAAGTTAAGTTAAGTTGAGTTAACTTGGGATTTTTACAGTGTAGAGGAAATGAAGAATAAGATTTCATCATTCTGTTACAAAATCTTGCGGTATTTCGTGAAATCTCATGAGATTTCCAAACAAAACCATGATATCTCGCGAGATTTCATTAGTAATATAGATCGACACCACGTTTTTAAATGCAGAAATGGTATCGCATATGAAAATATCGCGATATTTCAGTGTATCGATATTCTTTTCCACTTTTATTAAATGATCAGGTGACCCCTTTGCAGTCAGTCGAGGTGCAGCCGGGTCATTACGAAAAAATAAAGCTAAAAAGTTTGCACAAATACCAAATATAATATGTATAAATATCATATCTCTTTCATGTAAATATCATATCGCGATATCATATCAGTATATTGCACAGCCCTAGTCTGCGCACACATTTTACCATCAAGACATCCGACCTTCATTAATTCATTCACAGTTTAATCTTTGAACACTTGTGATGTTGTTTCTTAATTCTGTACTTATTGAATACTTTAGTTAGATTAAACATCATTTACCCACTTTTTTTTTTTCTCGGTATTCACTTTGTTTTTTAAAAACTGTAAATAAATTAAGAGGTAAAGATTTTAAAATCAACATGAACTTTACAAGGAGACAAGCAGAGGGGTGTATGCTCATTCTGATGAGTCTAGCTGTCACTTTGAATCATTTGAAGGTGGCCCTAAATGATGCTTGTAGGGATGCACAATATAAACGGCCCTGTATCAGTATCAGCCTATATCGGCCTTAAGGGGAGACACTACAGGCAAAAAATGCGTCTTTTCATCACCTGGTCAATTTTGAGATTTTTTGTTTTTTCCCTCCTTCAACATGTTTTCTTTTAGACTGGTGTAAAAAACATCCTAAATACACATTTTAGCGGTTTATTTTATGATACTTTGTCTGATGCACCCAAATCCCCTCAAAATGCTGCTAAAGTTGCAATTAAATGAGTTTTTTCTCTTGCTCTGGGTAAAAATCTCCACTTCAGGAGCACTTACAGAAACCAAACTTTCAAGTTTTGCTCCTGACTGTATTCTTAAAGTTTTTACAGAAGAATTTTTTTTAATATCTCATTCACAGCCTGATTTATAGAACATATCATCCCAAAAATATGCCAAAAAATTAGTTTTTTTTCTGGTTGTCCAAAATCCCCTCTGTAAAAACTTTTTTTTTTTCAAAAGAAACTTTGAACCTGATTTAATCCAGTGTTTAGGTATTTTTCCTAGAAATGTATGCAAATTAGTGCGTTTTTGGCTTTATAACACCTCATTTGCATATTTAAACATAAAATTTTAGAAAACTTGCAATACAAAAAATGACAGCTCTGATGTGAGGAATAAACCAGGAACGTTTCATGGTGATACCTGGTAGTTACATTTTTTACCCTCTTTGCCTGTAATGTCTCGCCTTAAAACAGAGTATCGGACATCGGCCACCCCACCGATATTTATCCGATATTCAACTGATCAGCCTGCTGTTTCTAAAGTCTACAAAAACCAAAAACTTCTTCAAAAAACTTTGTTTTTACAGACTTTAAAACTTCTAAAGACTAGGGTTGGGAAAAAATATCAATACACTGAAATATCGCAATATTTTCATATGCTGATAGATTGACATTTAAAAACACGGTATCGATCTATTTTAAATCTTGCCATATTTCAGCGTTCTTGCGATATCTCGCAATGTTTTATCTTTCTGTTACTAAATCTGTGAGAATTCACGAAATATCGTGAGATTTTGTGACAGAACGATTAAAACTGGCGGGATTTTGTAAATAAAATATATCGGTTCCACCTTTTTAAAAATCAATTTGATATTTGCATATGAAAACCTTGCGATAATTCATCGTTCTGTTTCAAAATCTCGTGAGAATTCACAAAAATTTTGCAATTTTTCATATGCTGATATCAATTTGACATTTAAAAACACTGTATCAGTCTATTTTACTAACGAAATCTTGCAATATTTCAGTGTTCTTGCAATATCTCGCGGATGTTTTATCTTTCTGTTACCAAATCTAGTGAGAATTCACGAAAAATCGTGAGATTTTGTAACAGAACGATTTAATCTCACGAGATTTAAAAAAAAAATAGATCGATACCACCTTTTTAAATATCGATTTAATATTGGCATTTGAAAATCTTGCGATATTTCATCGTTCTGTCTCGAAATCTCACGAGAATTCACAAAAATTTCGTGATTTTTCATATGCTGATATCATTTTGACATTAAAAAACACGGTATCCATCTATTTTACTAACATTATCTTGCAATATTTCAGCATTCTTGCGATATCTCACGATGTTTTATCTTTCTGTTACTAAATCTTGTGAGAATTCACGAAATATCGTGAGATTTTGTAACAGAACGATGAAATCTCACGAGATTTTGTAAATAAAAGAGATCGATACCACCTTTTTAAATATCGATTTGATATTGGCATATGAAAACCTTGCGATATTTCATGGTTCTGTTTCAAAATCTCGTGAGAATTCACAAAAATTTCATGATTTTTCATATGCTGATATTATTTTGACATTCAAAAACAAGGTATCGGTCTATTTTACTAACGGAATCTTGCAATATTTCAGTGTTCTTGCGATATCTCACGATGTTTTATCTTTCTCTTACTAAATCTCGTAAAAATTCACAAAATATCGTTAGATTTTGTAACAGAACGATTAAATTTCACGAGATTTTTAAAATAAAATAGATCGATACCACCTTTTAAATATCGACTTGATATTGGCTTATGAAAATCTTGTGATAATTCATCGTTCTGTTTCAAAATCTCATGAGAATTCTCAAAAATTTCACAATTTTTCATATGCTGATATCATTTTGACATTCAAAAACAAGGTATCGGTCTATTTTACTAACGAAATCTCACGATATTTTCTTTTTCTGTTACGGAATCTCACGAGAATTCACGAAATATCAGTTGATTTTGTAACAGAACGATAAAATCTTGTGACAGTTTGTAAGTAAAATAGATACCGCATTTTTAAATATCGATTTGATATTGTCATATGAAAATATTGCAATATTTCAGTGTATCAATACTTTTTCCCGTCCTTATTTTTCAAAGTGTCAGAAACGGATAACAAAACTGCCATTTGCAATGACTGCTTATCTTTTTCAGCTTTAATATCGTATCGATATCGGTTATCAGCCACATGAGTTTTAGAATATCTGCATATCGGATATCGGCCAAAATTCCAATATCGTAGATGCTTGAGCCATATAACCTAAAAAGTGTGTCCAACTCTTTGTAAGTCAGCAGCAGAAAGAAAAGCTCAGATCTTTCTGGATGTTTTAAGCTGGAAAAGACAAATGAGACGTGTAAAGTTCGGCCATTAAAGAGAGAATCCAGTTTTATTTTTATCGTTCCATCGTGCTAGCTTGCTGGATATGAATCTGTTTCAAACGTTCTCCCTAATGTGACCTCAAACAAGCATCATTAACATTGCCTTGCTACCTTTGTCCCATTTAACGAGAGGAAACAGCACCTTTAATATTCATCGTGGTCCAAGGCATTCGGTGCCCTTTCACGAAACGCCAACTCCATTCAGTCCCTTTGATGTTTTCCTGCTCCAACACACCTGAATCAAATGAATGAAATCAAGCGTGGTATTGATAATAATAATAATAATGCATTTAATTTGTATGGCACATTACATTGTACAACAATCTGAAAGTGCTACAGTATAAAACAACTAATAATGTGTTTACCACAAACATATCTCTGAAATAGGAAGGTTTTAAATCGTCCAGCAGGACTGCAGCCCCCCGAGGACGACTCTGGACACCCCTGGTCTAACAAGTCAGCACTTCTCATGTCATTGTTATGCAATATTAAATTAATAATATACACTCTGCTGCTTTTTATCAAAACAAATTAATCTTTTATGCATTTTATTATTTTTATTTTCCATTTTTCTTTGTTTAATTTATTATTTTTTTGGTTTTCTTCTGCACCCTGCTGTAAAGCTTTTAATGTTTTATATGAAGCACTTTGAACAGACGTGATCATTTGTAATCAGCAGCCTGATTCAGCTGAAATAAATATTGCATTAAACCGTCACCTCCCTCCCACAGCCACAAGTTCGGTTTTGTTTTGTAAATTTAATTATTATGTCTTTTAGTCCGTTATCTTCTTGCCTTCACTGCCTCAAGTGGCTTATGCTCTCTAATCTTATTGTGATTAAGCACAAACACATGAAAAAAGAAAAAATATTCAGTTTTTCTTGCATAAATAATTCAAACTGTACCTACAAGTCTTAAAAATATACTGGTAGCTGAAAATCTAGAGCTTCTCAAATGCCAGCCTGAGTGCCACAGGAATGTAAAGACCTTTGAAAAATAACCTTTTACATGCTGGGAAAGGGAATAAACTGAGTGTCTTTTCTTCAACAGCAAAGCTTTGGCGAGGCGTTCTGTTGGTGCTTCAACTCATTTTAAACAAATAAAAAATGAGATATAAACACATTTGTAATTTTTTTTTTACAAATAACAGCAGAGCTGAAAACACGTGGAAGAAAAAGACAGTGAAATATTGACGACCCGCTCTCTTCTGGTTTGTTGAGAATCACAAACAACCCTAGAAAATAAAGTGGGAAAATAAAGCAGCCACAATCGAAGAATCTTTCTGCTGTGGGTCAGTTAGAAAGACGAAGATCAACTCGTTAATGACGGCTTTCTGTGAGCAGTTTTCGCCGGTATGAAGGGAACAGCAGCCTTTCAGCTCCTCTTCCTGTATTATGCATGAATCCAGACATTGTAATTCACAGGCCAACATGTCTGCTGCTGCATCATTCAGTGGGAACGACGTGTTTGGCTTGGAAGAATTACAGGAAGGTGAACTGCTCAGAGTCAGTTCAAATAAAAAAAGAAGAAGTGGATTACAGCTAAAAAAAATAATATAAGCAGAAGAAGAAGAATGGTGCCGCTTATATAAAGACTGCAGCATTCTCACCTGTGAGGCCGATGCGGAAAACCAGAAAAGTGCTAAAAACTGTAGTTCTTCCTTCATCCACGAGGGCGGGGTTCTCAACCTTTTTCATGATGGGGCCCAATAGGGGATTATCACGCTTCCGCGTTCCGGTTTCCGGAAGTTGAAACATTTGGCACTTCCTCTTCCGGGCCATGTTAACGACAGCCGTTCCTGCTCTGTTATACTGTTTAAATCGGATAAACTCCAAACATACTTAAGTTTTCATTCTAGACTGAAGTGATACTAAGGAAGAAGTGGATCAAAGCGATCGATTTACCGCGGTGAAGGGCCGAACTTTATAATAAAACACACGTTTGTTTGTCGCCGGTGGGGCACAACACCGGCACTTCACAGCATGCTAGCATTAGCCAGCTAGCGTTTACTGACGTGCTTAACATTGTGCGTCTTAAAGCACACAAACATCTGAAAATCGGGTCTGTACCCCCCCGTTTCCAGTGGAACAACTGGGGACTGCCAAGAAAGGAGACGCTTTCAGATGATTGTGTGTTTTCAGCCGCACAAAGTTAGGCACGTTATCGAGCTGGCTAATGCTAACCTGCTAACACGACTGTGCAGTCTGCCGGCCACAAACAAACGTGTGTCGTTAAAGTTCGGTCCTTCGCCGCGGCAGATCGGTCGTTTTGATCCACTTCTTCCTCAGCATCACTTCAGTCTGGAATGAAAACTTGGCATTGGCGTTTATCCGATTTACAAAGTTTAACAGAGTAGTAGCTGGCGGACTATTGTTAGCAGGTTAGCATTAGCCAGCTTGATAACGTGCCTAACTTTGTGCGGCTGAAAACACACAAGCATCTGAAAGCGTCTCCTTTCTTGGCAGTCCCCAGTTGTTCCACTGGAAACGGGGGGGTACAGACCCGATTTTCAGATGTTTGTGTGTTTTAAGACGCACAATGTTAAGCACGTCAGTAAACGCTAGCTGGCTAATGCTAGCATGCTGTGAAGTGCCGGTGTTGTGCCCCACCGGCGACAAACAAACGTGTGTTTTATTATAAAGTTCGGCCCTTCACCGCGGCGAATCGATCGCTTTGATCCAGCTTTTGATCCAGTATCACTTCAGTCTGGAATGAAAACCTAAGTATGTTTGGAGTTTATCTGATTTAAACAGTATAACAGAGCAGGAACGGCTGATGTTAACATGGCCCGGAAGAGGAAGTGTCAAAATCCGGGAACTTCCGGTAAGCGTGATAATCCCCTATTTTTCAGTCCAAACTGCTCCAGGGTCCATTTAACACTCTAATAGTGTAATGATGTCATTTTTGGTTTATTTATTTGATAACTAAAGCAAATCCACCTTCCTTTATCAGACTGAACCCAGTAAAATATGGCTGAGGAACAGATCCTCTCCAGTTCTGTCAGGTTGGATGGTGAACGGTGGTGTTCAGCCATTTTCAGGTCTCTCAGAGATGCTCAGTTGGGTTTAAGTCAGGGTTCTGGCTGGGCCGGTCCAGAATGAACCTTCGGCCCAGTCTGAGCTCCTGAACTCTGGAAGAGCTTTTCTTCCAGGATCTCTGTACTTGGCCGCATTCATCTTTTCTTCAACTGCAACCAGTCGTCCTGTCCCTGCAGCTGAAAAACACCCCCATACCATGATGCTGCCACCACCATGCTTCACTGTTGGGATGGTATTGGGCAGGTGATGAGCAGTGCTTGGTTTTCTCCACACATACCGCTTAGAATGAACTCCAAAAAGTTCAATCTTGGTCTCATCAGACCAGAGAATCTTATTTCTCTCAGTCTGGGAGTCCTTCATGTGTTTTTGGCTAACTCTATGCGGGCTTTCATATGTCTGCACTGAGGAGAGGCTTCCATCGGGCCACTCTGCCATAAAGCCCCGACTGGTGGAGGCTGCAGTGATACTGACTTTGTGGAACTTTCTCCATTTCCCTACTGCATCTCTGGAGCTCAGCCACAGTGATCTTTGGGTTCTTCTTTACTCTCTCACCAAGGCTCTTCTCCCACCATTGCTCAGTTTGGCTGGACGGCCGGGTCTAGGAAGAGTTCTGGTCGTCCCAAACTTCTTCCATGTAAGGACTATGGAGGCCACCGTGCTCTTAGGAACCTTTAGTGCTGCAGAAACTCTTTTGTAACCTTGTCCAGATCTGTGTCTCACCACAATTCTGTCTCTGAGCTCCTTGGACAGTTCCTTCCACCTCATGATCCTCATTTGCTCTGACATGCACTGTGAGCTGGAAGCTCTTATATAGACAGGTGTGTGTCTTTTCCTAATCAAGTCCAATCAGTTTAATTAAACACAGCTGGACTTAGGGCTGTGCGATATGGACCAAATATCATATCACAATATATTTGTTTTAGATGAAGATATACGATACATACCAATATTTTTACCCTAAATTGTCTGAAAGTTTAATTTCATATCAAATAACTGTTTCTTAGTATTGTTTCTTACATGTTTATCATAAAGGTATCGCTCCGCTGCAGTGATGTAACTGACAAAACACGGGTTAGAAATGTTTGTTAAATCAAAGTAATTAAAGATAGTTGCTGGTTTTTATGATTTCTTTGTAAAAGTCTTGGGGAGGATCGTCTTCCAGACAGTTTAAATAATAGGGGTGGGAAAATATCGATACACTGAAATATCGACATATTTTAATGCGCCGATACCATATCTATATTTAAAAACTCTGTATAGATCTATGTTATGAATGAAATCTCGCGAGATTTCATCGTTGTTACAAAATCTCGCGGTATTTTGTGAAATCTCATGAGATTTTGAAACAAAACCAAGATATATCGTGAGATTTCATTAGTTAAATAGATCGATACTGCGTTTTTAAATATAGATATGGTATCACATGTAAAAATATCGCGATATTTCAGTGTATCGATTTTTTTTCCCACCCTTATTGAATAATCAGGTGACCCCTTTGTAGTCAGTCGAAAAAAGTAAAGCAAAAAATAAATAAAAATAAAACGCTATATAATGATATGTGTAAATATCATATCTCTCATGTAAATATCATATAGCGATATCATATCAGTATATCGCACAGTCCTAGCTGGACTCCAGTTAATGAGTAGAACCATCTCACGGTTGATCAGAAGAAATGGACAGCATATGAGTTAAATATGAGTGTCACTGCAAAGGCTCTGAATACTTACGACCATGTGATATTTCACATTTTCTTTTTAATAAATTTGCAAAAAATTCTACATTTCTGTTTTTTTCTGTAAAGATTGGGTGCCGAGTGACATTAATGACAAAAAAAAAAAGAACTTTTTTTATTTTAGTATATGTCTGCAATGAAACAAAGAGTGAAAACTTTAAAGGGTCTGAATACTTTCTGTACCCACTGTTATATTTTACTAAAACTGTGATACAGAATACTCTTGGTTGATACAGCCGACAGATTATGAAGAACCTGCATCCTGATTTTGACTTATCACACAACCCACATATGCAGCTCTAGTGTTGGACTGACTCAGAAAGGTTGACACCAAACTGTACTTCAGATGTCAGATATCATTAATAATCAGCGTTAGTTGGTAATGAGTAATGCAGATGCATCACTACAAACCGTCATCGGCCTCCAGAGAATATTCCTGTTTAAAAAAAAGAATATTGGAACAGGAGTTGTGGAGTGACTAACAATATTAGTCTTTTCTTTCTTGAAACACGATGTGAAAAATATCTCTGCCGTTGTGTCACTGACAGCAGTTAGCCGGCGGTTATGAGAGACTGTGGTGGGAGTTTGGAGGAGTGATGAAATGTATCAGACTCCACAATCTGGTGTGGTGTAAATATTACCACACTGCCCAGAATCAGATGGATCTGTGGCGCACCAGGGTTGAAAAGCATGTTTGAAATTAAATCATCATTCTAGAGAGGATGGCTATAAGAGACTTTTAAAAGCTCTGAGATCAGCTCTTTCAGTTTTAAAGGAATAGTTCACCCACAGAATGATGTAACTTTAGGCTTCTCGTTTCCCCCAACTTTCATATAATGGAGTTTGCTGGGACCTGAGCCAAAAAGGTCCATAAAAGTCCACAAAAACTTGTCAATATTCCTCCATACTGCTCGTCCAATGTAATCCAAGTGTCCTGAGTGGGTAGCGTCCAGAATTTACTCGAAACGACGTCATTTAGTATATTTTTAGAGCCTAAACAGTAGTACATTGCATCTCCTACAAATAAAGGAAACTACGGAAGCTGCGGCAGACGAGATCGCGCGTTCTCTTTTTCTTTCTTTCTTTGTTTTAAATCAACATCAACCCCTCTTGGACCCTCTTGTGTTTGTCCCGGTTCGGCTGCAGCTCTGTCGCTCTTAGCACAATCTTAACAGCGAATTTCTTCTTCTACGCTTGTATTATCGGCAGAGTAGGCTTTGAACACAGAGGCTTCCGTAGTTTCCTGAATGCACATATGTGCGCTTCGCAGAAGTAAGATGTACTACTGTTTAGGCTCTAAAAATGTACTAAATGATGTTGTTTCGAGTAAATTATGGACACTACCCACTCAGGACACTTGGATTACATTGGACGAGCAGTATGGAGGAATATTGACAAGTTTTTGTGGACTTTTATGGACCTTTTTGGCTCCATTATATGAAAGTTGGGGGGAAAACAAGAAGCCTTCCTGATCGCCGACTGCATTTGAGATATTAAAAAAGTGCTCCAGAGTCTTACTCACCATGAGGGTAAGTGGGAAATAAAGTTACATCATTCTGTGGGTGTACTGTTCCTTTAATTAAAAAAAAAATGAATATGTGGGTTTTCTCCATCAAGAAATCTGTAAATTGTGACATAAATGTATATTTCTTCTGCCATTTTCAACTGTTTTAATGTAACTTATTTGTACAAATGGGCACATTTATTCGTTTTTTTAAATGCAATTTTCAGTTTATTGATTCATTTATTCTTTACATGTTTTTATTTCTTCCCTTCTTCAGTTATTTTTTATTTATTTTTCGTGTTGGTTTGTTCCCTTCATTAATTGGCTGAAAGGTCCACTCGTGAACTTTGATACCACAGATAAAGGAGTGCGCTCGTGTCTTTTATTTCAAACAGGGTCCACCAGGGTGATATTTTCTCATGAGTAACAGTTTTTACCAGAACAGGTGAGACTCGAGGACAATGGCGGGATCTGAGCGTAAATCCACGGAGATGCAGTGGGAAGTAAGTCAAAGGAATGTGGAAAACTGTTTTCTCTGAAACCTGTTATCTCCAGCAGGAGGCTGGTTAGCTGGCTAGCTTTCAGACAAGAAAGCAGGTGCTCTGCAAGGTTAAAACGCTGGACCTACTGTGACATAAATACATAAATACCGTCATGATTTAACTTAAACAGACCGGGCAGTAGAAAGTCGGACCAACATAAAAACAAACACGGCGAAAACGAAAGTGAAACTTAAAGCGCATCTCTTCAAACAGCTCTTTAAACTCTTTAAGTAGATGGAAACGGGTAAATTTAGGATCATATTGTTTCTCTAACACAATGAGAGTCTTTCATTAACCGAAGAAAGTGTGTTTAGTGCTGAAAAAGTCTTTCCCTCACGCGGAAAGGGACGTCGGTCACAGACGCAGGGGCGTTTTTAAGGTTTTCAAACATTGGGGGCTTCGCCCACAAATGTTTTCATATTATGCTGCCTTCATGTGGAATGGGAAAGATGATCCTTTCCACTTGTTAAATGGAAATTTCCAGTGCATTGTGTTCAAGTGTTTTGTTGTAATAAAGTTTAGCAATGGAGGCTATCTTCAACTGACTAGCTAGCTAGCTGCTAGCTAGCATCTGCTCTGAGGATGTAAACCAGACAATAACCATATTTTTACCAACAAAACTAAGTTTAAATGGTGATGTTATTAAAGTTCTGTACGTCACAGAGTTATCCCGACTGCAAACTAGCCACATAACAGCAGCAGAAAACTTTAAACAGAATGTATTGCTTCTCATTCAGGATATTTTCATTGCTCTCCGCCATGTTGAAAAGTAAAAGTTTACTTCATCTTGGCAACTCGAACATCATAAAATTTTTCCAGTTTCCCAGTGGAAATTACGACATGAGTTGGTGTTCAAGTGCAATTTTGATGTCGGACATTGGTATTTACCATAAATACGATACCACATGAAGGCAGCAGAAGTTCCATTATTCCCGTTATAAAGTTAATATAAAGACTTAAGATGTGCTAACGTGACATCTCGTTGAAATGTATTTGTTTGAATTATTTTTTTATGAAAATGTACAGTATTGTCAGTGTCAATGGCGAAAATGACCTCTAAGTTGACATTATTTAAAAATGGTCCCAAATTTTCCCTGAGGCCGGCATGTAATGGTGATTAAAGGCTGTGATTTCGTCATTATTATATACTTTATGATTAAATTATTCCAAACATTTATATTGACAAGCCTTTTGGATGTTAAATTACTTCGGTTACTTCGTTTGTATCTTTATGTGTTTTTTTTTTCCTCTCTTTTTTTTGGTTTTATTTTTTTTGTCTCTTCAGTCAACACATTCTCACCAGATTTTAAAAAGGAATTTATTTATTTTTTTATTTTTAACTGTAGGATTGAAGCACTAAGATGAATTGGTATTTTCATATCAATTGAAATGATATGTTAGTGTTAATTAACTTTTTTTCCATTTTACCAGCTTGTATCTCAGAGTTTCTGCTTGTATTCTATTACAAAAGTTGCCTTTGAACTATGTCAAAGTTGTATTACAGTTACTTGCACTTTTCACCACTCATATGAGGAAAAGAAATGACAAAACAAAAAATAAATATGGAAAAAAATATACACATATAAACAAAAAAAAAAGTAAATACACATATAAAAGTATAGATCCATGAATAAATAAATCAATCAATCAATACATGTAGAATAAATACATATATAAATGTATAAATGACTAAGTAAATACACATAATTGTATAAATGCATAGATAAATGAATGAATAAATAGATATGTTTTGGTCATTAAAAAGGCTAATTCCTTAGTTTTTTTTACCTGTATTTTTTATTTATGTTTTTATTCATATACTCAATCCCTTTCATCAAACAATTAAAAAATTAATTAAATTTTACTTTTTGGGGGGGTTCTGGTGATAAGTTAAATCCCTAAAATAATGTTCATTCATTTATTTAATTCAGGCTAAGACTTGCTTAGACATTTGAACTCAAGTGTGCTTTAATTTTATCCATGATTTCTGTTCTGATTGCTTCCGTCATGAATTTTCCTTAACGGCAAATTTCTAACTTAAAAGTAGTTTGTCTATTTTACCAATGAAATCTTGCAATATTTCATCATTCTGTTACAAAGTCTCGCGAGAATTCACAAAATATCGTGAGATTTCATCGTTCTGTTATGAAATCTTGCGAGAATTCGCAAAATATCATGAGGTTTTGTAACAGAACGATGAAATCTCGTGAGATTTTGTAAGTAAAATAGATGGATACCACGTTTTTAGATATCGATTTGATATTGGCATATGAAAATATAGCAATATTTCAGTGTATAGAAATTTTTTCCACCACTATTTTTCAAAGTGTCGGAAATGGATGACAAAACTGCTATTTGATATGACTGCTTATTTTTCTCAGCTTTAATATCGGTATTGATATCGGTTATCGGCCACATGAGTTTTAAAATATTGGGATATCGGCCAAAATTCAATGAAATCGCTTAAAGTAAATGCCTTTTATTTGTATTTTCTAATAATTTAAGATAAATTGTTTGGGGAGGGGAGGGGGGGGTCAAACTTCTTTAAAGCATGTTTTTCTTCCACAGTCCGCAGATTACGAGCCTTCACTTCCTGTTACGGAGAAGTCCAACCCTCTAACGCGCGATATCGACAGAGCTTCAGCCAACAGCATTGTGAGGATGTTACAGGTCTGCGATGCGGAGATGTTTAAAGAAGAAACGGGATCAAACTATCAGGTAAAGCCATTCTGTTAGAAACGAGCGTCCCGAATGTACGGAAGAGGATGAGGGCCACTAGAAAAAAAAAAAAGAATTCTGAGAAAAAAGTCAGAATTCTGACTTCTGTCAGAATAAAGTCATAAATAAAGAATAAAGTCAGAATTCTGACTTTTTTCCAGAACAGTAAAAAAAAAAAAAAAAAAATTAGGATTTTTTTTTTTCAATCTCCGAAAAAGTCAGAATTCTGACTTTTTCTCAGAATTCTGACTTTAATCTGAGAATTCTGAGAAAAAAGTCAGAATTCGAGAAAAAAGTCAGAATTCTGAGAAAATTCTGAGAATTCTGAGAATTCTCCAAAAAAGTCAGAATTCTGACTTTTTTGGAAATTGAAAAAAAAAATCCTGAAATTTATTTTTTTTACTGTTCTGGTAAAAACTCAGAATTCTGACTTTTTTCTCAGAATACTGACTTTTTTCTCAGAATTCTGAAATTAAAGTCAGAATTCTGAGAAAAAAGTCAGAATTCTGACTTTTTCGGAAATTGAAAAAAATATATATATATTTTTTAACTGTTCTGGAAAAAAGGCAGAATTCTGAGATTAAAGTCAGAATTCTGACTTTTTTGGAAATTGAAAAAAAAATCCTGAAATTTATTTTTTTTTACTGTTCTGGAAAAAAGTCAGAATTCTGACTTTTTTGGAAATTGAAAAAAAATTATATATATATTTTTTTAACTGTTCTGGAAAACAGTCAGAATTCTGAGAAAAAAAGTCAGAATTCTGACTTTTTTCTCAGAATTCTGAGAAAAAAGTCAGAATTCTGACTTTTTCGAGATTGAAAAAAAAAAATCCTAATTTTTTTTTTTTTTTTTTTTTTACTGTTCTGGAAAAAAGTCAGAATTCTGACTCTAATCTCACAATTCTCAGAAAAAGTCAGAATTCTGACTTTTTTCTCAGAATTCTGAGAAAAAAGTCAGAATTCTGACTTTTTTCGAAATTGAAAAAAATATATATATTTTTTAACTGTTCTGGAAAAAAGTCAGAATTCTGAGATTAAAGTCAGAATTCTGATTTTTGGAAATTGAAAAAAAAAAATCCTGAAATTAATTTTTTTTTTACTGTTCTGGAAAAAAAAGTCAGAATTCTGACTTTAATCTCAGAATTTTTTTTTTTCTAGTGGCCCTAATCCTCTTCCGTACGAATGAGCCAAATATCCTTTAAAAAAATAAAATAATGTCATTTATAGAGACTTTTCAGCAGTGAAGTGGTGAAAACACTCATGGATGTAGCTGAGAGGGTGGAGCGAATACTGCAGGTATCTTTCCATCACTGTACATCTTGGTCTGGTCACTCTAGCGTGCATTAAAACGGCCTCTTCTCTTCCGTTAACAGGATCCCGAGGACAGCCTCGTCGTTCTGAGCGGCTGTGGGACTTCTGGTCGACTGGCTTTCCTCATCACGGTAAAAGTTGTCCTAAAATGCTCACCGTGTTGCTTTGGGGGGTTTTTCTTTCAGCCCCCTGGATACCAGGAGTAGCAACCAGCTGCTCCGCAGCACTCCAACGTTTCATAGTAGAAAAGGAAAAGCCAGTCAGAGCGATGCTTGAAATTTCTCCGGGTTAAATCTTTTAATTTGATCTCTCTTTGTGAGTAAAATGACCCTAACCCTTCCCCTATGAGCTGTGTTTTGTGTTCTGCTGTTAGTCAGGCTTCAACAGAGCGCTGAAGCAGCTGAACCACGGTTTGGTGTATTCCTACATCATTGCAGGAGGAGACAGGTGGGTTTGGGGGGTATTTATCATTAACATTTCTCCTACTTTTATTGAAATTTAAATGAGCATTTGTTGGTATGCTCATTTAAACGACCCGCCAACATCCTGGTGAAGCGTTTCTGGGATCAACATTACCCAGAATCCTCCTGAAGCTGAGAAAACGAACATTGTCACACTTTTTTCTGTCTTAAGGGATCACTTTACAGCAGCATTATGCTTTACAGTGTGGTGTCACACGCTAGCAACTGGATATCAAGCTAGAAGTTGAATATCTATTTGATAATTTAAAGAAATTTCTTACAGTAAAAAAGTACAGCTAAATAAAAAAAATCTTTTTTTATGAAAATTGTGAGGTTGAAAGCCAAAAATTTTTATTTGTAATGTTTTTATCCTTTATGGACAATATTTTATTCATAAGTGCAAGATACAGGATAAAAAAGGCTATAAAAACCCTGGACAATTATAAAGCCTTGAGTTTGTCTTTACATTTTTTTCTCTCGTGTCTCATCTACCCCTCTATAATGTATATTCCTTTTATTTTGTATTGTTGCAAAAATCTAAGTTTTTATGTTTCTTTCTTCACAGTCTATTGTTAATTGGCTGAAAACATGCAATAAAGATTGATTTAAATAAATTTAAATTTTATTTTATTTATTATATGATTTTATTATTGTGTACAAGTTAATATTACGGTCTTTTATTTTGATATTGCCCATAAAATTAGCTGAAGTTAACATGAGAATCTTGTAAACTTTACAAAATAAATTTACGATGGTAAAGTTGCTTCAACTCCTCTAAAATGAGCAGAACAATGGTAAGACGGATATTTTGCAGCTCCATTTTGTTTCGGTTAAGCGCCGTCAGAGCGAGATTTTGTTACGGAACAACAAAATCTCACAAGATTTCATTTTTAAAAGCATATGTCCAGAAAACCAAAGCCGATATTTTCCGATATCACATTTTAATGCCAATATTGTCAGCTAACATCGGTAGGCCAATGATATCAGACATTCCTAATATGTATGTGTATATATATATAATCGGCCCCCTATTGGTATCGGTCGATAGCGGCCTTAAAATTGAGTATCGGACATTGGCCACCCCAACGATATGTAACCGATATTAAACAGAGATTTAACCAATCAGCCCGCTGTTTCTAAAGTCGAAAAAAAGAAAAAAAAAAAATATTATTTTTCTTCTTCAAAAGCTTCTAAAACTTCTAAAGACTACGGGTGGGAAAAATATTGATACACTGAAATATTGCGATATTTTTGTATGCTGATATCATATTGACATTTAAAAACACGGTATCCATCTATTTTACTCACAAAATCTTGCGATATGTCATCATTCTGTTTCGAAATATCATGGAAATTCACAACATATCGTGAGATTTTGTAACAGAACAATGAAATCTCGCAAGATTTTGCAAGTAAAATAGATTGATGCCGCGGTTTTTGATATCGATTTAATACTGGCATATGAAAATATCGCGATAATTCAGTGTATCAATATTTTTTCCCCTTTTGTAATTTTTGTGTCGGAAACAGATAACAAACCTGCTATTTGCAATGACTGCTTCTTTTTTTTTTTTGCTTTAATATCGGTATCGGTTATCGGCCACATGAGTTTTAAAATATTGGCATATCGGATATCAGCCAAAATTCCAGTATCGGGCATCCCTTTCAGACACTTTCACTAACCTTTCCATGCATTTTTCTCAGAGCTCTACTTTCCTCCCAAGAGGCTCCTGAGGACGACCCCACACTGGGCATGCTCAGTCTAAAGAGGGTCAGTGTTTGAGTTAAAAAAGCATAAACATGTTAGTTTCCTAACAAAGCTCGAGGACTTCTACCACTGAGCGTTTGTGGTTTTCTGCAGGTGTGTGAGGGAAAGAAGAAAGTCCTGTTCATCGGCATTTCCTGTGGATTATCTGTAAGTTGGTTATCTTCTGCTCCAGTAACGAATAACGCTTTAATGTTCGTATAACTTCTGGCCTTGCAGGCTCCGTTTGTGGCGGGCCAGCTGGACTTCTGCCTGCAGCATCCTGAAGTTTACACTCCTGTCCTGCTTGGCTTCAACCCCGCACATCAGGCCAGGTGTGTGAGTGCGAACACATCTGTCTTATCCTTATTCCTCTAATGAATGTTGAATAATTTAATAAACTTTACTCTATTTTTGACGTGATTTGCAGAGATGAGCCCATACAAGGCAGCACATTCACATTTCGCAGCGTTGCACAAAGGATGCAAGAGCTCGGCCAGAGGCGACAGGCTTTCCTCATCAACCCAGCAGTTGGGGTACTCGTTCTCATGTTCACATTCTTTCGCCGCCTGTTCAGGTTGCATTTGTGTCAAGTCCGAAAATGTGCAGTGACTCAGTGTGCAGGGATATGTGTGTGCGTTTGTGTGTGTCCGCTCAGCCGGAAGCCATCAGCGGCTCTTCCAGGATGAAGGGAGGCAGCGCCACTAAGATTCTCCTGGAGGTCATCCTGTCTGCTGCTCATGCCGCCACGTTCTCCAACACGCCCATCACATACAAGTAAGAATGGAGAAATTGTCTAAATGAGTCTCTTTTCGGTTCCATGTAGTCCTGGACGTTTCTGTCTTAACCCCGTTTGATCGGGGACGTGTCTGGCTAAGTTTAGACCAGTTTAACCCCGAGCAGTTTAGCCCCTATCGCTTGAGTTTAGATCAAGAACACTGCTGTAAATGTGTGAGATGCACAGCTGCAGCATCGCGTGGACATCGGGGACAGTGCCTCTGGACTGGCAGACTGGGATGGTGGTCTCCATTTTCAAAAAACTGGAAGGTGTGCTCCAACTTCACACTCCTCACCCTCCCTGGTAAAGTCTATTCAAGGGTGCTGGAGAGGAGGGTCCGTCGGAGCAGTGTGGTTTTCATCCTGGATCGTGGAACAGGGGTCATGGGAGTTCGTACCAGACTTGCCAGAGCTTGGTTCACATTTCTGTAGGTCGGATCCGGTGAGGGTTGGACTCCCTTTGTCACCGATCCGGTCCATAACCTTCATGGACAGGATTTCTTGGATCAGCTGAGGTGTTGAGGGGATCCGGTTTGGCGGTCTCAGAATTGGGTTTCTGCTTTTTGCAGATGATGTGGTTCTGTTTGCGTGATCGGGCCAAGGTTATAATAGTTTTGGATTTTTAAGTAGTTTCAGTTTTTATTTCGTTTTGACTTTTTGTTTTTCAATTCAGTTAGTTTTAGTTAGTTTTTTGAGCACATTTGCTAGTTTTTATTAGTTTCTATTTTTTGGAAAATGTTTAGTTTTAGTTTAGGTTTTTATTAGTTTCAGTGTTCGTTTTTTGGGGTTTTCTTTTCAGTAAATTATAGGTGTTTGTCTGGTGTGACATTCAAAATCATCAGAAAGTCACTTGGAGTAAAATAGAAATAAATTTTAAATCAACCCAAAAGGCTGATGTATTATATTAATTTACAAAGACTAAAACTAAGGATGTTTCTGCAATAATTTTAGTTAGTTTTAGTTAGTTTTGTGAAGACATGATACAGTTTCAGTTAGTTATCGTTTTGTTAAAAACTGTCGTTTTTATTTTTATTTTAGTTAACTGAAATGTTTTTTCAATTTTAGTTTTCGTTTTTTCGTTAGTTTTAGTTAACTATAATAACCTTGGATCGGGCCGTGATGAAGCTACCCTCACCTTTGGTCACCATCTGTGGGTCGTGTCCGAAACAATGAGTTCGCAGGTACAAGCGGCCAAAGTGAGTTTCCTCCGCAAGGTGGCCGGGTTCTCCCTTAGAGATGGGGTGAGGAGCTCGGTCATCTGGGTGGGACTCAAAGTAGAGCCGCTGCTCCTCCACATTAGGTGCATTCGGACAGAGATGTTCCAGGAACACAGTTCCTATAACTCCCCGTCTGGAGTTTAGCTGTAAGAACTACCTTCCCCATCAGTTTGCGTTCGCACATGAGGGAGGAGCTTGATAGGGACCATGTTTGACGCAATCGTAAAACTACAGCAAACCCAAATGAAAAACCACTGCCAAAGGCTTCTGTAAAACTACAGCAAAGTACAAAATCTATTAAAGACAACCAGTTTTAGAATCACCACCATTCAGTCCCAAAATGGCAAACTGTGCACCAATCTGACACAGCTGCCCAGAACGATGGTCTCCAGGTCTTTAAGTAGGGCTGAGTCATCAAAGATGGCCAATCACAGGGGAGACGGAGCAGCAGGCGACCAATCCTAGAGGAGCACCATCAGGAGGGCGGTGCAGCAGGAGCAGGATGAGCTGGCCAATCACCTGCAAGCAATGGCACAGCCACATTTGCATACAGGCCCTGCAGGCCAACAGGCCCTGGGCCGTAACAGCTTGCCAGTTCTACCAATCACCAAATATCTACGTATTTCTACCTTACCCTGCCTCGGAGTAGGAGCTGAAAAGGTTCTAGGAACTGAGGGCCGAGGTCCCTAGTTCCTATATGTCCAAATGCGCAAAGAACGGCCTGGTTCCCGAAGAGGTTCTAGGAACTCTAAAAGGTTCCTGCAGTCCGAAAGCGCCTAGCGTTCATCCACTGGTTATACATTTGCACATGCGGTGGTGTCCGTGTATTTAAATGCCACCCGTGTTTACATTTTCATAGTTTCTCACCACCTTGATCATCTGTTTATTAAAACCATCCGTTCAACGTCGGATCTGCAGAAATGCGGAAGTGACACTTTCTTCTCGGAGCTCCGGTCGAGAACAAGCCGCAAGCCGTCCTCCATCGCGTCCACGAGAACAAAATAACGTCACACGGTCCCGAGAACAAGAAGAAAGTACTCGCTTCTCGCAGAGTATGTAGCCGCGACCCGATCTCAGATAAGCGGAAAGAAAGTTGATGGCATTCTGGTTCTCACCAGGCCTCTGCCTCCTTTCAGCTCCACTGTTATATATAGTTTAAGTGGGGCTTAAAGTGCTTATAGTCTTTGGACGGATACTTAAGATTAGAAGAAAATCAGACTCCATTAGTGGACCTGACTTATCCTCACAGCACCCCGAGTCTCCTCCTTTGCTCCCAGAGGAGCCGCTCGCTGTTTTCTAAGTGCTTCTTTGTGTTCGTAGCCGGCTGTCTTTATAACAGACACCTGCAGACCTGGACAAGTTTTACACATTACCGTTGATCCTCCATACCTCTGGGAGTCGGTGCATTTGTGGGTTCCACATTTTATTCTGTGTTATTATGTGTTATCTAATCATTAGACATATATTTTTGTTCATTTAATTACAATTTAAGCTTAAAACAAGCCAAAAACAAAGCTGGACAGTCTAAACATCGTTCACTCATAGACTTCCATTGCTTATTATTGTGTGCTGCTGACCTCTAGAGGCCACTGCAGGGTAAAAACAAATCTGATGATGATACATCTGATTAAATCTCTTTGTTTTTTTCTTTCCCACAGCGGTATACTGCAGCACCTTGGTGAATATGAGAAAACTCTGGCCATCACATACTCACAGAGAGACGGGATAACTTCTCTGGTGGAGGCTGCTGGACAGAGGTGGACGGTCTTGTTTTAAATCTCATTTTAAAGCCTTAAAGTTTATGCAACACAATAATCTGACACAGAATACTTTAATTTATAGAGACACTTCAGTTTAAAGCTGTCACTGAAGGCAAGAAGTGGAATTTTTCCCCTCAAAAAACTTTAAACTTTGCTAGTTTATTAAGTTCATCTACTAAAAACAGTTTAATATAGATGTTAGTTCAAATCCTTTAATGCAGGATTGGTGTGTTGGGCTGGAAAGTACAGCAGCAGTTGTGTGTGTGTTTATATTATTTCTTTACTTAATGGACTTTGATTGAACTTTTTAAATCCACAGAGCTGCTGATGCTGAATTAACAGGGAAAAAAATGACTGCTGGGAATTAAAAGTTTTCAGTCCATTTCCAGCTGAATCATCTAGAGATGGGATTTATGGCTTTTTGGAGGGAGTCGGATCTTCAGGAGCCGTTCCTTTTAAAGAACCATGAAAAAGACTGGATCGTTCCTATTCTTTATTTTTTATTTCAGAATTCAATCAACAGTAACTAATCTTTATCCAGTAAATAATCACTGGTAGCAATTTACAAGGCAACATTAATTCTGATCGGAGTAATTTAAAAATACACAGCTGTGTGATTGTCCTGATTTCTTATTTTTTTTGCATGTTTGTCACACTTATGTTTAAGATCATCAAGCAAATTTAGATATTAGACAAATATAACACAAGTAAATAGAAAATGAATTTTTCAAATGAGTAAGGGGGGAAAAAAAAATGCTAATTTAAATGGCCCTGTGTGAAAAAGTGATTGCCCCCTAAACCTAAACCTCTTTTTCTTCTTTAAAAACTTATTTTTACAGACTTTAAAACTTCTAAAGAATAGAGGTGGGAATAAATATCGATACACTGAAATATCACAATATTTTCATATGCTGATATCATATTGACATTTAAAAATGCGGTATTGATCTATTTTGCTAACGAAATCTTGCAATGTTTCATTGTTCTGCTACAAAATCTCACGAGAAATAACAAAAATTTCGTGATGTTTTCATTTGTTGATACCTCATTTTCAAATGTTGATATGATATCGTTCTATTTTACCAGAGAAATCTCGTGATATTTCATCGTTGTTACAAAATCTCGCGAGAGCTCACGAAATATCATGAGATTTTGAAACAGAACGATGAAATTTCGCGATATTTCATTGTTCTGTTTTAGAAATCTCACAAGAATTCACAAAGTATTGTCAGATTTTGTAACAGAACGATGAAATCTCGTGATATTTCATTGTTCTGTTTTGAAATCTCACGAGAATTCACGAAGTATTGTCAGATTTTGTAAGAGAATGATGAAATCTCGCGATATTTCATCATTCTGTTACGGAATCTTGCGAGAATTCACAGAATATCGTGAGATTTTGCAACGGAACGATGAAATCTCGTGAGATTTTGTAAGTAGAAGTAAATAGATTGATACCACATTTTTAAATATCGATTCGTCATTGACATATAACAATATCGCAACATTTCAACGTATCGAAATTTTTCCCATCCCTATTTTTCAGCGTTTCAGAAAGGGATAACATAACTGCTATTTGCAATGACTGCTTATTTTTCTCAGCTTTGATATCGGTATCCATATCGGTTATCGGCGACATGAGTTTCAAGATATCGGCATATCGGATATCGGCCAAAATTCCAATATCATGCATCCCTATAAATAAGAACGGCTCACAACTGAGATCCGATTCTCATCATTTAAAAGAGCCGTTCAAAAGAACCGATTCGTTCATGAACGTCACATCTCTATGTGACTCGTCTGTGTGGCTTTCAGTTTGCTGGCTGGCGGCCGTGTGTGCTACCTGGGCTGGGGTTCCCTGTCTTTACTGGGCCTTATTGATGCCAGTGAATGCAACCCCACCTTTGGAGCAGGTGAGTGGAGTCAATCAAACCAGCACCACCTCATCTCTGCCCAGTGATTACTCCAAACAATCATTGTCTCCTTTCGTTTTAGACTATGAGGATGTTCGAGGCTTCATCAGCGGTGGATACAAAGAGCTGAACAACAATGAAGGTCCTTTAACTTCTCTGGTATGTAAATGGGAACAATAATGTTTGCTTAAGAAAAACAGCAGCCATTAGAGAAAACAAAGAAGTAATTAATTTTTACATCTAAGTTCACAGATTTGAGAAGTCACTTGCAGAAAGGCTGCCAGCACTTCTATAGCATAGAGATTTCTGCACTGGCTTGTCTTTACGTCCATTAGAATCTCATTAAAATGACTCAAATCCAGTAAAATCCAATTATGACATCTACTGTTTGCTTGTAATTCAGCATGTAAGGAGACATTTGGTAGATAAACCCAGATGAGGGATTAGAATAAATACATTATATTATTATTTTTAACCACAATTAAAATGCAATGTTTTGTTTCAGTAAAGCATAATTTTGTAAATTTTTATTTGTTATTAGTTTCTTTAGTTTCCTGTTATTTGAATTACTATTGGACATCCAGAAGGAAAGTTACGAGCCAGCAGCAGCAGACAGAGCTACTGGTGGGATGCTGGAGGCGGCAGCGTGAAGATTTTCTTTTCCAACCAGCCAACCCTGTTACAGACACTGTTCAGAAAATAAAAAAAAAAAAACATTAATGGTAGCCAATATGTGTATTACTGGCAGACTGTTTAACATCTTTCTGTGTAAATATTTCATGTTACAATGTGGAAACCTGCGACTTATTTACGATTGTGTGACTTGTATATGTACAAATCTCATTTTCTGCTCCATAGTCCGGAAACATGTAATATAATATAATATAATATAATATAATAACTGAAAAAAGCTGATGGAACGAAGCGCTGCTATACCATTGGAGGAAATTTCCATATGATGAATGGATGACAGAAACAAAGTAAAGTCCATCCATCCATTTTTTTTTCCCATTTTTTACACTCGTATCCACAAATACAGCCGTAAGAGACCAACTTCAGCTTTACCTATGTTTTTTTTTCCTTCGCCATCTGCTGGGGGTGGGGGGCGCGGGCCCCTTTGTAACTGTGGGCCTGGGGCAGCATCACCCTCCGCCCCCCGCCTGCTCTGCTACAGCCCGTGACGTTGCATTTTTGCAGTTTAAAAACAGTTTATGTGACTTTCTTAACAAATTGTGATCATTTCCTGCTTTGCCTACATCAGTTATATTAAAGGTACAGTATGTAAGTATCGCTGACATCTAGTGGTAAAGATGAGTATGTGAAAGAAATCTCATATCGCACCAAGTAGATATAAATGACTCATTCTAAGAAAATAAATACGTAACACTTACTCCAATGCAGCGATTACACATCAGTTGAAACAGTTTTAAATTACATATCACATTTTTCTGCCATTTACCTTTGATTTTTTTACACACTGTACCTTTAAAGACACACAAGGCAACTTTTAGACCTGAAAAATAAGTTTCTGACTCGTTTTGATGTCACACCAACATTCTTTATGTACATTTCCGAGCCGTCGCTGCCCAGCGGCGTCCCGAGGCTCAGAAACAGCACTACGTAAGTTTTGTATCCGGGACGCGGCCGTAGCAACCGGATTTGAACCAGACATGAACACAGCGTGTGTTTTGAACGCGCATCATGTTGGATTCGGCAAAGAAACAAAAGGAAAAAGAAAGAGAGGAAGGGACGGAACAAGAGTTAAGATAAGACTGTCTTTTACTGGCTGGAGTGAATTACACTACAGGTACGATGCAAGATGGATGCTAGTTTAGCCGTCGATAGGCTAAACTGCTGAGAAAACTGCCCAAAGTTACCTTGTGGGTCTTTTAATCCAGAAATCCAATTAACACGTATTATCTCTGTAAATGTTGCAAAGTTTAAAAACCAGTTTCCTGTGAACATGTTTCTCCTTAAGGGTCCTAAGTTTTGCGTAGCTCATGAGGATTTTCTGCATCACGTCCTGCCCTGTTTGACGGACAGGGACACCGTTCTGCTCATCTACTCACACTCAGGTGAGACAAGCTTGTCTTTGTGTTTTCATTAGAGATGCACGACATCGGACATCGGCCACCCACCGATATCTAACCGATATTTAACCGATTAGCTGTTTCTAAAGTCTAAAAAAAACAACAACTTCTTCCTCTTCTTCTTTCTCAAAAACTTCTTTTTTACAGACTTTAAAACTTCTAGGGGTGGGAAAAAATATCAATACACTGAAATATCAAGATATTTATGCTATTCATGCTGATTATGATATGCTGATGTCAAATTGACATTTAAAAACGTGGTATCGATCTATTTTACTAACGAAATCTAACGATATTTTATGGTTATATTTAACCAGCCCGCTGTTTCTAAAGTCTAAAAGAAAACAAAAACTTCTTCTTCTTCTTTTTCTTCTTAAAAAACTTATTTTTTATTTCGATACACTGAAATATCACAATATTTTCATATGATGATATCATATTGACATTTAAAAATGCGGTATTGATCTATTTTACTAACGAAATCTTGCAATATTTCATTGTTCTGTTACAAAATCTCACGAGAAGTCACAAAAATCGTGATATTTTTATTTTCTGATAACTCATTTTCGAATGTTAATATGATATTGATCTATTTTACTAGAGAAATTTCGTGATATTTCATCGTTGTGTTACAAAATCTCACGAGAAATCACAAAAATTTTGTGATATTTTTATTTTCTGATAACGCATTTTCAAATGTTAATATATTGATCTATTTTACTAGAGAAATCTTGTGATATTTCATCGTTGTGTTACAAAATCTTGCGAGAATTCACGAAATATCATGAGATTTTGTAACAGAACAATTAAATCTTGCGTGATTTTGTAAGTAAAATACATCGATACCCCCTTTTTAAATATCGATTTGTTATTGCCATATGAAAATATCACGATATTTCAGTGTATTTATATTTTTTCCACCCATCCAAAGTGTCAGAAACAGATAACAAAACTGCTATTTGCAATGATTGCTTTTCTTTTTTTTTTCAGCTTTTATATTGGTATCGATATCAGTTATCAGCCACATGAGTTTTAAAATATTAGTATATCGGATATCGGCCAAAATTCCAATATCGTGCATCCCTAGTTTTCATGTTCCCCCGATCGGGTTTGTTTTAACTGTTAACCTCTGCAGACGATGTCGATGAAGTGTCGAATTTGGCACAAAAAGTGAGGAAGAGGACGGTGAAGCTGCACGCCGTTTACCACCAGTCCGACGGAGACGCGGCAGCAGCTGAACAAGTAAACGTCCAATCCGCTCACCTCTCCGACATTTATTTATCCAGCTATCTATCCAGTATTCTCTCTGTTCTTTGCAGGATGAAATCAATAAGCTGTGCTCATCCACACTCAACTTCACTTGGTCTTCAGGAATTCCTGCTTCAGGAAATTCCCTGCACCTGGTAAAGCAAATGGACACATACGTATCCGTACAACTCACTCGAGCTGCCTCGTTAACTCCTTTTATTCTTGGTCTGCCGCTTTCATGTAACAAACCTTGCAGAGCGTAACTAAGAAAATCGATATCTTCTTCCGTCAGCAGTGGGAGCTGTCCACCAAGCTGGTGCTGAACGCTGTGAGTACTGGAGCTCACATCTTAAAGGGGAAGATATTCCAGAACCACATGATCGACCTGCAGGTGACCAACAGCAAACTCTACCGCAGAGCCACACGTTTACTCCAGGTATCTAAAATATTCCCCTGCTTTAGTTCCCCTACTGACAGCACCATGCTAGCTTTATTTATAAAGCACTTAAAAATATAATAAAAATGCTCAAAATGGATTGAAACATCAGGCATATGTATTAACATGACATAAAAATTAAAATCCAACATAATAAGATCAATTAAAGCAAATTAAAGAAACCAAGCTTGCTGAGGTTGAAAGCCAAAGAATAAAAAATGGTTTTAAGATGAGTTTTAAACAATTTGGTACCAAAAATGTTGTAACTCTGCGTAAAATCTAAATAAAAAATTGCACAATCTTCATATTTTATTCTTAATAGAACATAAACATCATTTCAGATGAGACATTTTACCATTTTATGGAAAATATGAGTTCATTTTGAATCTGATGGTAGCAACACATCTGTAAAAAGTTAGAACAGGAGCCAAAAAAAAAAAAAAAAAGGCTGGAAAAATGATAATTGTAAGGGATTTTAATTGGCAACAGGTCAGTACCATGACTGGGTATAATCTTAGATGGAAAGATGGACGGAGGTTCACTTATCTGAGACAAACTGGCTCTAAAAGTTGTGGAGCAAGTTCAGAAAAATGTTCCTCAATCATCAAAATACCCAAAGACTTTGAAGGAATCTCTGTGTGTAGGGATGCACGATTTTGGAATTTTGGCTGATATCCAATATACCGATATTTTAAAACTCATGTGGCTGATAACCGATATTGATACCGATATAAAAGCTGGAAAAAAAATAAGCAGTCATTGTAAATAGCAGCTTCTGACACTTTGGATCGGTGGAAAAAATATCAGCACACTGAAATATGGTGATATTTTCATATTGCAATATCAAATCGATATTTAAAAACAGGGTATCGATGTATTTTACTTATAAAATCTCACAAGATTTAATCGTTCTGTTACAAAATCTCACGATATTTCATGAATTCTCACAAGATTTTGTAACAGAACGATGAAATATCGTGAGATTTCGTCAGCAAAATAGATCGATGCCGCATTTTAAAATATCAATATGATATCAGCTTATGAAAATATCAAAATGTTTGTGAATTATCGCGAGAATTTGTAACGGAACGATGAAATGTTGCGAGATTTCATTAGTAAAATAGACCGATACTGTGTTTTTAAATGTCAATATGATATCAGCATATGAAATTTTGCGATATTTTAGTGTATCAATATTTTTTCCCCACCCCTACTTTTTAGAAGTTTTAAAGTCTGTAAAAAAAGAAGTTTTTGAAGATGATTTTTTTTTTATTTTTAGACTTTAGAAACAGCGGGCTGATCGGTTAAATATCTGTTAAATATAGGTGGGGTGGCTGATGTCAGATATTCAGTTTTAAGGCCGATATAGGCCGATACTGATAGGGGCCGATTATTGGATGCTGGTGATCTTTTGCATCAAGATCACATAAATGTACAGGAAGGTAAGTTGAAGTTAACTTGCCATCATTGCAGAAGCTGTCCGGTCGTCCAGAGTCACGGTGTGAGGAGGCTCTTCTGAAGGCTGTGTATCAACAGGACAAGCTAACGGATGACATCACTTCCTGTGACATCACCAAACATACTGGTGCTGCAGGGAGGAGGAGGAAGGTGAGGAAGCACTGAGCTGCAGCGAATCACACGTATGAATGCTGACGGATGTTTGTATCAAATGTTCTCTCTGTTCAGGTGGTCCCGTTGGCTTTGGTCTGTTTGCTGACTGGTTGCTCTGTAAAGGGGGCGGAGTCTCACCTGGAGCAGAAGCCAATAGTTCGGGAGGCCGTGGAGGTGTGGTTGTCATAAGTGATGTCATCATCAGACTCCACTCATGAAAACAATCTATAAATAAATTATAACGAGGGATGCACGATATAATCGGCCCCCTATTGGCATCGGCCTAAATCGGCCTTAAAACTGAGTATCGGACCTCCACCACCCCACCGATATCAAACTGATATTTAACTGATCAGCCTGCCGTTTCTAAAGTCTTTTTTTTTTTTTTTAAGAAAAAAAAACTTCTTTTTAAAAAACGTCTTTTTTCCAGAGTAAAATTTCTAAAGACTAGGGGTGGGAAAAAATATTGATACACTGAAATATCACGATATTTTCATATACTAATACCATATTGACATTTAAAGACGTGGTATCGATCTATTTTACTAATGAAATCTTGGGATATTTGATTGTTCTGTTACAAAATCTCACGAGAAGTCACAAAAATTTGCAATATTTACATAATCTGATATCATTGACATTTAAAAACGCAGTATCCATCTATTTTCTCACGAAATCTCGCTATATTTTGTCGTTTATTTACAAAATCTCACAGGAATTCGCTAAATAACGAGAGATTTTTTAACAATGATGAAATCTCATAAGATTTTGTAAGTAAAATAGATAGATGCCATGTTTTTAATTATCGATTAGATATCGGCATATGAAAAATACTGCGATATTTCAGTGTATTAATATTTTTTCCCACCCCTATTTTTTAAAGTGTAAAACTGCTATTTGCAATGAATGCTTATTTTTGGGGGTTGAATATCGTTATCTATATCGGTTATCGGCCACATGAGTTTTAAAATATCGGCATGTCGGATATCGGCTGAAATTCCAATATTGTGCATCCCTAATTGCATAATAAAATAAAATTTTATGTTTGTTAGTAGGTGAACGGCCTGCATTTTGGGTTGTAGAACAGGCTGCACAGCTGTTATAGCATCTACACGTTATGTTATTTTTGGCATAAAAAATGTTGAACATATTTAGATAAACAGCAAACTTCCTTTACTCAAAATTGGCAGATTCTAATTTAGTTTTAAGCTTATAACTATTATGACTTAATTAAATGTTCGCTGTACCTTCAATGAGCTGTGTGGCTGACTTAGAAGATGGAAAACTTGACAAGAAATGCTATAAAAGACGTCAGCAGCATGACGAACATGGATGCCTCAGAAGATCCAACTGATGAACATTAATATGAGGTGAACAGAAGCCGACACTTCCTGACAGCATCTCTGTACCAGAGTCAACTGCATCAGTTCAAGATGAATTTATTGGTGTGATTAATAGAAAACAATCAAAAACATAAGATTAAAAACATCCTTCACAGGGAAATGGAGAAGGTAAAATAGTTGTGATGATGCTTAGAAATCGGTATCAATTTATAAAAAAAAGTATCAGGTAAATTGTTTCGCATCGACATAAATAAACATCAGCCCTCCCTATCTTCAGGCAAATTGTTTATTATAAATAAACATCAGCAACATATTTTCTACAGATCTTCAGGAGCCTCCAGGTGTCTGATGGAGGCTGGTCTGGTTTTCTGGTCAATAATTCTCACTCTGATGCTTCAACATGAATTTATGAAGCTCTTTTAGATCCTGGAGCTCATTAGAGTTGGATTTCTTTGTTATTATTACTATTAAATAACTTCTAGAGCACATTAGATAATAGAAAGAACACTATTTAGATCAGTTGTAGATCCGTTTATATCTGTATTATGGCAGTGAAGGAGGCAGAATGAATGGGCCTCTATATGAGACATTATCTGCAGCAAATGTCCTTAATTTCAACAATACACTGTAAAAACTCAAATCTTAGCAAGTATATTTTTCTAATTTCTAATCAAAATATCTCATCACACTCAAAATACGACAAAATCGTCTAAAGAGAAACATTTCAGTGAGATATAGTAACTGGTTTTAAGACAAATGCATCTTATTTCAAGAAATCTTATAAGAAAATTTGATTTTTTTGCTTATTACAAGCACAAAAAAAAAAGTAAAACTTATTTCAAGAGTTGCCAAGGTTTTTTTTGCATGCAGTAAGCAGTTCAGTTCAAACACAACAGTTTGTTTATTAATAGAAACAATCGTTTATGTACAAACTGGTTTAAATGTAGGAGTTTTTGGTAAAAGGTTTAGTTTCGCTCCTCAAACTTCCCGACAGCGAGGACACAGTTCGCATCGTCCCGCTCCTCGACTCCGAAACGGCCGACAAGCTGGACCTCGACACGCGGGACTCGGATCTGGATCCAGATCTGGATGATCTGGACGATCCTGCGGACCCACCGGATAGGGGGGTCTGGCCGGTCGCCGACGACCTCCCTGACCTGGCCGAGCGCCCGGATCTGGACGTGCGCTCGGATTGGGCGGAGATGGAGGAGACGTCCGAGCCGCCGGATCTGGACGACAGCTCGGAGATGGAGGACAGTTTGGTTTTGGAGGTGATCTCTGAAACCGTAGACAGGGCTGTGGTGGACTTGTTCGGTTCTGGATCGGGCTGTGCCTGGATGGTGATCACCCTGGTAACAGACAGATTTATCAGGGAGGAACAGACAACGTCACATCGTTGATAATAGGGGATTTTCACGCTTACCGGAACTTCCCGGTATTTGGACACTTCCTCTTCCGGGCCATTTTAACATCAGCTGTTCCTGCTCTGTTATACTGTTTAAATCGGATAAACTCCAAACATACTTAAGTTTTCATTCTAGACTGAAGTGATACTGGATCAAAAGCTGGATCAAAGCGATCGATTCGCCGCGGTGAAGGGCCGAACTTTATAATAAAACACACGTTTGTTTGTCGCTGGTGGGGCACAACACCGGCACTTCACAGCATGCTAGCATTAGCCAGCTAGCGTTTACCGACGTGCTTAACTTTGTGCGTCTTAAAACACACAAACATCTGAAAATCGTGTCTGTACCCCCCCGTTTCCAGTGGAACAACTGGGGACTGCCAAGAAAGGAGACGCTTTCAGATGCTTGTGTGTTTCCAGCCGCACAAAGTCAGGCACGTCATCGAGCTGGCTAATGCTAACCTGCTAACACGACTGCGCAGTCTGCCGGCCACAAACAAACGTGTGTCGTTTTATTATAAAGTTCGGTCCTTCACCGCGGCGAATCGGTCGTTTTGATCCACTTCTTCCTTAGCATCACTTCAGTCTGGAATGAAAACTTGGCATTGGCGTTTATCCGATTTACTAAGTTTAACAGAGTAGTAGCTGGCGGACTACTGTTAGCAGGTTAGCATTAGCCAGCTTGATGACGTGCCTAACTTTGTGCGGCTGAAAACACACAAGCATCTGAAAGCGTCTCCTTTCTTGGCAGTCCCCAGTTGTTCCACTGGAAACGGGGAGGTACAGACCCGATTTTCAGATGTTTGTGTGTTTTAAGACGCACAATGTTAAGCACGTCGGTAAACGCTAGCTGGCTAATGCTAGCATGCTTTGAAGTGCCGGTGTTGTGCCCCACCGGCGACAAACAAACGTGTGTTTTATTATAAAGTTCGGCCCTTCACCGCGGCAAATCGATCGCTTTGATCCAGCTTTTGATCCAGTATCACTTCAGTCTGGAATGAAAACTTAAGTATGTTTGGAGTTTATACGATTTAAACAGTATAACAGAGCAGGAACGGCTGTTGTTAACATGGCCCGGAAGAGGAAGTGTCCAAATACCGGGAACTTCCGGTAAGCGTGATAATCCCCTATTAGTGAACAATTTTTCTCCTGAAATGGTCAAATATTCAACTCATCGTTTTTAGAAAATTACTTAAATTACTAAATATCTCCTGAAGGAATTCAAGTTGCACCAAAACTGTCTGGGGGAGTAAATGAACAGATTTCATGCTAGAAAATTGATCCAGGTTTTAAAAAACTAAACTTTCCCTTTAAGGCTGAATCATCATGACTCTGGTCTCTGTTAATGTAACCAGGGAAGTTTCTTAAAAGTTTAACCCTTGTTCTTCTTGAAAACCTGAGCGATAACATCTGCAGCCTGTTAAAACGCCTCAGGGCTAACAGAGCTCGTCTTGTTATTTATTCACCCACGCTGACGCGTCGTAACATGTGCACTCACGTCGCCTCTCCTCCGCACAGCGGTTTACACACCGACCACAGATGGAAGAAACCACCGGCCGTGTGAAAGGCCGAGCCCACCCAACCGAGGAACAGCGGGGTGCCCAGGTCAAACCTGTTAATATTAAACAGGAACATTTCAATACAGAGAAAAATGTTCCACAGGTAGATAAAGGTGTTAACGTACTTTAGTCCTGTAAAATCAGGGTTGAAGAACTCTATGGACACGAACTGAGCATAGACAGCATAACCAGCTGTGGACAGCGTACCTGCAGAGAGTCCAGGAAGAAGGTTAGACTGAACTCTGCACACTGATGACTGCACATGTTGGACTAAATCTACACCCATTATATACAGAATAAACCCCATTTATCCTCCTTATTTATGGAGATTCTGACAGTTTTTCAAACTTACATTTAGAATATTTATCATAAAAACAAAGTTGGGCTATTACTATTTAAAATATGCAAGGTGAGCGGGATTAAACCATTTTTGAGGGATCAGGTTGCTGTATTTTTGTTGTGAAATTATTGCATTTCAATAAATTACATTATCATTTTTATACTTTTCAAGTTTTGTAAAGAGAGAAACAACTGTTACAGTCCTCAAAATTATTCACACCCTTCTATAAAAGAAGAAAAAAATCAGCTGTTAATTAAATAAGTTGAAATTGACAAAAGTAATAATAAATAAAAATTCTATGAAAATAATGAAATTGATTTTGAATTGTGGTTCAATAGAAATATTAAAACAAACACACACAAAAAAAAACAAGTAAACAAGAATGATGGGGCCCCGAAGCTAAAATTTTGTCATTGCAATCAGGTGTTTTCTGTCACGTCCAATCAGACGTCTGCACCTGTTGACGGGTATGTTGGTCCATGTTCATGGGAAAGGTGCTTTAATGTGTCTGGGACATTTTTGTTTGGTTGTTTTTAAAAAAAAATATTTCCAACCTCCATTCATCAGCATTTTTTATTTCACTAAATTATAATTTTGTGAATTTTTATTTATGATCAATTTCCTTAGTTTCCAATTTTTTAAATTACTATTGCAAATGTTACCTTTTACTTAATTGGAGGGTATGAATAATTTTAAGGAGTGTACATAAAAAATATCGTGTTATTTCTGTGTCACATTTAAATTTGTTTGATGATCTGAAACATAAATTGTGACAAACATACAAAAAAATAAGAATTCAGGAAGGTGGTAAACACTTTTTCACACAACTGTAAATGTTAAATATACATACCCCATAAATTTGTACGAAAGATAAAACAAAATGTATTTAAGAATTTTTAGAAAACATTTTTTTTCATTATCTAATTAATTTATTTAAAAAAATTTATATAAACTGTCAAATTTTACTTTTTTGACTTTTTTTTAAAGATGATTTAAGATGATGATAAGATGATTTTAAGATGATTAACAAAAAAATCGAAAATATATATTGTCAAAGCATAAATCCACTAGATTTTGGATTTTTTTTAAAAACTGAATTAATAAGGATTTTATTATGATTGAGTAAATGCAGACAAACTAAATGTAAAATGTAGAATTTTTTAAGATTTCCCCTGAATTTTTTAATTCTGAAGAATTTTTTCATCATCTAATAAATTTATTTAAAAGATGTTAATAAATCATTTTATAAATTTATTTAGCTCCATAAAAAGGTTATTTTAATTCATCTGATGAATAAAACTAGTTCTTTTTAGAAGACAATCTAAAAAAAATCAGGAAATTATATATATATACATATATATATATATAAGATTTTAGAAGTTTTTATAAATCATTTAATGATTTAAGAATGTTTTAATGATTTTATTAATTCAGACAAACTTAATATGAAATATGTAGTTTTTGTGAAATCATCCTATAAACCTGTAAAAAAGATGAAAACAAAACATGTCTAAGAATTTTTTGAAAAAATTTTTTTGCATTATCTAATAACTTTATTTAAAAAATGTTAGTAAACTTTCAAGTAAATTTTACATTGAAAATTACTTTCAGCTCCTTAAGAATAAAACTGACTTTAAAAAAAATCAAAAATAAATCTTTTTTAAAACATGCATTTACTAGATTTTAGAGTTTTTTAATGGTGTAAAAATCTTGATTTATTGTGATTCAGTAAATGCAGACAAACTGTTTGGAAAATATGCAATTTTGTGAAATTTTCTCCAAATTTAAAAGAACAGATAAAGGAAAATCCAAGAATTTTTAGAATTTTTTAAATATCTAATAAATGTATTTAAAAGATGTTAATAAATCATCTAATACGTATATTTACTACACAAAAATATTATTTAAAAGCCCCTAATGAATAAAACCAGATCTTTTAAGAAGTAGTAAACAAATCAGTAAACGATATTTTTTTTAAAAATCTGCAAGATTTTAGAATTTTTATAAATCATTTAATGATTTTAGAATTTTTTAAATAATTTTGATTCAGACAAGCTAAATATAAAAAATTAATTTTTTGTGAAATATTAACATAAATTAATTAAAAAAAAAAGATCAAACAAAACATGTCTATGAATTTCTAGAATTCTATTTTCATTATCTAATAAATTTATTTAAAAATGTAAAATTATCTAATAAATTTGACATTGGAAATACCTTTCAATTATGAATAAAACATATCTAGAAAATTATATATTTAAAAATTTTTGTAGATTTTAGAAGTTTTATAAATCATTAAATGATTTTCAAAGTTTTTAATAATTTTATTAATTTAGACAAATGACATATAAAATATACAATTTGTCAAATAATCGCACAAATTAATAAAAAATGATGAACCAAAAAATGTCCAAGAAGTTCTTGAAAAATTTTTTCATTATTAAAAAATGTATTTAAAAATCAAATTACTAAATAAATTTACACAGGAAATTACTTTCAATTATGAATAAAATGGACTTTAAAAAAAAGATCATCAAAAAATTACTCTAAAAAAATTATATATTTTTAAAGAAAATTACTAGATTTTAGAAGTTTTATAAATCATTTAGTTATTTTTGATTTTTTAATGATTTAATGAATTCAGACAAACTGAATGAAAAATATGTTTTTCTAAAATTGGATCAGAAAGATTTTTGCTTTTTCAGCTGGAGGAAATTTTCTTAGAATTGTGTAAAGTAAAATTTCTTATACATCAGAATTTTCTGCAACTTTAACGTCCCAGATGAGTTTCCAGCTAATTGAAAAAGAATACAGATAAATGTAATTACTCTGATTAAATTAGACATTTACCGCTGATGATGTGGCACAGTCCACCCGAGTAGATCTTCCTGTGCTTGGACCGGTCTTTACCACCGATGTAGGTGCACTCCATGCCGAGCAGGCTGAGAATAAATCCCAGCATGCCGAGGGAAAGCGCCGCCATCAGCAGACCTCGCACTATCTGGATGTGGCCTGGAGTCGCACACAAGGACAGAGATTCTGTAGAACCTGCGAGTCAGACGTGGACGCAGTAACGATGTTCACGTACCCTCCACAGACCAGAGCACGGGGAAGTCGTAGCAGTTGCTGACGGCGGTCGAGTCCGTAAAGCAGGATCTCCACAGGCTGGACCAGTACCAGGCCACGGTGATGATGGACGAGCCCCCCTGACCTCCGATGGAGGAGATTTTCCATCCTTCCATGGCCATGGTGCAGGCCACAAAGATCCAGCCCAGCACCGTCATCAGGAATCCCCAGATCTGGACCACTCGGATCTTCATCCCCGGACCTCTGTGAGCGGCTTCTTGCAGATTTCAGACCCCCAAGCAACCGTTGCCCCAAATCTCTGTCCTTCTGGTTTCTTCTGATTCGTCCCATGAAGACGTGGAGTCCGTGGTCCGCAGCAGGTCTCTGCAGACAAGTGGACCAGTCCCCAGGTGTGGACGGTGGTTTTCCAGGTGTGTCTGTTGATGTGGCTGAGAGACGACAGTCAGACTTGTTCCCACGAGTCACAGATCTGAATCTGCGCTGACAGTAAACATCCAGGCGAATCTCAGATTACTGCACTTACCCGTATTTACAGACCAGCATCTTCCTAACTCTCTTTTTCTTTCTTCCTTCCTTCCTTCCTTCCTTCCTTCCTTCCTTCCTTCTGTATGATTTCATTATATCATTGCAAATTAGGGATGCACGATATAATCTGCCCCCTATTGCTATCTGCCTTAAAACTGAGTATTGGACATCAGCCACTCCACCGATATTTAACCGATATTTAACCAATCAGCCCGCAGTTTCTAAAGTCTAAAAAAAAAAAAAAAAATCTTCTTCTTCAAAAACTTCTTTTTTTACAAACTTTAAAACTTCTATAGACTAGGGGTGGGAAAAAACATTTCGATTCACTGAAATATCGCTATCTTTTCATATGCTGATATTATATTGCCATTTAAAAACGCGGTCTCGATCGATTTTACAAACAAAATCTTGCAATATTTCATCGTTCTGTTATGAAATCTTGTGAAAATTCACAAAATATTGTGATATTTTGTAACAGAATGATGAAATATCATGAGATTTTTTTTAGTAAAATACATCGATACCACGTTTTTAAATGTCAATATGATAGCATATGAAAATATCGCAAAACTTTTGTGAAATCTGGCAAGATTTTGTAAAGGAATGATGAAATATCGCAAGTTTTCATTTGTAAAGTAGATCAATACCACATTTTTAAATGTCAGTATGATATCAGCATATGAAAATATCTCAAAATTTTTGTGAACTCTGGCAAGATTTCGTAAAGGAATGATGAAATATCGCAAGTTTTCATTTGTAAAGTAGATCGATACCACATTTTAAATGTTAATATAATATCAGCATATGAAAATATCGCAAAATTTTTGTAAATTCTGGCAAGATTTCGTAAAGGAATGATGAAATATCACAGTTTTCATTTGTAAAGTAGATCGATACCACATTTTAAATGTTAATATAATATCAGCATATGAAAATATCGCAAAATTTTTGTAAATTCTGGCAAGATTTCGTAACGGAATGATGAAATATCGCAAGTTTTCATTTGTAAAGTAGATCAATACCATTTTTAAATGTCAGTATGATATCAGCAAATGAAAATATCGCAAAATTTTTGTGAATTCTGGCAAGATTTCGTAACAATGATGAAATATCGCAAGATTTCATTTGTAAAGTAGATCGATACCGCATTTTTAAATGTCAATATGATATCAGCATATGAAAATATCGCAAAATTTTTGTGAATTCTGGCAAGATTTCGTAACAGAATGATGAAATATCGCAAGATTTCATTTGTAAAGTAGATCGATACCGCATTTTTAAATGTCAGTATGATATCAGCATATGAAAATATCGCAAAATGTTTGTGAATTCTGGCAAGATTTCGTAACAATGATGAAATATCGCAAGATTTCATTTGTAAAGTAGATCGATACCACGTTTTTAAATGTCAGTATGATATTAGCATATGAAAATATCGCAAAATTTTGGTGAATTCTGGCAAGACTTCGTAACAGAATGATGAAATATCGCAAGATTTCATTTGTAAAGTAGATCGATACCGCATTTTTAAATGTCAGTATGATATCAGCATATGAAAATATTGCAGAATTTTTGTGAATTCTGGCAAGATTTCGTAACAATGATGAAATATCGCAAGATTTCATTTGTAAAGTAGATCGATACCGCGTTTTTAAATGTCAATATGATATCAGCATATGAAAATATCGCAAAATTTTTGTAAATTCTGGCAAGATTTTGTAACAGAATGATGAAATATCGCAAGATTTCATTTGTAAAGTAGATCAATACAACATTTTTAAATGTCAATATGATATCAGCATATGAAAATGTCGCAAAATTTTTGTAAATTCTGGCAAGATTTCGTAACTATGATGAAATATCGCAAGATTTCATTTGTAAAGTAGATCGATACCACGTTTTTAGATGTCAGTATGATATCAGCATATGAAAATATCGCAAAATTTTGGTGAATTCTGGCAAGATTTCGTAACAGAATGATGAAATATCGCAAGATTTCATTTGTAAAGTAGATCGATACCGCATTTTTAAATGTCAGTATGATATCAGCATATGAAAATATCGCAAAATTTTTGTGAATTCTGGCAAGATTTCGTAACAATGATGAAATATCGCAAGATTTCATTTGTAAAGTAGATCGATACCGCGTTTTTAAATGTCAATATGATATCAGCATATGAAAATATCGCAAAATTTTTGTAAATTCTGGCAAGATTTCGTAAAGAATGATGAAATATCGCAAGATTTCATTTGTAAAGTAGATCAATACAACATTTTTAAATGTCAATATGATATCAGCATATGAAAATGTCGCAAAATTTTTGTAAATTCTGGCAAGATTTCGTAACAATGATGAAATATCGCAAGATTTCATTTGTAAAGTAGATCGATACCACGTTTTTAGATGTCAGTATGATATCAGCATATGAAAATATCGCAAAATTTTTGTGAATTCTGGCAAGATTTCGTAACAGAATGATGAAATATCGCAAGATTTCATTTGTAAAGTAGATCGATACCGCATTTTTAAATGTCAATATGATATCAGCATATGAAAATATCGCAAAATTTTTGTAAATTCTGGCAAGATTTTGTAACAGAATGATGAAATATCGCAAGATTTCATTTGTAAAGTAGATCAATACAACATTTTTAAATGTCAATATGATATCAGCATATGAAAATGTCGCAAAATTTTTGTAAATTCTGGCAAGATTTCGTAACAGAATGATGAAATATCGCAAGATTTCATTTGTAAAGTAGATCGATACCGCATTTTTAAATGTCAGTATGATATCAGCATATGAAAATATCGCAAAATTTTTGGTGAATTCTGGCAAGATTTCGTAACAATGATGAAATATCGCAAGATTTCATTTGTAAAGTAGATCGATACCGCGTTTTTAAATGTCAATATGATATCAGCATATGAAAATATCGCAAAATTTTTGTAAATTCTGGCAAGATTTCGTAACAGAATGATGAAATATCGCAAGATTTCATTTGTTAAGTAGATCAATAAAACATTTTTAAATGTCAATATGATAGCATATGAAAATGTCGCAAAATTTTTGTAAATTCTGGCAAGATTTCGTAACAGAATGATGAAATATCGCAAGATTTCATTTGTAAAGTAGATCGATACCACATTTTTAAATGTCAGTATGATATTAGCATATGAAAATATCGCAAAATTTTGGTGAATTCTGGCAAGATTTCATAACAGAATGATGAAATATCACAAGATTTCATTTGTAAAGTAGATCGATACGACATTTTTAAATGTCAGTATGATATCAGCATATGAAAATATCGCAAAATTTTGGTGAATTCTGGCAAGATTTCGTAAAAGAATGATGAAATATCGCAAGATTTCATTTGTAAAGTAGATCGATACCGCATTTTTAAAAGTCAGTATGATATCAGCATATGAAAATATTGCAACAGTTCAGTGTATCAATATTTTTTTCCACCCCTAGTCATTTGAGGTTTTAAAGTCTGTAAAAAATAAGTTTTTGAAGAAGAAGTTGGGTTTTTTGCGGGGGGGGGGGGGGGGGTGGTTAGACTTAAGAAACAGCAGGCTGATCATTTAAATATCGGTTAAATATCGATGGTCCCATACTCAGTTTTAAGGCCGATATAGACCGATACCGATAGGGGACCTCTCCGAAACAAGTAAATAATTACTTCTTATCTGTTTTACCACAAGAAAGTACCAACATAGTTGTGAATTCCTTGTCCTGTGTTGAAGTACCAGGAGAATAATCTGTAAAACAAACAGAAAAAAGCTCAAAAAGATACTTTTTTATTATCCTGACAAGCACAATGTCATCGATCAGGAGTAGAAATGTATATCATATCTCAGTTTTTATAATGAAATGAGTAAAATTGTCCGTATTTCGATATAAAGAGCGTCTTCCTGACCTTTACATGTTCCATGAAATATGTAATAACACTGAGCTGACTCTGCCTCAGGCTCTAAGCTGCTGGTTATTAGTAATTTTAGCAGGACCTCCCTGTGGCGGCTCATAATTACAACATAGCGTCTTTGTCCCGTTCTAATGAGAGCTAAATCTGAGGTAATGAGAGTTCCTGGGAGTGATGATTTTCTTCTAGAGGGGATGAAAGAGCTCCTCTTCGCTCCTCTTATGACAAAGTTATTGGTCGTGATGTTGAAAATGATGAACTGGTAAGAAGGGAGTGGGTGGCAGTGGGGGGGGCTTGGGCGGAGGACCCGGGTTCGAGTCCCCGACACGACTCCTAGGTTAAACACTGTGGATCCCTGAGCAAGGTCCTTAACCCTCCAAATGCTCCCCGGGCGCTTTAAGTAGCAGCCCTCTGCTCTCTGATACTCAGTACAGAGATGGGTGAAATGCAGAGCCTAATTTCCCCTCGGGGATCATACAAGTATAACAAAAAAAAAAAAAAAAAAAAAAAAAAAAAACCTCCGAACTGATTTACTAGCATGAAATATAAAAATGAGCAAACGGTTAAAAAAAATGAACAAATGAATAAATAAATGTGGTTCATCAACATCTCACATTATGAAAAGTGATTATAAAGTTTTCAAAGACTCTGAAAACACTGAAAATATAGACTTTTTATATAATTTCCCTCATCAAAAAGTAGTTTATTCAAGTGTACTATGAGTATACTTATTTTATACTAAAACTTAGGCAGTTTACTTTTTATATACTACATTTTCATATACAGATAGTATACCTGGCTTATACTTAAAAGTATAAAGAAAATTCTAAGACTATTAATACTACAACTTACACTTATTTGTGCATTAGTATACTTTTATTTTCTTTCTGTCACAAAGTACTGATATTTACTAAGTACTATCCAAGTACAAAATAAGATCCCACAAGTATTTCAGCCTTTAGTATGCTGGTAATACATTTGCAAGAATATGCAAAGTAGAAAGAATAATAAAGTAATGTTAAAGTATATTGACTGTTAATTGCTAAGTATGCTTTTGTAGTAATTGGAATAATCCAACAGTATAATTAAGCATATTATCATCATAGTAAGAATATATTAAAAGTATAAAGTTTATATATTTTTAAGATACTAGAATATATCTTAATGCAGTTCTAATACAACTAAACTACACTTTAATTTGACTATCATTAAAAGAAGAAAAAAAAAAGTATTAAAGTATAAGTGTAAGTTGTAGTGTATGCTGGTAATATATTTGCAAGAATATGCTAATACTATAAAGTATATTGACTGTCAACTGCAAAGTATGCTTTTGTAGTAATTGGAATAAATATAGTATATTTAAGCATATTATTACCATAGAAGATGTTAAAAGTATAAAGTTTATATATTTTTAAGATACTAATAAATATTTTAATGCATTTTTAATGCAACTAAAGTACACTTTAATTTGACTAATATAAGTACTTTGTGACAGAAGTACTAAAGTACAGAAGTGTACTAAAGTACAAATGTTAGTATTAAAGTATAAGTGCAAGTTGTAGTATTAATGTACTTAGTTTTAGAATGTACACTTCTAAGTATAAGTCGAGTATTATTCTCTATACTATCCTTAATTAAGCATGTACATATAAAGTCATATACTTAACTGATACAAAATATACTTTAAATTGTTCCATTTTAGCACATAAAAGTACTAAATACACTTAAATTTGAACAATTGAAATAAAATTAAAATACATTTAGTACAAAATTAGCTCCAAAATAGCTTCAAGTTAACTAATCATAAACAAATTTAAATTCAGTGATGATTAGACTAGAGTATGTGAAATTTTACTACACTTGGCACCTTTGTTTTTCAGCTGAGTTTATTCATGCTGCGGATGTTAAAAGTTGGTTTTAATTTAGTTAAATAATTCAGTTTATTTGTTATGTGGAGTAGAAACTTGGTTCCAAAAGATTAGGAACGCCGTGTAAACTGTAAATAAAACCGGAGTTCAATCAGTCCCATGCGCACAGAGATTCCTTCTGATTCTCTGAATCTTCTGATTATATCCTACACTCTAGATGGTGAATCTCTGACCTCTGTCCATCTTTCCATCTGAGCTCTGCCTCTCTGAAATGCTCCTTTTATTCCCAGTTATGTTACTGGTCTGTTGCCAATTAAAGTCTCCTCCTACTATTATTTTTCCAGCCTTTTCTTGCTTCTGTTCCAACTTTTTCCAGACGTGTTGCTGTCATCGGATTCACAATCAGAGAGTATTTTCCATCAAATATGTTATTTATGTTCTACTGGGATTAGCGTCCCACCTTTTGGTGATGGTGGTTGTTTAGCTTGATGAATAATCCTGGAGATGCTTGTTTGTGGAGGCGAGGCAGAGGAAAGAACAGCGCCAGCTGGTCCGAGCATCTAACCTCTGGGCCAAGAAGTTTTGCATAACTCAGCCTGGGGTTCGTATTGATAATAATTCCTAGGTGGAGATGGATGGCTGGTCGGAAGGGAAACCTCCGGTCGGGCTGCCAGATCTTCGTAGCCATCTCTGGGGTCGTGTCGGTCAGACCAGCCAAGAGCAGGAAAACCAGAACATGCTTTTCTTGTCTGAAAACTGCTAATTAGTGCAACTTTTAAACATCTTTATTATGTAACAATAGAGCTTTAATCGCAGGAAATACTTGAATGTAGCTCAAACAGGAGGCATACTTGCAATAATAAATATTTGTTATGACAAAAAATATCAGAAAAGTGTTCAGTGTCCAGTTCTGACTCCAGACGGGAATTTAATGCGTGTCGATGTGCAGCAGCTTGTTGAAGGTGACCGCACAGTTTTCATGTTGTTTTGTGCCAAATCAAATTTCCTGCCTTGAAGGAAAAACAAGCTTATCTTCCCTAAGTTATTGACAGAAAAGAGCCAATAAGCTGTTACATTTGCAGAGCGATCTGGCCGCTAGAGCTCCTGCAGCATGTAAACTGTTATACAGATCATATTCTTCAGATATTTTACATGTAGGAGGCACGAGTTTATCAAAGTGAAGGCTGCGCTCAGCTTCTACATAGTTTCTAATTATCAAATGTGGAAAAATACAACAATAACGTGGTGGAAGGTGGAGTCCAGTTCTAAACGTAAGCATTTTTTCCAAACTGCCTCAGCTGCTCCCGTGGTTCTCTATTCGGGGTGCTGGACGGCTTGTGTTTGGTGGTCGTCTTCACAAATGTCGCTCCAGTATAAGAGTACTCACCTCTGCAAAAAACAAAAAACACAACAGGGTTTTTTCTATTTTATTTTATTTTATTTTATTTTATTTTATTTTATTTTATTTTATTTTATTTTATTTTATTTTATTTTATTTTGTTTTATATCTTTATATTATCAATCCAATCACTTTATTTTTATAGGACATTTAAACAACAGAAATTATGTGCTGCACAAAAATAAAATTCCAAGAAGAAAATTTAATAAAATCACAATGACAAAACAGAATATATAAAAACATAAAATATTTGTATACATAAATGAATAAATAAAACAAAATAAAAGAACACAGAGGACCACGCAACTCAGGCAGCTTCATGTTTTGGCTGGTCCTGCAATTATACAATTATCTTGTTAATTCAGAAAAGAACTGTTTTTTTATTTTTATTTATTTCTATGATTTTGTTTATTAAGAATAATGGAACTTTAAAAAAATATCCTGCACATTCAGAAAAACAACATTTTTATTTATTTATTTTAATTATCTTATTAATTCCAAAGAAGGAATGCTTTTATTTATTTATTTATTTTTTTTTTTGGGGGGGGGGGGGGGGGGGTATCTCGCTAATTCAGAAAAAGCAATATTTTTAAATATTTGTGTAAAAATTATCTTGTTAATTCAGAAAAACAATGTTTTTATTCATTTATGTTTTAAGAATGTCTTGTTAATTTTTTAAAAATTGTGGAAAATGATCTAGTTAATTCAGAAAAACATAACGTTTTTGATTATTTTTCAAAATGTCATGTTAAAAAAAAACGGGTGGGGGGGGGGGGGTTAAAAATCATCCTGTTAATCCAGAAAAAAAGATTTAAAAAAAAAGAATTACGTTTATTCAGAAAAACAGAACGTTTTTATTTATTGATTTAAAAAATGTCTTGTTAATTTTAAAAAAGGGTTTTTTGGGGGGGGAGGATGATCTCGTTAATTCAGAAAAACGGGAAAAAAAATCTAATTTCATATTTTCAGAAAAAACTGAATGTTTTTTTCATTTATTCATTTGAAAATGTCTTGTTAATTATTAATTAATTAATTATTAATTAATTAAATTCAGAAATACAGAACATTTTTATTTCTTTAAAATAAATCTTGTATATTCAGAAAAACAAAGTTTTTTTTTTTATTTTACAAAATATCATGTTGAAGATTTGAGGGAGTAAAAATTATCCCGTTAATTCAGAAAAACAGATTTTTTTTTAAATTATATATATTCAGAAAAACAGAACTTTAAAGAAATATATATCTTGTTAATTAAGGTTTTTTTTTTGGTAGAAATCATCCTGTTTATTCAGAAAAACTAATTTAGAAAAATGGAACGTTTTTATTTATTTATTAAAATGTCTTGTTAATTAAATAAAAGGAGTTGTATTGGTAAGAAAAATTATCTCATTAATTCAGAAAAACAGAACAATTTGATTATTTTTAGGTGAATGTGACACACTTCTGTAGTCTTTCTTGTCTGATTCAACGCTTCCCGGCTGCCCTCAGTCAAGGTGACTGGAACAAAGAAAACATTCAGCTGGAGTATCTTATCAGAACAGATACTCTACAGTGCACCTTGCAGATGCAACAATTATGATACGAGATGCTGAGAGAGATTAACGCGTCTGTTGTTCTTTATTTACTCCTGACTTGAGTTAGAATAATGATCTAAATAGTTATAATTCAGTTAGGGACTCAGTGCAGTTGCTAATCAAATTACCATTAATCTGCTGTCTGTGACTGGAAGCAACTTGCCTGATGGTGACGCCTTCAGAGAGGGAGAAACAGAAGACAAGTCCTCCTAAGATGCAGAGCACAGATCCGGCCCAGCCGATGAACAGAGCTGCTCCAAGTTCAAACCTGCAAGGCAAAAAAGAAAAAAAAACTGCTTTGTTTTTGAATGATTAAATGAGTAAAATCTGTCCTGGTTCTGCATACGTACTTCTGCGCAACAAAAAGGGGGTCAAAGAAGTCAGTTGTGATCCTGCGAGCATATATGGAGCATGCAGTCATGCAGCAGATGCCTGCAGAGACAAATCAAGTCCAAATCAAGGTGGACGGACAGACATTTCTATGTAACGTCATCGTAAACGGGATTTACCGCTGAAAATGAAGTGGAAACCCGACACGACGGTCAGGCGAGCCTTGGTGGTCTCTGAGCCCCCTATTTTTGTGCATTTCATTCCTATTAAGGCGAGAATGGCACCAAAGAACCCCAGACACACAGCGGCAATCATCAAACCCCGGCACACCTGGATGTAGGCTGGAAGATGGGAACAGAAAGATGTTAGCTGCTTCCCAGCCAGTTCGCTCCAAACATGTTTAACATTTTTGTTCTTAACAAGTGAAATATGAAGTTATTTGTGGGAAAAACACCATTATAGTGAAATAAAGTGTGACCTTAGCTGTGATGAAGTTCAAATTTAATATATTTTACTAGTTCATTGGGCTTTGAAAGTATTTTTTACATTTTCTAATGATTAAATCAATATGGTAATATTATATTTGTATATTTTTGCTGTAAAAAATAGATTATAAATTGTAAGCATTTGTCTTGGAATTGTGCTTATGCTTCTTTCTGCTGGTCAAACTAGCAAAAACAGTTAGCTAGCTTGACCAGCAAACTAGCAAAAACAGTTTCCGGATTAGAGTTGTAAGCTGATGTCGACATATCTGGCTTGCTATCATCACATTTATCTTTTTGTACAGGTTAGACAAGTAAATCAGAAGCCATCAGTGGTTTTTAGTGTTGAATTTTGAATTTCTTCGGCTGGAGCCAAGCTAGATGCTAACTAGCTGCTGGCTTTAGCTTCAGGTTTAGCGTGTACGTAGACATTATTATTATATTAATCTCAGATTTCTCATTTTTGCTATTGGGGGTGTTTGTTTTTGTGGAAAATGGTTTGTACACCTGCTGAAATCAATGTCAAATAAGAAAAAGTCAGCTAACAGATGGAAATGACCAGAATCTTCATGAACAAGGAGGATAAAGTGGATTTTGGCGGATTATGGAAAAACAACCAATGTGGATTTTTAGAATAGCAGCTGTAATAACTTTGTATGTGGACACTAAATGATAAAAAAAAAAGTACATGAAAGGCTTGAAAACAATCAGAAACTTAATGAATAAGGAGGATCAATGTTTTCTGGTGGATTCGGTTCACTGCTGTGACAAGACACCTACATGCCCAAAATCAGCTTCTCTCGCTGAGATAAAGCCAGATTGGGATTTTTAACATGGTAATAGTAATAATTCAGTTGTGAATGTGTTAATTTCACAGATTAATCTCTCTGCAAATACGTTTTAATGTTGATAGCCCCCAAAATCTCAAATTTATTTAGCAAATGTAGGCTCTTTATGGAGCCAAATCAGGGCCATAATGTTTGTTTATTTGAAAAAAAATATTTGAAACTGAAAACTGAAAACTGAAAATGAAAGTCATGTTTTGAATCCATTTATTTGTTTTTCAAAGTTCACAGTAAAAACACGACTTTCATTTTCAGTTTTTCAGTTTCAAATATTCTTTTCAAATAAAGAAACATTATGGCCCTGATTTGGCTCCATAGATCTTTTTATTAACAATAATTTGGCAACCCTCTGAAATTATCATGCTACCCAAGTGGGGGTCCTGCCCCCCAGTTTGAAAATCACTGGGTTAAACAAGTGAAATATAATGTAGCTATCAGTTTTTTTTTTAAAGGTACAGTGTGTAAGAATTTCTGACATATGGCAAGCAATATACGGTGGCCATCAGTGGCCAAAATCCAGTGGTCTCAGGTGTAGCTATGACTGGACTAGCTTCTTAGCTTCTTAGCTACAATCTGACATGTTTACGTCTGTTCTTGCAGATGTTCATAAATATGTGTTGTCCCTATCAAATAGATAAAAAAGAAAAATGAATGAAACTACAGATAACTACTTTGAATACCTTTATAAGGTATTACTTATCCCAAACAGTGCTATAACTCCCAATGAAAAAAGCTGATACAGCAGTTTTAAAGTTTAGAGGATTCTCACTTCACACCGCAATGTCCATTTAGGGACGCTGCAGTAAAAATGTTAGCACAAATATGGCAGCCTCCATGTATGTGTACCCCAAGCAAGTAGATATAAATGACTCATTGTAAGAACATAAACATATAAAAGCTATTCTAGTGCAGCGATTACACATTAGTAGAAACAGTTTTTTAATTATATGGTACATTTTTCTGCCATATTGACCTTTGATTTTGTTAGACACTGCACCTTTAATGCTGGATGTTGAATGCTAACAGACTTTAGCCTTAAGTTTATCCTACAACATGGGAGTCATTTCTTTTGATTTTAACATTTTCCATCCTAACGTTTGCTTTTGTGAGTCTTTTTTTCTGTTAAAATGTTTTAATGTTAATGTTTTAATCGCTGCCAAACAACAAACTAATAGAATACAGTAGATATTGAGTACAGACAGGTGTAGCCTTTTGCTAACATCTGCTTAATAACGTGCTTATCTACTAATCAAACTGAGGAAAAAACAGATTGTAAGTTTAAATTGTAAGGTTATTAGCACAATTTATGGACTTTTAAGGAATGGAAATGGTGAAACAGTCCAGTATTACACAAGTTTAAAATGACCCTCCAGTTTGGAAGCTTAATGATTGTTGCCACGCCTGAAGTATCACAACATTAAAGGTACAGTTTGTTTTCTTTCAAATGACTTCATATTCCAAGCACTGTTGTGAATGTACGGTGGCCTTTTGTGGCCAAAATGCTCGCACACTTAAAGATGTTTTTATCTGTGAGTGGATCCAGTGGTCTTGGGTGTAGTTATTATTGTATTATGAGTAATTATAATATTTTTTTTTAAAAGGGAAGCAACCTGTGGGAAGTAAAAAAAAAACAGGAAGAAGGAAAAAAATATAATTAATTCTTTCTCCATCAAGGAGGGGAAAAAAAAATATAGTAATCCCCATAGAATGAAAAAAAAAAAAACTAAACAAAAAAAAAAAATAAATATATATTATAAAAAAAAAAATATTATTTAGTTACGATTGTCTTTTTTATTCACATGTGAGGGGGGAGAGATTTTAATATTTATTCCTAATAAATTAATTTAATTTTAAAATAAATAAAAAAAAGGGGGTGGATTGATTGGGGACACGGAGCGGATGCGGGCCGCCGAGCGGATGGTTAAGTATTTTGTTCTCTTGCGGAGGAAAGAACGAAGTAGGAAAGAAAAAAAAAAAATAATAAAGTGGGGCTAATCTTCGTTAGCTTCTGTTAGTTTTGAGTTAGCTTGGTTTGCGTTTAGCCCAGAGTACGCCAGCTGTCAATCAATTTTGTTGTACTGGGACGCTGGTTTTATGACAAATAAAGAAATTCTGAAGTCATTTGCCCCGAGGCCGCTCTTTGCCCATTTTTGGGAGTTAAGACACGCACAACTGTCTTCATTTTTAGCTCTTTAGAAGCCAATGGGTCACGTTAGCAGAAGGTTCGTCCCCCTTTTTTACGGTTTCTGCTTTTAAGGCATTACTGATCCCAAACAGTCTCTAACTCCCATTAAACAAAGCTGGTACAGCAGTTTTAAAGTTCAGAGGGTTTTCACTTCTCTTACATTGTTTTGTCCATTCAGGGACACCGTAGTAAAAATGGTGGCACAAATATGGCGGCCTCCATGAATGTGCACCCTCATCAAGTAGATATAAATGACTCATTCTAAGAAAATAAGTATATAACAGCTATTCTAATGGAGCAATTACACATCAATAGAAACAAAGTTTTGAAAAATATGTCACATTTTTCTGCCATTGACCTTTGATTTTGTTACACACTGTACCTTTAAAAGCAAATGCCAGTGAGAACTCTGCATTTGCTAAAATGTAGAGGGCAGTTGTGACCTCTGTTGTTCCTGCTTGACTTTCTCAAATTGCCTCATTTAGACACTTTAGGAGGTTGTATTGGTCGGCTCTTTTACTGAAATATGCCTCTGGTGGCCTTTAGCTTTAAATGTGCTGGTTGTTTGTGGCCTTAGACCAGAAATATCAAGTTCCAAGTGCATCTTTTTTCCTTCACAATGGTGCTTATTCATCTAAAAACAATCAGGAGGATGAAAATTCACATGTACGCTGTTTCTCAGACACATAAAGATCAACAAGGGATGCAGCTAGTCTGCTGCGGCAATAAAAATCCTCCAGCCAACTCACCATCCAGAGCCAGCATTGATGGAAAGTCCTTGCAGTTGGACACACCAGTGGAGTCGGTCACACATGTTTTCCACAGATTGGACCAGAAGGTCGCTGTGGTGATGACCGTCCCGTCCACAGACGACACCTTCCAGTAGTCTGTCGGCAGCGTGGACGACACCAAGATCCACCCGGAGATGGTCAGAAGAAAGGCGACGATCTCTGTTGCCATGTTGCCCATTATTTTATACTCCGGATTGGAGGTTTGGGTCGGGGTAGGAAAGAGATCTTTCCCTCAGGAGTGATAGAGAGAAGGTGGGAGGGTCGGTACGGGGCAGGTACGTCAGCATTGGCAGTTCTGCAAACTTTTGCTTCTTTGCAGCCTGAAAGCCAACAATTTAAAATGTGTGTCGTTCTCTGATGCATTTTGTTGCATCTTGTGAGAATGATGCATGGGGTCTGCAAAGGGGTCTGCAGGAGAGGGAGGGGTTAAATGAAGACATAAAAAAAGCATAAAAGAGAGGGATCACAGTATGAAGAGTGATAGGAGAGAATAGAGCATAGCATGAATGAAAAACTAGCTATGAAGTTTATCTGAAGATGCTTTATTGTGATTAAAAGACCTAAATGTGTGCAGTTTGCTTTAACAAGGCTGAAAATCTGTCTTCATTTTACAGTGTTACAGCGCCATCAAGTGGCGGAAAGGACAAATACGTTTCTCATATTTCAGTTCAGTTCAAACCAGATGAGATTCATCACAAATATTAAAGAAGTATTCACCTAAAATCCTGCAAAATTCCACTTCACTGAATATGTTTAGTTTTGGAAGCATCTGTGCTTCATTATTTCAGTCATTTAGTCTCCATTTATAAAGTTAAAGTTTAAAGAATGTCAACAATTTTAAGATGTAAGCCAAATTAGTGTGTTTTATTTGTTTGTAACCATGTAAAACTTCAGGCAAACTCCCCATTTAAGGGCCAGACAGGTTGAGGAAAGGCAGGAGAGTCGTGTTTCATTGATTATTCAACAGTCAGCTGTGCGCTTCTGTAAGCTGCAGTTAAACTCTGCTAATAAAACAATAAAAGCCCACAAAGCTGGGACAAGCTGGAGGAAGATAACAGTGTGTTTTCAGGATTTCTTGGAAGGAAATGTGCGTGAAAGTGCTGGAAAAGCTGATCGTACCTCCTTTTTGATTAATGCAAAGAAGATTCAGGCAGATTTAACAGAATCTGCTGCATTTTTCTTCATAAATATCATCGTCCCTGATAGATGTGGTCAAAGAATTAATTTGAATTGATTCAGGTTTAATTACTATGATATGGATTAGGGATGCACGATATTGGAATTTTGGCTGATATCCGATATGCCAATATTTTAAAACTTATGTGGCTGACAACTGATATCGATACTGATATTAAAGCTGGAAAAAGTAAGCAGACATTGCAAATAGCAGTTTTGTTATCGGTTTTCGACCCTTTGAAAAATAGGGGTACAAAAAGTATCTATACACTGAAATATTGTGATATTTTCAAATGCTGTTATTAAATCTATATTTAAAAATGTGGTATTGATTTATTTTACTTACAAAATCTTGCAAGATTTCATTGTTCTGTTACAAACTCACGATATTTTGTGAATTTTCATAAGATTTTGTTCGTAAAACAGATTGATACCACGTTTCTAAATGTCAATATATCAGCATATGAAAATATTGTGAAATGTTCTTAATTCTCGCGAGATTTCGTAATAGAACTATTAAATATTATGAGATTTTGTTAGTAAAATAGATCGATCCTGCATTTTTAAATGTCAATATGATATTAACATATGAAAATATCGCGATATTCATAATAGGAATGTGCAGATCAATATTGAAATGTCGATACCTACGATACTAGCTGTTTGATGTCTAGAATCAGTTTTGATGTTAGAATATCTCAATTTTTATCATCTGTGTTAAAGGTACAGTATGTAAGAATTACTGACATCTAGTGGTAAAGATGGGTATTTGAAAGAAAAGATGTTTTTCTTTGAAATGACTTCATATGCTGTTCCATTTTATGGAAATGGGAAGGGGAAATGGGGGGGGAGGTACACGAAAAAATTATTCAAAAAAAAAATGGGGAAAAAAAAAAAAAAAAACAAAAAAAAAAAAGTTTTAAAAGGATATTATATTAGGTTTGGAAAGGGGGTTTATTAAAAAACACAAAAAAAAAAAGGGGATTTCCACAAAGATCCCCATAATATAAAAAAAAAAAAAATAGGAAAGATTATTTAAAAAAAAAAAAAAAAAAAAAAAAAAAAAAAAAAAAAAAAAAAAAAAAAGGGGGGCATAAAAATATACTGGGGGAGGGCTCGGGGAATGGATGGGGGGACCACAAATATTCCAGCACTGTTGTGAATGTACGGTGGCCATTTGTGGCCAAAGTTCTCCCAGACATAGATATTTTCATCTGTGAGTGGATCCAGTGGTCTCAGGGGTAGCTGTGACTGTACTACATGTAACTACTTTTAATGCCTTTCAAGGCATTACTGATCCCAAACAGTCTCTAATTCCCATTAAACAAAGCTGGGACAGCAGTTTTAAAGTTCAGAGCGTTCTCACTTCACACACATTGTTTTGTCCATTCAGGGACACCGTAGTAAAAATGGTGGAAAAAATATGACAGCATCCATGTATGTGGACCTGCAGCAAGTAGATATAAATGACTCATTCTAAGAAAATAAACACATAACAGCTGTTCTAGTGAAGTGATTACACATCAATAGAAACACAGTTTTAAATTGTATATCGCATTTTTTTTTGCCATTGACCTTTAATTTTTTACATACTGTACCTTTAAAGGGAATTGTGTAATCGGGGGAGCTCCCCGTAATTTTTATGGTGCATTTGTGTGGAACAGGGGGGGCCGACGGAAACCGCCGGATGAAAAGAAATTACTGGCCGTCTATGTGAGGAGGGGGGCGGTCAGTTAAGAGAGGTAGTCCACATATGTTGGTGGTATGGGGAGGTGGATGGTTTTCCCTGACCAAGTTTTTTCTTCTTTTTTTCGGGTTTTATTAATAAAAAAAAAACATGTTTGGTAATAAAGGGCGGCCTGCCCGCCGGAAGGGGACCCAGGGGGGGGGGGGGGAGCTCCCCCCCCCTGAGGGGGGGGATTTTTCAAAGGAAAAACACAAAAGAGGGAGAAAAAACCTGGGTGGGTGGGGGGGGTTTGTTTTTTTTCCTACCTCACATTCCCCCAAAGAAAAAAAAATGAGGAGAGGAGATGGGAGCCCCCACGGAGCGGCGCGGCAAGAGGAGAAAAAAAAAAATAAAAGAGGAAAATAGAAAATTTAGAGGGGAGTTTAATATTGTGGAGGGGGGAGAGAATTGATTAAGAAAAAAAAAATTTAAAAAAAAAAAAAAAATTTTTTGGGGAAAAACACAAGGGACATCCCACACTCCCCTTTAAGGTTAGTAATATAGCAATATGTAGGCTACAGTTTAATAGTTCAAGTTTACCTTCATATCAGCTATGAGGGGGCGGGGAGTTATAACTCATCCATTTAGATGTTATTTAATCTTGAAATTACACAAAATTAGGGGTGTGTCCTTCTGATTGCCGGTTTTAGCTGTGCTGGCTAACAGTTAGCTCCCTGCTAGCTCCAAGGAAGGCCTCAGCCTGTAGCAGAGTTGCACAATGGGTTTTTAGCTGGTTAACAGAAAGTTTGAGCGTGTCTTGCCTTTAAACCACCAACTTCGTTCGTTCCTGTTCCCTTTGGCTTAGCTCGGTTAGCATTAGCTTGGCTTGAAGCAGCCTTGCTTTTGCCCATTTTAGTATTTTCCAGTGACGACACACGTGTCATGGCAAGATAGCGAAGGTGGGACACGCCCAACTGGCTTCCCTTTCCCCTCTTCAGACGTGACCGGATACTACGTCTGTTTTTTTTTTTTACAGTCTTTGGTTCCTTCATGTGATCTTTCCCAAAACCTTCCAGTTTTTCAAACTTTCCCAGATAGCAAAAATGTTTGTCCCAAATTTGGCCTTGACTCGCTGCGTTGACTAAAAAACCAAACTCGGCTAAATGACCACCATGTGACCCAGAAGTCGCCATATTCTGTGTCCATGCTGGCGTGCCATATCCGGACCACTTCTGGCCCAGAAGATACCTGCGATCGTCCACGTCCAGGCTAACAGCTGACTTCTGGACCCCCTGTGGTCAAGAGGAGACTTTCCATAATCCAAGTTAGGCTGGGAACTGATACCTGGTCCACTTTTGACCCACCCAACACCTGCCAGGGCTGTAACTGAGCCAGAAGTGGCCCGGATCTGCCCCAAACATCTCTGCTCTCTGAGTTCATTTAGCTTCTTTTCTGCTATTTTAAAACTTAAACACTGAAATACAAAATGATCCTCTATTAAATATTAAAGAGTTTAGTCATGTTTAACTTTGGAAATCAAAGTATTGCTCACTTAATTTCCACCAGGTCATGCCCTGCAGTTGTAGTTTAACAGCAGGGTTGAACTTTGACCCACAGTTGGGATTGGGGGGGGGGGGGTGAAGCGTGACAAGAGAAAGTGCAAAGAGCAAATTTTACAAGCAAGAATAAAACATGTTTACAGCTGAAAAACCAACAGGATCGAGCCTCTGGCTGCAGAGGTGCAGGTCTAGGTGCTGGTAATCCTGCTCCGGTCTTACTGAGGCGGATTACATCTAATCTGTGTTTGTGGAGGAAAAAGGTTTTTATCTGGGTCACATCGTTCCCAGAAACACTTTCAGACTCTGCTGCAGGTGTTTAAAAGCGATCCCTGGACAGCGCGAGGGGTCGTAAAACGGGGACGGGTGCAGTTTTCCCATCAGAGGCATTCCAGAAAAACCACGGCCAGGTGTTTTACTGTCGGTAAATGAGAGGAGGGACGGGGCTGAAACCTCCTGGTGGTGGGTTTCCATGGCTGCTGTTGCTGGGATATCTGAGAAGGTCCCCTCTGCTAATCCTGTAAAGCAGCTAATGAAAGGCGAGCAGCAGGGACAGGTTGTTATCTGCATGATAGATGATAAGCTTTACTTTCCCATCAGCTGGGGGAGCATTTTAAATAAATAAAGGATGTTAGCTGCCATTAAACTGGTATTAAATTTATTTTAAAACCTCGTTTTCATAAGAAATGAGTGGACAACATCTCCTTTAATGAGTTATGCAAAAACAATAGAATATTTGTAGTTCTAACCTTTTAATGCCTAAATTTTAATGGGAAAAATGAGGGAAAAAGACTGAAATAAAATGATATAATCAAAATTAACTTCATAATATCGGGTCATATCATAATTGTGGATGCAGTGGTGAAAAGCAGCTGCCACTTTAGAGAGTGGAGGGTTCTGGGACCAATCACGCTTCTCCATCTGGAAATCTGATGGAGGAGGTTGCCAGGACAATGGTACTTGTCTGATTGCACTGTGCCAAGTGTAAAGTTTGGTGGAGGGGGGATTATGGTGTGGAGGTGTTTTTCAGGAGCTGGGCTTGGCCCCTTATGGGCCTTTTCCATTGCAGCTGCACAGGGCACAGTACGGCACCACACACTTAAGACGACCAGGACGGTTTTTGTTTCCACACAGGAGAAGTAGTAGTCTACTACCTGGAGGTGGGTGGAGTAGGCGGGGTCGAGACTGCCGTGACATCACCGCCGTGCCACGCGGTGGTCAGTAAAATAAAAACAACAATGGAGGCATTGGATGATATCCAGGTGTTACTGCTGTTGTTTTCTCTGTGGCTTTTAGTCACCAAAAACAGAACCAGATATTTTTAGAGGAGGCGAGGCGAAACAGGTAAGACGCGTATGACGACAATTTCCTTAGACCAATCAGTGGGGAGCCATCAGGTACGTTACATTTTGTGTAGGTTCAGCACGGTTAAAGACGTTACGGCTCGTAACGGGTTTTCCCAGAGGAAACACAAATAAAGTTCCAGTGAAAGGAACTCTGATTAGAATCAGCCATGCCTTGTGATCACAGACCAAATTTGGTGGCTCTATGACAAGTTAATGCAAATGCAACATGAGTAAAACGCCAAAATGGCGGCTTTGACCCAAAATGGTCAACTTTCTGTTGAGTTCAGAGAAGGTCCCAGAGGCTTTTTTTTTTTAAAATCTGCCCTGGCATGTAGAATAACACTGTTCAGAACAAACTCAATTTGGGCATCAAAAACACGCTTGACACCCAAATTTGGACACTGGATTGCTAAAAATGTAGATGGTTGATTTCCACTGTCATTATTTCGGCTCTCAGGACATTTACAGAAGGTGATACAGCTTTTGTACGTCCCTTATGATATTGTTGAAGGTGATATTTTGTAACTAGCCTACTTGTTTTTTACTATTTTTTTTTTAAGTTTAGATAGAGCAGTTATAAAGTAATGTGATTAGCAATTAGATTCAAGATAAATTATCCAATTCTTGTGAATCCTGATTAATGTGAAGATCATATGTGTTCCACATACAGTGAGTCCATGTTATTAATGTGACAAAAGTTATTATGGCATGAACTGCGGCTGTCACCAAACAGAACCTGCAATAATAGGCTACATTTTTTTATTCAAAAGTGCCTTTCAAGGCCCACAGGGACACTTAACGTCAAAATAAACAAAAATGAAAATCAACACCAAATATAAACTTCAATATAAAGACTGTCCAGGAATGTAGAGTAGAAGAGAGAAGATAAAAACAGGATCAGAGTTCTAGATGTCCGATGGAAGGGAGTTGCAGGCATGCGGGGCAGGACTCATGGTCTATGCATGGTCCCCATGATTAGTCCTGGTCTGCACCAGGTGTTAATATGAAAGTAAGTTGGCTAATATTAATAATAATAATGTGCAATAAATTCTTTATGCTGCAATTTACAATACACACCAGTCTGTTATTTGTTTATGAATATTCATATATAGTACACACCCACTTGTCTGTAAAATTACCACGCTTATTCATTATTTATTCATTGTGTTTTTAAACCCCCTCTACTTAACTAATTTTACTTTATCCTAATCTATCCTTGTCTATGTTTGTAAGTTTTTTTCTGTCTATATCTTTGGCCAGACTGGTCCGCTGTATGTGTGCTGTTGCAGAATTGCAAATTTTCCCGGTGTGGGACGTTTAAAATGGTTTTTCTTATCTTATTATATTTTTAAAAGGGGGGAGGATGAATTATAAGAAAAAAATCAAATATTACCCCCTCATCTGAAAAATTCTAACAAAAAATCAATTAAGACTATTGATCTTTTCAAATCATTTAAATTTATAACCTAATGAGAGACAAGAAACTCTTGTGTATGTTTTTTTATTTTTCAATTGATGTTGTTGATCTTGTTCTGTATGAAGACATGAATGTTTAACACATCTGATGTTCATACTGTGTTATCTATTATTTAACTGGTCAATAAAATCACTGAGAAGAAAAAAAAATCCGCGTATATTCAATGTACTACATGTGTGGTTGTGTTTTTGTCGAGTTTTTTTCGAAACGGACATTCTTCTTCTTCTTCTTCTTCTTCTTCTTCTTCTTCTTCTTTGTGGTTCTTTATGGCAGTTGGAAATAAGCGTAACCGACGCATTACCGCCACCAACTGGTAACGAGTGTGGATCAGTACTGTTATTTTTAGTCTTTAATCAGTACTGACGAAGAAGGAGAAAAAAAAACTTCTCCACACATCCTCTAGATCAAGCCCATTTCGAACAAAAAACAAAGTATGTTGGTTTTGTTTTGTGTCCTCTAACAACAAGGCATTCCGCCACACCAGAAGAAGAACAGGCAGCGTACACGTCACATGACCGCGCTCACTGAAGTCGCCATTTTATTCCAGTTACCGCCCTGACACCGAGTACTAGATCGACCGTGACGGTAAGTTCAATATAGTATGGTTAAGAAAGTCATTATCTTGTGATTTGATTGCTTAAGTAAACTGTAATTAAACTGTGCGCAGAAACGCTGCGCCGAATTCAATTTCTTTTAAATGGCGCTGTTCTCAAACGCTAAGCTAGCTAACTAATTAGCCACTTTAGCTCGTTTGCGTCGTTTCTGTGAATTACTGAAACTCGCGGACTGTAAACTATGCTGTCTGTTTTGTAATGAAAAACTATGATAGTAAGGGGAAGGATTGTCTGTGCGCCCTGAAGTTAGTGCCGGGGGCGCGCGCACAGGGACTTGCACATAAACGTTGTTTGACTTGGTTTCCTCATATGGTCAAGATATACACTATTTTTCACATGCACTATATTTGCTGCTTTGTTTGTTACATCATCTCATAATAATGAAGACATACTTTGATTTTTAAAAAAAATCTCTTATAAAGGGCAGAACGAACAGTTAACTGTAATGTTAAACCACCACTTTAACACTGATGAGCTGCGTGCCAATGACCTCTATCTCTGTCTGTAGGGGTTACAAATTTGTGGTTGGTTACTTCTGTCTGCTAATGGGAAAGGACATTGGATGTGAGGAGTTAACATCATTCATTGGTGAGCTGTTGATATGGTATTTCAATGCCAAAGATTTCCTGTTACGACCCGAACTCTCAAAAGTGTCTGAAACGTCTACAGCTTTACCATGAAAGTAGTGCTTTTTAGTGATCTAAATATAACCAATTTTGCTAAATTCTTCTAAGAGAGCACCATTTTTGGCAAAAATGTTATTTTCCTTTTGAAGCAACCGTTTTAATGGTATGGAGACTAACACCAGTGTTGACCTTGTAACAGTCTCCAGTAAGAACTGGTATTTCATCTAAAGTTTTTCCTTTTTTTTTCCGGCCTTTCTCTTTCTGTGTCTCAACCCCTTTTTTTTTGTCCTTGATTATGTTAATTTTGCTTTATGCTTAATACTTAAGAATTTATGCTTCTCATGCAGCATCCTTATATGCGTGAGAAATGTGGATCAGGATATGTAAGTTTTCTGTCTCTATTCCTGTGTGTTATACAGTGTGTAGGAAGTGCTGCTTTTGTCATTTCCACTTGTCCCAAATGCCAGTCTTTTCATCATCACATGGGGGTCTGTTGCGTATGCAGCGACGATTAATGTCACATCCGTAGGGTCTGGCCGGAAATTTGGCCACCAAATTGCAGCGTATTACACAGCACACGGCCTGTTCAAGGCAACAGAGATCTGTGGATAAGCTCGTTCTTTTTGGTCTTTAACACTTCATCGTCCATTAGATTAAAAAGGCATATTAAAATAAACTCAACACTGCATTCTACTTTTTAAAAATTGTTTTGTTTTTCTTGTCGATGATTTAGACCCTGGAGATGCATAATGGAGGCGATGAGAACAGCATTCAGCACCATAAAGAAGCAATTAAATCAGAAGCTCTAAAACAGAGGCCCAACTATGACCTCATAATCAATGCAATGGTTAAGATGCAAAAATACAGAGATAACATTGTTCAGGAACCTACAACCACTGCAGTCCTTGAGGAGTTTCCATGTCTACGCCATCAAATCTTGGTAAGTTGAAAGCACTTGTCTTGTACGTTTAATTGTGGGCCATACCATCCTCATGGAGCACACGTTTTGACAGATTTTGAACCTATTTGAATGGAATGTGGGCCCATTTCGCATTTGAGTAAACTTTGTTCGTAGAACTCATTGCCTATATTTCTCACAATAAATCAATAAAAGACAAATGCCCTATAAAAAGCCCCACCCCCTCCCGTCCTGTCTAGCATCATAGCAGCAGAATGATCTGGCTGCTTTGTTTGAACAGGTTTCTTTTGTCAAAGGGAGCTTTACAAGGCTCCTGTTGATATTCTGATATATTCTTTTTATTTAAAGGGGCTAGATGCAGGAATTTTTAAAAAACCAAACATGCATGTCCATTTTTTTAATACTAATGGGTGATGAAACGCTAATTACCAAAAAGAATGTTTCCACTCACGTCTCTCTCTGTTGCCTTGAGCAGGCTGTGTGCTACAAAATGCGCTGTGATTCGGTGGCCGAATTTCCCGCGCTGCCCTGCGGACGTGACGTCAAATGACGCTGCATCCACAGTAGGGATGTAACGATTACCAGTAAAATGGTTAATCGTGATAAAATTACGAACGATTAGTACAACCGTGTCAAATTTTAATTATCGTTAAAACTGTGACTGATTACTGCACTTTAAAAAACTCACAGTGATGCTGCTCATTGGCTGGAAAAACAGCAGCAGTCTCAGTTTGCAACGTTAAATTTATGAAAACGTGGTGGAAGGCAATGAAGACAGTTCTCTTAAGATTTTCCCCCCTTTAAAAAGGACAAAGTAGACATTTAGACCCATTTTGGACATTTTTAAAGATGCTGGGGGGTATTTCTATAATACCGCGATAAAAATGATAACCGTGATCATTTTGGTCACAATAACCGTGATATGAAATTTTTGTATCGTTACATACCAAATCCACAGTTTTGATACAGAAAGAAGACGTTGCGGTAAGTTCAAACACTGTAAGCGATAGTTATGGATTCTTCTGCCGTCAGCAAACGATCCAGATCAACTGAAAGACACTAAAAAGTGTAACTACGAAGAAAAAGGTGAGTAAACAACATTATGGATCAGCGCGAGCCTACGTCACAACCCGGAATTCACGTGACAACGAAGCTGGTCCCGGTGAAAACATGCTTCGTATTTGAACGGCGTCTGATGGACTATGAACCTCAAAAACTGTTTTTGCACCCTTTTTATTTTTTCTCTCCGCCGGTCTGTCTTTGAAATATTATAGAAATGATGTCCAGTTATACTGAAAGTCTTACTGCCGACGCTAGAAGAAGATACGAAGCTAAACTAGTATCTGTTGGACTAAGTGATGCATCTTCTGCTGCTACAGCCTGGTTAGACGAACCTACCTGTACATAACAGCCTGATCAGTTTCCCGATCTCATGATGTATTTGGTTTCATCAGGTAAGCCCCGTGTTCAAGCCATTTATTTTTTATAGAATATTAATTTTCCCCGGCTTTTTAAGAAATGGTGGTATTTCTTTGATGTACTTCTCAGGAGTTTACTCTCATTGATAAAGCTATAAATTACCGGCAGTCTCATCTGTATGTAACTGGTTATGACTGTGCATGTTTATAACGCTGCAAATGCCTTTCTGCCGCTTTTTATGGTTTTATTCTTATGTGGGAACATTGATGGCAGTAATCTGGATGAACGTAATCGTTAACAGTCCTGAGGAGACGGGAACAGCGGGCGGCGCTGTGATTCTGTACATCCACTGATTTAATGCTGTTTTCTATCATCTGTGCAAAAACAACTACAGGGTTTAAAAAGTGAGACCACATTATATGCTTTTTTTTTATCAGTCACAAAGTGATCCGAACATATTGTTAGATGTTTCCATGGTTTCCAGCGTGAACTGTCAGCATTTATGGGCTTGATAGCAGCTAGCCACTTAGCATGTTGTTCGTGACTTTTTCTGTTGTTTTGGGAACTGGAACAAACATCTTCTCTTGTCCGTGTGATAGATATGTTTATGGCAGCCAGACACAGCGGGACTTCTCGGTATTTCCAAAGTAGAATAAACGAAGATTGACGAGTAATGAAGCAGGTAATTCAGTGGCTCCCCTATGCAACGAAGCGATGTTTTCACCTCCTACCTAACCGGATGTGACGAATTTGGCGAAAATTCCCGGATGCTCGCGGTGATCCATAGCTTCAGTTTGTGCTCCCGTGACAGCTTGGCCTGTGGCTGCAGTTACCTGAAGCGCCAGTCGCAGCAATCGCGAGTTTCATTTCTTAATCTTGCCTCTAGTCCCTTTTGTTTGTTTATGATTTCATTTTACGTAATATAGCATAACAAATACTAGTTTAATTTTGTGTACCATTTCCATGTCATACTGTGTGTGTCTTAGATTCTAGAGGAAATTAAGCTTATAAGCGGAGTCGGTTTGGACAAACAAGCAATTGTCAACCTTACCAAGTGTCAAAAAACCTTCCTCGACGAAGCTCCTAAAAGTGCCCTGAAGGATGAATGTTTGGTTGTTCTTGATGTCTCAGAGACAGAGGAGGAAAGAAGAGCTATGTTCTGTCTTTATCACTATAATGTAGTGTTATGCATTTTAGTTCAACATGCTTAACTGCATGTTATTTGAGACCCTTGTACTTTTTCTCTTCAATTTCACTTTTTGTTTTTTGGGGTTTTTTAGGTCACTTTCTGCCGTACTACTACCACCTTCAGTCTTCAAAGAGGACCTATGGCAGCTATTTGTCATTGACAAGGTAGACTGTTTGGTCCCACATTCTGTAATAATTTTTAATTATTTCAGTTTCAGCTGTATGCATTTCAAACGAGTGAAAAGTTGAAACTGCAAAAAAAAAAAAAAAGTGAATGCTAATCTATAGTGTGCACCATTATATTTTTCACATTTAATGTCTGTAAATGGTAAATATTTTCAACTTCATTTTGCTCTTTTTTTTACAGAGGAGTCTAATGCCTTTTTTTCTTTCTTTTTTTTTCTTTTTACAGGATACAATATTTCCAACACCAACAATCATGCTGACAAACTGCAAGAACAAAAACCCACTGCAGAAGAGAGCCATCACTGCGAAGATGGATGGCACAGAGATGCTCCTTGATGATGGCAACGCGGACATCTCCCTTGCTGTTGCTTTTTCACTTTAACATTTTCCAAGATGAGTATCCCAAAAACTTGAGAGAGACTGTTTCCTTTCTTGAAGCCTTTGTTTGCAAAATGAAGGATTTTGTTCCTATTGCTCTACAAAGGTGTTAAACTCTACAGTTGCTTTGTTGATGAGATTTGCCCAATTTTTCTGTGTTCTACAATTGCTCTGAGATTTATCAGATGATTTCTATGTACAACTCTGTCAGTGTCAACTTTATACATTTTTATGAATAGCTATTTTGTGACTTGTTTACAACAGCTGCATTCCAGTTAAGTGATTTCTATGGCTTTTTAGATATTTGCCAAAATTAACAAAGACTTGCTTTATGAGATTCAGAATCAAACTGTGGTTTTATTATGAGGACCAAAAATTCCAGGAAATATATAAAATTAAGTTGTTTCAAAGTACCATATTTGTCTCCCCTTTTCCCCCTCTATTAGTTATTTATTACAGGCTGATTGAGACATCCCTTCATAACATCTCAGTTTAGTCTGGATGTGAATGAAAACGGCTTTGACAGGTATGTGTCAGTAATGTAAATTAGTCCTAAATTTACAATTGGTTTGTTTTAAATTATCCCTTTATGTGCCTCTAAAACATAATACACTCAAAGAACCTTTCATGAAAGGTTTTTAATGGAACCAGCACTGTCAGGAATATGGTTGAGAACCTGTATTGGTGTTTTAAAGCACCCAACTAAATCTTCAGAGAACCCCTCCACAAAAGGTTGCTTGTAGAACTCTAGAAGGTTCTTTAATTTAAAGTTCGACAAAGAACCTAATGCGGTTCTTCAAAGAACCATATAATAAATGGTTCTTTGAATAACCAAGGCAGACAATAGGTTCTTTGCAGAACCACAGAAGGTTCCCTTATGGCATCACTGCGAAGAACCCCACCTTTGGTTCTAACTGGAACCTTTTTTAGAGCCCCATAAGACCCCAGCAACGCCACTGCTTTGGTGTTTCCCGTCTTGTCATGACATTGAGTTGCTCTGATTGGTTGATGCCCCGCGTTGAGACGCTGTAGTTAAGATTTTCCAACTCAAACATCTGCTGCCCTTGATGCACGTTGAACGCTCAAAATCTCAAAACTTGACGCATGAAATGTGCATAACTCCTCAAAACATGCCGCGTCCTATACGTCCTATAATGCACCGCAGAGATTTTCATCGCCTCCTGGACGCCGTTGACTTTGCATGTAAACCTGAAGCCCTTGACGCCAAATTTTGGCCAAAGATTGGTGACATGCAGTTCTGGGGGGACTTTACAAAAGGTGGCACTGTTGCGTAATTTCACCCGAACGCTAACAGAAATGCCCCAAAAAATTTTCAGATTTGTTTTTGGGGGTGGTAGCCAAAATTTGGCGAGTGTTCAAATGTGTGCAGATCCCAAAAAATGTGACCCATTCGGCCCAAGAAGAAGAATAAAGTATGGCATTTCAATAGGCTTCACACCGCCTTCAGTGATCGGCCTAATGAATAAAAATAATGAATCATAAATAAAAAGTATATAAAACAAATTAGACTGAATATAACCAATTAAATGAATAAATAAAGTTAATCGGATAACAAAAAAATAAGTTTAAAAAAAAAAAGAAGGCCAGACTTGGTTTTCGTAAATTGCAACACCAGGTATCGTCTTCTATGTATTTATATAAACTGATGGTTGTTGCTTCGTTCTGTTATAGAACATCTATTTTTAAGCAACAACATTGAAAACCATAAAAAGCCTGAGTCATTTTCCTGACATGATCGTCTGATTTTCATCTACGCCAGTCTGATAATCATGTTCCGTCTGCTTCTGCTACCCTACGTGGTTTTCTCCAGAGGTCTGCCTCAGCTCCAGTCTATTTTTAGTAAATGTAATATCTGTTACTTCTGTGCTGCAGACGTGCATCTGCATTATAACCCAGCTGGAATGACAAGCTTTACTTTCTTTAAACTACACCAAACAGAAAAGCAGCAACCTTTGCAACAGTTTAATAGTATTTCTTTACAAAGTTACAAAGAGATTTGTGTTTTATTTTCCAGTCATTGAAATCAGTTTACAGGCAATTCCAGGCAATTAGGTCTACCACCCGAAGCAATGGCGGCACCTGTCGGATTAGTCTATAGCTGATCAAAGTGTGTGCATAAACCTGAAAAAAAAAAAAAAAAAAATCTGTTTTTGAATTCATGAGATAATCTTTTACAAAAGCAAAGGTTCTTCAATGCTTCCACCTCGTTTCCATCAGCTGATCTTGTTGATATGGTCTTCACATATCTACGTCTGATTGGCTGAACAACGTCACATGAATCGTAACTGGGTGTCATTGGTTCAACCGACTTAGTAGGCTGTGGTGCTTGCCTGCTAATTTACTGAACTTTAAGCCGAGATTATGAAAAAAATAGCGAGAATAATCACTGCCAACATAGCGGCTGTACGTAAGTTTGGCATCAGTGTTCACCGGTGAGACGTTGGAGACGTTTTAACCAGCCCTGCTCACAAAAATTAATCTCATGTCTCATTTTTCTAGCGGGTTCTGCTTGTATTCAGGTGCACTCAATCATCTGGAAAGTACACAAGTAGGGATGTCGGATATTATCGGCCAATATCTGCATTAAAATGTAACATCGGAAAACATTGGTATAGTTTTTACTATGCTTACTCGGTTAAGTATCGTGTGGAGACCGATGTCCGATACTCAGTTTTAAGGCCGATATAGGCTGATACCAATGGGGGATGCTTACATTGTGCATCCCTATCTGAAATGGCATTTTTTTTTCACCGCAGTCAGGAGCTCATTCACCAAACATGGACATGATCCGCCTTTATGGTTCAAAACGTCACACGCAGCAATGAATTATGGGCAATATGCTTCGGTGAAGTCTGCATGGATGCGGACTTCACCGAAGTGTGGAAAGGGGGCTTGTACACTTCTGTCCTCGAGAATTTCGGCACACTACGCACTTGAACCCCTCATTCCAGGGCGCGAGGGTGGAAGTGCGGGTGTTGGGACGGGGCCTTGTGGTTCCAACTCTGGGTAAAGATACTCAGAGTTGACTGAACCAACTCAAAGTAGCAAGTTTGCTCAGTTCAGAGTTAACCCAGAGTTTCTTTTTAGACTCAGTTTGTTGGACTTCCTACCTGGTTTCTGGTTCAGGTTGGTTTTTGTGGTTCTATATCTGTTAATACATTCATTTTACATCATTTTAGCCTCATAAACTGACAACTAAGGCTGAACTGGAACATTTTTCAGGCTTTTTAAGACTTTTCATATCATAATTATCACTTAATTCTCATATTTATGAGATACTTGGTTAATATTTTTAATTTGCAAGTGGCAGGAATGGTCTTCCTCAAGCAAAATACTCCCTGTTGGGCACTTTTTGCATGTCCTGATTGAATCGACAGCTGTTTCCTTGCATACTCTTTCCAGCCAAAATATCAAGACTTGCAGGATTCAGTGGAAGAAGTTGTAGAAAGCAGGGAGGGAGTGAAGCAGGCGTATCAGGCGGCCAGGAGAGCATGGGAAAGCAGCGCTGATCCCTGCAGATGAATGTTAGCGGGCTCTCTTCAGCTGCTTGACATAATCTCCTTTGGCCTTTCTCCCAGTCAGGGCTAGCTAAACATCAACAGGAGCAACTGGTGTGAGGTTTTGGGTCATTACTGCTGGACCTTGTTATCATAAGACTGACTGTGTCGGTGTATTAGTTTACCTTGGTTGCATGGGAAAAGCTTTCCTTCAAAAATGACTTCAAAACTGAGGTATGGAAAGAGAGAAGAGTGTTTTTATCAGTGCAGGAAATGCATGTAAACCCAGCTGAAAATACATGTGCTAAGTGTAGTACAATTTTGCATACTTTACACTAATCATCACTATACTTCAAGTGTGTTTGTAATTAATTAATTAAATAAATCTGTAATTAAATAGTAGAAAAGCTCAACTTGAAGTGTATTTAGTACTTTTATGTACTAAAGCTGAACAACTTAAAGGTACAGTATGTAAGAATTACTGACACAGAGTGGTAAAGATGAGTATTTGAAAGAGAAAATGTTTTCTTTTAAATTACTACATATTCCAAACACTGTTGTGAATGTACGGTGGCTGTCAGTGGCCACAATTCTCCCAGACATGATGTTTTCATCTGTGAGTGGATCCGGTGGTTTCAGGTGTAGCTATGACATTACTATGAGTAACTACTTTTAATGTCTTCTAAGGCTTTACGTAACCCAAACAGTCTCTAACTCCTATTAAACAAAGCTGGTACAGCAGTTTTAAAGTTCAGAGGGTTCTCACTTCACACACATTGTTTTGTCCATTTAGGGATACCGTAGTAAAAATGGTGGAGCAAATATGGCAGCCTCCATATGTGCACCGCCCAGCAAGTAGATATAAATGACTTATTCTAAGAAAATAAACATAACTACTCTAGTGCAGCAATTGTACATCAATAGAAACAGAATTATAGATCGCATTTTTCTGCCATTGACCTTTGAGTTTTTTTTTTTACATACTGCACCTTTAAAGCATATTTTGTATACTTTAAGTATATGACTTTCAACATGTATTAGTACATACAATTAGTCAAATTGCAGTACTTTGGTTGTATCATCAGTGCATTAAAATATTTTTTAGTGTCTTAGAAATATCTAAACTTTATACTTTTGATATATTCTTACTCCAAATACAAACAAAGGATACTTTGCAGTTAACAGTAAATATACTTGATCGTTTCTTTGCTATACTACTTTCTATCTTGCACACTATGCCAGTATACTAAAGGCTGAAAGACTTGTGGGAACTTATTTTGTACTTGGATAATATTTACTAAATATTAGCACTTTGTGACAGAAAAAAATAAAACTAAGTATACTAAAGTACAAATGTTAGTATTAAAGTAAAAGTTAATGTACTTCGTCTTAGAATTCAGACTTTTAAGTATAAGCCAGGTACTCTCCTTAAGTATATAAAATGTAGTATATAAAAAGTAAAGTGCAAGTATATTGCCTCAGTTGTAGTATAAAATAAGTATACTCATAGTACACTTGAATATCCTACTTTTTGCTAAGGGAAATTCAGGGGCAGTTTTCATGCAGAGCCTGGTGTTTATTATGGGATATCCTCTTTGTTTGTACATGGCTGAAAGACTTGTGGGATCTTATTTTGTACTTGGGTAATATTAACTAAACATAAGTACTTTGTGGCAGAAAGAAGTTTTTTAAAAAAAGTATACCGTGTTTTCCGGACTATAAGTGGCACTTTTTTTCATACTTTGGCGGCTTGTGCGACTTATAGTCCAGTGCAACTTATATATATTGAAATATATACAATTTACCATATTTTTAAGTATCAATTGATATTGACTGACATGAGCCAAGGAGTAAATATTACCATCTAATGTCAAAAGAGGGCGCTCTAGGCTTGTGGCAACTATATTCTGCTCCAAAGGCATAAATCCCAAAATAGCCTTATCTCAGTGAGAGGAGTTCATTTCGTACATATGGCTGTGCTGCCTGTGCGGTGGAACAAATCCTCCAAAAACATGTGTATCCTTCTCTGTTATAATATTTAGGATCATTTACAGGCGTTAACTTTGGAATTGGACTGATTGGTTCATTTTTAGCAGTTACAAATAGATATGAAAAATCCAAAGATCACCCTATCTTATATAAATAAATACAACTTATAGTCCGGTGCGACATATGTTTTTTTTTCCTGTTCATAATGCAGTTTTTGACTGATGCCACTTATACTCCGGATCGAATTGCAGTATAGTCCAGAAAATACGGTACTTAAGTCCAAATATAAGTGTGAGTTGTAGTATTAATGCATGTAGTCTTAGAATTTTCTTTATACTTTTAAGTATAAGCCAAGTATACTTCTGTATACTATCCTTAAGTATATAAAATGTAGTCTATTAAAAGTGAACTGCCTCAGTTTTTCGCTGAGGGAAGATTCAGGGGCAGCTCTCATGCACGGGCCATGTTTATTTTGGGATATCCTCTTTGTTTGTACATGACTTTCTTTGTGTAAGAAGGCAAACAGAAAGCGGCTCATTTTCCATGGTAAGTTGTGATTAAAACACTCCTCACTATCCTATTTCTCCAAAACGTGACACATTTGCACAGTACCATCGTCATGACTCAGACCTGGTGAGGAATAACGGGGGGTTCAAAGATGTGCGTGGGCAATAAAGACAGTCAAAGAGGAGGAAATGGATTTTTCTGAGAAGTAATAATGAGATGACAGAAAACTGCTGATAAGTTGCAGTTTCCCAACTTAACAAATGCCCAAAATTTCATGTGTAGGTCTTCTAGAACCGCCCTCAGCAAAAAGCACTTTATTCAAGTGTACTATGAGTATACTTATTTTAATGAAACTGAGGCACTTTTTTATATACTATATTCTATATAGTTATTACATATAGAGACTTGTACTTATAGAGAAGTATAAATTATAAATTCTAAGTCCAAATACATTAATATTACAACCTACACTTATACTAACATTTGTACTTTAGTACACTTTTTTTCCTTTTTTCTTTCACAAAGTACTGAAATTTAGTCAATATTTACTAAAAAGGAAGTTCCCACAAGTCTCTCAACCCTTAGTATGCTGAAACATTTGCAAGAAAGTGCAATGTCAAAAGTCATATAGCAAAGTAATGATAAAGTATATTGACTGATAACTGTGAAGTATGCTTTTATAGTAATTGGAATAAGCAAACAGTATAATTAAGAATATGATTATTACAGTAAGAAAATAGTAAATGTATAAAGTTTATATATTTTTAAGACAAATATTTTTAATGCACTTTATACAAAGTACACTTTATTTTGACTAATTGTGCATTAGTACATATAAATTCATAAACTCAAACAAAATATACAGTAGGGCTGGACAATTAATCGAATTTTAATCGTGATTTCAATTTTGCCTTTTCACGATTATAAAAACACTGTAATCGAAGAAAAACAATTAATCCTGAAGTGAACAGACTGGTGGAGTTATAGGAAGCAAACTGCAGGGAGTATAGAACAGGAATGCATGTAGACTTAGTATTCATTTTTATTGCTATTATTATATTGAATAATATTCTTATTTTACTCCTTTACTTGTTTCTAATTTATTTTCAGTTTTATTTTTTTAAAGTTATATTTCAAGTTGAGTTATGTGGTTCAATTAACACTTTTTATAAAATCAATGAATAATCGTGTATATTAATCGTGATTTCAATATCAGTCAAAATAATCGTGATTATAATTTTTTCCATAATCGTCCAGCCCTAATATACAGTGTGTGTGTGTGTGTGTGTAAATATAATTTATATATATATATATATATATATATATATATATATATATATATATATATATATATATGTGTGTGTGTGTGTGTGTGTGTGTATGTATATGTATAGATAAATGTCATATAATTCAAGCATACTTCACTTCAATAAACTAAATGAAATAAAATATAGACTATAGACCTACCTACTACACTAGTAGTATATGGATGAGTGTACTTTTTGTATACTTTTGTGTTTGTATACCTGAAGAGTAGAGTAGAAGACATATTTAGTTGGTATACTTCTTAGGATAATATCAGTACATGGTCCGTAGAAGTATACTTGTACTCAAGTATACTTTACTAATAAACTTCATGTGTACTACTTTTTGGTAAGGGCGGACCTCTTTTTCCTCCAGAACTGCCTCCATCCTGGTGTCATAGATCCAACCAGGTGTTGAGGTTTTTCTCCATGCTGACATGACGACATCACATGGTCGCTGCAGCAACCTCTTCATGCACGCCAGGATCTTTCCCCTCTCATGTTTCACAAGCAAACAGGACAAGTCTGAAACCAATGGGAAAAACTATAATTTGATCATGTTTTACATTTTCTAGATGCCTGTCTTATTAAGATGTAAGAGCTTGCACATCCCCCACCCCATAAGCAGATAAAGCAGAGGTAGGACAACCGTCAGAGAAGCAGAAAGTTTAGTAAAATAAGGGCTTTAAACTTCTAAAATGCAGAAAGAGACAAACTGGAGTGATTAAAGTTGTGTTCACACAGAACAAAATTATTACTGTATGTATTTACCTTATTGTGCTGTTTACAAAATACTTTGATGTCGTGTTAATTTTTCTCTATAGTTAAATTTGAGCTGTTTGTTGTTTTCCCACCCAATATTTTTTTTTTCTTGGATATTTTCTGTGTTCACAAAAATTTCAGCTTTACAAACACACATGCACATTAAACTTGCATAAATCAGGCAAATTTTAAATACTTTTCTTGTTCAAAATGAGTGGGAAGATTGTCTATTTATTTACGACAAATAAAGGTAAAAATTATACACATATAATGCTTATTTATCCTTCACTACCTGTGCATTATTATATGCCTATGAGCCATTCGCCTGAACGCAGCATAGTCCACAGCCAATAGCATTGTGCCTCCAAGGCTCTTCAGCCAATCAGGACTCAGCGGAGGCGGAGCCTGAAGGTGCCTCCTTTCCTTTCTATCTTGCTCGTGTGTCCCTCACTGTATTACGTAACGCACCTTGGAGGAGAGAACCCCATGTAACATGTGTACACTACAGAGTTACATAGCCGGGAGCAGCAGCTTGTAGCGAGGAGAAAGTCGGGGGGAAACCTGTCCTGTGAGGTCCCGGCTAACATGGAAAAAGTCCGCAATGATGCCAAACCTAACCCGGCAGCGACGGCGAACATCGTGTCGAAAGTATTTTTCTGGTAAGTCGAAACGAAAACCCAATGGCACGCGCTGCTAGCTTAGACTTAAACAATAGTCAAATTAGACAAAGTAACTGTGTACCTCAAAAGTACTTACTCACGCCACTTCAAGGTTGTTTAAGTTTGTCAGGAGGAAAGGTGAGAGTTAAAACTACTGAAACTATTAGTTTTATTGGTAAAAATTATTTTATAACGACTGTATTAAAGTGTTTTTAGCGTGAAATGCTAACACATTTTTAGTAAAGATGAGTTAAAAACTTTTGCCTTATGAGTTGCACTTTATTTTGCTCGTATATACAGGCTTTTTGCCTGAATATTCTCAGGTCCTTTATATAAAATATGATGTTTAATGTTAACAAACCTTTTTAATTAAGGATTCATGTGCTTATATGTAGGACAGATGTGTTGCAGGGTGTTATAAGTGTCCTGGTTAGTTTTCAAGCACAAACACAGGATATCCTCTCTGGTACACGTGAATGCTGGTATGTGTATTCCCCATACTCTGTCTGGTATATGTAAACAAGGTCTATATTATTAACACCTGTGGGGTTTAGTTAAAAGGACTTTAACTTCAACTACAAATTACAAACAGCTTGAAAATGACTATCACCAATGAGACAATAACTGGCTAGAATATCAAAGGTGGAAAAAGTATATATATAAAAAAGACTGATTGTATGCAATAACAGGGAAAATTGTAGTATTGATTTGATCCTGAGTAGTACATCTTTATAAATGGCATTTATTACTGAATTATCAGTGTGCCATCAATTTATAAACAACAGCTAAATCTGTTTTAAGACCATTTATTGAAGAAAAAAGCTAAAAAATGAACCCCTGATGATGGTATCTTATGTTTTTCTTATAGTAATGCATTTAACAGCCAACAAATGAAGGATTGCAGGGATATAAAAAGATTTTCTTTGTGTTATGAGGACTGTTTAGGGCTTTTTTTTTCATGTTTTTGCCCTGGGACTTATTATCTTACAATCCCTCTTTGTCTTGAGCCTGACAGATCTAAAACCACTGATTTACCGCACATTTCTCACTTCATAATTACACATAAGATTCACACGTTTAAGGAGATTTCATGGTTTTGAGTGGATTTTTATCGGGTCTTTTAGAGCAGCGTGCAGAATTGATGATCTGCTGGATGACGCTCATTTCACATCCTTCTTCTTCACTGTTATTTCTTCTTCAGGTGGCTTAATCCTTTGTTCAGCATTGGGTACAAACGCAGGCTGGAAGAAGATGACATGTACGAAGTACTCACAGAGGACAGGTCGGCGAACCTGGGGCAGGACCTGCAGAGGTAGAGAAGCCTTTAAAACGTTCACACCTTAGCAGCTGCTGAAAGCCTGCAAATGTTTAAACACTATGCACTTCATCACACACTAACACAACACTAGGGCTGTGCAATTATCCGAAATTTGATTGTGATTAATGAACAATCTCCAAACTAATATAATCGAGCAGAATTGATTTATTTGCCAATTTCTTTCCACAATTTATGAGAGAGACACACATGTGCAATGCATTCCCTTCCATGCAGTCCTGCTACAACCTGCACTCAGGCAGTGAAGCACTGCACAAAAGCTTAAAGTTTATTTTGGGATGTTTTTTATGATTAAATACATTTATTTTATTTTTCATATATAGAGAAATTGCAGAACAGCTGGATACATAGGTTATTTTGGTCACATATATTTATTTTCAGTTTGAAAATTTTGCGTAAATTATCAATGTGTTTTTTGACAGAGAGAAAAATGCTGAATAAATGCATCGTGTTACTAAAATATAATTGTTTAAATGATCGTGATTTCAATATTGACTAAAATAATCGTGACAATGATTTTTGCCATTATCAGGCAGCCCTATACAACACAACCGAGAACACAATGTTCAGTGTGTGACAAAGTGCTTTTTAATTTTTTTCCACAACTGCCAAAACATGTTTTTAGACACCTTACATCAGAATATATTACCGTAGAGTATTAGGCATTCATACATTTGTGTGTTTCATATGAACAGTATATAAATCTAAAGAAAACACAGCATATACACGCCTGTACTTTTTTTTTTTAGACTTTAGAAACAGCGGCCTGATCAGTTAAATATCGGTGGGGTGGCAGATGTTCGATACTCAGTTTTAAGGCCGATATAGGCCGATAGAGATAGGGGGGCAATTATATCATGCATCCCTAATTTTAACCAGTATGAATAATTATTTAAGATGCAGCCAGCTGGATTTTACCAGTTCAGTTCAAACAAATGAACCGTAGTCTAAAGTTTCTATAGTTTGCACAACTTCGCTTGTCTCAGACTTTAAGTTGAGCTTTATCAGCCTTTTTTGAGTTTTAGAAAAGAGACTCAGTCCTCTGCTAACAGGAAAACCACCAGATATGAGCTGTTATATCACCACGAGCAAACTAAATACATTTATCAGCAAAGTGGCACAAAATAGTTGGGTGAAAAAGTGTTTGCCTCCTTTCTAATTTCTTACTTTTTTGCATGTTTGTCACACTTAAATGTTTCAGATCATTAAACAAATTTAAATGTGAGACAAAGATAACACAAGTAAACACATAATGCAGTTCCTAAACAAAGATTTTTATTTTTAAGGGGGGAAAAAATCCAAACCTCCATGGTCCTGTGTGAAAAAGTGATCTTCCCCTAAACCTAATAACTGGTTGTTCCACCTTAGCAGCAACAACTGCATCAAGCGTTTGTGATAACTGGCAGTGAGTCTTCTTCAGCGCTGTGGAGGAATTTTGTTCCACTCATCTTTGCAGAATTGTTGTAATTCAGCCACATTGGAGGCTTTTCCAGCATGAACCGCCTTTTTAAGGTCATGCCACAGCATCTCAATGGGATTCAGATGGGGGCTTTGACTCGGCCACTCCAAAGTCTTCATGCTGTTGTTCTTAAGCCATTCAGAGGTGGACTTGCTGGTGTGTTCTGGATCATTGTTCTGCTGCAGAACCCAAGTGCGCTTCAGCTTGAGGTCACCAACAGATGGCCGGACATTCTCCTTCAGGATTTTTTGGTAGAAGCAGAATTCATGGTTCCATTTACCACAGCAAGTCTTCCAGGTCCCGAAGCAGCAAAACAGCCCCAGACCATCACACTACCACCACCATATTTTACTGTTGCTATGATGTTCCTTTTCTGAAATGCCGTGTTACTTTTACGCCAGATGTAATGGGACCTCCACCTTCCAGAAAGTTCCACTTTTGTCTCGTCAGTCCACAGAGTATTTTCCCAAAAGTCTTGGGGATCATCAAGATGCTTTCTGGCTAAACTGAGACGAGCCTTTATGTTCTTTTTGCTCAGCAGTGGTTTTGGTCTTGGAACTCTGCCATGCAGCCATTTTTGCCCCCCAGTCTCTTTCTGATGGGGGAGTCATGAACACTGACCTTCATTGAGGCAAGTGAGGCCTGCAGTTCTTGGATGTTGTTCTGGGGTCTTTTGTGACCTCTTGGATGAGTCGTCGCTGTGCTCTTGGGGTCATTTTGGTCGGCCGGCCCCTCCTGGGAAGGTTCCCCACTGTTCCATGTTTTCACCATTTGTGGATAATTGTTCTCACTGTGGTTCTCTGGAGTCCCAAAACTTTAGAAATGTACAAAATATTCAATTTAGACTTTCAGGTTGAAGTTTTAAAAACATTTTGTTTTTGTTTAATTTTACTTTAACTTCTGTAATTTAGTTTATCTCAGCTTATTTATGTTTTTAACATTTTCTCTGAATATCTGGAAACCTCCTAAAGAGATGACACGACCAGCTCACTTTAAAGAGAGACACGGGGTTAAAGATTATTGAACTTGATGAGATTTCCTTGGACAACATCCAGAAACCTCCGTCAGAAACTGTGAAGTCAGACTGAGGTTGCACATTTCTGTCTTGGCTCTGCAGAGGCCTGCAGCCAGCTGCCGCAGTTATGCAACACAGGCAGGTTAGCACACCTTTCACCTTCTTTAAAACAGGTTTGGAGGGAAAATGCCATGCTTCCTCGTCTTTTTGTCGGTGTATTGATGGATTGTGACCAGTTTAACCAGTCTAACCAAAAGTTTTTTTGTTTTTTTTTAAGGTATTTTTAGGTGTTGGCCAAAAGCCTCCAAGTTTTACAGAAAACCCGGCAGCTGTTTGCTCGTGGTGGCTGCTCTGTTCAGCTGGGACTAAAAAAGTCAAACTTCTGAGGTTTATAAGTTCCCTTTTTTCTCACATGAGTAAAACCATGTGTTTTCCAACATGAGCAACACGAATGTTTACAGCTTTAATTCTGGGATTTCCGTCTCATTTAACAAGCTGCTTCACTTCCAGCAAACTTAAATCCTGAGAATATGAGCCTCTGTTAGCCATTTTTTAATACCTTTATTTAAAAAGAAATTTTTTACATTAGGGCTGTGCAATTAATCAAAATTTGATTGTGATTTCAATTTTTGTGTCAATCTCGACACCCCTATAATTGAGTTGAATCGATTATTTATTTTTTGCCATTTTTCTTTACACAATTTCTTAAAGCTCTTCTTAAGTTAAAGTTTATTTCAGTTGCTTCCACCCAAGCTATTTGTTGGGTGTCATTTGGAATGTTCTAACATTTCACTAAATCTTAAAAGAGTTTATTTTGGGCTATTTTTTAAAATATATAATAAGAAATTATATTTACATGTGATTTTCTTATTATTACTTATGCTGCCGATGTGGCCTATCTGACTTAAAATAGGGATGCACGATATTGGAATTTTGGCTGATATTTAAAAACTCATTTGGCCAATAACCGGTATCAATACCGATATGAAAGCTGAAAAAAATAAGGAGTCATTGCAAATCGAAGTTTTGTTTTCCGTTTCCGACACTTTGAAAAATTGGGGTGGGAAAAAATATCAATATACTGAAATATCGAGGTATATTCATATCAAATTGATATTTAAAACTGCGGTATCTATCTTACTTACAAAATCTCGCAAGATTTCATCGTTCTGTTACAAAATCTCAAGATATTTTGTGAATTCTCGCGAGATTTCATTATGAAAATAGATTGATGCCGCATTTTTAAATGTCAGTATATCAGCATATGAAAATATCGCAGCATTCTTGTGAATTCTCGTGAGATTTTGTAACAGAACGATGAAATATCATGAGATTTTGTTGTTAAATACCAGTATGATATCAGCAAATGAAAATATTGCGATATTTCAGTGTATTAATATTTTTTACTACCTGTAGTCTTTAAAAGTAAAGTCTGTAAAAAAGAAGTTTTTGAAGAAGTAGTAGTTTGTTTTGGGTTTTTTAGACTTTAGAAACAGCGACCTGATCGGTTAAATATCGGTGGGGTGGCCGATGTCCGATACTCAGTTTTAAGGCCGATGTAGGTTGATACCGATAACGGGCTGATTATATCGCGCATCCCTAATTCTCTACTAAGTTAGGGATGATGTGGAGGAGCTGGTGGATTTAATCAGACCTCCCGTCTTCTCTTAGAAGGTCCATTTTCGTCACTGATCAGAAAAACTGCTTGTTTTATTCTTTGTCAGCACTTTTTGTTAAACACTTGTGGCCTGATTGTTTAATTCCAGGTGTGCGTGTTCAGGGAGGCTGTTTGGTGAAGTTGTTTTAAGGAAACACTGTGAAGAAATCATCTCAGTTGGTCATGGTTTGCTTGTCTGCTTGTGTTTTACTGGACTTAAAGGAGTTAAAGGTCAAAATAAAGTTTAGCAGAAAGTTTGAGATTAAAAGAAGGATGTTTCTGAGTGATGCTTCCATATGTGGCAGATTTTCTCCGCGTCTGCTTCCAGTTAGAGGGATGTGTGTTGGGTAGCCGTGTATCCTGCTATGCAAAGCCGGCTTCATGTGTCAGATTTCTGCAGGCTTTGACAGAAAGAGGATCTGGCAGCTCCTACAGGGCAGCCGCTGGAGATCCAGGCTGCGTTCAGCGCAGTCTGATATTAGATTAACCCTCCGGTCGGGAGTATGATCAGCTGTTTTTCACTACTTTTATTGTTGCCTTCATATTTCAGTTAAATAAACTGAGAAAGGAAAAAAGTTGAACATATTCTGGTCGTTTTTCCTGACAAAGATGTTAAACTTTTTTACTTTGACATGTTTCGGCTGGCGTATGCAGCCTTTTTCAGAAACGTAATCTGACCACCGTGATGTGTCGTTTATCAGCTGTTTTTTCCTTGCCGTTGCCAACCTGACGGAGGGAATTCCAGATGTGGGAGAGTGTAAAAGCCCCCTCATCTGTCCCACTTTCTGACTTCAATCTGATCCATTTTTTGTGTCCATCTCTGCTCTAGTGATGTGTGCTTTGTCCCGGTCCATGATTATTACATTGGTCTGGTTTTCACTGGGCTTGTTCAATAGATAAAGTTGCCAAGAATAGAGAAAAATGGTTCTTCAAGCGGCTTTTCTGGTGTTTTTCAATTTTGGCTGCTGAAAAGAAACGATGAAATGATGCAGAAATACTGTAATAGTACCTTTTTTTTTTTTTAACAGTGTGTTTTAAGGGATTGTTTTTAATACAGCGTCCAAGTTTTTACAAATCCACTTACCTTAGACGTATTTCTTGTGTAGGGTTCTCTTTGAGAGATAAAAAAAAAATGCATCCAAACATGATTCAGCTTTTCCTGAGCCTCTAATACAGTGGAGTGCCAAAGTTTAGATGCCCTCCTATTAAAGGAAAGGCTTAATTCTAGGGCTGGACAATTAATCGAATTTTGCTCGTGATTCCAGTTTTGCCTTCTCACGATCATAAAAACACTGTAATCGAATAAAAATGATTACTGTTGCATGTAATGCTGCATGTATGGAAATGCTACATGCTATTTTTCGTTCATCACTGAAGCCAGGAGAATCCTGAAGTGAACAGACTGGTGGAGTTATAGGAAGCAAACTGCAGGGAGTATAGAACAGGAATGCATGCAGACTGGTTATTCATTTTTTATTACTATTATTATCTCAATATATTATTATTATTTTACTCCTTCACTTTTTTCTAATTCATTTCCGGTTGTCTTTTGTGTTTTCTTTTTTAAAGTTATATTTGCGGTTGAGTTTTGGTGGTTCAATAAACTCTTAAAAAAATCGATGAATAATCGTGTATATTAATTGTGATTTCAATATCAGTCAAAATAATCGTGATTATTATTATTTCCATAACCGCCCAGCCCTAATAAAGTCACAATAGTGATTCAAATAACAACAAAAAATAATAATAAAAATTTACAAAAATATAATTCAGTAAAAAAAGAAATCAATTTATAATTGTGGCTTAAAAAAAACAATAAAAAAAAAAAGAAAACTGTCCGTGACAAATTACAGCACTTTGCTCATGAACAGTGCACCAACAAAGAAAACACCTAGTTAGGAGCCCCCATCATGCTTGTTTAATTTTTTGTTTGTTTTTTATATTTCTGTTGAACCATAATACAAAATCAGTGTCATAATTTTCACAGAATTTTCTTTTATTATTACTTTTGTCAATTTCAATTTATTTCACCGGGCGATGATCCCCCCCCCCCCCCCCCATCTTTAATGAGTGTATCTAAACTTTCTCACCCCTCTGCATATTTACATGTGATTTTCTTATTATTGCTTATGCTGCCGATGTGGTCTGTCTGATTTAAAATAGGGATGCACAATATTGGAATTTGGGCCGATATCCAATATGCCGATATTTTAAAACTCATATGGCCAATAACTGATATTGATACCGATATTAAAGCTGAAAAAAATAAGCAGTCATTGCAAAAAGAAGTCTTGTTATCCGTTTCCAACGCTTTGAAAAATAGTAGTGGGAAAAAAAAATATGGATAAACTGAAATATTGTGATATTTTCAATGCTGATATCAAATTAATATTTAAAAACGCAGTATGTTTCTTACTCACAAAATCATGAGATGTCATCGTTCTGTTATCAAATCTTACAATATTTCGTGACTTTTTCGTTAGTAAAATAGATCGATGCCGCGTTTTTTAATGTCAATATTATATCAGCACATGAAAATATCAACTTTTTGTCAATTCTCACAAGATTTCGTAACAGATTGACGAAATATCGCAAGATTACGTCTGTAAAATAGATCAATACCGCATTTTTTAATGTCAATATATCGGCATGTTAAAATATCGCGAAATTTTTGTGAATTTTCGCAAGATATTTGTAATTGAACGATGGAATATCGCAAGATTTCATTAGTAAAATAGATTGGTACCGCCTTTTTAAATGTCAATATGATATCAGCATATGAAAATATCGCGTTATCTCACTGTATCAATATTTTTTCCCACTCCTAATCTTTAAAAGTTTTAAAGTCTGTAAAAAAGAAGTTTTTGAAGAGGATTTTTTTTTTCTTTTTAGACTTTAGATACAGCGGGCTGATCGGTTAAATATTGGCTAAATATTGGTGGGGTGGCTGACGGTCAATACTCCGTTTTAGGCCGAGATTATATCGTGTATCCCTAATTTAAAGCATCATCTTTAACATAAAACACACAGTTTTATTAAAAGATGTTTAACAAAACATTGTGGAGATGCACTTTTTCATCAAGCCCTGTTACCGTTGACAGCTGTGACCCTGGTTGCCGTGGTTACGTCTAAACTCGCCTCCCACCAGGCCTCTGCTTGCTATAGCTTGCAGTAAATTTCCCCATCAGGTGGCAGGGGGCCTCTTTGCTTACGGGACCGCATACTTGCTGCTTCACCTGCGAGTTTGAACTGGTAATGTGAAAACCAGCTGGTAACGTGCCAACTTTCTGCATCAGATACTGGGATCAGGAGTCCCTGAAGGCCGCCAAAGACCTGCGGAAGCCCAGCCTCACAAAATCCATCATCCGGTGCCACTGGAAGTCCTACTCTGTGCTGGGACTCTTTACCTTGTTTGAGGTCAGATTTGTGTCTGAAAATCAATCGTTGATGATGCTGGGATGTTATTTCTTCATCATCTGTCTCCTCTGCTCATCAGGAGATCATCAAAGTGGTCCAGCCGGTGTTTTTAGGGAAGATGATTCGATACTTCGAGAGTTACGATCCAAACAATCAGACAGCTTTTCACGAGACTGTGGGCTACGCAGCCGGACTGTCGGCGTGCACCATCTGCCTGGCGGTGGTCCATCACCTCTACTTCTACCACGTTCAGAGGGCAGGCATGAAGATTCGGGTGGCCATGTGTCACATGATCTATAAGAAGGTCAGTATGAGGAAAACAGACGACTATTGTGTCTCTCATGCGTCACTGATGACTGTTCTTGTCTCCTCTAGGCTCTGAGTCTGAGCAGCTCAGCGATGGGAAAGACCACCACGGGCCAGATCGTCAACCTGCTTTCCAATGACGTCAACAAGTTTGATGAAGTACGAGAAAATTCATGTTTTTAGAAAGAAAATCCTGCAGGGCTGATTAACATCTAGGATGTTTGGGATGCTCACGCGCCTGCAGGTCCTCCTGCTAGCTTTGTTTTTCAGGAAAAAGCGTGGGGTACTTTTTTTTTTTCTCTTTTTGATGGGTTTCTGTGCATCATTTTTACCGTTCTGTTAAAAAATCTCAATATTTTGTGAATTCTCGTGAGATTTCATAACAGAATGTTGAAATATCGCGAGATTTTGTCAGTGAAATAGATCAATACCGCATTTTTGAATGCCAATCTGATATCAGCATATGAAAATATTGCAAAATTTTCATGTATTCTTGCATTGTTAGCCTGTGCGATGATCTAACCCAGACATGTTCCTCATGGTCTATGGTGTGGACCACCATCTGTAAATTAGTACTGTTCTGAATTATGTTTTATTTACTATTTGCATTATTTTTTGGTTAAACTAGTGCCATGTTTTTGCCTTAAATATGTTTAAAAGTGTGGAAGTATTCTAGTTTTTAATTATAATGGCATAAATTGGCAATATTCAATTGTTTTATACACTTTATATTTGTTAAATTTGTGTAATTCTCAAAAATTAAATATGGAAAAACAGAAAATGGGAAGAATTAAAACGGAATTGTAGAAAAACAGATTTCACACAAACATATGTATTTGCGCTGCTGGCTGAACGGAGAGCTCGTAACGTTCCTTCTGCACATCCGATCTTCAAAACTCCAACTGTCGGGCTTCGGTCATGTCCAGAGTGTTGTGTATGCCTCCGGGTCGCCTCTGTGAAGCAGTTTTCCTGTCCTGGACATGAAGTCTGGATGCTGACTGGGGTTAAAAAGGTGTTCTTCATGGATTTTTAAGCCAAAATTGGGGTTAAAAGGTCAGTCGATGCATATTTACAGGAGCTCGTATTGGCTATAAAATATCTAAACAAGTTTTAAACCAAAAAAATGCAACTGTAAGAAACAAAAACTACATCTGAGCTTGTTTTAATGTGAGCTAACCTCGTCGAGGGCAGTACTTTCTGTCTTCTATCTCGGATCAAGTCCGTCCTGACTGGGAAAACTCTGGCAGGTCTCTTTCCCAGCATGAGGCTTGGGCTTTATTTCGCTCTGAGCAGCAAATCTTGTTTGTCTCTCAGGAATGTGGAGTTTCGTTTTAATCAGCGGGGCAGGGCTCGCTGTGAAAAGCTGGCTTTCTGGAGAGAGCTTTGATTCCTGGCAGCGGGATGTTAATTACGCCGCATCATGCTCCCACGAACGCTCAAAGCGCCGACAGGCAGCTGTGCTTTCAGAAACGGTCACTCTGCTGCGTGACAAATTTAACTCACAGTCACTTTTTCAACAGGTGACCATCTTCCTCCACTTCTTGTGGGTGGGGCCGCTTCAGGCTGCTGCCGTGGTGGGGCTGCTGTGGGTGGAAATCGGTCCCTCCTGTTTGGCAGGAATGGTGGTCCTCATGTTCCTGATGCCCACACAGACCATGTTTGGGAGGCTTTTCTCAAAGTTCAGGTAAAAAACACACATGGAGACACCAGATGTTTTCCATCCTCAGTCAGCTGCTGGTTGGCTGAAACTTTAAGTTCGTTTTCAAAGCAAAGTTTCAGTTTAAGTCATAATTTGTTCTGAATCGCTGCAGTTTAGACGACTACATGAAATATTACTGTTGACTAAATCTGAGTATCATAAGAAGTACATGATCGCTGAAGATTTTCTTGATAAACAGGGATCCCACACGTCCTGGAAAACCTGGAAAATCATTGAACATTTTCCCAGTCATGGAAAATAAGGAAAAAAATAAAATGTCCTGGAAAATTATTTTTCCTTCCTCTGCTTCGACCTCCGCTTTTCTCTGCTTCGTCCCTGTTTTGTCCCTGCTTTGACCTCAGCTTTGTTTCTGCTTCGTCTTCCGCTTCGTCCCTGCTTCGTCCCTTCTTCCTCTCCGCTTTGTCTCTGCTTCGTCCCTGCTTCGTATTCAGCTTCGTCCTCTGCTTCGTCCCGGTTTTGTCCCTGCTTTGACCTCAGCTTCGTTTCTGCTATGTCCCTGCTTGGTCCTCTGCTTCGTCTCTGCCTCGTCCTCCGCTTTGTCTCTGCTTCGTCCCTGCTTCGACCTCACCTTCGTCCCTGTTTTGTCCCTGCTTTGACCTCAGCTTTGTCTCTGCTTCGTCCCTGCTTCCTATTCCGCTTCGTCCTCTGCTTCATCCTCTGCTTCGTCCTCTGCTTCATCCTCTGCTTCGTCCTCTGCTTCGTCCTCTGCTTTGTATTCCGCTTAGTCCTCTGCTTCGTCTCTGCTTCGTCCCGGTTTTGTCCCTGCTTGGTCCTCCGCTTAGTCTCTGCCTCGTCCTCCACTTTGTCTCTGCTTTTTCCCTGCTTCGACCTCACCTTCGTCCCTGCTTCGTCTCCGCTACGTCCTCCGCTTTGTCTCTGCTTCGTCCCTGTTTTGTCCCTGCTTTGACCTCAGCTTCGTTTCTGCTTCGTCCCTGCTCTGTCTTCCGCTTCATCTCTGCTTCATCCCTGCTTTGTCTCTGCTTTGTCTCCACTTCATCCCTGCATCGTCCCTGCTTAGTCTTCGCTTCGTCTCTGCTTCGTCCCTGCATCAGCTGTGCTTAATTGTTGCTTGGTCATTGCTTCATCTCTGCTTCGTTTGTGCTTCGTCTCTGCTTCGTCCCTGCTTTGACCTCCGCTTTGTTGCTGCTTCGTCGCCACTTCGTCACTCTACTATTCGTCTATGTTGTGATAACTTGATTCATACTGTAGCAGCTGGAAAAGTCCAGAAATTGTCCTGGAAAAGTCCTGGAAAATAACTTCAAGAAAAGAGTGGGAACCCTGACAAAATATCTTACATATTTTGTCATTTTTACTTGTTGCTGAGAGTGTTGATACATATCATTCTAGTTTTTTTTTCTCATACCTTAGTTTTTATGTTATCAACTCATTTCACTCAGTTTAGCAACTTTTTTTTTTTCCTATCAGTCAATAAAATTACTTACTTAACAATTATTAACATATTTATTTGGGATGTTTGATTTTGGCTTTTCTTTTCACCGATGTCCAATAAACCAAAATGGTCCTACCTGTAATTTCCAAGGATGAGTGTGTGTCATAGGGTCAAATAACAGGGACTTTTCTACACGCTGGACCGGTGCTAATGTAACAAGATCTCGTGAGATTTCACAATAGAACGAGATTTCGTTAGTTAAAATATTGGTCCGGAAAAAAAAGAAACAATACCAGTATTTTCGGATATCACATTTTAATATCGGACATCTCTATATGTTATTTTTAGAGGATTCATTTATTATTTGTATTTATTTTTATTTAACTTTATTTATTTCTAAATATGAACATGTATAATGAACAGCAGGGCGTTATGTAATGACTTGGATTAAATCATAAAAAGAAAAGACAGTTTATAAGCTCACTAATTCCTGTTTCTATCCTTGTTTGGGGGATTTTTTCACCAGGAGTAAGACAGCTGCTCTCACAGACAACCGAATCCGGACAATGAACGAGGTGGTGTCTGGAATTAGGATCATCAAGATGTACGCTTGGGAGAAACCCTTCTCCGCTCTGGTCACTGAAGTCAGAAGGTAAAAACGTGCAACATTCCTGTTACTCCACAGTTTTGCCTTCATCAGGGACATTTTAGGAAACGTTGACGTCTTGCTGATGGATCTGGAACCAGTACGAGTTCTAAAACCCACAGTGGAGCCTTCATACAGTTTCATCTGCAGCCGGTTCTGATGCAGGAACAGGAATTTTTTGTTAAAAGCAGCTCAAAACAGCATCGCTTTAAAATCGTTTAATGTGGCCTGAAATGTTTGCAGCGGGTTGGAAACTGGTCTGAAAACGGCAATAATCTGAAGCAACATGGAATTATGAAACATGCTGGATTAACCATCAACGTTTTAACGAGACCATGAAAGATTAACAGCTTCACTAAAAAACATCAGGTTTTCTCTTCTGGTCTGAGCTGCACAAAACCGGAGAGAGAAACCTTAACCAGGACCAGGAAAACCTCCATCAGGACCAGGACCAGGACCAGGAGAACCTCCATCAGGACCAGAACCAGGAAAACCTCCACCAGGACCAGAACCAGGACCAGGAGAACCTCCATCAGGACCAGGACCAGAACCAGAACCAGGAGAACCTCCACCAGAACCAGGACCAGGAGAACCTCCATCAGGACCAGGACCAGAACCTGAACCAGGAGAACCTCCATCAGGACCAGAACCAGGAAAACCTCCACCAGGACCAGAACCAGGAAAACCTCCATCAGGACCAGAACCAGGACCAGGAGAACCTCCATCAGAACCAGGACCAGAACCAGGACCAGGAAAACCTCCATCAGGACCAGGAAAACCTCCATCAGGACCAGGAGAACCTCCATCAGGACCAGGAAAACCTCCATCAGGACCAGACCGATGGAGGAAAACCTCCACTGGACAGAACAGAGAGAAAAACCCCATCAGGACAGACCGATGGAGGAAACCTCCATCTGGACAGAACAGGAGAACCCCATAGGATAGAACAGGAAAACCCCACCAGGACCAGGAGAACCTCCATCAGGACCAGGACCAGGAAAACCTCCATCAGGACCAGGACCAGAACCTGAACCAGGAGAACCTCCATCAGGACCAGAACAGGAAAACCTCCAACAGGACCAGAACCAGGACCAGGAGAACCTCCATCAGAACCAGGACCAGAACCTGAACCAGGAAAACCAACACCAGAACCAGGACCAGGAAAACCTCCATCAGGACCAGGAAAACCTCCATCAGGACCAGACCGATGGAGGAAAACCTCCATCTGGACCAGAACCAGGAAAACCTCCATCAGGATCAGACCGATGGAGGAAAACCTCCATCTGGACCAGAACCAGGAGAACCTCCATCAGGACCAGAACCAGGAAAACCTCCACCAGGACCAGAACCAGGACCAGGAGAACCTCCATCAGGCACCAGGACCAGGAAAACCTCCATCAGGACCAGGACCAGAACCTGAACCAGGAGAACCTCCATCAGGACCAGAACCAAGGAAAACCTCCACCAGGACCAGAACCAGGACCAGGAGAACCTCCATCAGAACCAGGACCAGAACCTGAACCAGGAAAACCAACACCAGAACCAGGACCAGGAAAACCTCCATCAGGACCAGGAAAACCTCCATCAGGACCAGAACCAGGAAAACCTCCATCAGGACCAGACCGATGGAGGAAAACCTCCATCTGTACCAGAACCAGAGAGAAAAACCTCCATCAGGACCAGAACCAGGAAAACCTCCATCAGGACCAGACCGATGGAGGAAAACCTCCATCTGGACCAGAACCAGGAAAACCTCCATCAGGATCAGACCGATGGAGGAAAACCTCCATCTGGACCAGAACCAGGAAAACCTCCATCTGGACCAGAACCAGGAAAACCTCCATCAGGATCAGACCGATGGAGGAAAACCTCCATCTGGACCAGAACCAGGAAAACCTCCATCAGGACCAGACCGAGGGAGGAAAACCTCCATCTGGACCAGAACCAGGAAAACCTCCATCAGGACCAGACCGATGGAGGAAAACCTCCATCTGGACCAGAACCAGGAAAACCTCTATCAGGATCAGACCGATGGAGGAAAACCTCCATCTGTACCAGAACCAGAGAGAAAAACCTCCATCAGGACCAGACCGATGGAGGAAAACCTCCATCTGGACCAGAACCAGGAAAACCTCCATCAGGATCAGACCGATGGAGGAAAACCTCCATCTGGACCAGAACCAGGAAAACCTCCATCAGGACCAGACCGAGGGAGGAAAACCTCCATCTGGACCAGAACCAGGAAAACCTCCATCAGGACCAGACCGAGGGAGGAAAACCTCCATCTGGACCAGAACCAGGAAAACCTCCATCAGGACCAGACCGATGGAGGAAAACCTCCATCAGGACCAGAACCAGGAGGGAAAACCATCTGCCTGGAGGTGGGGAGGAAAAGGGGAACTGATTCCTCTGTAAGGATGATTCTAATCCACTATCTGGACTTTAACACCAGCTGGGAACTGATCCGGTGCCGGTTCTGGACCTAATTCTGAACCAACCCGTCCTCGAGTCTCAGGAAAAGTGTAACTGAGCTCCTTATCCTTATGTTATCGCTGTTGCTGTGATGCTGTCTGTTCTTGTCACTGGTTTTTATTAACAGACTATGGAGGCTGTGAAAGCTTCCTGAACTGGTTTAACTGGGAAAACCTTGGAAAATTTATCCCTACACTTTGTCTGTAAGGCTCACTAACCAGATTCTTCCTCAAACCCGTCTTATTTCATTCATTGTAGGAAAGAGATCTCCAAGATCATGAAGAGCTCCTACCTACGAGGCCTCAACATGGCCTCTTTTTTCTGTGCCAGCAAGATCATCGTCTTCGTCACCTTCACCCTCTACGTCCTTCTGGGAAACACCATTTCCGCCAGCCGTGTGTTTGTGACGGTGTCTCTGTACACTGCCGTGCGACTCACCGTCACGCTCTTCTTCCCGAGCGCCATCGAGAAGCTGTTCGAGAGTCGCGTCAGCATCCGGAGGATTCAGGTGCGTTCGCATTTTAAAGCCCCGTGCAGAGCGACGTTGTCCTGGATTAAACTTCAGTAGCAGACACGGTTCACACGTGCAATCCTGAACTGCTGTCGTAAAGTCAAAGCAAGCATGTCAGAGTTTAACCTCTGGTGATCTTCGGTTAGAGCGGCTGTAAAAGTCCGCACGACTTTTGCTTTCTGCAAACGACTCATAAAAGCAGATAAGCTTTAGTGGCAGACATCACTCATCCTTTATTGTTCAGTCCTTAAAGCTTAACTTTATATAACTAAGAGAGAAAAAAACAATGTATGAAATTTAAATGGTTAGAAACACTTTTTATTTAATTTTTGCAGATAACTTAATTAACTTTTTAACAGAACACGCACAGTAAAAAAGTAAAAATCTGTCCTTTGATTTAAGTTACCAGTAACTTAAATTACAAGATCAGTAAAACCGGTTTACAAGTAGAAAAAAAATTCAGTTTAATCTGCACAATATTGGAATTTTGGCTGATATCTGATATGCCGATATTTTAAAACTAATGTGGCAGATAACTGATATCGATACCAATATTAAAGCTGAAAGAAAATAAGTAGTTTTGTTATCCGTTTCCGAAACTTTGAAAAATAGGGGTGGGAAAAAAATATTGGTACACTGAAATATCGTGATATTTTCATATGCAAGTATCAAATCGATATTTTAAAAACGCGGTATCGATCGGTTTAACTTCCAAAATCTTGCAAGATTTCATCGTTCTGTTACAAAATCTAAAGATATTTTGTGACTTCTTGTGAGATTTCATAACGGAACGATGAAATATTGTGAGATTTTCTTAGTAAAATAGATCGATACTGTGTTTTTAAATGTCAATATATCAGCATATAAAAATATCACAAAATTTTGGTGAATTCTCGCGAGATTTTGTAACAGAATGATGAAATATTGCGAGATTTCATTGGTAATATAGATCAATACCGTGTTTTTAAATGCCAGTATGATATCAGCATATGAAAATATCACAGTATTTTAGTGTATCGATATTTTTTCCCACTCCTAGTTTTAGAAATTTTCTTAAGAAGATTGGTTAAATATCGGTTGGGTGGCCGATGTCCCATACTCAGTTTTAAGGCCGATATAGGCCGATACCGATAGGGGGTCAATTATATCGTGCATCCCTAATTTAATTCATTCATTTATTTATTTAAATTAAATAAATTTTAAATGCATCAAAAAGAATTCATTTGTATTAAATAAGATTAAAATAAAATAAATGGTATTTAATCCTAAAAATTAAATAAAAGATCAATTAAATGGATTAATTTAAATTGTATTAAATTGAATTTTAATTCAATTAATTAATTTTGATTATATAAAAATTTAAGTAAATTATATTTTATTTTTATAAATTGATAAATTTCCTTAAAATATAGTTAATTTTAATTATACAAAAAATGAATAAACCAACCAATCAAATTTTAACTAATTAAATTAGATGAAATTAGATAGATTAGAATTGAAAAGATGGTTATCATAAAACAGAGGCGGCTTTAAACTTTAATTCACATTTTTCCTTTCCTGTTTCTTTCTTTCCTGGACTGGAAAATATGCTAAACTCCTGTATCAGTTTTTCTAATAACTCTTTTCTACTTTTATTTGTATTTTTATTTAACTGGCAGTTTGTTTTTATTTCTTTTTGTGGTGAAGGAGTTCCTGTTGTTAGATGAAATCACAAAAACCAGCGCTGTTCAGTGTCAGGATGAGAAGAAGGATACTGGAGTGGAGATGAATGATCTCACCTGCTACTGGGATAAGGTCAGTATAAAGAGTTGCTTCATTCAATATTAAATTAAATTAAATTAGATAAACAAATAAATACAGAAATGAATAAATATGCCAATGGAAAAAATTATTAAACTAGTTAATAAAAAATGTCTATTTTTCAGTGGTTAACTGTTTTATTTTGTGAGAGTTTTATTTCATAATGATATTTTATTTATTCAATGACACATTCATGCATTTATTCGTTATTTATTTATTTACATTTGGCTGAGTCAGTGTGCTTTATATTGCTTGCTAAACACTATAAAGTCCAAACACTGAATTCAGTTGATTCCTGATCTGATTGGACAAAATAGGACCCAGTGGGTGGACACTTGGCTGTGATTGGTCAGTCGAGTTCAAGGCACTCTCACTTTCTCAAGCCCTGCACCACAGATAGCCACGCCCACTCATTTGAATATAAGAACACAAAATAAAAGGAGCCCCTGCAAAATAAAAGTTTAATGAAATACATACACCCGTTACTACAAAATAAAAGTTTCGTATAATGAATAAAAAAAAGAATTATGAAACAAAAGTGTTGATAAAGAAAGTGTTAATAAATACAGAAAAATACTGTTACAAGATAAGTGTTAGAAGACAAAAATAAGTAAATATTGAAATAATGGATAAAACTGATCATTTTAAAAGTACCGTTATGGAAAAAAAAAGTTGAGATAAATGAATTAATATACGACTAAATGACAAATGAAAATGCTAATAAATACATAATGTACAAAAGTATATTGATTTATTTAAATTAGCTTATTTTTCATTACCATCTGTGTTTTTTATGTAATATTTGTGCATTTCAGCAGATATTTATTTATAAAATACTGATATCAGGGGCTCCCTATAGGTCACATCCTCATGTTTTGCAGTTATAAAAACCAGCCAAGTGGTTCTCTACTTTTTTTCCTAACAGTTTGGTATTGATCGATTAAGATATTGATCAAACCTGCAGATATGGCAGCATTTTTTATGTTTTCTCTTGTTAATCCTGCATCATTTCTGGACTTGTTTGTGTCTTCCATGCAGAGTCTGGACGCTCCGTCTCTGCAGAACGTCTCCTTCACTCTGAAATCAAACCAGCTGTTGGCTGTGATCGGACCGGTGGGAGCTGGAAAGGTCAGAGATGCATCCTCTCATCCTCCAGGTAGTCCGAACCTCATCAGTCCTCTCGTGTCACACCTCTCATTCTGTTTGCATCAACATCCAGTCATCCTTACTCAGCTCCATCTTGGGGGAGCTTCCTAGTGAAAAAGGCGTGCTGAGGGTCAAAGGTCAGCTGACCTATGCTGCTCAGCAGCCCTGGGTGTTTCCTGGAACCATTCGTAACAACATCCTTTTTGGAAAAGAGCTGGACCCCCAGAAGTATGAGAGAGTCATCAGAGCCTGCGCTTTAAAAAGGGTGAGATTTCTTTCATCAGTATCGAGATATCGCAGGATCGAGTCATTGAAGACCCTCAGTATCGAGTTAAGTATCGATACCGTTGCTAATTAATCTCTAACCAGATACTAAATTTTAGTATCAATAAGTATCTGAGAGCAGGGATGCACAATATTGGAATTTTGGCCGATATCCGATATGCTGATATTTTAAAACTTATGTAGCTGATAACCAATATTGATACCGATATTAAAGCTGAAAAAAATAAGCAGTCATTGCAAATAGCAGTTTTGTTATGTTTCCGACACTGGAAAAATACGGGTAGGAAAAACCATTGATACACTGAAATATCACGATATTTTCATATGCCAATATCAAATCAATATTTAAAAATGCGGTATCGATCTATTTTACTTATAAAATCTTGGGAGATTTCATCGTAATGTTACAATGTCTCACAATATTTCGTGAATTCTCGTGAGATTTGAAACAGAACGATGACATATCGCGAGATTTCGTTAGTAGAATAGATCAATACCGCGTTGTTGAATGCCAATATGATATTAGCATATGAAAATATCGCAAAATTTTGTTAATTTCACGCAAGATTTTGTAACCGAATGATGAAATATCGCGAGATTTCATTAGTAAAACAGATCATACCGTGTTTTAGAATGCCAGTATGATATCAGCATGTGAAAATTTCGCGATATTTCAGTGTATCGATATTTTTCCCACCCCTAGTCTTAAGAAGTTTTAAAGACTGTAAAAAATAAGTTTTTAAAGACTTTTTTTTTTTTGTTTTGGTTTTTTTTGTAAGACTTTAGAAAAAGCGGGCTGACTGGTTAAATATTGGTTAAATATCGGTGGGGTAGCTGATGTATGATACTCGGTTTTAAGGCCGATATAGGCTGATACCGATTATATTGTGCATCCTTACTTAAAAGGTCTTTAAAAGGCCTAAAATCTAACTTGCTGAAACCTGGAAGAACCCTGTGATCACATGACGAGGCCGAGCGTCGTTTAGCTTTTACTGTGGGTGACTGGACGTCTCCATTACCATCGTATGTTGTCTTTAATTTTGTCTTTATCATCTCTAACTTTATCGTCATCATATGAGATCAAGTTAGAGGACGTGTCGATGTCGTAAGTCTGTGTTGTTGCAGTCGTCTGACTGGTTTAAAACCGACTGGAGTAAATGAGTAAGCGAGTCCTGTGACAGAGCTGAATAAACCAAATAAAACACATCTTTATGCTTTAACAAGACCAAACACTGGATTATATTTGAGCAGACACTCGACCTCCCGCCTCTTTAATGTGTGATGTAAGCCTGGTTTATGATCCATGTTTTATATCCAGTATCCACGTTACACAGCGAGTCAGCAGCAGGAGGAGGAGGAGGAGGAGGAGGAGGAAGGTTACTGGAGATGTTTATAAGTAACTCTGCTGAGTGTTGATTACTGGTGAAAATGTTGTACATTCCTGGTTTTTCAGGACAGTTTCAGAGTTTCCGAGTCATTTTAAATGTTTTAAACAGATGAGGTCAGAAATATCGGTAGAAAAGGCTGATTCAAAGAATCTTTCCTTTCTTCTGTCTTTCTTTTTTCTTTCTTTCTTTGTATGAAGAAGGCTATTAAAGGGCATTTTTAAATAAAATCATTTTCTTTCTTTCTTTCTTTTTTTCTGTGTTTTTGATTTTTTTTTTTCCTTTCTGTCTTTTCTTTTTTCTTGCTGTTTTCTTCTTGTCTCATTTATTCCTATCTTTCCCTCTGTCCTTTTTCTTTCTTGCTTTTTTCTTTCATTATTTCTGTCTTTTTTTTCTGTCCTTTTTCCTCACTTTTCCTTTTTCTATTTTCTTTATTTCCTTCCTTCTTTCTTTATTTCGTTCCATCTTTTTAAAATTGTCTTCTTTCTGTTCTTTCTTTGTCTTGCTTTTCTTCCTTTCATTTTTCTTTTTCTTTCTCTTTCTTTCGTTCGTTCGTTGTCTGTCATTTACTTTTTTCCTTCTTGCTGTCCTTTCTTTTTCTTGCTTTCATTCTTTTTCTTGTCTCATTTATCCCTTCTTGCCTTCTTTCATTCCATCTGTCCTTTTTCTTTCTTGCTTTTTTCTTTTCTTTATTTGTCTTTTCTTTTTTCTGTCCTTTTTTCTCACTTTTCTTTCTATTTTCTTTCTTTCCTTCCGTTAGTCTTACTTTCTTTTCCATCTTTCTTCCCTTTTTTCTCTTTCTTTCTTTCTTTTTACAGTAATGGTAGTAAAAACGTGTTAATGCTGAAAGCATGATAAAGGTCGAGCATTTTAGTTTAAACGTTTCATCTCTGATGGGGGGATGAATTGTTCTTTCTTCACGTTCAGTCTTGTAAAAACTGGAAAAAGCATCTAAACTGCTTTTTTGTGGCGACATCAAACCTTTTTTTGCGTATTAGCACTAATGCTTTAATCAGCTGTCACCTTTATCGTAAAAACTGCTTTTTAAAAACCACGTAACACGCAGGACCTGGAGCTGCTTCCAAACGGTGACCAGACTCTGATCGGGGACCGAGGAGCGACTCTCAGCGGGGGGCAGAAAGCCAGAGTCAACCTGGCCAGGTATGAGTACGCAGATTTAGCTATTTATGGGAAAAAATCGGGAAAATGGCTGAAAGTTTCCCCGTGATCCAGCAGTTTCAGATGCTGAAATAAAGCATGCTGTTGTGTCCAGAGCCGTGTACGAGGATGCGGACATTTTCCTCCTGGACGACCCTTTGAGTGCTGTGGACGCCGAGGTCGGGAGACACCTCTTTGAACAGTGAGTGGCTGCTTTCCCTCCATATGACTAACCTGAGGCGAAACCACACGAGTTTCTGGAAATCTTCAAAACAGGAAACGGCAATCCACCGGAGGAGGCGGAGCGGAAAGCCTCCATGTCGGATCCTGGCAGGAGAAAGTTCCTGTTGCACGCAGGGTGGAAATCTGGATTGTTTTCTTTCAGCTTTGTGCTGATATCACTCATTGTTTAACTTGGAGTCATGGATATCAGCAGCGGCCCATTTCATACTTGCAACAACATGATTGGTCTAACATTTCATTGTCCATCAGGCGTCTTTTGAGTTTGAGTTTATGCATTTAAAAAGGAACCTTGTTTATTTATTTATTTGTTTAAAAAGGGACCTTGTTTATTTATTTATTTGTTTAAAAAGGGACCTTGCATATTAATGAACATAAATAAATATGCAGTCCCTGTACAAACCAACACAATAAAATAAAATAGGAACAATAATGATATTAAAACAATCGAAGGAGATCAAAGTACGCAATAGTAAAAATTAGGGATGCACGATATTGGAATTTTGGCCGATATCTGATATGCTGATATTTTAAAACTCATGTGGCCGATAACCGATATCGTTACTGATATTAAAGCTGACAAAAAATAAGCAGTCATTGCAAATAACAGTTTTGTTATCCGTTTCCGACACATTCAAAAAAGGGTGGGAAAAAAATATCGATACACTAGAATATCGCAATGTTTTCATATGCCAATATCAATTCGATATTTAAAAATATGGTATCGATCTATTTTACGTTCTCACGAGATTTCGTTGTTCTGTTACAAAATCTCACAATATTTTGTGAATTCAATAAAATTTTGTTAGTAAAATAGGTCGACCGCATTTTTAAATGTTAATGATATCAGCATATGAAAATATCGCAAAATTTTTAGGAATTTTTGCCAGATTTCCAAACGGAACGATAAAATATTGCGAGATTTCATTAGTAAAATAAATCGATGCCGCGATTTTAAATGTCAATATATCAGCATGTGAAAATATCACAAATTTTGTATGAATTTTTGTGAGATTTTGTAACAGAATGATTAAATATCGCGAGATTTTGTTAGTGAAATACATCGATACCGCTTTTTTAAATGTCAGTATGATATCAGCATATGAAAATATCAAAATTTGTATGAATTTTCGCAATATTTTGTAACAGAACGATAAAATATTGCAAGATTTCATTAGTAACAGATCTACCGCGTTTTTAAATGCTAATATGATATCAGCATATGAAAATATTTTTATATTTTATATTATATTTTTAAAATTTTTATGAATTTTTGCAAGATGTCATAACAGAACGATGAAATATTGCGAGATTTTGTTAGTAAAATAGATTGATACCGTGTTATTAAATGTCAGTGTATCGGCATATGAAAATATCGCGAGATTTCAGTGTATCGATATTTTTTCCCACACCTAGTTTTTATAAGTTTTAAAGTCTTTAAAAAAGAATTTTTTTTTTAATTTTTTTTTTTTTTTTTGAGTTTAGAAACAGTGGCCTGATCGGTTAAATATTTGTGGGGTGACCGATGTCCAATACTCAGTTCTAAGGCCGATACTGATATGGGGCCGATTATATCATGCATCACTATTGAACATGTTGCTTTCCCTGTTCTACTGAGAACTGTAGTTCTTTTATTTTTTCCAATTTTAAGTTTTTTTCACTTTAGAAAAAAGTAACGCTTGCTCAAATGTATAAATCTTGTTTGAAAATTTGTGTTTTCTTTCTGATTTTATGATCATTAAATCTGTTTTTGTCAAGAGACGTAAAATGTTGCTTATAACCAACATGATTTTCTTGTGTCAGATGCATCTGTGGCCTGCTGAAGAACAAGCCTCGCATCCTCGTCACCCACCAGCTGCAGTACCTGAAGGCAGCCGACCAGATCGTCGTCCTCAAGGAGGTTTGTTCTTGTCCCAGACTCGGTTCTGCATCACACGTATAAAGTTTGGGTTTACATGCTCGGGTGGTGTTTAGTTGTTGGCAGAGGTCTGTAAACACAACAGCAGCTGTGCAGACGGTCCAAAGTGTGTGTTTGTTTTAGGGCCACATGGTGGCGAAGGGAACGTACGCAGAGCTGCAGCGGTCCGGAGTGGACTTCACCTCTTTGCTGAAGAAAGAGGAGGAGGAGGAGCAGCAGCAAGTTCCCCCCGACACCCCGACCAGGAGGAGGACTCTGTCCCAGAACTCGGCGCTCTCCCAGAGCTCCTCCGTCCAGTCTGTCAAGGATGGAGACCACCTGCCGGTTGGTACATAGTAGTACTTCACTGCAGATATGACGAGAACCCAGTGTGTCTGCTGGAGGAATCCTCAAAAAAATATCAAAATGAAACAGTTTTCATCAGGACATTAAAAAAGTTCAGTCATGTATGGAAAATTAGTCTGTGATGAGGTTTAAAAAAGAGGCGGGAATTCATAGATGATGCACGATATAATTGGCCCCCTATTGGTATCGGCATTAAAACTGAGTATTGGACATTGGTCACCCAACTGATATTTAAACGATTTGATTATTTATCAACCTTTCTTTTTTACAATCTTTAAAACTTCTAAAAACAAGGGGTGGGAGAAAATATTGATACACTGAAATATCGCGATATTTTCATATGCTGATATATCGACATTTAAAAATGTGGCATCAATCTATTTCACTAATGAAATCTCACGATATTTCATCGTTACAAAATCTCACGAGAATTCACAAAAATTTCACGATATTTTCGTATCTTTATATCATATTGACATTTAAAAACGTATTATCGATCTATTTTTTTGAGTGAGATCTCAATATTTCATTGTTCTGTTACAAGATCTCGCGAGAATTCACGAAATATCTTGAGATTTTGTAACAGAACAATGAAATCTTGTGAGATTTTGTGAGTAAAATAGATCAATACTCGTTTTAAATGCCGATATGATATTGGCATATGAAAATATCACGATATTTCAATGCATTGATATTTTTTTCCCACCCCTATTTTTCAAAGTGTCGGAAACGGATAACAAAACTGCTATTTGCAACGACTGCTTATTTTTAAGCTTTAATATCAGTATCGATATCGGTTATTGGCCACATGAGTTTTGAAATATCAGCCGATCAGATATCGGCCAAAATTCCAATATTGTGCATCCCTAGTTTAAATGATTTATTAACGTGTCATATGAATGCTGCAATGCTGCAGCAGTTACAGATACAGAGTTCATGAATACGATTCAGAAGAGCTGATGTTAAGATAAGATAAAATTCATTGTCCCATAGGGCTGGACTATAATTCAATATCGATATATATCGATCGATAGAGGTTTTTTTAATAGAAAAAAAAAGAGGGTCGATCTATTTTACTAATGAAATCTCACAAGATTTAATCGTTTTCTTACAAAATTTTGCAAGATTTTGTAACAGAACGACGAAATCTCGCAGGTTTTCGTGAAGTCTCGCAAGATTTCCTAAGGGAACGATGATATCTTGCGAGATTTTGTTGATTAAATGGATAAATATCGCATTTTTAAATTTCAATATGAAATCGGGATATGAAACTATCCCGATATTTCAGTGTATCGATATTTTTCCTCCACCCCTGCTTTATATTCGTCTTAATTCATTATCTTTTTTTCTTTAAACAAAGCGCTAAATGTTTGTCAAGCTTGATGCCTTCATCACGACTCATTCATTCAGCAGTAGAATCGGGTATCAGCCAATGCGCTCAGCCCAGGTATCGGTATTGGATCGGATTGTAAAAACTGGATCAGTGCATCTTTGTTAAATAATGATCCTGATTATTTAATTAGAGAATGAAAACTTGGCGTGTCGCCTGCACACCTCATGAGAAATGATTTTGACCCGATGCTGCATGTCTGCAGTCCTGCAGCATCTTCCAGCCATTGGTGGAAAAGCTGCCAGTTAACACCTGATTTTCAGACGTGCTTAATTACACACAATTTTTTGCGTTACACATTTGATAAATCACATTGCTTGTGTTAATCTGAGTTGTTTGCATCGTCTCCTCCCAAGAGTTTCTGGCAGAAACGCCTAGAAATGGACTGCGGGGCTATTTTGCCCGGTAACAGGCGCAAACCTCCTTTTGCCCTGCTTTGTAAATCTGCTCCGGTGGATTATTGCGTGTGTAATGAAGATAGCGTTAGTTTTAATACGCACAAACCTTTCGTAAATCAGGACCTAACAGTTTATTTTAGCGTCACCCTGATTTAAAAATGAACACGTACAATGTCCTCGCAGGCTGAAACTGTACAGACGATCCCAGAGGAGAGTCGAGCTGAAGGAACCATTGGAGCTCGTCTTTATCTCAAATATCTGCGAGCTGGCGCCAACATTATGCTCCTGCTGCTGGTCCTACTGATAAACCTCCTGGCTCAGGTACATAAATGACATTTCACTCATTTCTCCAGGTAATAATGGATCAATTTAAGTTTTAAGAAAAGATACTTATGTTTTTTTCTAATTCTAGGTAGCATATATCATGCAGGACTGGTGGCTGGCTTACTGGTAATTGTGCCCTCTAATCTCATTTACATAGAGTTAAGCTTTTAAACGGCAAAAACTCACAAACTTGCCAAGTATATTTTTGTAATTTCTACTCAAAATAAGACAAAATTAACTTAAGAGAAACTTTTTTTTTTTTTTTTTCAAGACAAATGCATTTTATTTCAAGAAATCTTAAAGAAATTTTCACTTGTTTCATTGGCAGATTTTTTTTTTTTTTTTTTTTTTTTTGCTTATAACAAGCAAAAAAAATCGTGGCCACTCTTAAAATAAGTATTTTTAAGTTTTTTTTTTCTTTTTATTCTAATATGCAAAAAAAAAAAAATTCTACCAATAGAACAAGCAACGTTTTCTTGATAAGATTTCTTGAAACAGGTTGCATTGCCTTAAAATAAGATCTTATATCTCACTGAAATGCTTCTCTTTAAGTATCTTTGTCTTATTTTGAGTGTGATGAGATATTTTGACTTAAAATTAGAAAAATATACTTGCTAAGATTTGAGTTTTTGCAGTGTATGAGTTTCTAATCTCACATTAATTCTGACTAATCAGGGCTGACGAGCAAGAAAAGATCACTGGAAACGGCACCGTCATCCTGAACGGAACAAACACCCCCAAAGAGCTGGATTTGAATTTCTACCTCGGTGTTTATGGAGGTAAAGCATATAAGCATGATGCTAGTTACTCTGCTCAGCACCTGCGCTGCTTACACCAACTGTTCTGGGTTTTTTACAGGCTTGACTTTGGCCACCATCATTTTCGGTTTCATCAGGAATCTGCTCCTGTTTAGAGTGCTGGTGAAATGTGCTCAGGCCCTGCACAACCGCATGTTCAGCTCCATCCTCAGGACCCCCGTACGCTTCTTTGACATCAACCCAATCGGTAAGCAGAAGCTCTTTTATAGACCGGTCAAAAACACGTGCAACGTCTAGTTTTTGGGCAGAGTATGAAAGTGTTAAATCAGAGTTCAGTAAAATGAGTCAACGCCAGGCTCTGATTTTTATCAGTTTAGGCTTAAATCAGCACTGATGGGAACACAACACCCGGATGTAAACGCTTGTTTTAACTTTCTGTACAGAAATCCATATTTACCAACCATAACTTCTCTTATTTGAATTTCTAAAATTAAAGCAACAACTGCTTAAAGCAACCTTTACCGATGTTGCATTCTTACACTATTTTTCTAACAGGGTAAAATGCTAAGAATGAGGTAATGGAACTCTGAAATACAAGACAGACCCACCATTAATCAAAATAAAATATTATTCCAATCTCTATATATTCAATGAAAACTCCACCAATCCTTGAAGTGGGGTGCACCTCTAGGACTGTCCAACGGACCTGCCTGTCAGACCTTTGCTTCTGCATTGGGAGGTGGAGGGAATGAAGGGGTGTGTCTTAGGAGTGAGGCGGGACTGTTTATATTCAAATAATCTTGCTGTGCTTTCTGAAATGCAAGATCGGTAAAGGCTGCTTTAACACGCTTCTAGATGCTTACCTTTAATCCAATGCCTGAATTTATTAATGATTGTATGTAAAAAAAAAAAATTAGTAAATAAATAAAAAAAATTCAGGAAAATAGAGAAAAAAAAAGAAAAGATTGCAATAAAATTAAAGATAATTTAATATTAAATAAATTACTAGCAATTAATAAACAAAGATGGATAATATATAAATAATAAAAATACATTATCATTAATAATAATAATAATAATAAAAAGGAAAAGATATACTTTATTAATCCCAATTAGTGAGCCAATTAGGAAATTTGTTTAACTCATCTCAGGTTGAACCTAAGAGCAGTGGGCTGCTAATTAAAGCGCCCGGGGAGCAGTTGGTGGGGGTTAAGGACCTTGCTCAAAGGGTATAATATACATAATAATATAATATTATATGTAATATAATATAATTAATATAATAATAATAATAATAATGATAATTATGTAAAATGAAAAAGTTTAATTCGGTTATAAAAGAAAAAATAATTAGCAATAAACTAAAAATATTGAAGGTGAAAGCTTTGACTTTTTCATCAAAAGATTTTTTTAATTTTTATTTTAAATTATACATCCACAGAACATGTACAGGGGAGCAGAATAAAAGTATTAATTTTACCTTCAAATTTTTTACAGCATATAAATAATTGTTTTAATAATTTTGATGGGTCTAAAAAATAAATATTTACATATGATTACTATGCCAACATGAGGATTATTAGCCTTAGCATTAGCTCCTGGCCATGCAAGTTAAACATTCGCTAATGCTTATTAATGGTTGACTGGTTCTGCAACATTGCTAATGCTAATTGAGTGAGCGAGCATTAGTGCGCCACCTACTGGCAGGGAGGAATCAAACTTGTAGCTGTCACCTTTAATTATTGATGGTCATTTTTTTTTCTTCTATTTGCTTTCATAGAATTGTAAATTCAGTGACATCGTTCATCTGGTTGCAGATTTTGATTTTTATACTTTTTATTCATATATTTTCCTGAATTTCACAAGCATTTGATTCTCCTCATCCTCACACCTTTATTTCGTGCAATAAAAACTTGAGACATGACCAGACTGAGGCATTATCTCAGCTTTCCTCTTAAATTCAAACAACCTCTGAACGCTTTGATGCGTCCAACGATCCTAAAGGCCACTAAACGTTGCTTAATGGTCAAAGTTATTGATTTGCAGTCTGATAATCGTCTCCTGTCTTATTTCAGGAAGAGTCTTGAACAGGTTTTCAAAGGACATCGGCATTCTGGATTCTAACATGCCGTGGACCATGGTGGACTTTATCCAGGTGAGGACGGATGTCTCAGCCGTATAAAAAGTGATCTTTGCTCATCATAAAACGGCGTCTTTGTACTGAGACTGTGAATATGTACGCAGGTTATTCCTGTAATCTGGATTATAAAGAGAAGGAAAGACCAAACCTCACGTGTAGATTTAATGTTACTGAATGTGTGGAAAGACTGGAGAAAGTACTCCATCTACACATGCTTCATTTACACTGTAAATGAACACTTTCTTCTAAGTGGATTTAAGTATTTTTCTAAACCAGTAAAGCACAGTAATGCAGTTAAGCACGTTTTATATAAGTTCAGTTTAGTTGTTCGGACCAAAGTTTGTATAATAAATATTTATCTTCAGTTTTGGAGTTGGTTGGTAGAAGCAGAGTGTTTTTTCCTCTGATGGGGTTTTGGTGTAAACAGCAGCAGCTGAGTTTATAAAAAAGGAGAGACACTAAAAAACAAATCCAGGTATTTAGAAACCAAATTTTTATTCAAAACAGAAGATTGTGAACATATCAGATGTTAAATGAGAGACGGGTTTTACTTTTTCAGCCTTCAGTTGCCCCCGCCCTAACATATTTGAGGCGCATTGCTATTAATTTAAAGGTAGTGTGTATGAATTGCTGCCATCTAGTGGTAAAGATGGGTATAGCAAGTTGTTTATGTATGGTGGTCGTCAGTGGTCAAACTTCTTCCAGACAAAGATGTTTTCATGTGTGAGTGCGTTTAGTGGCCTCAGGTGAGCAGTAAATGCACCACGGGTGACTATTTTAAAGCTCCACACACAGTTTGTCCTTTTAGAGGCACTGTGGTAAAAATGGTGGCACAGTTTTAGTAGCTGCCATTTGGGGCTGGGCGATATAGACCAAATATCATATCGCAATGTATTTATTTTAGATGACGATATACGATATATACCGGTATTTTTTACCCTAATTGATATGAAAGTGAAACTTTCAGACTAAACAGCTGTTTTTTAGTATTGAAACATTGCTGGTTTTTTATGATTTCTTTGTAAATCTGTCTTCCAGACAGTTTAAATAATAAGGGTGGCAAAAATATCGATACGCTGAAATATCACGATATTTTCATATGCCGATACCATATCTATATTTAAAAATGCAGCATCGATCTATTTTACTCATGAAATCTCGCGAGATATCATTTTGTTACAAAATCTCATGAGATTTCACGAAATACAGCGAGATTTTATCGTTCTGTTAGAAAATCTCAGTAAAATTTCGTGAAATCTCATGAGATTTCATTAGTAAAATAGATCGATTTCATGAGTTTTTATAAGGGATATTGTGTAAGTTCTCCTGTTATCTACGACATGTCAGCATGTTTTTACGTTCAGTAGAAGCGTGACAGAGACACCAAACTCACCGAGACACCGGAGCTGTCGGCTCAGTTCAGTACAATCACACTCGTATTGATAATATCGATACGAACGTCTGCATTGACATTATCGATGCTTGTAATTGCTTTTGGACAATTTCAAAATAGTTATTGATTCGGGACGTGCAACATTGTGATCGATTTAATAATGAATTGTTACACTCCTACTGTAATAGTTCTTATTATTACGATCTCTGTAAACAGGTAAACAGCTTTGAAACTTTTTAAATACGGCGGGGCCGGAAGAAGCGGAGATCACGCAAGGGGCGGGGCTTGCCAGTTCTACCAATCACCAAACATCGACGTATTTCAGTTCCTATGGAACCCCGAAAAGACCCTGCCTCGGAGTAGGAGCTAAAAAGGTTCTAGGAACTGAGGGCCGAGGTTCCTCGTTCCAATGTGTCCGAATGCGCAAAAAAACGGCCCGGTTCCCGAAAAGGTTCTAGGAACTCCAAAAGGTTCCTGCAGTCCGAAAGCGCCTCTTGTTTACAGGTTCTATGAGAGGATTGATTTGCGCTGGTGTAAAGTGAAATGCAATGATCCTTGCAGGTGGAAATGAAGGCATGGATGATTTTTTCCCAAACTTAATCTGATTGTCTTCCAGCAGCAGATTAAAAGCTGTTGATGAATCTGCTTCTGATGCTTCAGCTCCTCATCAGTGGGCGGTTTGTTGTTTCTGAGCAGGTCTTCCTGCAGATACTGAGCGTCATCGCCGTGGCGTCGTCGGTGATCCCTTGGATCCTTATTCCCGTCACCCCCCTCCTCGGCGTGTTCCTCTTCCTGCGCCGTTACTTCCTGCGAACCTCCAGAGACATCAAACGTCTGGAGTCCACGAGTGAGTTTCCTCCACTGCTGCATGTTTTTTATGCATCGCTAAGTTGTTATTTTAAATGCTGAAATTTAAGTTTTCCTGTTTTAAACTAAAAATTGAGAATAAATTTTTTAGCTAAAAATTAAAACCGGCTTCTCTTTTTGTTTTTGTTTCATAAAAACTGATTTTTTTTTTAAATTTTGCAAGTGAAAACAGAAAAGCCGACTTGTTGTCTCGTCTCTGTCCTGCAGCTCGTAGCCCCGTCTTCTCCCACCTGTCCTCGTCTCTTCAGGGTCTGTGGACGATCCGAGCCTTCGGGGCTGAGGAGAGGTTCCAGAGAGACTTCGATGCCCATCAGGACCTGCACTCAGGTGGTCCCTCGTCCTCATCGGGGACTTCTGCTTCAGAATTCCCGTTAACTGCTCTGTTATTGAGGTTTTTAATCTTTGCAGGCGCCTGGTTCCTGTTCCTGACCACCTCTCGCTGGTTTGCTTTCCGCCTCGACTGCATCTGCTCCATCTTTGTCACCATCACCACGTTTGGCTGCCTGCTGTTTAAAGACCGTAAGGACTCAGTATCACCTTTCACCACCAGAGGGTGCTAGAGGACCGTCCTGAAGCTGGTGAGTTTAGAGGAATAAGATGATTGACGGTTGTTTTTCTGCTCCTGTCAGAGCTGGATGCTGGTGATGTTGGTTTGGCTTTGACCTACTCGGTCACGCTGATGGGGATGTTCCAGTGGGGCGTCAGACAGAGTGCAGAGGTGGAGAACATGGTGAGTTTTCTTCTTTTTATCACAACTCTGTAAATGCAAACAATGTCCTAACTAAAGATAATTAATGCGTTGAACTTCATTCATGCCAGTTTTTCTGTACTTTCACCTGCATACTTGTCTAATCAAGTACTTTGCACTTGGTTTTCCTGGGTGTGTACAACTAGGGATGCACGATATTGGAATTTCAGCCGATATCTGATATGCTGATATTTTAAAAGTCATGTGGCCGATAACCAATATTGATACTGATATTAAAACTGAAAAATTAATTATGTAATATTCATTCCTTGTGCAAAATTAGAAAAATACCTCAACATGTGTTATGTATAACAAGTTAAACTTAATGACAGTTGTTCAAACAAAACCGATAGCTTTAATTTCCGAAATTAAAGCATTCGGTTTCCGAAATATTTTCAAGAAACCTCAACTTTTTAGACTTTACAATGAAGAGGACATTCACCAAGCACATTTTCATATTGTTAAATAATTTAAACCTTATTTTTTAAATTTATTTAAAGTAAATGATAAGTATTAAACTTTAAGTTCACGTTCACTTTATTTCTAAAGCACTCTTGCAATGACAGACAGATTAAGGTGCTTTACAACAATAAAACATCGCCAAAAATACACAAATAAATTAAAGTAAAGGAATATTTTGGAGTTAAGTAGCAAAGGCTTTATGAAATAGAAATGTGTTCAGTAATGTTTTAAAAGCAGCAAGAGGCTCAGCAGACCTGATTGATGGCGGAAAAGCATAAATATTTATGCAGATTTGACACGATTTATTCAAGCATGTCTTTAAAATATATTTTACTGCAAGTTTCGGCGTCTTGTTAACTCTAAACACTAAACGAAACACATTAAAAACAAAAGGAGACATCACAAATGCACAAACCCCCAAAAAGTGGGTGCTTGTTTGAGCTCAGGGTAGAAATAAGTTCATGAAAGCCATCAGAGGAATCATGTGTGAGCACTGTAACCATGGTGACCGCATCTCCGTCCTCAGATGACGTCGGTGGAGAGAGTGGTGGAGTACACTGAACTGGAGAGTGAAGCACCCTGGGAAACCCATAAACGTCCTCCTCCTGATTGGCCGAGCAGAGGCTTGGTGACGTTCGACCAGGTCAACTTCTCCTACAGCGACGACGGACCGCTGGTTCTGCAGAACATGAAGGCCATGTTCAGGCCCAAAGAGAAGGTCAGCCATGTTTGTTTCTGTCCGCGACGCCGCGTCAAACACACGCCGACGTTCCCTCCTCGTTCCTCAGGTCGGCATCGTTGGGAGAACCGGCGCCGGGAAAAGCTCCCTGGTCTCGGCCCTGTTCCGCCTGGCGGAACCGCAGGGGAAGATCTACGTGGACGGCGTTCTGACCTCCGAGATCGGCCTCCACGACCTGCGGCAGAAGATGTCCATCATTCCTCAGGTCAGCAAACCATCAGGGCCCGGTTGTTCAATTCTCGGTTATTTTAACCGCTGGTTAACCCCTAACGGTCCGTTAAATCCTTAACCTGCCGTTAGCTAACCGACTGTTAAATATGTGTTGTTAAAAGCATGGTTAGTCATGTCGTCAGTTAACGGCACCGTCAAAGTTAACCATAGGGTTAGCACCAATGTATCCCACAATTCCCCATTTTGTTTACTTCTGGTACTGCAGAAAGTAATGTTGTACGTCTGTGTCTCCTTATTGCTGTGAGGAAGACACGAGGGGGCGACTCTCACTTTATTTTCCCACCGTGAACAGAGCTGCTGTTAGCCACAACACACTCGTCCTCATCCCCCAGTCTCTCCATCCTTCCCCGTTCTCTTCACACTCCTCGTCGTCCCCCCCAGCTCATCCGGCCTCACAGCACAGCAAACCCTCAGTAACAGAACACACGGGACACAGAAAGTATTGATAAGCAAACGATCCCTTTCACTTCAAGGAAAAAGAGGCAGAAATTTCTCTGCCGATGAAGAAAATGCAACTCAGATCATAGAAACAAGATATTAATCTTTCTAAATATTGAGTCCGTCGTGTTCACAGTTCGTTGCACGCTCCAAATCGACTCGCAAAGGATCACATAGACCTGAATGCATTCTTTCCCCAAGTGGTTCGCAGCTCCTCGTTAGAATAATCCCCGATGTCAAAATCAGGGCCGCAATAACCGCCGTCCTTCCTTCTCTGAACCGGCATCACAAACGCAGCGCTAGCAACAAACGGCATAATGAGAGAAAACCACACCGTTAAAACTTTTAACGGCGGTCCTTAGGTGTGTTAACTTTAACGTCAAGATAACACACGGTTAAAATTAACTGAGTTTTGAACAAGATAACCGGACTGTTAAAGTTAACGGTCGGCTAATTGTATTTAACGGCTGGTTAAAAGATAACCGAGTTTTGAACAACTGGGCCCAGAGCGCTGCTGGGGTGAAACTGGGCCAGTTCAGATCAGTTCAGCTCTCATCTGTCATGTGCTGCCGGGTTTATTCAGCACTAATAAAGTTATTTTGATCCTCGTCACACAAATGGGACGTTGTTTCATCTCAGCATCATAAACAGAAAGATGGTTTATGTTTGGCTTAAAGACTGAAGATGGTTCACTGAGACGGCCGATGGCATAAAACCGCTCTGTTTACAGGACAACAGCACGTTTATGCGCTTAGTTATTTTCAGAGCTTGTTTTGTTTGGGGGGGGGTCCGGGTTTTTCCTCTCATGTTTTGTAAGCAGCTGGATGTGATATTTGATTTAAAAGGAATGAATACGCACATTTTTATGTATTTGGCACGTTAAAAAATGTTTCTCAAGGACACACAAGAAACAAAGATATGAAAACATGAAAGGTGGATGTTATTTAAGGAGGAGAGGGAACGAAGCAAAAGATGGTGAACTGACTTTTACCAGCTAGAAAGATCTCAGAGAAGAGACAGGATGCAGTACGGATGTGGAGTTGGCCATTGTTAGAGTGTAGGGATGGGCGATACGTTATCGTGCGTGATATAATAATTAGTCATCACAATAAATTCAATTTATCAGGTTGTATTTACAGTTATAATATAATCTGTATTTTCTGGACTATAAGTCGCATCAGTAAAAAAATGCATCATGAACAGGAAAAAAGCATAAATGTCACACCGAACTATAAGTCGTATTTATTTATTTAAGATAGGGGGTTTTCGGATTTATCATATTCTGTTAAAAATTACCCAATTAGTCCAATTCTAGAGTTAACGCCCGTGAATGATCATTAACATCATAACTAAGAAGGATAAACATGTTTTTGAGGATTTATTTTACCGCACAGACAGATGTCCGAAATGAACTCCTCTCAATGAGATGAGGCTATTTCAGGATTTTTGCCCTTGGAGCAGAATATAGTCGTCACAAGCCCAGAGCGCCCTCTTTTGATATTAGACGGTAATATTTACTTCCTGGTTTATGTCAGTCAATATGAATTGATACTTAAAAATATGTGAAATTGTATATATTGTCATATATAAGTCGCACAAGCTAAACTATGAATAAAAGTGCGACTTATGTGTGCTAGAAGAGGGGAACATGGAAAAAATGCGTGTTCAGGATTTGTCACCATTTCTATTGGAAACGCTTTTTGCGCAACGTGTCCGCAAGGAATTTGCAACGTCTACACTGTTGATTTAATAAAAGTTAAAACAAGACATCAGAGACAGCTGCTTGTTAAGAGTGAAAAGAAATTATAAATTTTCATTTGCACAAATAAAGTTGTGCAATTTTCGAGTATTTTTTCTAGTGTCAATCATATCACCAGTTGTATCGTTATCGTTCATTTTCTAATTCATATCGTGATAAATATTTTTGGCCCTGGCCTACAGCTGGAAAATTTTACAATCAGATGTGCAGAATTTGCAGTTTTAAGCTTGAAAAGTCTGGTTTTGTGAATAGCTTTGTCATGATTAGGTATGTATGTGTGTGTTATCAGTATCAGCCTTTGGGAGCTTAAATTTATCTGTATCGTGTTTTTTAAGTTATTAAGTGCATCCCTAGCTGCAAGCGAAGGAAATAAAAGTAAATAAGCTGCTGTTCATCCCAGTTAACCGCCATAAAACCTCCTGTTGTCTCCTTCATCCATCAGGACCCGGTGCTGTTTACAGGCTCCATGAGGAAGAACCTGGATCCTTTCAACCAGCACACGGATGAAGAACTGTGGAATTCCCTCCAAGAGGTTGGTAACCAGTCACACCTCCCAGTAACACCATGAAGTCCATCAGGGCTCCAGACTGCAACCAAATGATCGTATTGTGCGACTAAAATGTGAGACAATGCGACCAAATTTTTCATCTACTCGCGCATGTGCGACCAATATATTTACCAGTTTTTGCTTTTATATGTTTAGTCTATTTAACTTTTAGTTGCTGACAGAATTACTGGTCAGTAAAGGCATCACCGGCCCGTGTGCGGCGCCGCCTCCGGAGCTAAACATGGCCGTTTAACAGTTTACTTCACTCCAGGCCGCCATTCGCCACAAGTCAGAAGTGTCTATTTTTGACGGAGCACGCTTCCAGAAAGCGTCCGCAAAAAGATGGAAAATCAGACGTGGAAGCAGGTAAATTTCAAAATAAAAGCCCCCTGAAGAATTGCGATCCGTAACTATGTACAGTAAACATCAAGTCATCGCCAGTGACATCAGGTTAGCAGTCGGTCGGTCAGGACAAGTGTGTTTATCTGCGGCTTGCAACCCAGTGGGCGTGTCCTATAGTGGGCGTGTCCTATAGTGGGCGTGTCTCATTAGGGTCTGGTTAGGTTTAGGGGAAGGGTCAGGGGTAGGGCTACATTTTACCGTGCTCTCATTGGCCTTGTAGGCGTGTCGTCGAGTAACATCACTCTACGACACGCCCCTGTCTTGCGAGCTGCAGATGGTCAGGAGGCCTCAGTCGGCGTTTTTCATCATGGACCATAGTTGTTATGCAGTGATCTGCAATTTTGTCATCCGTTCCTAGTCCCATTGTCATCATTTATTTATCATTAGGGACGCACGAGATTGGAATTTTGGCCGATATCCGATATTTAAAAACTCATGTGGCCGATTACCGATATTAAAGCTGAGAAAAATAAGCAGTCATTGCAAATAGCAGTTTTGTCATCCGTTTCCGACACTTTAAAATCTCGTGAGATTTTATCGTTGCTACAAAATCTCACCATATTTCGTGAATTCTCGCAAGATTTTGTAACAGAACGATGAAATATCACAAGATTGAATCTTTCTGTTACAAAATGTTGCAGAAATTTTGTAACAGAACGATGAAATATTGCAAGATTTAATTGGTAAAATAGATTGATACCGCATTTTTAAATGTCAATATGTCATCAGGATAACAGAACAATGAAATGTTGCATGACTTCATATGCTGATATAATTTGCTTATATTGACATTTTAAAAAAGCTGTATCGATCTATCTTACTTACAAAATCTTGCAATATTTTATTGTTCTTATGAAATCTCGCAAGAATTCACAAAATCTTCGCGACATTTTCATATGCTGATATATTGACATTTAAAAACGCAGTGTTGATCTATTTTACTGAGTTTTTTTAAAAAAAAGAAAAGTAAATAGGAAACAAAAAAAAAAACACGAAATATCGTGAAAATTTTCATTAAATATCGCATTTGTAACAGAAGGATGAAAGCTTGAAAGATTTTGTAAGTAAAAAAGGGGGAAATTTAGAAGATAGATTGATACCACGTTTTAAAATATCAATTTGATATCGGGATATGAAAAAATTTGCAATATTTCAGCGTATCATAATTAAAAAAAAAAAAAAAAAAAAAAAAAAAAAAAAAAAAAAAAAAAAAAAATTTTTCCCACGGACCCCTTTTTTTCAAGTGTCGTAAACGGATAACAGAAATGCTATTTGCAATGACTGTTTATTTTATCCAGCTTTATGAAATTTTGGATATCAGCCACGTGTTTTAAAATATCAACATATTGGCACTAAGGACTGCAATATGGTGGATTTTTATTAGAGACCTAAGAAAAAGAGTTAGACACCCCATCTTCTAGAATATCATGAGTCAAGCCAAAATACACACCTTGACCAAGTTTTATGCTATTTGCATTAGTAAAAAAAGTTACAATATAAAAGGTTACTCACTACCCCTTCAGAAAGCTTAAGAAGCTATGAGGGTTAAAAAAGCTGTATCGATCTATCTTACTTACATAAATCTTGCAATATTTTATTGTTCTTATGAAATCTGAAGAATTCACAAAAACTTCACGACATTTAAAAACGCAGTGTTGATCTATTTTACTGACGAAATATCGCAAAAATTCATTAAATATCGCATTTGTAACAGAAGGATGAAATATTTTGTAAGTAAAATAGATTGATACCACGTTTTAAAATATCAATTTGATATCGGGATATGAAAATATTGCGATATTTCAGCGTATCAATTTTTTTCCCCCACCCCTTTTTTTCAAGTGTTAAACGGATAACAAAACTGCTATTTGCAATGACTGTTTATTTTATCCAGCTTTAAATTTTGGATATCAGCCACATGTGTTTTAAAATATCAACATATCGGGGAAAACTCCAATATCGTGCATCCCTAAAAATTACTTTAAGAGAAACATTTCAGTGAGATGTACGATTTTGTTTAAAGATTTAAAGAAATCTTATCTAGAAAATTTGTTTCATTGGCAGAATTTTTTACTTATTTTAAGCAAAAAAGTCCTTGTCACTCTTAAAATATGTAAAATATATATATATCGGTATCGATATCAGCCACGAGTTTATATATATATATTTATTTTATTTTTTTTCTTTGTAATAAGCAATAAAAATTCTGCCAGTGGAACAAACAAAATTTTCTAGATAAGATTCCTGTGCATCTCGACCGTCTCGTTCCTGCAGGTGCAGCTGAAGTCTGTGGTGGAGGACCTGCCCGGAAAGCTGGAGACGGTTCTGGCCGAGTCCGGGTCCAACTTCAGCGTGGGTCAGAGGCAGCTGGTGTGTCTGGCCAGAGCCATCCTGAGGAAGAACCGCATCCTCATCATCGACGAGGCCACGGCCAACGTGGACCCCAGGTACCCTGAACTCTGGCAGAACTGAACTCTGAAGTCTATTTTAGTGTTTTTTTAACCGCTTCGTTTGTCTTTGCTGCTGCAGGACGGACGAGCTGATCCAGAAAACCATCCGGGACAAGTTCAGGGAATGCACCGTGCTCACCATCGCGCACCGCCTCAACACCATCATCGACAGCGACCGCATACTGGTGAGTCTTTACTGGTGGACCTCACACAGAAACAAGATCACACACATGGAATTTTCCACCGATTCAGGTCCAGGTAGAGGTCCCAAAAGCTCTTTAGTCCAAGCGGAGGTCTCAGAGCCTCCAGAGTCCAGGTAGAGGTCCAAGTAGAGGTCCCAGAAGCATCCCAGTCCAGGTAGAGGTCCTGTCGTCTCCAGAGTCCATGTAGAGGTCCCATAGTCTCCAGAGTCCAGGTAGAGGTCCCAGAAGCATCCCAGTCCAGGTAGAGGTCCTGTCGTCTCCAGAGTCCATGTAGAGGTCCCAGAAGCATCCCAGTCCAGGTAGAAGTCCCAGAGTCTCCAGAGTCCATGTAGAGGTCCCAGAAGCATCCCAGTCCAGGTAGAAGTCCCAGAAGCATCCCAGTCCAGGTAGAAGTCCCAGAGCCTTCAGAGTCCAGGAAGAGGTCCAGGTAGAGGTCCCAGAAGCATCCCAGTCCAGGTAGAGGTCCCAGAGCCTTCAGAGTCCAGGAAGAGGTCCAGAGCCTTCAGAGTCCAGGTCCCAGAAGCATCCCAGTCCAGGTAGAGGTCCCAGAGCCTTCAGAGTCCAGGTAGAGGTCCCAGAGCCTTCAGAGTCCAGGTAGAGGACCAGTCGGAGGTCCAGGAGCCTTCAGAGTCCATTTAGAGGACCAGGTAGAGGTCCCGGAGCCTTCAGAGTCCAGGTAGAGGTCCAGGTGGAGGTCCAGGAGCCTCCAGGCTCCTCTGACCTCAGACCAGCATGGGTGCCACGCTTACATCTGCTTCCTTCCTCGTGCTGCAGTCGGTTCCTGTCATACTTGGAGAACTTCCAGTTTCCAGCGAAGCTGCGTTACATAATCGCGTGTTGCATAAACACGAGTGCTGAAAGTTTGTTTTCAGCTTTTGCACCGAGGTGAAAAAACTAATCGGGACATTTTCTGCATAACTTCCTCTGCACTTTAATTTAGGTCACATTTCCTGATGCGTTGACACGGTTGTTCCACTTTGTACCTGAACACTTGTTATTCAGGAGAACTCCTGCACCTGCAGGCACGTCTGGCCGTCCTCGTCCTCCTTCCACCACGCCGAGCAGAATCAGGGTGAAGTTTACTGTGAACGAGGTTCGTGCCGACAGGTTCGGAGTGTTGCTGCTGCACAGCGTGTTCAGTACGCGGGAGCAGGATTAGATCAGAGATGTCAAACTCAGTTTAGTTCAGGTGCAGGCCGAGCTCAGCTGGATGGAACCAGTAAATTAACCGAGAAATGACACAATCTCCTCATCTGACCTTTGTTATTAATCCACATGTTCACAGTTAAGGAACTTTTCTTCTGACATGATAAGCAACCTGAGATTTCTAAGTTTCAACTGAATTATAATTTATTTACATATTTAATTCTAACATTTTTAGATATTATATATATTTCTAATATATTTTACATTTAATTTCATCTATCATATGTTTTTAATACAAGAAAAGGGATTTTATTAAAGAAAATAGTTCTTAGATTTTTTATTCATATTTTTTAGATAAAGTTGGTAATATTTTATACATACTATCACTGAAAAAATTAATTTTATTTCAGCTTATTTTCTTAATTTATTTTATCTTGTTCATTATTTACATGGCTAACTAAGACCAGCAAACATCTTTACCCGGGAGGGGGGAAAAATCCAGTATTCCACATCATCAAAGTAACTTTTCCAGATCAAGAAGTTATTTTAAAAGTACATCTGTGTACATTTCCACATGTGTGTAGTAAAATCCTGAGCATCTCATCATACAGACCAAAGTCAGAAAGATCATTTGCAGGCTCGGATTCAAATGTTTCACTTCATGCAAAACCTGCATATCTTCATCTTCATCCCGTCTCCGTCTGGCTGGAGGTGAGATTTAAGGTCTGAACAGCAGGTGGAAACGGCGCCGTCGTTCCTGCAGGTGGAGCTCTGACTCGACTTTCTGGAGCTTATGTAATCGTTTTATCAGGCGGGAACAAATGTGGCCTCCAGCTTGTACCGAGACCAGGACAACACACACACCAGACATGAAGGGACTGATCAGGGCTGGTTTCTCTCCAGATTCTGGATGCAGGGAGGATCCACGCGTACGATGAGCCTTACACTCTGCTGCAGGACCCCGACGGCATCTTCTACAAGATGGTTCAGCAGACGGGCAAACAGGAAGCAGCAGCGCTGCTGGAAGCAGCCAAACAGGTGAGTGTGACCCCACAAACACTACGACTACTACTGGATTTTCTGGGCTATAAGTCGCATCAGTCAAAAAATGCATCATAGGGCTGGAAAAAATATCGATACACTGAAAAATCGTGATATCAGTCTATTTTATTGACAAAATCAAGCCAGATTTTGTCGTAAACTTGATCAGTATTTTGTTTTTGAATATCAATATGAAATCTGCATATGAAAATATCGCGATATTTCAGTGCACTGATATTTTTTCCCAGCCCTATTGCATCATGAACAGGAAAAAACATATGTCGTTTTTATTTTCTTTAAATAAGGTGATTTTTGGATTTTTTCATATCCTACTTTTTGCTGCTAAAAATGACCGAATCAGCCCAGTTCCAAAGTTAACGCCTGTAAATGATCATAAACATCATAACTAAGAAGGATAAACTAAAGTTCATTTCAGACATCTGTCTGAAATGAACTCCTCTCTCTGAGATAAGGCTATTTTGGGATTTTTGCCCTTGGAGCAGAATAGTCGTCACAAGCCTAGAGCTCCCTTTTTTCACTTTTTTAATATTTACTTCTTGGCTCATGCCCGTTAATATGAATTGATACTTAAAAATATGATAAATTGTATATATTTTGATATACAAGCTGCCAAAACTATGAAAAAAAAGTGCGACTTGTAGTCCGGAAAATACGGTTCTACTACTTTTACACATCTGCAACATTCCCGTTAACCGACGTCTGAACTCGTCCTCAGGCGTACAACAGCAGGAGCCGTCCCAGCTTATCCAACGGACACGCTCAGACGGAAGACGGCAACCTGGTCATCTTTGAAACCGCTCTGTGAGCTCAGACGGACTCTAGAGAGCGCACGGGCTCGTGCGGTGCACGCGGTGAAGCACTAAACCCCTGCAGATGGAGGGCGGGCGGAGGACAGGACCCACAGAGAAGCTGCTGCCTCGGACGGCCGAAACACGAGCTGCTGTAAAGACACTATTTATTTCCTGTGCTTCGTATTTATCATGCTAACAGGTTGCTATGGAGACGAGGAAACAGCTGTGCCTTGTTCCAGGTTTTACACGTTGGAGTGCATCTGTTTCCAGAGCGGCCTTTGTTTATGTATCCGTTGATATGACCAGTGCCGTTGCACAGGATTCATGTCCACACCTGAAAATGTTGGAGGTTGCACTAAAAAAACCCATTTTTAAACTCGTGTGGAATCTTTTCTTCCTCTTTTGCTGAGAAATACATGAATGCAAACATGCACACACATATAGATCCTCTGACTACAACAGCACAATAGGGGATTATCACGTTTCCGGTTTCCGGAACAGTTCAATGTTCCTGCTCTGTTCCACTTCGTAAATTGAATAAACACCAACCCTACATAAGTTTTCATGGTTCAAGATGAATTGAATTAAGGAAGAAGTGGATCAAGCGGTTCTCCAGACTGAAGGGCCGAACTTTATAATAAAACAACGTAGCACGTTTGTTTGTAGCCGGTGCAGCATAACACCGGCACTTCACAGCTAGCATTAGCAGACGTGCCTAACTTTGTGCGTCTTAAAACACACAAACATCTGAAAATCGGGTCTGTACCCCCCCCCGTTTCCAGTGGAACAACTGGGGACTGCCAAAAAAAGGAGACATTTTTCAGATGCTTGTGTGTTTTCAGCCGCACAAAGTTAGGCACGTCATCAAGCTGGCTAATGCTAACCTGCTAACACCAGCTATGGAGTCTGCCAGCTACAAACAAACGTGCTACGTTGTTTTATTATAAAGTTCGGCCCTTCACCGCGACAAATCGATCGCTTTGATCCACTTCTTCTACAGCATCACTTCAGTCGGGAATCAATGAAAACTTAAGTATGGTTGGCGTTTATCCGAATTTCAAAGTGGAACAGAGCAGGAACAGCTATTGTTAAAATGGCCCGGAAGAGGAAATGCCGAGATTCCGGAAACTTCCGGAAGGCGGGATAATCCCCCATGGAAACGCCAAAGAGTTAAAAGTCGCAGAAGTAATGTAATAGTGATAAAAGTAGAATAAAGGTCGAAAATCCTAAATTCACAATAGTTATTCAAATTACAAGAAACTTAAAACAGTAATGATAAATAAAAATTTACAAAATTATAATTGAGTGAAATAAAATACATTTTTTTTAACTGTAGATTAAAAAAAACTGTCCCAGACTAGTTAAAGCACTTTGCTCATTAACAGTGAACCATCAGACTATAAGAGAAAGGACTGGTTAGCACGCATGACTCTCACCCGGGAGTCTGCGGTTCGAATCCCGCACGCTCCCTCCTTCATCCTGCCACACACACTATACCATTACAGACCAGAACCAGATCCACACAGACCATCAGAGACCAGGACCAGAGCAACAGAGAACAGAATCAACTATCAGAGATTAGAAACAGATTCACAGAGTCTAGAACTGGACCATCACAGACCAGAACCACACAGAAAAGAATCAGACTGTCAGAGAGCAGAACAAGACCATTACAGACCAGAATCAAATCAAAAACTGACAAGAATCAGATCCACACACACCAGTGCCAGATCCACACAGAGGAGAATCAGACTAGGACCAGATCCACAGAGACCAGAACCAGACTATCAGAGATTAGAACCAGAACATCTGAGACCAGAACCAGACCACCACAGAACAGAATCACGGAGTCTCGAACCAGACCAGCAGAAACCAGAACCAGATCTACACAGAAAAGAATCAGACTGTCACAGACCAGAACCAGAACATCAGGGACCAGAAGCACACCATGACAGACAAAAAACAGACCAGAACCAGATCCAGATCCACACAGAAAAGAGCCAGACTGTCAGAGAGCAGAACCATTACAGACCAGAACCAAATCAAAAACTGACCAGAATCAGACTAATAGAGACTAGAACCAGAACATCTGAGACAAGAAGCAGACCATCACAGACCAGAACCAGATCCACAAAGAGCAGAATCAGACCATCAGAGACTAGAAACAGATCCACGGAGTCCAGAACCAGATCCACAAAGAGCAGAATCAGACCATCAGAGACTAGGACCAGATCCACAGAGTCTAGAACCAGTACATCCAGAGACCAGAACATCAGAGACCAGAAGCAGATCCAAACAGACCAGAACTAGATCCACACAGAAAAGAATCAGACTGTCAGAGACCAGAACATCAGGGACCAGAACCCAATCCACACGGACCAGAAGCAGACCATCAGAGATCAGAATCAGACTATCAGAGACTAGGACCAGATCCACAGAGACCAGAACCAGACCATGACAGACCAGAACCAAATCAAAAACTGACAAGAATCAGATCCACACGGACCAGAATCAGACTAGGACCAGATCCACAGAGTCTAGAACCAGACCATCAGAGACCAGGACCAAATCCACACACACCGGAACCAGACCATAAGAGACTAGGACCAGATCCACACAGGCCAGAACCAGTTTCACGCAGACCAGAATCAGACTATTAGAGACTAGAACAAGACCATCAGAGACCAGGACCAGACCATTACAGACCAGAACCAGATCCACACAGACCAGAACCAGTTTCACGCAGACCAGAATCAGACTATTAGAGACGATAACCAGACCATCAGAGACTAGAACCAGATCCACAGAGTCGAGAACCAGACCACCAGAGACCGGAACCAGAACATCAGAGAGCAGAAGCAGACCATGACAGACCAGATCCAGACCATCAGAGATTAGAAACAGGTCCACAGAGTCTAGAACCAGACCATCAGAGACCAGGACCAAATCCACACACACCGGAACCAGAACATCAGAGAGCAGAAGCAGACCATGACAGACTAGATCCAGACCATCAGAGATTAGAAACAGGTCCACAGAGTCTAGAACCAGACCATCACAGACAAGAACCAGACCATCACGGACCAGAACCAAATCCACACAGACCAGAATCAGAACCACACCTCGAGTCCATGTCAAGTCTAAAGTCACTAAGTCGTACAGTAATGAGTAATCTGTGGTCTGCCTGAAGGACTCCATTATAATATCCAAGGAATTAAAAATGTGCACTCACCTTTACCTCCCAGCAGCCTGTAACCGCACTGATCTTTAGGTTTCCATGACAAATACTCTGTCCGTCTCCTCTGGACGATGTCTTTGCTGTACCGAATGAAGAAAACCTGCAGACACGGACATTTATTCAGACTGCTGTAGTAAATCTGCTTTCACTTATCTAAGAGTTTTTAACGTAAATCCATCCGGACCAACAGAATTTTTCAAAAGTAATCCTGCAGTTCATAACATTTTTTTTTTACATTTTTTGGGGGGGTCTGAATGTGGAGAGGAGGCCAGTATCCTGCAGCTGCCCTGCAGGTTATAAATGTCCTCTGCTGGAACACAGATGACAGCTTGTAGTCAGATTCTGCACCAGCCTCATAATGAGACATTTATAATTGACTCAGGTGAGTTGCAACAGGTTGACATGTCCAAACCTGCGGGACAGTGTCCACAGCTGGTGGTCCCGCACTCCAGCTGAAATCTTTTTAATGCTTAATCTGCGTGAGCTGATTAAGATTTAGATTCAGTTTCAATAAATATTTCTGATACTACAACTGCGTTTTTTACAGCACGGTCTGATTCCAGTTTGGTCCCAGTTAAACGTTGTCATGGCAACGTCACAGTAAAAAACCAGAAGCATGTGGCTGCAGACCCGGAGACCGCAGATCTGGACCCACAGATCTAGACCCCTTCTCTGTCCACGACAGCGCCCCTCTTATTTCCTTACAAACCAACAAGGAGGGAGATCGGAAAGTGAGTTCTGTTTCTTTATTTAATGGCCTCTACGTATTTTGTCATCTGTAAAAATTAAATACAATATTACATTACAGTAATTAATAAAGGACAAGATGCTATGCTTGTCTTTAATCGTTTAAATTTGTAATAATATGTATATTTAGAGATTTTATCTATGAAAAATATCAATTTTGACTAATTAATCTCTCTTTTTAAGGTCCTTAGAGGAAGAACGTTTTGGATATGTACATGTTAAGTATTTCTTTTTCAGCCTTGTGATGTTGTCTGTCTTTTCTCTGCAGATCAAGCTCTGAAATAAAATATTTAAAACCATTTCTGTTTTTCCAATCTTTGTCTCAATCTCACATAAAAAAAAAAAAGGAAACATGAATGTTGTCATGTTTAATTTAAAGTCTTGATGCTATAAAAAAAAAAAAAAGTAGTATATTTCCCAGCAATTACTTTACTAGTAGCTGTGGAAGTGATGTATAAATGTATTTATGATGTTAGTTGAATTATCAATTATGGTAAATGATCTTGTTTTCAGTTAAGACATGAAAAGATTCATTCTGTCTTCACTTGTATCTCCTTGTCGCTCTTGTTCAACATAGTTGATATTTCTCATGAATACAGCTGAATACTGAAAAAGGCCTGAAGTACATCTCCATTTTCACTCCGCAAAAACACCTCATTTGGTACAATGGCTTCTTCCAGAGCTGCTTAGTCTTATTTGTATATTAATATACACTACTCACAAAAAGTTAGGGATATCCAGCTTTCATTTTTTGAAAAACAGAATGATGCAGAATAAATATTTAACTATTGAACAATGTACGAGTGCATTGAAAAGTTTAGAGAAAGTTTCATGCTGACATCATACAGAAAGCCAAATATCCTTAACTTTTAGTGAGTAGTGTATATTATTTAATAGGTTGCTGTTAAACCCTTATGACAGCTGAAAAATCTTAATCTTTATTTATGTAAAATTAAATTTAAACTTTTATTTAAATTTATTTCACAGCTAAAGGTGTAACTTCTGAAGTTACAAAAGGTGTTTGGGTTGTGCAATTTACATGTCACGAATAACGAGGCGTCTAGAAGCAACCGGCTGGTCCAGAAATGTATTTTTTTTAACGTCCAGTAGGGGGCGCTGTCGCGAGAAAGCAGGGGTCTAAAACTGCGGTCTCCGGTACTGCAGACACGAACGTAAAATTTAAATTAAAATTAAATTATTTAAATTTAAACGTAAAAACAAACCGTAAAAACGGTGTTCAGTAAACTTCTCATTCTTCTGCAAACATTCAGTAGAGGCAGTCTGATGACGTTATCGTGACTTTAGTGTAACCGTTAGCTAGCTAACGCAGCTACGGCGCTAAGCTAGTTGCTAATCCAGCTTTAACAGGCTAGCTGCTAACATTTAGCTTCCACGGTGACTCACCTGTCCAGGTGTGTTTAAGGTGGATGTGGGGAATCCACCGTCCCGGATTTTTAGACCACAGACGTTGCAGCTCGATGCTCACATATTTGTCACTTTTATTAAGTTTTTAATACCCAAAGTTTCAGCGATGCGCTAATGTTCGGCATCACGCTGTTCACCGACGCTCCAGTTGTTTTGATTGAGTGCACGTGCGTGTGACGTTACGTCAGTGTAGTCTTGGGGAATGACAGCAGTCACACAGACAGATATTTATATATATATATATATTCCCCTTATATTTCTTACAGTACTATGTGAGAAATTTAAGTACATACTTTTACGTGCATGTAAGATAAGACTTTATTCATCACAGTGGAGAAATTCTCAAGACACAACAGCACAAAGGTAACACACACAGAAAGATGCAGAAGTTGGAAATTTGTAAAAAATAAAGTAGATGTCAATAAGTAATCAAAATCAAGTAAAGGTTTCTTATGTACAAAGATAAAAAATAAACAAAAATGTACAAGAAAACCGTACTTATACATATGAACGGTCATGTATTTTTTCTGCTCACATCTTCGATGATTTGAGCTGCAGTTGAAGTTTAATGCAGCAATTTTATGACACAACGTTCAGGCCTTGGCTGAAATGGACCAGTTTAACTTTAAATATCGTTGCTGGATCAGGTGGTGAATCCTACATTCAGGCTGAGCTGAATTTACCAGCTACAGGGAAGCAGCTTCATGGGAGCAGAGTATCTGCATGGATTCATTTTCAGCCCCGATCTTTGAGAAAAGACGCAGAAACATGAGCGAGAGCAGCTTTATTGAAAATTCAGCTGTATCAATATAAACTTAACTGTTACAAAAAAAGTACAAATATAGAAGTTGTGCAGAATGTTAAGGTCCATCTGAGTTTCTGTACATGCATGAGTACATGCACCTCTGAACACATGATCAGGGGTGTTAGTCCGGCTTTTATTTCAAAATATCTGGTTGGACCAACACCCTTACATTTAAAAAAAAAAAAAACAGTTTCTATCTGACTAAAACAACATTTCTCTTTTTACAAAGAAAAAGAAGACTTTCACATATGAGAATAAAAACAAGATAAACGCTCCAGTGTGCAGGATGAGCCGATGTGGAGTCACGAAGGTGCAGATTACAACCAGCTGTTCTCCTGCTGCGGCAGCCGTGTATGCGAGCACTTATCCGGCCCTGCTGTGCGCTTCAAACGGGACGAAAGTGAGCTTTTCACCCGCTAAATAAATTAACTTCTTTGGTTAAAACGCTTCACAGAGAAAGAATGTAAAACCAGTTCATCTCGCACTGGTTTCCATGAGGTCTGAGAGTTTGTTTGGCAGTTGTGTGCAGCTGTGATGTGGCTTTTCTGAGGTTACATGTTACATTTACAGCATAATACTTCCGTGTTGTCTCTTTAGCACCGCTGAGTTTTGTTCCTCACTTTCATCGTGTAATGAAAAGAAGAAAAAGGCATTTTATGTCAGAAATCTGCCGTGGTGGCGTCAGGCGTTCAGGTCTGCTGGGTTTTCTGGGCCGCCTGTGGGAATGAAAGGAGAAGCGGGTCAATACGGAACCAGACCAGGACGCTGGATTAACACAGAACCAGACCAGCACGTTGGGTCGGGCTGGACTCACCTGCAAGGTTACTTTAGTTAACTAAAACTAACGAAAAGTTAAATTGAGGATGCATAATATTGGAATTCTGGCCGATATCCGATATGCCGATATTTAAAAACTCATGTGGCCAATAGCCAATATTGATATCGATATTAAAGCTGAAAAAAATAAGCAGTCATTGCAAATAGCAGTTTTGTTATCAGTTTCTGACACTTTGAAAAAATAGGGGTGGGGAAAAGTATCAATACACTGGAATATTGAGATATTTTCATATGCAGATATCAAATAGATATTTTAAAATGTGGTATCGATCTATTTTACTTGCAAAATGTCGTGAGATTTCCTCATTTTGTTACAAAATCTCTGGATATTTTGTGAATTCTCGCAAGATTTCATAACAGAACGATAGTATCGCGAGATTTCGTTCGCAAAATAGATCGATACCGCATTTTAAAATGTCGATACTATATCAGCATATGAAAATATCACAAACTTTTCGTGAATTCTCCTGAGATTTCGTAACACAATGATGAAATATTGCAAGATTTTGTAAGTAAAATAGATCAATACCTCATTTTTAAATGTCAATACGATATCAGCATATGAAAATATCACAAAATTCAGATGAATTCTCGTAAGATTATGTAATACAATAAAATATTGCGAGATTTCATTAGTAAAATAGATCGATACCGCGTTTTTAAATGTCAATACGATAGCATATGAAAATATCACAAAATTCAGATGAATTCTCGTAAGATTATGTAATACAATAAAATATTGCGAGATTTCATTAGTAAAATAGATCGATACCACGTTTTTAAATGTCAATACAATATCAGCATATGAAAATATCACAAAATTTGGGTGAATTCTCGTGAGATTTCATAACACGATGAAATATTGCGAGATTTCATTAGTAAAATAGATCGATACCACGTTTTAAATGTCAATACAATATCAGCATATGAAAATATCACAAAATTTGGGTGAATTCTCGTGAGATTTCATAACACAATGATGAAATATTGCGAGATTTCGTTAGTAAAATAGATTGATACCACGTTTTTAAATGTCAATACAATATCAGCATATGAAAATATCACAAAATTTGGGTAAATTCTCGTGAGATTTCATAACACAATGATGAAATATTGCGAGATTTCGTTAGTAAAATAGATTGATACCACGTTTTAAATGTCAATACGATGTCAGCATATGAAAATATCGCAGCATTTTAGTGTATCAATATTTTTCCCACCCCTAGTCTTTAAAAGTTTTAAAGTCTATAAAAAAGAAGTTTTTGAAGTTTTTTTTTTTTTTTACAGTGGGCTGATCGGTTAAATATCGGTAAAATATTGCAAGATTTTATCGTTCTGTTACAAAATCTCACAATATTTCATGAATTCTCACAAGATTTCAGCACAGAATGATGAAATATCGTGAGATTTCGTTAGTAAAATAGAGCGATACTGTGTTTTTAAATGTCAAACTTTAGAAACAGTGGACTGATCGGTTAAATAATGGTTAAATATCGGTGGGGTGGCCGATGTCTGATACTCAGAAATATATCTGAAAATATTTGAAACTGTGTCTTTACTAAACTAACTAAAACTACCTAAAATTGTTGCAAAAACATTCTTATCTTTGGTGTTTGTACATTTATTTAATACATAATCCTTTTGGGTTGATATAAAATCTATTTCTAAATCTATTTACTTTACTGGTTTTACTCTGAGTGACTTTCTGATGATTTTCAATGTCACAAATACCCATAATTAAAAAAGAAAAAACTTAACCTAACACTGAAACTTATAAAAACTGAACTAAAACTAAGCATTTTCCAATAAATACAAATTGAATTGAAAACTAATTAAAAATCCAAACTATCATAACCTCGCTCACCTGTCTGGCCGCCTCCATCAGGGCTGCAGCCTCCGCCTGGCCCGTCTGTTGCACCATCTTGTAGAAAGCACCGTCTTTGTTCTGCAGCAGAGTGAAGGGCCGGTCTAATTCCTGGATGACGCCGCCGTCCAGCACCTGAAAGGAGGATGACGGTTCAGCTGTAGACGCACCACCACGTCTCAGAGTGGAAAGCAGACTCACCAGTAAAGACTCACCAGTATGCGGTCGCTGTCGATGATGGTGTTGAGGCGGTGCGCGATGGTGAGCACGGTGCATTCCCTGAACTTGTCCCGGATGGTTTTCTGGATCAGCTCGTCCGTCCTGCAGCCAGAAACGAGTCTAGTGAAACCTGCAGAGATCCGTGTGAGCCTCCCCGTGACCCGGTTCGGTTCTGGAGTACCTGGGGTCCACGTTGGCCGTGGCCTCGTCGATGATGAGGATGCGGTTCTTCCTCAGGATGGCTCTGGCCAGACACACCAGCTGCCTCTGACCCACGCTGAAGTTGGACCCGGACTCGGCCAGAACCGTCTCCAGCTTTCCGGGAAGCTCCTCCACCACAGACTTCAGCTGCACCTGGAGCCGACATGGAGGGAAGTTCAGGGCAGCGGTGGGCGGATCGATACCAATGTTGGTGTCGATATTGATCGATACTGATGCGATTATATCAATACTTCAGTGTAAGTCATGAAAACTATCAGAATCTTCAAAAATATGGAGGATAAAGTGGTTTTTGATGATCCGGTTCTCTGCTATGAAACCTCCATATTCCCCAAACCAGCTTCTCTCACTGAGATAAAACCAAATTCAGACTTTTAAACGGCTCCAGTGAGACTTTATTTCTGGACCCTGATAATAAAACTCTAAATGTAAGATTTTAAACTGTAATATACTTTATAAATATGGAGGAAATGTGGTTTTTGGTGGATTCGGTTCCTCTTGGTGACAAAGTATCGACATGCCAAATATCGGCTTCACTTCTCCAGATGATGCCAAATTTTGTTGTTTAAATACGGAGTTTAAAAAAAAAAAGACTAAATTCCACAGAATAATCTCTGCATTTGACAGCCTAAAAAGTATTTTAAAAAAAGAAGAAGAAGAAATAATTAGTTTTATTCATCATTATTTCATTATTGAATAATAATAAATATTTATAATTAAATAAAACATACTAAAAAGAATAATCTCTTTGCATTTGACAGCCTTAAAAAGTATAAAAAAGAATAATTATAAATAAATATAATTTATTGTTATTTTATTAATGAATAATAATAATAGTAAGAAATAATTATTTATAATTAAATAACAAAAAGTAATAAAAAGAGGAATCTCTTTGCAATTAATTCTTTTAAAAAAAAAAGAATAATTATTTATTATATGATTATTATTATTGTAACAACAACATTAATAATAATAAAAAAAATATAAGTATTTATTAATAAATAATAAAAAGCAATAAAAAGAATAATCTCTTTGCATTTGACAGCCTTAAAATTATTTTGGAAATAATAATTATCATTTATTATTAATAAATTAGAATAATTATTTATTATTATGTATATTATTGTGATGATAAAAACAATAATAATCATAAACATAATAATAATACAATATGATTTTTTATTAATAAATAATAAAAAGTACCAAAACGAATAAACTCTTTCCATTTAACAACCTTAAAATGATTCAAAATAGAATAATACATATTAAATTGTATTTATTAATAAATAATATATTTTTCTAGTTATTATAATTAATAATAATTTTATTATTATTAAAAAAGTATTAAAAAAGAATAATTTCTGCCAATAAAAAGTATTGATATCGATATCGATGATAGTAGCCCTTTATTTGCCTGCTATGGTATTACATACCTCCTCCAGAGCTCTCCACAGGTCTTCATCAGTGAGCTGGCTGAACGGGTCCAGGTTCTTCCTCACGGAGTCCGTAAACAGCACCGGGTCCTGGACGGCAGAGACGAGCCGGATCGCTTTCAGTTTATGTCACATATCAAAGCTGAAGGTTAAAATAAGGACGATGTTTTCTGTTTGGCTGCAGCAGATTCTCAGACCGATCCACACGAACGAACCAACGTCCACACAGGTGACATAATAGCCGGTCCGGCCAAAGTCAACAGTGGAGGCAACGGGCCAAAACATGCAGCGCTGCACAGACGGCGGCGGGACCAGAGACACTTTCATCGAGTGAAGGACACGAGATGTGAAACTTCTTAACCCTTTCGCCTCCTCACACATTTTCTCAACTTTTCTTTCCTGTTGATGCATTTTACGCCCTCTGATGACCTTTAAGGCCAAAAATGTTCGTGCACAAAAAACTGCAACAAAGTCCTCAAACTTCAACATTTCACACTTTTTTTTACCTATAAATCACCTTTACAGCTTCAGTCTTGCTGATATATGCTAAAAAAAAACTATCATTTTTAGGTTTTTAACCCCTTCAGTGCCACTTTTATTATTTAAATTATTGTATTACCAAAAATAATAATTATTTTTCACATAATAGATACCAAGATGCTCCTTTTGGGGACCTTAGTAGCTAAAACGTCCCATTGACTTCCAGTTAAACTAAATATTTTAACCCTTCGGACATTTTTGTCACTTTTATTTTCTTTACTTGGTGATGACATCAGCTGTGTTGCAGCAAGTGACATCAATTTTTGCAATAACTCTTCTATTTAGACAAATTTTTTAAATCCAGCATCTTTTCCCCTCACATACCGTTCACACCCATAGTTTTTCCCCTTTGTGGTTCTTCTAAAAAACCCAAAAACTAAAAAAAATCAAAAACATTAATTTTTTTTTTTTTTTTTTTTTAATAAAAAAAAACTACACACCTTCAAAACAAAAAAAAAAAAATTTTTTTTTATAAATTTTAATTAATTTATTCTTGTAAAATACCGATTTTATTCTCAAAGTCTGTTAAAAAAGTTTTTCTTTATGTATTTTGTGACTTTCTTTCTAACAAATAATGTAATCATTTAATAATCAAACTGACATTTAAAGGGTTTAAAGTAGGGATAAGCAATATAATCATCTCCCTATTGGTATCGGCCTATATCGGCATTAAAACTGAGTATCGGACAGCAGTCACCCCACTGATATTTAACCGATATTTAAACAATCAGCCCGCTGTTTCTTAAATCTACAAAAAAAAAAAACAACAAAAAAAACCTTCAAAAACTTCTTTTTTACAGACTTTAAAACTTCTAAAGACTAGTGGTGGGAAAAATATTGATACACTGAAATATCGCAATATTTTCGTATATTGACATTTAAAAACGCGGCATCAATCTATTTTACTAACAAAATCTTCCGATATTTCAATGTCCTGATACGAAATCTCGTGAGAATTCACAAAAATTTCACGATATTTTCATATGCTGATATCATATTGACATTTAAAAACACAGTATCGATCTATTTCACTAACCAAATCTCATGATATTTTATCATTCTGTTACGAAAATTCACAAAAATTTTATATTTTCATAAGCTGATATCACAACCGGTTTTGATCTATTTTTAATGAAATCTTGCGATATTTTATCGTTCTGTAACAAAACCTCATGAGAATTCATAAAAATTTTGCAATATATTCATATGCTGATATCAAATTGACATTTAAAAACGCAGTATCGATCTATTTCACTAACCAAATCTCACGATATTTCATCGTTCTGTTACGAAATCTCCCGAGATTTTGTAACAGAACGATAAGATCTCGCCAGATTTTGTGAGTAAAATAGATCTAAACCTTGTTTAAAATATCGATTTGATATCAGCATATGAAAATACTGCGATATTTCAGTGCATCATTATTTTTTCCCACCCCTATTTTTCAGTGTTGGAAACAGATAACAAAATCTCGCAATATTTCATCGTTCTGTTATGAAACCTCGCGAAAATTCATGATAATTTCGCCATATTTTGTTATGCTGATATCGACATTTTAAAATGCGGTATCTATCTGTTTTACTAACAAAATCTTGCGTAAATTCACAAAATCTTGCAAGAGTTTCTAAGTAAAATAGATTGATACTGCATTTTTAAATATCAATTTGATATCGACACATGAAAATATTGCGATATTTCAGTTTATCAATATTTCTCCCACCCCAATTTTTAAAAGTGTCGGAAACGGATAACAAAACTGCTTTTTGGAATGACTGTTTATTTTTCTCAGCTTTAATATCGGTATCGATCTTGGTTATCGACCACATGAGTTTCAAAATATCGACATATCAGATATCAGCCAAAATTCCAATATCGTGAATCCCTACTGTCTTCTCAAAGTCTGTTTAAAAAAAGTTTTTCTTTATGTGTTTTGTGACTGTTTTTTCTTTCTTAACAAATAAAGCAATCGTGAAATAATAAAACTGACATTTAAAGGGTTTTAAGTCCTAAAATAATTGAATGTTTGGTAGTTTTCAGCAGATCTAAAGTTGTTAAAATGGTTTATAGGGGGGAAAAAAAACAAAAAAAAATAGACATTTGATGTTTTTGTGTGTGGACATTTTTAGCCGCAAAGGTTAACAGAGGTGGGAAATCTGGTTCATGTGTCTCAGAGGAATCATTTACACACCAAACTGAGTTGCGTAACATTTCGTCCATCAGTAACCAGCTACAATGCATGAAAGACAGAATTTCTAGTTTCTGGTTCTGCTGAGCAAACCTGAGGAATGATGGACATCTTCTGGCGTAGATCGTGGAGGCCGATCTCAGAGGTTAAAACACTGTCGATGTAGACTTCTCCCTGAGGTTCTGCCAGGCGGAAAAGGGTCGAGATCAGGGAGCTTTTCCCTGCACCGGTTCTCCCAACGATACCAACCTGATACACAACAGAAAAGAGGGCGGGGTTACTGACTGAAACCTGATCAAGAAAGTACGGATGTACGATATAAACGCCCCCCTATCTGCCTATATCGGCCTTAAAACTGAGAAGTGGACATCGGCCACCCCACCAATATTTAACCGATATTTAACCAATCAGGCCGCTGTTTCTAAAGTCTTAAAAATCCCCCAAAACTTCTTTTTTACAGATTTTAAAACTTCTAAAGACTAGGGGTGGGAAAAAATATAGAAACACTGAAATATCACAATATTTTCATATGCTGATATCACATTGACATTTAAAAACGTGGCATCGATCTATTTTACTAATGAAATCTTGTGATATTTCATCGTTCTGTTACGAAACCAAGCAAGAATTCATAAAAAATTGGCAATATTTTAATATACTGATATCACATTGACATTTAAAAATGTGGTATTGAGCTATTTTAGTAAAGAAATTTCGCAATATATTTTATCGTTCTGTTACAAAACCTCGTGAGAATTCATTAAAATTTTGCGATATTTTTATATGCTGATATCATATTGACATTTAGAAACACAGTATTGCTCCATTTCACTAACTAAATGTCGCGATATTTCATCGTTCTGTTAAAAAACCTCACGAAAATTCACAAAAATTTCATGATATATTCATAATCTGATATAACATTGACATTTAAAAACGCGGTATTGATTTGTTTTACTAACAAAATCTCGCGATATTTCATCGTTCTGTCACAAAACCTTGTGAGAATTCATAAAAATTTTGCGATATTTTTATATGCTGATATCATATTGACATTCAGAAACAGAGTATTGCTCTATTTTAATAACTAAATGTTGCAATATTGCATTGTTCTGTTAAGAAACCTCGTGAAAATTCACAAAAATTTCATGATATATTCATATGCTAATATCACATTGACATTTAAAAACGCGGTATCGATTTGTTTTACTAACAAAATCTCACGATATTTCATCGTTCTGTTACAAAACCTCGTGAGAATTCATAAAAATTTTGCGATATTTTTATATGCTGATATCATCCTGACATTCAAAAACCACGATATCGCTCTATTTTAGTAACTAAATGTCGCGATATTTCATCGATCTGTTACGAAACCTCGCAAAAATTCACAAAAATTTCATGATTTTTTCTTATGCTAATATCACATTGACATTTGAAAACGCTGTATCGACTTGTTTTACTAATGAAATCTTGTGATATTTTATCGTTCTGTTACAAAACCTCACAAGAATTCAAAAAAAATTTTGGAATATTTTCAAATGCTGATATCATCCTGATATTCAAAAACACAGTAGGCTATCGCTCTATTTTACTAACTAAAGGTCGTGATATTTCATCGTTCTGTTAAGAAACCTCGCAAAAATTCACAAAGATTTCAGGATATTTTCATATGCTGATATCACATTGACATATAAAAACACGGTATCGATTTGTTTTACTAACAAAATCTCGCGATATTTCATCGTTCTGTTACAAAACCTCGTGAGAATTCTTAAAAAATTTGCAATATTTTCATATGCTGATATCATCCTGACATTCAAAAACACAGTATCGCTCTTTTTTACTAACTAAATGTCGCGACATTTCATCGTTCTGTTAAGAAACCTCGCAAAAATTCACAAAAATTTCATATTTTCATATGCTGATATCACATTGACATTTAAAAAAAGCAGTATCAATCTATTTTACTAATGAAATCTCGCAACAATTCATGAATTATCGTGAGATTTTCTAACAGTATGATGAAATCTCGCGAGATTTTTTAAGTAAAATAGCTCAATATCCGCATTTTTAAATATTGATTTGATATTGGCATATGAAAATATCACAATATTCCAGTGTATTGATATTTCCCCCCCACTATTTTTCAAAGTTTTGAAAACAAATAACAAAACTGCTATTTGCAATGACTATTTTTTTCAGCTTTAACATCGGTATCGATATCGGTTATCGGCCACATGAGTTTTAAAATATCGACATATCAGATATCGGCCAAAATTCCAACATCGTGCATCCCTACAAGAAAGCTAATCTCATATTTACAGGACTACTTCAGCTCTGCTCTACAAACGTGCCTCTTAGATGCGTTTTCTCCAGCTGCTGTAAAATCTAAAACCATCTTTGGCTTCGCCTGCGTTTCTATTTTCTGCTGCATGTGACACGCGAGGCGGAGGTCTGATCTGATGCTGCAGACGACCGCTGGATGGATGGAGGGAGTGCACGTGAGTGTGTGTCACCTTCTCGCTGGGTTGAAACGTGGCGCTGATGTCTTTGAGGACCGGCGGACCATCTGTGGTGTAAGAGAAGTTCACGCGGTTAAAGGTCACCATTCCTCGGCTCGGCCAATCAGGGGGAGGGCGCTTCTTGGTTTCCCAGGGTGCCTCGCTCTCCAACTCTGTATACTCCACCACCCTCTCCACCGATGTCATCTGGAAACACAGAAAGAAGATTTATTTACTTTTCATCCACACGGAAGTCTGATTTCATTTGATGCAGTTTGTAATCGGAGCAGAACTCGCTAAAACTTGCTAAAACTACCGAGCATCAGAATCCAAACCAAACAGTTCAGTGGGATGCGGCCAGACCTCCCTCTCCCCGGCCACATCCACCAGCTCATCCGGGGGATCCCAAGTGGATATCGGCCGATACCTAGTACCAATTTCATTATGTTTTCAAAAAATATCATTAGAATCCAGTCTGAAATACTGCTGCACCGTCTGACAGGTGTCAGGTGATCAGTTCTTCTTCTTCTGCATTTTTGGCGGTATCAGAAGCATTTCTGATACAAATACCAGCATTTTTGGAAGTATCATTAGCATTTCTGATACCGATAGCAGCATTTCTGGCAGTATCATTAGCATTTCTGATACCGATAGCAGCATTTTTGGCAGTATCATTAGCATTTCTAATACAAATATCAGCATTTTTGGCAGTATCATTAGCATTTCTGATACAGATACCAGTATTTTTGGCAGTATCATTAGCATTTCTGATACCGATAGCAGCATTTTTGGCAGTATCATTAGCATTTCTGATACCGATAGCAGCATTTTTGGCAGTACCATTAGCATTTCTGATACCGATAGCAGCATTTTTGGCAGTATCATTAGCATTTCTGATACCGATAGCAGCATTTCTGGCAGTATCATTAGCATTTCTGATACAGATAGCAGCATTTTTGGCAGTATCATTAGCATTTCTAATACAAATATCAGCATTTTTGGCAGTATCATTAGCATTTCTGATACAGATACCAGTATTTTTGGCAGTATCATTAGCATTTCTGATACCGATAGCAGCATTTTTGGCAGTATCATTAGCATTTCTGATACCGATACTGATTGCTAATGGTAATTGGCAGTACCATTAGCATTTTTGGCAGTACAGATACCAGTATTTTTGGCAGTATCATTAGCATTTCTGATACCGATAGCAGCATTTTTGGCAGTATCATTAGCATTTCTGATACCGATAGCAGCATTTTTGGCAGTACCATTAGCATTTCTGATACAGATACCAGTATTTTTGGCAGTATCATTAGCATTTCTGATACCGATAGCAGCATTTTTGGCAGTATCATTAGCATTTCTGATACAGATACCAGCATTTTTGGCAGTACCATTAGCATTTCTGATACAGATACCAGCATTTTTGGCAGTATCATTAGCATTTCTGATACAGATATCAGCATTTCTGGCAGTATCAGAAGCATTTCTGATACAGATATCAGCATTTTTGGCAGTATCATTAGCATTTCTGATACCGATACCAGTATTTTTGGCAGTATCATTAGCATTTCTGATACAGATATCAGCATTTCTGGCAGTATCAGAAGCATTTCTGATACAGATATCAGCATTTTTAGCAGTATCATTAGCATTTCTGATACCGATAGCATTTTTGGCAGTATCATTAGCATTTCTGATACTGATAGCAGCATTTTTGGCAGTATCATTAGCATTTCTGATACAGATACCAGCATTTTTGGCAGTACCATTAGCATTCCTGATACAGATACCAGCATTTTTGGCAGTATCATTAGCACTTCTGATACAGATATCAGCATTTCTGGCAGTATCATTAGCATTTCTGATACAGATATCAGCATTTCTGGCAGTATCATTAGCATTTCTGATACAGATATCAGCATTTTTGGCAGTATCATTAGCATTACTGATACAGATACCAGCATTTTTGGCAGTATCATTAGCATTTCTGATACAGATATCAGCATTTCTGGCAGTATCATTAGCATTTCTGATACAGATATCAGCATTTTTGGCAGTATCATTAGCATTACTGATACAGATATCAGCATTTTTGGCAGTATCATTAGCATTTCTGATACAGATATCAGCATTTCTGGCAGTATCATTAGCATTACTGATACAGATATCAGCATTTTTGGCAGTATCATTAGCATTCCTGATACTGATATCAGTATCGGAATAACTCAAATCTTTGGTCTGGATCGGTTAGATCAGTACCCCTACCGAAGGGTACCAAAAAAGTAGGCTGGGTCGTGTCGGATATTCGGGCACCGTTCCAGTTTTTATCTGTGGAGCTGCAAAAAAACGTGGACCGATCCGGCCCGACCCGACCCAGACCTGCTGGTGGAAACGGGGCTTCACGGAGAGCCCGGCCACCCTGCGGAGGAAACTCATTTCAGCCGCTTGTAACCTTAATCTCGATCTTTTGGTCAGGACGCACAGCTCATGGCCATCGGTGAGGAGGATCGTAGACGGACGGTAAATCCAGAGCTTCTCCTTCTGGCTCAGCTCCTTCTTCACCACGACGGACCGATGCAGAGTCTTCATCACTGCAGACGCCGCATCGATCCGTCTGTTCACCTCCCGCTCCATCCTTCCCTCACTCCTGAACAAGACCCGAGATACTTAAACTCCTCCACCTGGTCCAGGACCTCTCCCCGACCCGGAGAGGACACTCCACCCTGTTCCGGGTGAGGACCATGGTCTCGGATTTGGAGGTGCTGATTTTCATCCCAGTGTTCTAGGTGACTTTACTCAGTCAGAGGTGATTCTGACACCTCTGCGGTGATCTCACGTGTCTCAACCTTGTGCAGAGACCAGGATTATACATGCAGCCCTGTGAATGTTATTTCAGACAGGAGGCAGGATAAACAGGCCTCGTTAGGAAGAGGTTAACCTTTTGTTCGGTCCTGGATTTGAGCTGTTTGATGTTAAAAAGAAGCCTGAGTCACTGTGGCATGGGCTTGACAGCGGCTTTTAATCACGGATAAACGAGTGAATATTCTGGCAGAGAGGAAAATATGTGAGGGAAGCTGGAGGAACGTTCACATGACTGCACAGTCATGCTACCACGCAGTAATTCTCTCCTCTTCTCTCATGTCATGTGCTGAGATGCCATGAGGATGGGTAAATATTCTGGTCCAGGCTGCATAAAAGAAGCCAGAAGTCTAAATCGCCTGCAGCCAGTCGTCGTTGTCGATGCTGCAAAGTGAATTTCCTACTATTTTATTGCTTCTAATGCGCAACAACATGAACATCTGGGCAGTAATAAAACCCTGAGGAGAGTTTTTCCAAGTGTTTTCTTGAACAAATCACTCCATTCTTACCATGTTCTCCACCTCGGCGCTCTGTCTCACCGTCCACTGGAAGTTTCCCACCAGGGTTACAGCGTAGGTCAGCACCAGGCCCACCTGCCCAGCCTCCAGACCTGGTTAAACACGACGAGTAAAGGAGATCATCAACCTGGGTTTGGCTAAATGATAACCCCGAGGTCAGCATGGACACGGCTCCTCACCGTCTCTGCATATGATGCAGCCGAACGTCGTTAAGGTGATGAATATGGAGCAGATGCTGTCGAGCCGGAGAGCAAACCAGCGGGAGGTCATCAGGAACAGAAACCAAGCCTCTGAAACGAGACAAACATTCCCGAGATAAATACGAACCCTAATCCCGCCCATAGGGTCTGGTGTTAACTTAACAGAAAGCAGGGGACCTGAGTGCAGGTCCTGATGGGCATCGAAGGCTTTCGTTAACCTCTCCTCAGCTCTGAAGGCTCGGATCGTCCACAGACCCTGAAGAGACGAGGACAGGTGGGAGAAGACGGGACTCCGAGCTTCAGGGAAGAAAAAAATACAACAATCAATACCGTTAAAGTCAGTTTCAGTCAGTCTTCCGTGAATCGGAGATCTTACTGATCGCCTCCAGACGTTTGACGTCACGCGATGTGTGGAGGTAGTAGCGTCTCAAATAAAGAAAGAACAGCAGCAGGGGGACAATGGGGACGAGGATGAGAGGGATGACGGATGCCGCCACCGCCACAACGCCGGCGTTCTGTAAAAATAACTGAGAAACACGAAGCACTGTGAGTCTCGGCCACTTCCGCAGAATCTGAATCCAGCAGCAAACTCCCACCTGATAGAAGTCCACGAAGGTGATGGGCAGCATGGAGTCCATCTGTCCGATGTCTTTGGAGAACCTGTTGAGAATCCTTCCTAGAAAGCAGGACAGAGACGTTTCCTCACCATTACTGATGACGGAGGACAGATGAAGAAACTTCAACTCAAATAAATCCTGCTCGTTACTCACCGATAGGATTGACGTCGAAGAAGCGGACGTGCGTGCGGAGGACAGCGTTGAACATGCTGTTGTGGAGAGTCTGAGCCGATTTCACCAACCCGTGAAATATGACTAAACTCCGGACAAAACCGAAGACCACGGCAGCCGCTGTCAGACCTGCAGGTGGAAGCATAAACGAGATCCTCATTCAGATCCAACGTCTTGAATCTGGATAAATACAACCTCAGGTGAACGCCGAACCAAATAGTGTAATTTATTTACAAAAACTGCAGAAACTGTACGAAAAACGACTATAAGCCCATCTTTACTGCTTCCATAGGAACGGCCAGCAGTCGCTGATCAAATACACCTGACTAAATGATTGTTATCAGGGTGAAGTTGTTGATAGAAGCAGAAGGTTTATCAGTTTGCCGCTCTGTAGCATCCAAGTTTGGCCCCATGTCAGACCATGCAATGCTCAGAGAAACTGCAATGGACCCCAGATCTACATCTCAGACTCTCCAGACCCCAATCAGACCATCAGATCTCCATCTCAGACTCTCCAGACCTCAATCAGGCCATCAAATCTCCATCTCAGACTCTCCAAACCTCAATCAGACCATTAAATCTCCATCTCAGACTCTCCAAACCTCAATCAGACCATCAAATCTCCATCTCAGACTCTCCAAACCTCAATCAGACCATCAAATCTCCATCTCAGACTCTCCAAACCTCAATCAGACCCCTAAATCTCCATCTCAGACTCTCCAAACCTCAATCAGACCATCAAATCTCCATCTCAGACTCTCCAAACCTCAATCAGACCATCAAATCTCCATCTCAGACTCTCCAAACCTCAATCAGACCCTCAAATCTCCATCTCAGACTCTCCAAACCTCAATCAGACCATCAGATCTCCATCTCAGACTCTCCAAACCTCAATCAGACCACTAAATCTCCATCTCAGACTCTCCAGACCTCAATCAGACCATCAAATCTCCATCTCAGACTCTCCAAACCTCAATCAGACCATCAAATCTCCATCTCAGACTCTCCAAACCTCAATCAGACCACCAAATCTCCATCTCAGACTCTCCAAACCTCAATCAGACCATCAAATCTCCATCTCAGACTCTCCAAACCTCAATCAGACCATCAAATCTCCATCTCAGACTCTCCAAACCTCAATCAGACCATCAAATCTCCATCTCAGACTCTCCAAACCTCAATCAGACCATTAAATCTCCATCTCAGACTCTCCAAACCTCAATCAGACCATCAAATCTCCATCTCAGACTCTCCAAACCTCAATCAGACCCCTAAATCTCCATCTCAGACTCTCCAAACCTCAATCAGACCATCAAATCTCCATCTCAGACTCTCCAAACCTCAATCAGACCATCAAATCTCCATCTCAGACTCTCCAGACCTCAATCAGACCACTAAATCTCCATCTCAGACTCTCCTAACCTCAATCAGACCATCAAATCTCCATCTCAGACTCTCCAAACCTCAATCAGACCATCAGATCTCCATCTCAGACTCTCCAGACTTCAATCAGACCATCAGATCTCCATCTCAGACTCTCCAGACCTCAATCAGACCATCAAATCTCCATCTCAGACTCTCCAGACCTCAATCAGACCATCAGATCTCCATCTCAGACTCCCAAATCCCCCAAACACCCTCCCCAATCCACCACACCCATCAAATCTCCCCCTCAGACCATCAGATCTCCATCTCAGACTCTCCAAACCTTAATCAGACCATCAGATCTCCATCTCAGACTCTCCAGACCTCAATCAGACCATCGGATCTCAGATTACTTAACAATTTTACATTTTGGCAAATAAAACCTATCCCATCTATCAGAGGGTGACTTCCTTTTTTGTCAGCAGCAGATTTTACCTGTGAGGTGAAAACTGGAAAGTTTACCTGAATAAATGCCGAGGTAAAAGGTGAGATTAAACTCCCCATATGAGCGAGTAACATTAACTCCATTCCTAATGTTGACGACAGCAGCCGTGCTGTTGGAAAACTCTTCTCTAGCCCTGTTTGGGAACAAAAACACAGCAAACCGAGGCTGTGAAAAACTGAACATAAAAGGTTGCATTTACAGTATTTGTGATGGAATGAAATCCACATGGAAGTTCTCACCAGTAAACCAGCCACCAGTCCTGCAGGATGTATGCAGCCTATGGGAACAAAGATCAGCGGTTTTAAACACGTCTTCCAGTCGATCCAGACTGAAGTCGCAGTGAACCAGTACTTACCTCGGCTATGATACTCAGCACGACGATAAGCATTAAAACCACGGGGTTACAGCCTGCAGTGAAGTACTTCAGATAAACATGGCCGCCAACATTTCCCTCAGCTCGAGTCTCCTCTTCCATGGAACGAACAGTTTCAACCTACAACACAAGTATAAACAGGGGGATGAAAAGCTGCTTTACTAGAGAAACTAAAATCAGCTGGTGTTTCATATAAAAAGCAGAGATGCACCAATCTGATACCTGGATTGGATATCGGCTCCGATACTGACCAATTAGCTGGATTGGATACCCGATGAATGAGGCCGATCCAGTCATTTCTTTATATCATACACAGTAATACACACACTAAAAACTCCTGCATCAAAAACTAACCCATTATGGGTTATTTTGACCCACTGCTGGGTTAAAAAGGGACCAACCCAGAAAATTGGTTTGTTTTTTTGACCCAACTTTCGGTTAAATATTTGACCCAGAAGGTGGGTCAACAACCCAACAACCCAAACGTCTGGGTTGAAATAACGCAGAAATTAGTTGGTCCCTTTTTAACCCAGCAGTTTTTAGTGTGTTCATTCAACAGCAGTATCGAATTGGTATCGGCCGTTGGATCAGAAAGAACTGCTGCAAAAAAGCTGAATAAATCTGTATTATATTTTGTGTTTCCTGATGCACAAAATGTTTTTCATGTTTTTTGCCCCCTGCATACAGAGATTCCTCCTGATTCTCTGAATCTGTAGTTGATTTTATGCACCGCAGATGGTGAATGTACAGAAAATATTTTTTCTGAGATTGTTCCACAGTTTGTAGGAGTAGTTATTCCAGATTGCTGAACCTCCCTCCATCTTTACGTCTGAGAGACTCTGCTGCTCTGAAGTGCTCCTTTACACCCAATCCCTTTCTTTTTCAGCTTTATGTTGATGTCCAAACTTTTGATGCTCTGTTGTAAAAATATATGAACGGTTACTGGTCTGTTTCTAATTAGTTAACTTTCTGTTATCAACATTATTTTTCCAGCTTTCTTTGACCTATTTTCAAATTTTTGAAGCTCTATTGTGACTATTGTGTCTTATTTTTTATTACTTTAAACAGCATCTCAACTTTTTCAGATTTGACTTTTTGCTTATTAAATTTTTAAAAATCTTTATGTATTATTTGTTTGTCTGTGGAAAGCTGATTTTATTCAGAGGAAATGCTCACAGGAAGCTGGTCGGTGCCGCTGCTGTCTGGTGGCAGGAGGTTGCTGTTGGAACAGTGGGAACTATGGGAGAAATGGCTGTGCAGAGACAGCCTGTCTGCATCTCGCTCCTGCTCATCGTCACTTCTCAGCAGACAAACCACATCCAGGCCTGACGTCTGCAGCTCGCTGTAGGTTCCCTGGATCATTACATGACCCTGGAGATAAAAACATAACTGTGTGAGGAAATGTATTCACTTACTTACACCAACCACGGAGCGACAAACCCCAAACAATATCTGTCCTCTTTGTTTGAAAGTGTACAAACCTCCCTGAGGACGACAATCTGGTCAGCGGCCTTCAGGAACTGCAGCTGGTGCGTGACCAGGATGCGACACTTGTTCTTCAGCAGGCCGCAGATGCACCTGATCATCAACACACAGACACATAATAAAGAAATGCAAAATGTAGTCGCTGCTCAGAAAGATGAGAAAAAAACAAAAATGAGTCGTTGATCTGGCACATTTGATGAAACCAAAGTCTTCACTTATCCTCTTTATCTGGGGTGAGTCTACAGGATGACCAGGGGAGCAGATAAGGTCGTCACTTACTGTTCAAACAGATGCTTTCCAACTTCTGCGTCCACGGCACTTAAAGGATCATCCAGCAGGTAAATATCTGCGTCCTGATACACGGCCCTGCAACCCAGCACGGAGAGTTTTACATGTCAGAGAGGAGATTTTTATGGGAAGTCATTTTCAGACTGAAATGAGGATGTGGTCACACTGATGAGGATCCCGAAAACATGCCAGACTCAACTCCAGGCAGATGTTACGCAACTCAGCGACTCCCCAAAACCACATTTCAGGAGGTTTTGCACAACTCCCTTTAAAGAACTTTGGACTTTGCTTCTTTGTAGACCGCTGCAACATGCAACAGCTAGCTCATAAAAAGCGTAATCACTGAAGCAACACGTGAACGTGCACACACCTGAAGTGTGAAAGAAAATAAAACAAGATAAACTGAGACGATGCAGCTGACGCATAAACCGAAACCGCGACTGTTCTCACCTGGCCAGGTTGATGCGGGCTTTCTGCCCCCCACTGAGTGTGGCCCCTCGGTCCCCGATCAGGGTCAGATCCCCATCTGGAAGCAGCTCCAGGTCCTGTAACCAAAGAAAGACAACGGAGGCTTAAAGGAGCCGCATCACGAAAAATGAAATTTTAAGAGCTTTTCAGCGTGTTACTGTTATTTCCTCATAAAAAAACTTAATTTAAGTAGTTTTTGTCTTCATTCGTGCGTATTTGAGTAATATATATATGAATATTCAAGCTCAAGCGGTGTACGTAACGAGGCGGCACCAATCATGAAGTGACAAACACGCTCCAGAGTTCGGATGAAAAGCTTTTTTGAGGTTTTTTAGCTGTTGGCGACGTTGGAAAATATGTGATTTCTTGATTGAGAACAGGTGTGGCAGTAATCAGGCCTGGGTGTGGTTAGAGAGACTGGACACAGCTTTCCGAAGATGATAAACCACAGTTAACTTATGTTTTAACAGGGGGGGCAATCACTTTTTCACAGAGGGCCATGTAAGTTTGGATTTTTCCCCCTTAAAAGTAGAAACCTCCATTTAAAAACTGAATTTTGATGTTACTTGTGTTATCTTTGTCTCACATTTAAATTTGTTTGATGTAGGGATGCACGTTATAATCGGCCCCCTATCGGTATCGGCCTATATTGGCCTTAAAACTGGGTATCGGACATCTGCCACCCCACCGATATTTAACCGATATTCAACTAATCAGTCCGCTGTTTCTAAAGTCTAAAAAAAAGAAAAAAAAAAACTTCTTTTTTACAGACTTTAAAACTTCTAAGAGTTGGGAAAAAATATCGATACACTGAAACATTGCAATATTTTCATATGCTGATATTGACTTTTAAAAATGCGGTATCAATCTATTTTACTAACGAAATCTTGCGATATTTCATCATTCTGTTAAGAAATCTCGCAAGAATTCACAAAAATTTCGCGATATTTTCAAATGCTGATATCATATTGACATTTAAAAATGCTGTATTGTTCTATTTTACTTATGAAATCTCAATATTTTATTGTTCTGTTACAAAATCGGAGAATTCACGAAATATCGTGAAATTTAGTAACAGAACGATGAAATCTTGTGAAATTTTGTTAGTAAAATACATCGATACACCTTTTTTAAATATCGATTTGATATTGGCATATGAAAATATCACGATATTTCAGCGAATCGATATTTTTTCCCTATTTTTCAAAGTGTTGGAGACGGATAACAAAACTGCTATTTAAAATGACATAAAACAAATAAAATAAAAAATTTTCAGCTTTAATATCGGTATTGATATCGGTTATCGGTCACATGAGTTGTAAAATATCGGCATATCGGATATCGGCCAAAATTCCAATATTGTGCATCCCTAGTTTGATGATCTGAACATGCAAAAAAAGTAAGAAATCAGGCAAACACTTTTTCACACGACAGTCTGGTACGAGCGTGCAAGTCTCCATCAGATGATGACGGACGCGTTACACCTGAGGTTACACCTGGCGACAGCTCACCCTCTTCAGAGCGCAGGCTCTCAGGACTCTCTCGTACTTCTTGGGATTGAATTCCCTCCCGAACAGGATGTTGCTGCGGATGGTTCCGGGGAAAACCCAGGGCTGCTGGGAGGCGTAGGTCAGCTGACCCTTCACCGCCAGCGTCCCCGCGTCACGAGGCAGCTCTCCCAGGATGGCGCTCAGCAGGGACGACTGGAGGGGACACGGATGCGGAGGACACGTGAGTTGGCAGATAAGTAATCTGGTTTTACATCCACTGGTGTACTGACCTTTCCAGCCCCCACTGGTCCAATTACAGCCAGAAGCTGATGTGATTTTGCTGTTACAGAAACATCCTGCAGAGATGGTGAGTCCAGCGTCTGCAGGGACGACACACACATGCACCATCACCAACCTGGAGACACTTTTCTTCTATAAAAGGTGAACATCCCTCCATCATTCGCATACTCACCTTATCCCAGTAGCAGGTCAGCTTCTCCATCTCAACAGAGCTTTCCTTTTTCTCCTCCAGAGGCTGCACAAAGTTTCTCCTCTCCACTTCTTCCAGCATGAGGAAATTCTGGGGAAGTTAACAGACATGTTTTTACTAGGGATGCGCAATATAATTGGCCCCCTATATCGGCCTTAAAACTGAGTATAGGACATCGGCCACACCACCGATATTTAACCGATATTTAACCGATCAGGCCGCTGTTTCTAAAGTAAAAAAAAAAAAAAAAAAACCTCTTCTTCTTCTTTTTCAAAAACTTCTTTTTTACAAACTTTAAACTTCTAAAGTCTAGGAGTGAGAAAAAATATCGATACACTGAAATACTGCGATATTTTTATATGCTGATATTATACTGACATTTAAAAACGCAGTATCAATCTATTTTACGATGTCAATATATTTTTCTTAAATGTCAATATATCAACATATGAAAATATCACAAATTTTCATGAATTCTCACGAGAAGTATGAAATATCGCGAGATCTTGTTAGTAATATAGATCTATACTGCGTTTTTAAATGTCAATATATCAGCATGTGAAAATATCGCGAAATTTTGGCGAATTCTCGAGAGATTTCGTAACAGAGCTATGAAATATTGCAAGATTTCATCAGTAAAATAGATCGATACAGCGTTTTTAAATGTCAATATGATATCAGCATATGAAAATATCGTGATATTTCAGTGTATCAATATTTTTTACATCCCCTAGTCTTTACAAGCTTTAAAGTCTGTAAAAAAGAAGTTTTTGAAGAAGAAAAACTTTAGTTCTACTTTAGAAACATTGGGTAAATATCGGTTAAATATTGGTTAAACATCAGTGGGGTGGCCGATGTCCGATATTCAGTTTTAAGGCCGATATAGGCAGATACTGATAGGAGGGCCGATTATATCGTGCATCCCTAATCGTTATGTTATTAACCTAAAAAAACAATATCTCACAAGATTTCATTTGTAAAATAGATCGATACGGCAATTTAAATATAGATATGGTATCGGCATATGAAAATGTCGCGACATTTCAGTATATCGATATATATATATGCATATAACAAGATTACATGTGTAATCATATATCATTTATCAACATATAACATGTGTAAGTATCATATCTCTCTCATGTAAATATCATATTCTCTCTCATACCGATATCATATCGGTATATCGCACAGCCCTGATCTCCGGCTGCATTTGAGATATTAAAAAAGTGCTCCAGAGTCTTGCTCAGCATGAGGGTGAGTACGAGATGAAGGACCATCATTCTGTGGGTGTACTGTCCCTTTAAGGGGATGGACACAGGATGACCCGTTAGATGCATCACACAATTATCCACTCAGTTTTCAAAGTACGTATGTTTTTTAAGGGGTCGTGGCTCAAAAAATTAGTATTTTTGGGTCCAATTACAGAAATTCTTCCATGATGTAGTTTGGATTTTTATAATTTAACAGAAGATAAATGCGGTATAGCAAGTCTGACGTGTTCCTGTCTTATTTTCTCCTGATTTCCACACTTTTTTCATCCATTAACATGTTTAATTCACAGAAAAAAAAAACTGCTTCGTGGAGCTCCTGATGATGAGGACACACAAAACTGGGGGATAAAGCGGGTGGCATCTTTATTTTCATGTTTTAGCGTTTATAAAACTACACTTCTGGAATAAATATTGATCTTTTTTAAAAGAAAAAACTACTTTTTCACTTATGATATTATGCCTGTAGGCAATAATCCTCAAAAACATCTTTAGATAATGTTTATTTAATCTTTTAAAACATGAAAACTAGCCGGCATCATTATGCATGCAACAGAGGGTTAATACTTCTTGTGTTGACAGTGTGAGCAGCTGGTCTGAGCTTTCTAATGAGGTAGATGATGTTATGTGTGACACAATGTACGATCTTTGTAACAAAGTTTGCTGTATGCTCGCTCCCCTCCATGTTACATCATCATTGATACTAACCACTGCAAGTCATGCATGAGTATTTTTATGTGGCGCAGGGCTGCAGATGCCTTGTGTTCAGTAACTAGATTAACTTGTTTAACTGGGCTTTCTGCAGAATAAACAGCTTAGCATAACAAATCTGTTGTTTCTCATTTTATACTGCAGCCACAACACACCGGTTCTTCTGTCCCATGAATGAAAGTTTATTTTATTCATGTTTCTGCACTTTTCCTGAAGTCAGTTCAGCTCATTTCCTGCTTATTTCCCCAGATTAAAAGCAGAGGGTGTATAGAATACAACACAGGGGGCTGCACATGGTGCATCTGTTCAATAAGCCGTCTCAGTTCTGCACATGTGCGACACATCTGGCCGTGACATGAAGCAATATGTGGGACGTGATTCAACAGCCTCCAGTCACAGCAGATCATTTTTAATATCTAAACTCCGGGAGTAACATGCATATCCATGTAATAAACACTGTAGAGGCATATGAGTCACGGGAAGAAGGCTCGGAGTTTGTTGGCGATGTGTCAATCAATACTGAACATTTGGGATGGATTTGGACAAAAATTAGATAAAATCAGAGTTTGAGGTTTAATAAAGCGGCAAATTCCGGCAGAGAAAAGTGAAGCTGATGCGGAAGTGTGGGAAATTGCAATTCCGCCCTCATCCACTAGGGGCTGGCTCCAAAACAGAGTCAATCCCAAAACTCCCATGTTAAAAAAAAAAGCAATTTCACAGCAGAAATAAACATGTTTAAAGCAGAAATTAACATGTTTACATCAAAGATAAACACATTTTCAGCAGAAATAAATGTTTAACAGCAGAAATAAACATGTTTAAAGCAGAAATAAACATGTTTAGAGCAGAAATAAACATGTTTAAAGCAGAAATAAACATGTTTAAAGCAGAAATAAACATGTTTATGGCAGAAATAAACATGTTTACAGCAGAAATAGTCACATTTACAGTAGAAATAAACATGTTTGAAGCAGAAATAAACATGTTTATGGCAGAAATAAACATGTTTAAAGCAGAAATAAACATGTCTATGGGAAAAATAACCATGTTTGCAGAAATAAACATGTTTATGGCAGAAATAAACATGTTTACGGCAGAAATAAACATATTTATGGCAGAAATAAACATGTTTAAAGCAGAAATAAACATGTTTAAAGCATAAATAAACATGTTTAAAGCAGAAATAAACATGTTTATGGCAGAAATAAACATGTTTAAAGCAGAAAAAAAAATTTTACGGCAGAAATAAACATGTTTAAAGCAGAAATAAACATGTTTATGGCAGAAATAAACATGTTTAAAACAGAAATAAACATGTTTATGGCAGAAATAAACATGTTTATGGCAGAAATAAACATGTTTAAATAAAAAATTAACAGAAATAAACATGTTTAAAGCAGAAATAAACATGTTTACGGCAGAAATAAACATGTTTAAAGCAGAAATAAACATGTTTACGGCAGAAATAAACATGTTTAAAGCAGAAATAAAGGTGAATTTTTTTTTTTTTTTTTTACTTTTACTTCATGAATGTTTTAAGTTACATCTGTTCTTGTCATTTAAATTTTTAAAAAATCCAGTTCTTTAAAAAATATTTAACCCTCTATATGCCAATTTATTTGCACACGACACTTGTTCATAGAGAACCTCAAAAACAACCACATGCTATTTCCTCAGTACCACTGGATTATCTCGTATCCCTAAAAGTGTCTAAGATATGCAACTAAATAACAGCATTGATTATAACGCATTTTTACTTTTTAATAGGTTTTTACATAAAAGTTCTTCTTGGTTTGTTTAGACTGTTTAGACCAGTTTGTCTCAGATTGGTGAATCTCTGTCCATCTTTCCATCTGAGACACTCTGTCTCTCTGAAATGCTCCTTTTATACCCAGTCATGTGACTGACCTGTTGGCAATTAAAGTCTCCTCCTATTATTATTTTTTCACCTTTTGTTGCTCTTGTTCAGACTTTTTACAGACGCGTTGCTGCATCAGATTCACAACCAGAGAAGGTTTTCCATAAAATGCTAAAATTAGGGATGCACGATAAAATCGGCCCCCTATCGGTATCAGCCCATATCCGCCGTGAAACTGAGTATCGGACATCGGCCACCCCACCGATATGTAAACGATATTTAACCAATCAGCTCACTGTTTCTAAAGTCTAGAAAATCTCTTTTTTGCAGACTTTAAAACTTCTGAAGACTAGGGGTGGGAAAAATATTAATACATTGAAATATCGCGATATTTTCATGCTGATATAATTTAAAAACGCGGTCTCAATCTATTTTACTAATGAAATGTTGTAACATTTCATCGTTCCATTACGAAATCTCGTGAGAATTCACAAATATTTTGTGATATATTCATGTGCTGATAACATATTGACATTTAAAAACGTGGTATCGATCCATTTACTAATGAAATCTTGCAACATTTCGTCATTCTGTTACGAAATCCCACGAGAATTCATGAAATATTGTGAGATTTTGTAACAGAACAATGACATCTCATGAGACTTTGTAGGTAAAATCGATGAATACCGCGTTTTTAAATATTGATTTGATATCGGCATATGAAAATATTGCAGTGTTTCAGTGTATCAGTAAGTGTCGAAAACGGATAACAAAACTGCTATTTGCAATGACTGCTTATTTTTTTCAGCTTTAATATTGGTATTGATATCAGTTATCTGCCACATGAGTTTTAAAATATCGGCATATCGGATATCGTCCGAAATTCCAATATTGTGCATCCTTAGCTAAAATATCTCAGTTTCATCATCCGATATGATGCTTATGTTCTACTGTAAATAAAATAAAAGCTGATGGGATTTGTAAATGATTGTATTCTGGTTTTATTTGCATTCACAGCATCACAACCTTTTCAGAACTGAGGTTGCATTTCGTCACTTTGCAAGACTCTGAGTTTAGGATTTCAGCCACAGCCTCCACCCGGATCTCATTATACGAGTAAACAGCACATATAAGTACTTTGTCGGGCAAACATTTGACCAGACAGAGAACCAAATCAAATTGAAACATCAACAAATAACACTTGTGGCATGCAACAAGTCTGGGGCCTATTTCATCTTTATTGCTTTGCAGGGGCCCTGCACCTGTACTCCGTCCTTCCTGTAACAATCTGAACTATTTCCAAGGAGATGAGACTTACCTTAATCCTGTGAATGCTCACGACAGTCTCAGACATCTTCTCGATGGCCAGAGGGAAGAAGAGGGTGACCGTGAGCTTTATTGTACCGTAGAGGGACACGGTGACGAAGACGCTGCTGGCAGTGATGGGGTTGCCCAGGAGAGCGTAGACGGTGAAGGTGATGAAGACGGTGATCTTGCTGCTGGCGAAGAAGGACGCCATGTTGAGCCCTCGCAGGTAGGAGCTCTTCAGTATCTGGCTGATTTCTTTCCTGGAAATATTAAAAAACAATATTATAAAGCTCGAGGAGGACTGGCTTCACCTGTTCAACTGGTTGTTAACACAAATATTTAACCGGCCTAACACACGGCAGCACACGGAAGCTCAGCAAGCACGGGATATCTCATCACGGATGTGCGGACGACAAATCTTCTGCAACTGGGTGATGCTCTCATGTTAATATAGAACAAAATCCATGAGTAATGTTGATGCTGATTAAAAGGACCAAGCCTTTTTCGTGTGGTTTTACAGAAAAAAAAAAGCAGGGGTACCAAAAACAGCAAAACAGCTGGGTTGAAACTTTAGTGTTGAGCCAGGTTGGTAGAATCATCTCAAACATGCGTAAAGGTACAGTTTGTAAAAAATCAAAGGTCAACGGCAGAAAATGTGATATATACTTCAAAACTGTGTTTCTATTGATGTGTAATCGCTACACTAGAATAACTGTTACCAGAGATGCACAATATCGGAATTTTGGACGATTTTTTAAAACTCATGTGACCGATAACTGATATCGATATTAATATTAAAGTTGATATTAGCTGAAATAGCAATTTTGTTATCCCTTTCCGACACTTTGAAAAAGAGGTGGGAAAAAATATCGATACACTGAAATATTGCGATATTTTCATATGCCAATATCAAATCGATATTTTAAAATGCGGTATCGGTCTATTATACTTAGAAAATCTCGTGAGATTTTAATGTTCTGTTAAAAAATCTGACAATATTTTATGAATTCTTGCGAGATTTCTTAACAGAAAGATAAAAGATTGTTAGTAAAATAGATCAATACCGCGTTTTTAAATGTCAATATGATATCAGCATATGAAAATATCGCAATATTTCAATGTATTGATGTTTTTTCCCACTACTAGTCTTTACAAGTTTTAAAGTCTGTAAAAAAAATAAGCTTTTGAAGAAGGTTTTTTTCTTTTTCTTTTTTTTTTAGACTTTAGAAACAGCGAGCTGATCCGTTAAATATCGGTGGGGTGGCCGATGTCTGATACTGAGTTTTAAGGCCGATATAGGCCGATGTCGATACGGGGCCGATTACATCGTGCATCTCTAACTGTTACATGTTTGTTTTCTTAGAATGAGTCATTTATATCTACTTGCTGGGCGGTGCACATATGGAAGCTGCTAATATTTGCTCCACCATTTTTACTACGGTGTCCCTGAATGGACAAAACAATGTGAGTAAAGTGAGAAAAGTCTGAACTTTAAAACTGCTGTACCACTTTGTTTAATGAGAGTTATAGATTTTTAGGATAAGAAATACCTTAAAAGACATAAAAAAATTTAGTCTGGGAGAATTTTGGCCACTGACGGCCACCGTACATTCACAGCAGTTCTTGGAATATGAAGTCATATTAAAGAAAACATCTTTTCTATTAAATACCCATCTTTACCACTAGATGTCAGTACCTCTTACATACTGTACCTTTAAAGATGAGGAAAAAATTTACTTATTTTGATTTTATTTAAATATTCTGGTGGAGTGAGAGGATGTAGAAACATGACAAATAGTTTATGATCAGGCCCACTTGTGTTTTTTTCATTAATGTTACGCTGTGTGAATTATGTTCCTGTCTCTGAAAACAGAGCTTTCTGGGAAATTTCTCTTCTAAGAACCAGCGTTCAAGATTTCCTCATGCAATCCTGACAAAGTCCACAGGATTAGTCAAACTGAGTGAGCGGAGAGGAAAATGCAGCATACTCTGCATTGTTTCTAGATCTGGATGAATGTCTTGGCTTTTAATCCCTCTCTACTAATATTCAAAAACCAGCTATAAAACTCTTCCAACAAAAAGACAAATAAATGATTTCACCATAAATAAACCCCCAGCGGTTCAGGCCTGGTCATCGAGTTAATTATAATCATTTTTAGCAGTAAGCTGCCAAGTTTGGGTGCCCAGGGAGCAGCTGGGGTTTCAGGGCCATGCTTGAGGGCTCACAGTGGTTCACCTCTGTCTGTGCGGGGACTTGAAACCAGGTTACCGGACCCAGGCCAACCTCTGTAACCACTACCACTCCCCTAACGAGTTGATGAGTAACTGAGGACGTCTTTAATGTGTTTAGTTCTACTCCGTCCACGTCTGTCATTTATCACCCAGCACTCATTTCTCATTAAAAGCAGGGTTACATAACCCGGTGCTTCGAGGTCTGCAGCTTGCAGGTCTTCCATGCATCCCTGCTCCAACTGGGGCTACACAATATATGGTTTGAGCTAGGGCTGGACGATAATTCAATATCGATATATATCGATCGATAGAGGTTTTTTTCAATAGAAAAAAAAAGAAGGTCGATGAAAGTTTGATATAGAAACAGAGTTTTCTGCTGTAGCCTATCAGGTATCATGATACTACAGTCACTCCTTCTGCCAAACCAATCACAAACGCAGACCCAGGCAAACCAAATTGGAATTCAGTGTTAGGGTGATCTTTATTGCTGGGACTGGCTGGGAAAAAATATCGATACACTGAAATATTGCGATATTTTCATATGCAGATTTCATATTGATATTAAAAAACGTGATATTGATCTATTTAACCAACAAAATATCGCAAGATTTCTGTTCTCTTACAAAATCTCATGAGATTTCACAAAAACCCGCGAGATTTGGTAATAGAACGACAAAATCTCGCGAGATTTCAATGGTAAAATAGATCATTATCGCGTTTTTTAAATATCAATATGACATCAGCATGTGAAAATATTGCGATATTTCAGTGTATCGATGTTTTTCCCAGCCCTATTTATTGCTGTATAAGTAGGTCATTCAGCAAAAGCTTAAATGGCCAGGGCTGCACCTAAAATGGCTTTTAATTTGATAATGGCTTTTTTTTCTTTCTTATTTTCAATAAATATCGATATCGATCGATACAGATTTTTTTTTTATCGATAATCTTTTTTTTCTATATCGTCCAGCCCTAGTTTGAGCATCGCTCAACCCTTTTAGTTTGGGTCAGGTGTGTTGGAACAGGGTACCGTTGAAAACCTGTAAGGCTGCGGACCTCGTAGGACCGGATCAAGCAACCCTGTATAGAGCTGCTTGGTAGAGATGTCCGATATTTTCGGCCTACCGATATTTTCAGCCCATATCGGCATTAAAATGTGATGCTGGAAAATATCAGTATAGTTTTTTTCAGACGGATTTTTTTCCTAACGACGTCTTGTGATATTTTGTTTCATTAACATCAGTCCAGCATGTAGAAAAGTCCCTGTTATTGTGGAAGAACTTCATTTCCCAGCATTCCTTTCAGAGTCATGTGACTACAGTGCAGCTGCTGCTGCTACAGAATGACTTACTTTGAAGCTGCTGATAATATGTCTGCTAGTATCTGATATGTGGTAGTATCTAATACTTTCTAGTATCTGACATCTGGTAGTATCTAATACCTGCTAGTATCTGATATCTGGTAGTATCTAGTACTTGCTAGTATCTGATATATAGTAGTATCTAATACCTGCTAGTATCTGATATCTGGTAGTATCTAGTACTTGCTAGTATCTGATATATGGTAGTATCTAATACCTGCTAGTATCTGATATATGGTAGTATCTAATACCTGCTAGTATCTGATATCTGGTAGTATCTAATACCTGCTAGTATCTGATATATGGTAGTATCTAATACCTGCTAGTATCTGATATATGGTAGTATCTAATACCTGCTAGTATCTGATATCTGGTAGTATCTAATACCTGCTAGTATCTGATATATGGTAGTATCTAATACCTGCTAGTATCTGATATCTGGTAGTATCTAATACCTGCTAGTATCTGATATACGGTAGTATCTAATACCTGCTAGTATCTGATATATGGTAGTATCTAATACCTGCTAGTATCTGATATCTGGTAGTATCTAATACCTGCTAGTATCTGATATATGGTAGTATCTAATACCTGCTAGTATCTGATATATGCTAGTATCTAATACCTGCTAGTATCTGATATATGGTAGTATCTAATACCTGCTAGTATCTGATATATGGTAGTATCTAATACCTGCTAGTATCTGATATATGGTAGTATCTAATACCTGCTAGTATCTGATATATGGTAGTATCTAATACCTGCTAGTATCTGATATATGGTAGTATCTAATACCTGCTAGTATCTGATATATGGTAGTATCTAATACCTGCTAGTATCTGATATATAGTAGTATCTAATACCTGCTAGTATCTGATATATGGTAGTATCTAATACCTGCTAGTATCTGATATATGGTAGTATCTAATACCTGCTAGTATCTGATATATAGTAGTATCTAATACCTGCTAGTATCTGATATATGGTAGTATCTAATACCTGCTAATATCTGATATATGGTAGTATCTAATACCTGCTAGTATCTGATATATAGTAGTATCTAATACCTGCTAGTATCTGATATATGGTAGTATCTAATACCTGCTAGTATCTGATATATTGTAGTATCTAATACCTGCTAGTATCTGATATCTGGTAGTATATAATACCTGCTAGTATATGATATACGGTAGTATCTTAAACCGCTAGTATCTGATATATAGTAGTATCTAATACCTGCTAGTATCTGATATATGGAAGTATCTAATACCTGCTAGTATCTGATATACGGTAGTATCTAAAACCTGCTAGTATCTTATATCTGGTAGTATATAATACCTGCTAGTATATGATATACGGTAGTATCTTAAACCGCTAGTATCTGATATATAGTAGTATCTAATACCTGCTAGTATCTGATATATGGAAGTATCTAATACCCGCTAGTATCTGATAAATAGTAGTATCTAATACCTGCTAGTATCTGATATCTGGCGCCAGATTTCCAAACTGAACTCCTGTGGCTGAGTTAAGGATATTTTGGGATATTTGCTCTCAGAGCAGAATATAGTTGTATCTCTTAAAATAGGAGAGATACAACTTCACAGTTGTCTGCTCAGATTGGTATCAGTTGATATCGGAAATCAAGAGCTGGACAATATCGGTGTATCTGATATCGGTTAAAAAAAACAAATATGGAACATCCTTTTTGGTTGGTAATAAATCAAACTAGACATCGCATTTAAGGACACATACTGTATACTTACAAATGTATACACTTATAAACATACTATGTTAAAAAATGAGGTACACTCCAAGTTTCTGTTTCACAGTAATGAATAATTGGGGAAAGCACTCATTTCCAAGGCCAGCTGGAACCTTACCAACTAAAAAAAATGAATTTATTCAAGCTGTTAACGAAGCAAAGGCAGCTTAAACTTTATAAACTTGTTTACAATATTAAACGTTTGTTGCAGAGCTGAAACTATATGGATGGGTGAGAAAGTACAGTTTAATTACTGAATGTAGGTGTATTAAATTCCTCTGAGGGTGTAGGTTGGAGTTGCTGGAAGGCATGGGTATGAGTACAGGTTCAGGGGAAAACGCTGCAGTACTGTTGCAGCAGTGAATCATTTCCAGGCTTGTCAGTGTTGCGTAAAAAGATGCCAAGAAATGACGTACAATTACAGTTACTGTGTTGCGGTTTGAGACCTCTGCCAACAAGTTGTAGCATATTTGCTTAGTAAGAGCACTGAGGAAATTTATTACACATCAAACTCTAAACAATAAACCTGAACGATTATAGGATTTATTACTGTACCTTCCAGGTGTATTTACATTAAAAGGGAGAATTTGATCCAAGCAACTGATACAGCCGATTATACTGTAAATCGGTCTCTAACTACAAAATGCTCTGCTATATCTAATTGGTTTTAGAGCGTGACTTTATCTTTTTTAAAGGAAATTTATCACCTTCTAATTCCCCACGAGACATCCCTCCTTTTTGCTTTTTTCAGGAAACTCGTCACGCTGTTGAGTGCAGTATGTGACTTTTATCAAATACAGGTAATTAAAGGACAAAAAAGACCACATCCTCAAGATAGTCCATCACCACACGCCTCATGACAACAATAATCCCAGTTCAAAAGTAGCTGAGTGATGGGGCCCAATTTTTCAGTCCAAACTGCTCCAGGGCCAATTCATAACACTGTATTAGTGTAATGATCTCATTTTAGGTCTATTTATTTAATAACTAAAGCAAATCCACCGGCTTTTAACAGACTGAACCTAGTAAAATGTGGCGTGATAAACATGAGTAACATAATATAAAAACATATTTTATGAGATCATCACAAACACATTTATATCACACGTATAATTCATTGAATAAAATCAGAATTAGGCTATAAACACAACATCTACAACATTTTACTACAAAAAGAGGAACAACAGAAAAAAAATGATGGAAACTGATTTTAAAAAAAGAGAAAATGGTGCAGTAATAGATCACATTGAAAATAAAAAGGCTCAATTTAAATAATCTGTAAAAACCTGTATTTTACTTGTTTAGACAGGCCATTAAAGCACAAAATTTCATTGAATAATTTATGTATTTAAGCTTTTCTTATAATTTTTTAAAGAACGTCCAAATATAACAGACGTTTTCTGCATCAACAGCTGATTTTCTCTTTTTATCTTAAAAATCCTCTTTCCAACGAGTGTTAGATGTTTGTTTTTTTAGATGAAGCTTACAGATGCGTCTTCAGAGCTTCCGTTAGCGTTAGCATTAATGTTAGCGTTAGCTGGTGCTCCATCCATCTTCTCAGCTCTGCTTTGTTATCTTCACTTACGAATCTGTATTTAATAAATTGGAGTGGATTTTTGCCTCTTTAGGGGCGGTTTAGGACCATTTTTGTCTTCATTATTTCTTTTTAATTCTAATTTACAACGTTTGCTACAAGCTAGCGGTTAGCTGAGTGTCTTCTTCTGCTTGTTTGTTGAACTCAGAGACAATACCGCCACCAGGTGGGGGGTAAGCTACATTGCAACTCATCCAGTCATAAATAACAGTGTAAATATACGGTCCTTGCAGCCCACATGTGGAAAAGGAAATAAATAAAATAAAACTCAGCAATCAGAAGTTTATTCTGTCCGTCTTTCTATGAGGTTCACATAGCTATTGTACGAGTGTTAGTACATAATAATGGGCTTTATGCACATTCCAGTACTTTCTGAACTTAATACTGCACCGTTGTTTCCTGTCTTTCATGATTGGATGAACTGATTAATCCAGGTGTGTCTGATCTCAGCAAATGGTCAGACACACCTGGATTAATCAGCTCATCCAATCATGAAATACAGGAAATAAATGTGCAGTATTAAGTTTAGGAAGTACTGGAGATGTGCATAAAGCCCATTAAACTACAAATACTGTGACTATTTCCTGTTTTTACGGTTTAAAGTCGTCTTACAGCAGGATATTGGCAGATATTAGTGTTACGTTGGGTTAAGAAGGTAAAGTTTTTAAATTAGTTTGAGTTGTTTTAGTCACTTTTTCATGCAAGGTTATTTCAAATTGCTAAATTAATCAAAAATAGGTTTTGAATTTCTGGGATCTTAGATTTAACTTGCTGAAACCTGCGAGAACCCTGGTGTGAATGCTATTTGCAGACTTTAGCTTTTAACTGCATTTGACCATCTGCAGTTGAAGCTCAGACCTGTGCAGCCGGATCCTGGACTTTGTATCAAACAGACCACAGTCTGTGTGACTCTCTGCACGCAGATTCTGAACACTGGGGCACCCCAGGGCTGTGTCCTCAGCCCTCTCCTTTTCTCTCTGTATCTTTGTGACTGTACCTCCACGAACAACTCAGTTGCGACCATCGAGTCTGCGGACGATGCCGCTGTCATTGACTGCATCTTTGACAATGATGAAGCGACCTATACAGACCAGGTTGCTGCACCCCCCTTCACATAGAGAGAGTCAGCTGTTCCAGTTTCCTGACAATAAACAAGCAATGAGGATCTCAGTTGGTCATATCATCCTGACATTAGATCCGCGAGACAACGTCTCTTTCTCCTCCGGTGACTTAGAAAGGTATGGCACGGCCACCAGGATACTCATTAACTTTTATAGATGCATCACCAAGTCCAAGTTGCCAACGGACCAGGCCATTTACAAACAGCACAGTAGGACGAAAGCTAGGAAGATCCTGCTTATTCACAGGAGTTTCCCTTCAGACTCTGCTGATCCTCCAAGTCAGGAACAGGCCCCAGGTCATCTTCTACCTTCTTCAAGGTTCCCAAGAACATAGGGTGCCCCAGCATTTGCATGCCACTGCATGATTATTTAATCTTTCTCCACTTTTCATTTCATAATATGAACCCAGACAGCTTACCGTGTTCCTGTCATAAAACATTTATCGGTCAAACACCATAAACCAAAGAGATTTGTTTAAAATTCCTTGTAGTGACAATTCCCTGAAGCTCAGTTCAGTCTTTAGAGTCTGTGTTGTGCTGACAAGATAATCAGAATCCTGACCTGCTTCTCCTTCATTAAACTGAGGGAGACAGATTCCAGTCATCCAAATACACGCTCCTAACTCATTTCACCCATACAATTCCTTTTCTTTGGCCGGAGGCGAGCGGTAGCGTCGTGACACAGTTTACCTGCGGTCTTAACCAACCTACTTATTACATAACAGAATAAAACAAAAAGCTGCACAAACAGGTCTGAGGTCTAGAGCGGCTGCGCGCTTTACAATCTGCACGATCATGTCATGTTTTTTGCAATAATCTGTTCGCATAACTTTTATCGTTGCCATGCAAACAAATAGAAAAACTACTGAAACTAACTATAATCTCCAGAGTTGTCGTCCTTACCTTCGCACTTCAGTAACCAGGGCTGAAAGCGGCTTTTCCCACGCATACATCTTTATTATCCTGATGCCAGACACCACCTCGTTCATGATACGGATTCTGCTGTCAGTAAGGACTGCAGTTTTGCTCCTGAAATACAAAAAGGAAAACAAAAAGCAAATAATTTAGTTTATTAAAACAATAAAGCACTTTCACGACTGACTGACTGACTGACTGAGGAAAATAAAGTGGAATTTGCTTGAAAATAGCTATTAAATTGGCATGATTACATTTTTTTTCTAATTAAAATGGGATAATAATTGAAAATTAGAAATAACCTTGTACTCCTCCAGCTGTTTTTGTTCCTATGAGGTGTTTCTAAGAGTGAGTCAAATTAAATAAATAAATCAGTTTGATAAAAAGAAATAAAATGAAAGGACAGACGGGTCTTTTTTTTTAGTAAAATATCAGTTAATAGGAATTTAGGATAAAACGTAAATAAAACCAGAATACAATAAGGTGCTGATTCCATAAAGCAGTCTGGGGAATTTCCACCTGCTGCTCACTAGGGGGCAGTATTCCCAGAATCAACTGACCAGAGGAAAGAAGACGAAAATCTGAATTATTGATTGGTCAAAACAAAAAAACAGCTCATTGACTGCGAGTAAACAATGTGGCGCGATGATACGTTTATGAAGTTTCAGCTCAGTTTTTACTTGGTTTGGATTTTTCCCCAGAATCTGTCCAGCATGAGGAAGTGGCAGCCACATGTCCGACATGTAGATCTACGACACGTCGCTTTCTCTCTTTACTTCGTTGGCTTTCACATTCCAGGTGAAGGTTTTCAAGTAGACCAGATTTCACTTTCACCAGAGTTCGGATGCGCGTTCACGCGACTCCAAGCAGAACGTACTCTCCGTATACGTATACATACTCTCCGTATACGCGCATTTACTCACGGTAACGTTCCAGTATCACTCACAGGACAATAGTACTCGTTCGTTCGTTCATTTGTCTAAAAGTATTGGTGAAATTAAGGAGTTTTCCTGAAGATACTACCTTATATAGAGGCCCATTCATTCTGCCCCCTTCACTCCTATCATATGGATATTTGAGGATCTACGACTAAATATTGTCCAAAGGAATCAGAGTGATACAGAATACTATTGGTGAGTAAATGCACGTATAAATACCTAGAAAGAACATCCAGGTTAAAAAAAACTTAAGTTATCCTTTAAAAGCCAACAGAACAATGGGGGCAGATTTACAAAGTTTTCGGGTCGTTAGAGGACAAAAGTCCGTCACTGTTGTCGCAAATTTGTGACAAACCCTTCTGGCCTTTGTTTTTCTCAATCTTTAGAATAAAAAAAAAACCTGATTCATTTTATTGATCTATTTGCTTTTATTCACTCAAATGTACAAATTCAATTTCGTATTAAAGGGATCCCGTGTAACCTTTGGCCACTAGGGGCGCTAAACCTGTAACTTCCTACAACTTGGGCATCGTTTGAATTTTAATGATTCCAATTCTTATCGATTCTCAATTCCGATTTTTTGAAGGGTTAGGGTGCTACAAGACGATGGAGGGGCCGCGACAGCACGAAATAAACGACATGTTCGTTAACGTCGGTCTCCAAAGTCTCCAATAAGACCGGAAAATGTCCCTAGACTTGTCACTGGTGGTTTTATTCAAAGAAAGTTAACAGAAGGTCTGAAAACTCGCTAAATATTAGCAACAAAGATGCCGAGTTGTGCCGTGTGCGTCAGCGTAATCGGGTGTACCAGAAACTCGGTACTAACAAACGTTCCGATTCCACTCCGATTCTACGGTGTTCGGCGGACTGGGCATCGAAAATAGGAATCGAAATTTAAAAAGTTGAACATTTCCGGGAGAATCGGAGAGTTAGTCCCGGTTCCCATCGACGCTCGATACTCGATTTCCAACCCTACCTACAACTGCCACAAAATTAAACAGTCTCCATCCGTGTTAATATATTATTATTTATCTTCATTTATAAATCACTATTTTTTTTTATCTAATTGTATTTTTTTTCATCCCTGCAGTCTTATCTGTTTTTCCTGTATTTACTTTGTTTTTTGATTAAACACACAATTCCAACTGTTCGTGTGTCACATCCTGATAAAAATACATTTTTAAAGAATACACATTTAAATGTTGTTTACGGAGATTTCAAGGAAATCTTGTATGTTTGTTTTACTTTGTTATTGAGTATCGACTTCTGTTTTATTTATTTCCATTTCTTGTTTTTTATTGGTCTTTAGCTTTGACTGAATAAGATTGGGGGGTAAAAATTGCACAAGTTCTAACACCTTGTGGTTCCCGGCATTTCAACATCAGTTATTTCCCATGAAATAATTCCTCCTCTTCTTCATGAGTCATAATTATGTTGCATCAACACATCGGATGTTAAAAAACAAACCTGTTTCCATGATTTTAATGTAACTGAAATAAGAAACACAACTGGATTCAGTCACAGCAAACAGGGGAAGTTTAACATGTTTCTACACTTGAATGAATTTCCCCTCGGGGATCAATAAAGTATCTATACATCAGTCGCGAGTAATTGGTCCGGGTCCAAATCCCAGAGGCTTTCCCATATGGACCTGGACCTCCAACCAGAACCTGGTGAAGCATTTCTATGTTAACAGACGCAACTTTTGTAAGTCAGTATACGAGGACACGCACAGACCAAATACATGCAAGTTTTACAACTCGCTTACAACTGCTTTTTAGCATTTTTGTTGTCCCAATGTATCATTTTACGTCAAATTAACAAGCTTCTGGTATGGTGTTATAAATCAAAATACTTAATCAAACACATCTTAAATACACAAAAATTGTTCCATTTAACTCTAAATTTTAAGACAGACCGTTAAAGACCCAAAACGTAACTTCTAGACCTTAAAAATCTGCGTTTCTGACTCGGAAGAGAGGAAAAGAAAGAGAGGAAGAGACAGAACAAGAGTCAAGATATGTCTTTTACTGGCTGATGTGAATCACAGTACAGGTACGATACAAGATGGATGCTAGTTTAGCCGTCGATGGAGGGAGCATCGCTGAAAAAGTCTTTAATTCATATTTCTAAGTTAAACATTTTACATTGTCGTTCATTGCATTGGATGGTCCAGCTTATTTGGGGAGGAGTAAATGCACCAACAACTCTGATGCGGATCAGAGAGACTAACTCTGAATCCGTGTATCATTCGTTCTTTCTATTTTTAATCCTAAATCAAAAATCCAAAAATGAAATCGTGGTGAAACTATTTTGTTTTTTGTTTTTAATTATAACACAAAAAAGAAAAATGGCATGTTTTTTTATATTTTGATTTTAGAATCAGATCAAAAATACAGAATGGAATAACGGGACAAAGAACTAAATTCGATTTTAATATTTTATTGTTCGGGGGTTTGGTGACCCAGAAGTTTTGTAAGGCGTTAGCAAACATTCCAGCCATCCGCAATCTGACCAGCAGCTGGGAGCCTCAAGTCCTATCAGCCATGGAGAGTTAGAAGTCGAGCATGGACTGTGCGACCTGCACATGGACCTCGCGCCCGCATTACTGCTGTCTGTGTGCTTTTTTTTCTTTTTAATAAATACATTAATCACATTCGATTTTCGTCTTTCTGTGTTGGTCACATAAAACAACTAAAAAAATACAATCACGGTGGATTTACATATAGGAAAAAGACTAATCAAGATCTCCAACTTTGATGTGTGATTTGAAAATAATTTGTTAGCTCACACAGATTGAAGGAACTGTGAGATTGCACTCAGGATTTTAACTCTTCCTGTAACGGTGGCATCGGGTAAGCGAAGCTTTTTAAAGTTGAGACTAACCTTATTAAAAAAATGTTTGCGCACGTAACGGACTGTGCAGGTTTGCACTATAGCCTATTCGTTAGAAATGTAATAAGCCTACATTTAAACTGGATTATAAAGACTGAGTATTCAGCGAAGAACGCAAGAAAGTGATGGCATGATCAATTATTGGGATAGATTATGCATGGTAAGTAAATTGTTAAAAATGTAAAGATGTGAAGCTGTAGCCGACAATAAATGATCATATATTATGAATGAAACGCGTCAGCTGGTTTAAGTTGGACAATGAAGGGAAAAGTGACTTTATGTAGGACATTTATTGCGCGCACACACCACTGGACATTTATCCAGCCCCCCTGATCATTATCATGTGATCCTGCAAATGTGATTTATCAGATTTATCTGGTGGTAGCACGAACTGCAGTCGCAGGCGCGCCGTGTCTGACACGGTTGCGGTGGGAGCTGCTGCTCTGTAGAGGTTGGAACTACACCGCACCGCAGCCGGTGGAAATCCGCCTTAAAGCAGGGTTTCCCAACCCTGATCCTCAGGGGGTCGCAGGTTCATGATTCAGGACATTATGGTTCTTAAAAACGCGTTCTTTCCTGAGGTAATCTGAATAATCCTCCAGCAGCGCCAGCGCATCTGGAGCAAACGCACGGGGGTAGACGCGTGTTCATGTCTGTCAGACTGTTTCCACCTTGACAGACTGATATTGTAAATCAGTGGAAGAAGCTACAATGATGATGATGTGACAGTTGAGGGTCCTTCATCATGTCTCTGGAGACGTCTCTTTGGCTGAATGGTCAGCGCGCGCGACTCACCGGCAGACTGCGGTATAAACCCGCCTGCCCGGCGCATTTTGCCTTATACCGCACTGATAGTAACAAAATTATTCTGCTGCTAACAGATCTGTAACATGAAATATTTAAAGAACAAATGAATATTGTGTAAAAATCAAACATTCAGTCCCTCCTACTGCAGAATGGTCTGATCTTTGCTTGGTAACCACACGTTGAGACTAATCGACTTACAGTAGAGACCCACAGCTCCCCCCTTCCCGCGCCATTGGGCAGGGGTCCCTGAGGACCTGAGAACCAGGGACCCCTTTAGGACTCTGCCCTAAAGGAAGAGGACATGACTACCGAAAAAATAAGCAGGATTTTCCAGGTATACATTTTCACAAAGAAACTTTTGGGTGAGCGGCCACCATGGTAAACCAGTACAACTACCGCGCGCAAAGCCGTTTCGTTTCCGGGTCACCAAACCCCCGAACAATAAAATATTAAAATCGAATTTAGTCTTGTGTCCCGTTATTCCATTCTGTATTTTTGATCTGATTCTAAAATCAAAATATAAAAAAACATGCCATTTTTCTTTTTTGTGTTATAATTAAAAATAAAAAACAAAATAGTTTCACCACGATTTCATTTTTGGATTTTTGATTTAGGATTAAAAATAGAAAGAACGAATGATACACGGATTACTCTGGTCTCTCTGCATTGGTCTCTGTTTGCTTTGCATTAGCCAAATGCAAGAAGTGGATTAAAAGTTGTTTTACTGAGTATTTCCATGTCTGATCAGCGTAGGACCATCTGCCTTACAGGCCATAATCAAGAGGGAGATTATTATAAATGTCATGTTTAATTCTGGGCTGCACGGTGGCGTGGTGGTTAGCACCGCAGCCTCACAGTAAGAAGGTCGCTGGGTCGATTCCCGGCTGGGGAGGGGGTTCGAACAATTCCAACTGTGGCCTTCCTGTGTGGAGTTTGCATGTTCTCCCCGTGTATGCGTGGGTTCTCTCCGGGTACTCCGGCTTCCTCCCACCATCCAAAGACATGCATGTTAGGTTAATTGGTCACTCTAAATTGCCCCTAGGTATGAATGTGAGCGTGAATGGTTGTCTGTCTCTCTGTGTTGGCCCTGCGACAGACTGGCGACCTGTCCAGGGTGTACCCCGCCTCTCGCCTGATAATAGCTGGGATAGGCTCCAGCAACCCCCGCGACCCTGAACTGGATAAGCGGTACAGAAAATGATGTTTAATTCTGTTTAAATTTTACATAGTTCATCAAGATTTAAATAAAATATAAGACACTGAAAAAGATGCTATCACTGTAAAACTTTCAAAACTTGTGGCACAAACTTGTGACGAATGATGATGTTGGTTTAACTGACATGTAATTGACAATGACCTTTGTGTTGTACCATGGCACAAACTCCGCTGGAGACGGGTGAAGCCCGGAAGTTAAGTTAAATGATTGTAATTCTTCCTTCATCCTCTAGGGGCTCCAAAACAGAGCAAATCCCTACAGACTCCCATGTTAAAAAGACCAACTTCACAGAAGAAACAAACATGTTTACAGTCTGGTTCAAAACATCACTTTAGGTTTAATAGGTCAAATTTACCTTCATGTCAACTGTGAGGGGAGTGAATTTTTTTTTACTAATCCGTTTAGATGTTATTTAATCCTGAAATTACACATAATTAGGGGCGTGTCCTTTTGATTGACAGGTGGCAGACCGGGTTGCATAACGGCAGTTTTTAGCGCGTTAACAGCAAGTCTGAACGTGCCTTACCTTTTAACCATCTATCTTCGTTCGTTCATGTTCACTTTTGATTAGCTCGGTTAGCATTAGCTTGGCTGTCAATCATTTGCCCCGCGGCTCGGAGCGGTCCTGTCTTTGCCCATTTTTGTATTTTCCAGGAGTGATACTACGTCCACTTTCTTTTTAGTCTGTGTTGTACCCAGCACCCACTTTGCATTTTAGTCTGCTTTGTGTATTTGGTTCATTTAAAGTGAACTAAGAACTGCTTTAGTATGCGAACTCACACGTCCCCAAAAGCACCAAACCTTTCTGAAAAACTAACTACAAGAATCTTAAGAGATGGAGTGGATGCACCCTTAAAGCCCATCTATGCTACCTTTACGTACAGAAATAGGTACGTCCATTTCAAATGTCCCCGTTCTCTTAGCAGTGCTTTCCAAAGAGACAGAGTAGCCAGCCAGAACATCTAAGTAGCCAGCCGGGGGGGCATCCATTTTACATATATATATACATACATACCGTATTTTCCGGACTATAAGTCCCACTTTTTTTTTTCATAGTTTGGCGGCTTGTGCGACTTGCAGTCCAATGCGACATATATCAAAATATATACAATTTATCATATTTTTAAGCATCAATTCATACTGACTGACATGAGGCAAGGAATAACCATTACCGTCTAATGTCAAAAGAGGGCGCTCTTGGCTTGTGACGACTATATTCTGCTTCAAGGGCAAAAATCCCAAAATAGCCTCATCTCAGTGAGAGGAGTTCATTTCGGACATCTGGCTGTACTGTCTGTGCGGTTGTGACAAATCCTATTAGGAACAAGTGAAGAGTTCTTTTCCAAAACGAGTTAACCACCATTTAGAAAAAACAGAGTTAACTGCTTCTGCAAAGAAACTCTTCATTTACTTTTTGAATATTTTCACCAAATCACACTCACGTGATGTAGAGGGTTTTAATTTTGTCAAATGTAGATAGGAGGTTTGTACCCGACAGCGACGAAAAGCAGTCAACTCTGTTTTTTCTAAATGGTGGTTAACTCGTTTTGGAAAAGAACTCTTCAAGTGTTCCTTACTGTGCAAAAAGCAGAAAAACTCATGAAGATGCAGGTAGTTGTGGACTTTGTGATCTTTCGTACATTTGTTTCGAGAAATTTTCTCTAGTAGAACCTCTTTAAATTTCATTTGAATGGTCTTGATCTGCAGAAACTGACATCTTGCTTACCGCTTACCTAAAAGTGCCGAAGAGTTTTCCAAACCACGTCTGTAGGGGCATCATGAGCGCTATGACGGCCACGCCCGTCAAACACGAAGGTCCAAGCTCGTACCAGAGGAAGACGATGATCACCATCGCTTGAAGAGGTCCCACCCAGAGGTAGTGCAGATTGAGTGTAATCTACAGAAAACCATCAAAGATGAATGTAAATGTCCTGGAAATGATACTGGACCTTTAACTTAATCATCAATACATCAATTTAATGACTAATGAGCAAGTAGGATTGATCCAAACCAAGATCTAGCCTGTCATCCACATATTAGAGATGTACCCAGATCGGCTTTCTTTTACTTCAGGAACATTTTGTCCCTAAATGATGCCTAAAACCTCAAACGTGCTTCCATCTTTTCAAGGTTTGATTATTGGGATGCCATTTCAGCAGGTTGTCCAAATACTTCTTTTGGTCCTTGAGGTAATTATGAACTTTTTTTGTCCTTTCAGATCATTTGCCATTAATTCAAACAAACAGTATATCATGTAGGATTTTTTTTTTTTTTCCGAGTAAGAGTTTCTCTTACAGAACTTTTAAATTTACATTTTAATTGTACTAAAAGGGGCATATTTATTACCCTTTCGGATCATTCGAGAAGAGGTTATAATAAGAGGGTAACCTTCTGCTTTAATGATAGCTATATTTGACCATCGTCAATGTAGTACTGGAGGGAAATGCCATGTTTACAAAGAATACAGCTCAGAGGAAGTAAATAAAGCGAGAAAAGCAGGAGCCCTGAAATTGAACCCTGGGGGACTCCACAAAACAGAGGAGCATAAAGGCCCATTTATGCTCCCTTATGCACATAAATGGCGACGTCCATTTCATGCGTTGCCCTTCATGTTTCCATACGTCTCCCATTGCTGATTGTTCACGCAATTTGTCCGCGGTTTCCGGTGGTATTGCTCCGTCTTCTGCATCGAGCGATTGACCGACAAGCCCCTCGGAAACGCACCAAATTATGTACGTAACTGACGCCGAAACTGTCCGTCCGTCTGCGTATCCGTCTTCTGCTCGAGCATAAATGGGTCTTTAGAGCAGTGGTTCGCAAACTTTTTTTGCAGGGCCCCCTTTTCACTGGAAATTGTAATTTCAAGCCCCCCCATCCCACTACCGCTACCACATGCACCCAAACATTTCCCATGAGATACATGAAAAAATACACTGCATTTGGGGGGTGGGCAATGCCTTTTGAGTCATCATTATTTGTTCATTGTACTTTAAAGAATATGCCTATTTTTTTTTGTTAGAAGTACAAAAACTATAGGCCTGGCTGGACCCCCCCCCTAGCTAGCTAGCGACTAGCTACCAGCATCTCCCCTGAAATTTAACGTTTCACCGTGTTTGTGTGACCTAAAAGTTCATAAAGATTTTTAAAAAAGTCACCATACCTCGTCAAAACGATTGACGTCATTCGAAAGAAGGTTCACAATCTGTCCGGTGGTCGTTCGTCCCATGGCCTCGCTGCTCAGACGAAGAGCCTGATGAGAGAAACGTCCCTTTCTGGTGAATCTGGCTGGAAAAGTTCAGGTCAGCTCTACATCTGCCGGACTTTCACTCACCTTTTGGTAGATCATGTGACACATGGCCACTCTGCTCTTCATGCCAATTCTTTGAACGTTGTAGTAGTAAAGATGTTGGAGGATGGCCAGTCCAAAGGAGGAGACGGACATCGCTGCAGCGTAACCGAACGCCAAGTACAGACTCGTCTCATCATCTGGGTCGTAATTCTCGAAGAACTGGATTATCTTCCCCAGAAGGAGAGGCTGGATCACCTTTATAGCTTCCTTTAAGACAAAAATAAATCAGTTCTTTATTAAACAACTAGCTAAACTACGACAGAGTACTAGGGACACATCAAGAAAAAAATGTTTTTTTACAGATTTCGAGAATAAAGTTGCAATATTATGAGAAAAAAAGTCGTTATTTTACGAGAATAAAGTATTGGTCTTTTAAATTCAGAAGAGGAAAGCTGATAAAAATGAGGGTGATGGAGCGTTTGGTGAAGATCAGCAGAGGTTTTACAAAACAGGAGATCCTTAATCTCTTCACACATCTGCATCACATTGTACTGGCTGGAACCGGTCGACTGCAGGGTTTTCCGTGGATGCATTAGCGGCAGTTCTGAGGGCTTTTCTGCTCCTTTAACTCAGACCTAGAAGTGTTTAATGACTCGAGAACTTTAAACATGCATGACATTAACTTACCTGTGTTGCACTCGCATGTTTCCTTTGTCCACTTACAAGTATACTTACCACTTTATGCTTATTAAATTTATTTATTCTCATAAATTTATGACTTTATTCATGTACATTCTTTTATTCTTGTTTATTTATGAGTTTATTCTTGTAAAATAATTACAATATTCTCATAAAATTACTTTATTCTCATAAAATAATGACTATTCTCATAAAATTACTTTATTCTCGTAAACGTACGACTTTATTCTTGTAAAATTGCATCTTTATTCACATAAATTTATGACTTTGTTCATGTACATTCTTTTATTCTTGTTTATTTATGAGTTTATTCTTGTAAAATAATTACAATATTCTCATAAAATTACTTTATTCTCATAAAATAATGACTATTCTCATAAAATTACTTTATTCTCGTAAACGTACGACTTTATTCTTGTAAAATTGCATCTTTATTCACATAAATTTATGACTTTGTTCATGGAAATTCTTTTTATTCTTGTTTATTTATGAGTTTATTCTTGTAAAATAGTGACTTTGTTCTCATAAAATTACTTAATTTTAGTTAAATCATTACTTCATTCTCATATAATTACTTAATTCTTGTAAAAGTATGACTTTATTCTTGTAAAATTGCATCTTTATTCACATAAATTTATGACTTTGTTCATGGAAATTCTTTTATTCTTGTTTATTTATGAGTTTATTCTTGTAAAATAGTGACTTTGTTCTCATAAAATTACTTAATTTTAGTTAAATCATTACTTCATTCTCATATAATTACTTAATTCTTGTAAAAGTATGACTTTATTCTTGTAAAATTGCATCTTTATTCACATAAATTTATGACTTTGTTCATGTAAATTCTTTTATTCTTGTTTATTTATGAGTTTATTCTTGTAAAATAAAGACATTATTCTCATAAAATTACTTTATTCTCGTAAAATAATGACTATTCTCATAAAATTACTTTATTCTCGTAAACTTACGACTTTATTCTTGTAAAATTACATCTTTATTCACACAAATTTGACTTTGTTCACGTAAATTCTTTTATTTTATTCTTGTAAAATGATGACATTTTTTTCTCATAAAATTACTTTTATTTTCATACAATTATGACTTTATTCCTGTAAAATTATGACTTTAGTCTTCAATTTACAATTGTTTTTTCTTAAATTTGTAACTTTATTCCTATGAAAGCAAATTTATGACTTTTTTCTGGTAAGATTATGACTTTATTCTTGTAAACTTATGAATTTATTCTTGCAAAATTACAATTATTCGCATAAATGTATCATTTTATGCATGCCTTTATTCTAGTAAAATTACTTTATTCTTATAAAAAAACTTTATTCTCGTAAAATTATAATTTTATTCTTGTAAAATTGACTTTAGTCTTGAATTTGCCATTTTTTCTCATATATTCATGTTTATTCTTGTAAAATTTTGACTTTATTCTTGTAAATTTACAACTTTATTTGTGTAAATTTATGACTTTATTCTCAAAGTCTTTAAAAAGGATTTTCTTAATGTGGCCCTAACACTGCGTCCTACAAAACGACAGATACAGGAAAATGTTCTGAGCATTTGCAAACATTTGCATGAGTATAACGTGAGCGTAACATATAAATGAATCTTGCAGAACATAGAGGAACATACCAGTGTAAATACGAACATCCCAGCAAGAGCATAGGGCTTTCCATAGCACCTAATGAGGACTTTGGTGAGTTTTGGCTTCTGAACTTCCTTTGTAGCCCGTCTAACTTCATGATCCCAAATTCTAAAAGGAAAAACATGCAAGATTACATCAGTTTCCTTCCTGGAATATGATAAACTCCTCTTGTCATGCTCCAAACCTGAACCTGAACTGCTTCTTATACTCAGAGGAAGACTAATGCATGACTGTTGTGATGTTCCAGCGGCCCATGAGGCTGCAAAGTTTTAGTTTTTGAAAAAACTGCAGGTTTTAAGTCATTTCTGAAGCTTTTTCTTAAATCTACGAACAGTTTACGATCTACACATTAAAAATTCTGCAAGGAGTTTACACTCAGTGCAGCTCAGGTGAGTCTGGAATGTGCTGATGTCTGCATAATGACACAGCTCAGGTCACGGTTCGTTTACGATTGTAAAACAGCAGCTGACCTGCTCATTTGCAGCTCAACTGACCGACTGTGAGAAAGTCGACGTGTTTATTTGCAAACAGAAGGAGAAAAGCATTTAAATCCAGCTGTAAACACACGTATTCAGAGCCAGTGCGCATGATAATACCAGCTCTGAACAGCAACGCTACGGACGCCCAAAACCCCAAACCGCCCCTTTTAAGAATGTAAAACTCAGAGGCTTTAATCCCAGTCAGCATTAGAATGTTTAATCCCAGTCAGAATCAGAACTTTTAATCCCAGTCAGCATCAGAACCCTTAATCCCAGTCAAATTTCCCTTTAATCCCAGTCAGCATCCAGAATGTTTAATCCCAGTCAGAATCAGAATTTTCAATCCCAGTCAGCATTAGAATGTTTAATCCCAGTCAGAATCAGAATTTTCAATCCCAGTCAGCATTAGAATGTTTAATCCCAGTCAGGATCAGAATGTTTAATCCCAGTCAGCATTAGAATCCTTAATCCCAGTCAAATTTCCCTTTAATCCCAGTCAGCATTAGAATGTTTAATCCCAGTCAGGATCAGAATGTTTAATCCCAGTCAGCATTAGAATCCTTAATCCCAGTCAGAATCAGAACTTTTAATCCCAGTCAGCATCAGAACCCTTAATCCCGGTCAGAATCAGAACTTTTAATCCCAGTCAGCATCAGAACCCTTAATCCCAGTCAAATTTCCCTTTAATCCCAGTCAGCATCCAGAATGTTTAATCCCAGTCAGAATCAGAATTTTCAATCCCAGTCAGCATTAGATTGTTTAATCCCAGTCAGGATCAGAATGTTTAATCCCAGTCAGCATTAGAATCCTTAATCCCAGTCAAATTTCCCTTTAATCCCAGTCAGCATCCAGAATGTTTAATCCCAGTCAGAATCAGAATTTTCAATCCCAGTCAGCATCAGAACCCTTAATCCCAGTCAATATCCAGAATGTTTAATCCCAGTCAGCATCAGAACCTTTAATCCCAGTCAGCATCAGAACCTTTAATCCCAGTCAGCATCAGAACCCTTAATCCCAGTCAATATCCAGATTGTTTAATCCCAGTCAGCATCAGAACCTTTAATCCCAGTCAGAATCAGAATTTTTAATCCCAGTCAGCATCAGAACCTTTAATCCCAGTCAAATTTCCCTTTAATCCCAGTCAGCATCCAGAATGTTTAATCCCAGTCAGAATCAGAATTTTCAATCCCAGTCAGCATCAGAACCCTTAATCCCAGTCAATATCCAGAATGTTTAATCCCAGTCAGCATCAGAACCTTTAATCCCAGTCAGAATCAGAACTTTTAATCCCAGTCAGCATCAGAACCCTTAATCCCAGTCAATATCCAGATTGTTTAATCCCAGTCAGCATCAGAACCTTTAATCCCAGTCAGCATCAGAACCTTTAATCCCAGTCAGAATCAGAATTTTTAATCCCAGTCAGCATCAGAACCTTTAATCCCAGTCAAATTTCCCTTTAATCCCAGTCAGAATCAGAATTTTTAATCCCAGTCAATATCCAGATTGTTTAATCCCAGTCAGCATCAGAACCTTTAATCCCAGTCAGCATCAGAACCTTTAATCCCAGTCAGAATCAGAATTTTTAATCCCAGTCAGCATCAGAACCTTTAATCCCAGTCAAAATCAAGAATGCTTAATCCCAGTCAAAATCAAGAATGCTTAATCCCAGTCAGCATCAGAATCTATAATCCCAGTCAGCATCAGAACCTTTAATCCCAGTCAGCATTAGAACCCTTAATCCCAGTCAATATCCAGAATGTTTAATCCCAGTCAGAATCAGAACTTTCAATCCCAGTCAGCATCAGAACCCTTAATCCCAGATTCAACAAAATACTGCGAGATATCATCGCTCTGTTACAAAATCTCAGGAGATATCATCTTTTTGTGACAAAATCTTCTGAGATTTCACGAAACTCCACGAGATTTCATTGTTTTATTTGAAATCTCATTATATTTCAAGGAATACCGCAAGAAATCATCGTTTTGTTACGAAATCTCAGGAGATATGATCATTTTATTACGAAATCTCATGAGATTTCACGAAATACCACGAGGTTTCATTGTTTTATTTGAAATCTCATGATATTTCAAGGAATACCGCAAGAAATCATCGTTTTGTTACGGAATCTAATGAGATTTCACTAAATACCACGAGATTTCATTGTTTTATTTGAAATCTCATGATATTTCAAGGAATACCGCAAAAAATCATCGTTTTGTTACGAAATCTCATGAGATTTCACAAAATACTGCGAGATATCATCGTTTTGTTACGAGATCTCCTGAGATTTCATGAAATACTTCGAGATATCATCGCTTTGTTACGAAATCTCAGGAGATATGATCATTTTGTTACGAAATCTCATGAGATTTCACGAAATCTCGCAAGAAATCATCGTTTTGTTACGAAATCTCATGAGATTTCACAAAATACTGTGAGATATCATCGTTTTGTTACGAGATCTCCTGAGATTTCACGAAATACTGCGAGATATCATCGTTTTGTTATGAAATCTCAGGAGATTTCACGAAATACTATAAGAGATATCTTCGTTTTGTTATGAAATCTCATGAGATTTCACGAAATACTGTGACATCGTTTCGTTACAAAAATCTCATGAGATTTCCGAAAATACTGCGAGATATCATCGTTTTGTTACAAGATCTCCTGAGATTTCACAAAATACTGCGAGATATCATCGTTTTGTTATGAAATCTCAGGAGATTTCACGAAATACTATAAGAGATATCTTCGTTTTGTTATGAAATCTCATGAGATTTTACGAAATACTGTGACATCGTTTTGTTACAAAAATCTCATGAGATTTCCGAAAATACTGCGAGATATCATCGTTTTGTTACAAGATCTCCTGAGATTTCACAAAATACTGCGAGATATCATCGTTTTGTTACGAAATCTCATGAGATTTCAAGAAATTATTTGAGATTTCATTGTTTTATTTGAAATCGCATGATATTTCACGGAATACCGCAAGATATCATCGTTTGTTACGAAATCTCATGAGATTTCACGAAACACCGCAAAATTTCTCTGTTCTGTTACAAAATCTGGTATTTCATGAAATCTCATTAGATTTCATAACAAAACGATATCTCGCAAGATTTCATCAGTAAAATAGATCGATACCGCATTTTTAAATATAGATATGGTATAGGCATATGAAAATATTACGATATTTCAGTGTATCAATATTTTTTCCCACCCTTATTAAACAATCAGGTGACCCCTTTGTAGTCAGTCGAGGTGCAGCCGGGTCATAACGAAAAAATAAAAGCAAAAATAACGATATGTGTAAATTCTCTCATGTAAATATCATATTGCGATATCATATCAGTATATCGCACAGCCCTGGTTTAAAGTGGAGTTGGTTGCTGTACATACCTCTGTAGCTCCTCTCCCAGCGTCTCGGAGCGATCCTCCGGAAGAACGTCGTAAATGTTGCTTTCATCGAGCTGCTGTTTGTGACCCAGATGCAGCAGCGGGGTCAGCCAGCTGGAACAGTCAAGACACGAGGACACGAGGACAGGTCATCCTGATGAAACTGCTCCCCATCAGTGGGGTTTTCATTATTTCCCAGCCTGTAAATATGCAGGCTGAGCTTCTCACGGCTCATGTTGAAGTTAGAAACCGTTTCTGTTCCACACTGTTACTGACTTGTCATGTAAAAAATCAAATAAAGATTAAAAAAAAAACTGTTTCCGTGCCAACGACTGCGTGCAATCATTAATCAGTCGTCTGAATGAGCACAACATAATAGGGATGCACAATATAATCAGCCTCCGATCGGTATCGGCCTATATCGGCCTTGAAACTGAGTATCGGACATCGATCACCCCACTGATATTTAACCGATATTTACACGATGTTTCTAAAGTAATACAAAAGTTCTTCTTCTTCAAAAACTTCTTTTTTACAGACTTTAAAACTTCTAAAGACTAGCAATTGGAAAAAAATATCAATACACTGAAATATCACGATATTTTCACATGATGATATCATATTGACATTTAAAACCAATCGCTCTATTTTACCAACAAAATCTTGCAATATTTCATCGTTCTGTTATGAAACCTCACGAAAATTCATGATAATTTCGCCATATTTTCATATGCTGATATCGACATTTTAAAATGCGATATCTATCCGTTTTACTAACAAAATCTTGCGTGAATTCACAAAATCTTGCAAGAGTTTCTAAGTAAATTTGATCGATGCTGCATTTTTAAATATCGATTTGATATCGACACATGAAAATATCGCAATATTTCAGTTAATCAATATTTTTCCCACCCCCAATTTTTAAAAGTATCGGAAACGGATTACAAAACTGCTATTTGCAATGACTGCTTATTTTTTTTCAGCTTTAATATAAGTGTCGATATTGGTTATCAGCCACATGAGTTTTAAAATATCAGCATATCGGATATCGGCCAAAATTCCAATATCGTGCATCCCTACAAGATATGCATTTGTGGAAAAAGACTTTCAGTTCCAGTTAAACCTTTAGTTACTGGTTTGTGTTTAACAGCTGAGACAGTCCAAAGATGGGCAATAAGTTTGTGTTTTCCAAGAATCTGGATGATAAACCCTCCAGGAAAGTTAACCCCTTGATGCCTGGTGTCGCAATCTAGCAACAAACTACTCATTTTATTTTATTTTTTAATTTTTTTTAAATCAAACTAAAGAATTTAATTATTTATCTATTTACTTTTTATGGTTTAATCTTATTTATATAATTATCTCCATATTGTTTATTTATTATTTACCCTTATCTATGAATGATTATCAAATCATTTCACATTCAAATGTATTTTATTTCATTCCAATTTTTCCCCATTTTTAGTTTGTTTGGATATAATTGTCATTAAATCAAAGCTTTTGCACAAAATAAGGCAAAAATTAATCCTATCGTTAATAAAAAATATGTAAAAACAGGTTTCTCAGTCTTACTCTGAACTAAGAAATATTTTTTATTATGATTTGAAGACTATAAGCTTCCTTTCCTGACAAAAACAATAACAACAAAATTGATTTTGTTCGTAATTATATATTCTGCAAGCATTTTGTTACATTGTATGTGTGTATGTGATATATATATATATATATATATATATATATATATATATATATATACTGTATGTATTTGTAGATAGATAAACAATACCAACAAAATTATAACATTTTTGTTAATAAATATAAGTTTCTGCCTAGGTTTTGTTGATTTTTTTTTTTTTTTTTTAACATTTTTAAGCCAAAAACACACAAAAAAACCGCAACTTTTTTGCATTTCTACAAAAAAAATATAAGTTCCCAGAATTTCAAACTACGTTTTAAACCGTTATGAGCATCTTCTGTAATTTAATGTAATTGAGACTTAACTGCTTGTATTAACCAGTAAACAATGCAATTGAATACTAACAAGGAAAACATTTTAACGGGTTTTCATTTAATGTTTAATCACAAAATTACCAGGTAGGAATATATATATATATTTTTAAAATTAAATTTACCATTAAGTTAAATGTCATTACTGTCAATTTTTTAGAAATAACCCGTAAAATCTTCTAAGTAGTTCGGCTTTATAACGTAGTATTTAAACAAATTTTTTAAATAAAAATACATAAATAGTAACGGCTCTACAAAGCCAGAGTGACCGCACGCGCATTCCAGACATGCGCATTGGCGCCTGGCCGCTATCGATGCCGCAGATCTGAACGGAACCGGCGGAGTATCGGCGGGTCTTACCACAGGAAGATTCTGGAACAAAGCCCGGCGGTTTCCAGCGGGTTGTGCCGCTTCTCCGCGTCCATGGTCATGATGACAGAGGGTCGGCCGTGTGGGCTCTGGGTCGGCAGGTCTCCGGGCGGGTCTCCGGCTCACAGTACACATCACTGCACGCGCGGAGCCACCTCTTATAGCCTCACTCTGCGCGTGTAGCTGGCTGACGTCATGTAAAGCTGGGACTCAGCCAATGAAACCGCTGCCAGCTGTTGTGTTGAATTTGGCTGGAAGATTCACGGAGAAGACGAAACTGACAAAGTGCCAAATGAAAGTAAAAGTTATTTTTATTTATCAGCTCAATTCAGAGGTTTATTTCAAATATGCAACCAATAAGCTAAAAATTTGTTCATCATTTCGTCAAATAGCGTCCATAAATAGAAAGAAAAATAACATACATTTTAAAGACAATATTAAGAAATTGATAAGGAAATATAATCATATATATTCAAAAAGAAGTGAGAAGAAGCTAAAATTATGAAATCCCACCTCTATTTTATTTTATTTTAGTCATTTATTGTTGTTATTATTATCATTATTGGGTTTGGAGTGTTCAAACCGGCTTGTTTCTTATTTACCAGCTTGTTTTGCTGAGTTTTAGTAACGCACTTTAGCTACTTGCTTTTTTGTGGAACATGAACGCATCTGGAGCTCTGAATTACTAACATACCTTAGTGTTTCCTCTGCCTGGGGTTGACCCACATAAGTCATCAGTTAGCTATAAACTCTCCAGTTACGTTAATTAAGACTTTTTTTGGCCGATAGATTTAGATTTATGGGGTTTAATAAACACACGAGGCCGTCACGTCACGTGACAGGTCTTCCCCTGCGCGACATTGGCTCAACAAGGCTGATTGAACATGATGTACTTTACGGACTGGACGTGAAGGCAGCCTTTTCTCTCTGAGCGGTGACGTCACGGTGTCGCTTTTAAAGACCATTTAGTTTGTGACATGTCGGCTGTCCTGTCAGAGTGAAACATGACGGAGTTGACGCGGCTCCTCTCATCACGTGACCTCTCCTATGTGTCACATCTGGAGCGCAGATAGATGAAAATTAAAAATACTCTTTTAATCCCTGACAGGAAATTTATTATTGAAATAGTGCTTTTTAAACAATAATAACAATAAAAATTAATAATAGATCTGTTAATATAAACAATTCTTGATGTTTTCTTTTTCAAGTCTGTGACGTCACGCAGTTACGCAGTGGATGCATATCTATTGTAATTATAAATCCGTAAAACCGCATAAAAGTGTATTTAGTACTTTTATGTGATGAAGTGGAATAACTGAAAGTATATATTACATGGCTTTATATGTACTAATACATGCGTAATTAGTAATATTAAAGTGTACTTTGGCTGTATTATAAGTCGGGATGCACAATGATGTAAATTTCAGCTCCTAAAGGCCGATACCGATAACCGATACCACACATACATACCTAATCATACCAAATCAAAACTTCCAACTGTAGGGGTAAGATAGTACAAATAAGTAGTCCTCTTAAAAATTCTAACTGTATGTGGTATAAATTATCGGGGCAAGTCGTCATGATATCAGATTTATTGGAATGACATAATAATTTCCTGTTATCGGCCCGATAATTATCGTGCATCCCTAATTATAAGTGCATTAAAAATATTTGTCAGTCTCTTAAGAATATATAAACTTTATATTTTTAATATGTTATTGTAGTAATATGCGTAATTACTAACAAAGCATACTTTGCAGATAAAAGTCAATATATGTTGCATTTTCTTGCAAATACATTACCAGCATACAAAAAGGCTGAAATACTTGTGAAACTTATTTTGTACTTGGATAATATTCACTAAATATCAGTACTTTGTGACAGAAATGATGAAAAATATATAAGTATACTAAACTACAAATGCCACAATTAAAGTATAAGTTGTAGTATTAGTTAGGGATGTACACTATTGGAATTTTGGCTGATATCCGATATACTGATATTTTAAAACTCATGTGGCTGATAACAGATATCGATACTGATATTAAAGCTGAAAAAAAGAAGCAGTCATTGCAAATAGCAGTTTTGTTTGTTTCTGACACTGAAAAATAGAGGTGGGAAAAATATTGATACGCTGAACTATCACAATACTTTCATATGTCGATATCAAACAGATATCTAAAATTTTACTTACAAAAATCTTGCGAGATTTCATCATTCCGTTACAAAATCTCACGATATTTCATTAATTCTCATGAGATTTTGTAACAGAACAATGAAATATTGCAAGATTTCATTAGTAAAATAGATACCGTGTTTTTAAATGTCAATATGATATCAGCATATGAAAATATCACAAAATTTCTGTGGGTTCTTGTGAGATTTCGTAACAGAACGATGAAATATTGCGAGATTTCATGCGTGAAATAGATCGATACCGCATTTTTAAATGTCAAAATATCAGCATGTGAAAATATCGCGATATTTCAGTGCATCGATTTTTTTCACCACCCCTAGTCTTTAGAAGTTTTAAAGTCTGTAAAAAAAAGTTTTTGAAGAAGAAGAAGTTGAGTTCTACTTTAGAAACAGTGGGTTGATCAGTTAAATATCGGTCCATCTAACCATAAAATGACCGGATGGGTGAAGCTGAGTGAATAGTCTCTAGCTTTTTTGCAGAGCTGTATATATAAATACATATATGATGTAATCATAGTGTGACGACTTAGAAACAGTTCCAGTACGCAACTTGTGACCAGCTACTTCTAATATTTGGTTAGCAAGTACAAGTAAGTATTCCTCAATCACGTCTTTTCGCAGGATGAGCACGTCGCTCAGCCTGAGCTGTTTCAGGTCTGACACGATCAAGTCCTGCACAGAGACGGCTTCTTTTATCACATCTGAAGATAAGACGGCGATAACAGCCCAGGGAGAATCTTTAACAATCAGCTAGCTATCAGTGAGCTCCATCACCAACACCTTCCAGCTCCTGGCACAGCATTTCTGGACTTTGAAACGTCACCGAGAACCATCTAGAGACAAAAGTCCGGAGTCAGCTTTACCTGAGCTCTGATCAAAGCTGCAGTTCTTCTGCTTAATCAGAGAAAAGTCGGGCTGAACCTGCTCCTAGAGCCAAAAATCTGGGCTAGAAAGACTTTTGGAGAAGTGTTTGAAAAGGAGATTAATTTAATAAGAAGAAAAGTAGCTCTGAATATTGTTTTATAGTTAGAGGTTGCAGCTTTACCCCATAATGCTGAGGGATCATTTCAGTTACATAAAACCGCCACTAGAGGGAGCTGAAAGCCCACCTGTACATGAACGAGGATCTGTGAATGACAAATATGTCTGTTAATCTCAATGAATGATTGATAATATTATTTATTTGTGGATAAATGATTAAGTAAAACTTTATTTTTGCAGTACCTAAAAACTAAAACCATGAGACATAAAAATGAAAGATAAAAGTATAGACAAAAAACAGGTAAAAGCAGCTGTAAAGAGATGTGGTTTTAGTTGCTTTTTAACTAAATGTGAAAAGTTTTCACATTTAGTTTTTCAATTCAGTTAGTTTTAGTAAGTTTTTTGAGCAGGTTTTTATTATTTTTCTTATAATTTGGGAAATGTTTAGGCCTAGCTTTAGTTTAATTTTGGTGTTAGTTCCAGCAAGTAGATATAAATGAGTCATTCTAGGAAAATAAAATGTAACAGTTATTCTAGTGCAGCGATTGTATATCACACTTTTCTGCTACTGACCTTTGATTTTTTTACATACTGCACCTCTAAGTCGATATTTCGATACCAGCCAGACAAAATATCGGAATCAATTCGTCACTAACCCTATCAGATGTCATAATGCTGCTACTGTTGATGATGATGATGATGTTTTGTCATTTTTCTGTTCTTTAATGCAGGTTATTGCACATTATGTTTTGGTAAATATATAATACTATATTAATACTATATTAAGTTCCGAGTAATATAACATTTTATATTTGAAAATTTTCCATTAATTAAATTTAAATGAACCTGTAGTTAAATTATTTGGTAATTTAAGCAGTTTTAATCTTATTTTTGTTTAAATTACTCAATATAATTTATTATTGTTTTAAAAGCATTCCTTTCCAGTACTTCTGTTCTCAAGTTTTACTTAAATTCAGTATTGGCCTAACAATCAAAATATTAATGCAAACTGTACAATAACATGATTTTCTTTTAAGTGATAAAAAGAATCAGTGGCGATGAAAAAGTACCACAAACTACTAGTATCATATGGTCGTTTATTAAGATTTTATTATTTTATTTATTACTTGGATAATATTTACTAAATATCAGTACTTTGTGACAGAAAGAAGTAAAAATAATAAAAATACTAAAGTACAATTGTTTGTGTTAAAATATAAGTGTAAGTTGTAGTACTAATGTACTCAGTCTTAGAATTTTCTTTATACTTTTAAGTATAAGCCAAGTATACTTTTCTATACTAGCATTAAGTATATAAAATATTAGGGATTCACGATATTGGAATTTTGGCAGATATGCCGATATTTTACCACTCATGTGGCAGATAACCGATATCGATTTTGATAATCCTGAAAAAACAAGCAGTCATGGCAAATAGCAGTTGTGTTATCCAGTTTCGACACTTTAAAAAATGGGGGTGGGAAAAAGTATCGATACACGGAAATATTGCGATATTTTCACATGCCGATATCAAATTAATATCTAAAAATGCGGTATCGATCTATTTTACTTACAAAATCTCGCAAGATTTTATCGCCTGTTACAAAATCTCAAAATTTCATGAATTCCCGCGAGATTTCGTCACAGAACGATGAAATGTCGCGAGATTTCGTTAGCAAAATAGATGAATACCGCGTTTTTTAATGTCAATATAATATCAGCATATGAAAAAAATCGCGATATTTCAGTGTATCGATATTTTTTCCCATCCCTAGTCTTTTGAAGTTTTAAAGTCGGTAAAAAAGAAGTTTTATTTTTCTTTTTTTTGTCTTAGACTTAAGAAATATAGGACTGATAGGTTAAATATTTGTTAAGTATCTGTAAAATATTGGTGGGATGGCCGATGTTAAGGCCAATACCGATAGGGGGCCGATTATATCGTGCATCCTTATAAAATATAGTATATAAAAAGTGAACTGCAAAGATACTACCTCAGTTTTAGTATAAAGTACTGTAAGTGTACTCATATTACATTTGAATAAAGTAGTTTTTGGTGAACCTGGTGCGTTTCTGCAGGTGTGAGGTTCACGTGTTCCTCCCACGAGTTTGGGAGGTGAAGTCGACTCCGTGTCCTGGCTCTGCTCAGCGATGTTGGTGGCTCGTTTACCAGCAGGACTTCAGTTGTCTCTACTCTCCAACTACAAGGCTGGAGCTGCAATCAGCCGTGACGCAGTTGCATCTGGAGCCAGCAGCGATTACAGATCAGAACCCTGCAACGAAGAATGCAGCCTGTCAAATTTGAGCCAGATGTGTTGGCAGGGATCTTTGATTTTCCTGAAACTGGGAGGTGGTTGGGCTTTCGTTGGAAGGGAGTGTTTGCTGACTGCAGATGAGATGGCAGCCGCAGACTGTCTGGAGATGTGACGGTAGCAGGTCGCACCGCAGCAGCCGCATGCTTGTGTTTATGAAGGCTGGGAACACAAGATGGAAGCAAGTGGTGACATCATCGAGCCGAGTGCCTGATGTCACTTAGGGCTGGGCGATACGGACCAAATATCATATCACAATATATTTATTTTAGATATTAGATATTGTAAAGCAAAAAAATTTGCACAACTAATACCGTGATATGTGTAAATATCATATCTCTCTCATGTAAAAATCATATCGCGATATATCAGTATATCACATTGCCCTATGCGATACCATTTCTATATTCAAAAGCGCAGTATCGATCTATTTTACTAATGAAATCCCACGAGATATCATCATTTTGTTACAAAATCTAGCCGTGTTTCGTGAAATCTCATGAGATTTCGTATCAAAACGATAATATCTTGCGGTATTCCGTGAAATATCATGAGATTTCAAATAAAACGATAATATCTCGCAGTATTTGGTGAAATCTCATGAGATTTTGTAACAAAATGATGATATCTTGCGGTATTCCGTGAAATATCATGAGATTTCAAATAAAACGATGAAATCTCACAGTATTTCTAGAAATCTCATGAGATTTTGTAACAAAACGATAATATCTCGCAGTATTTGGTGAAATCTCATGAGATTTTGTAACAAAATGATGATATCTTGCGGTATTCCGTGAAATATCGTGAGATTTCAAAATAAAACAATGAAATCTCACAGTATTTCTTGAAATCTTATGAGATTTTGTAACAAAACGATAATATCTCGCAGTATTTGGTGAAATCTCATGAGATTTTGTAACAAAATGATGATATCTTGCGGTATTCCGTGAAATATCATGAGATTTCAAATAAAACAATGAAATCTCACAGTATTTCAAGAAATCTCATGAGATGTTGTAACAAAACGATAATATCTCGCAGTATTTGGTGAAATCTCATGAGATTTTGTAACAAAATGATGATATCTTGCGGTATTCTGTGAAATATCATGAGATTTCAAATAAAACGATGAAATCTCACAGTATTTCATGAAATCTCATGAGATTTTGTAACAAAACGATAATATCTCGCAGTATTTGGTGAAATCTCATGAGATTTTGTAACAAAATGATGATATCTTGCGGTATTCCGTGAAATATCGTGAGATTTCAAATAAAACAATGAAATCTCACAGTATTTCAAGAAATCTCATGAGATTTTGTAACAAAACGATAATATCTCGCAGTATTTGGTGAAATCTCATGAGATTTTGTAACAAAAACGATAATATCTAGGTATTTGGTGAAATCTATGAGATTTGTAACAAAATGATGATATTTCGCAGATTTGGTGAAATCTCATGAGATTTGTAAAAAACGATAATATCTGAGTATTTGGTGAAATCTCATGAGATTTTGTAACAAAATGATATTGCGGTATTCCGTGAAATCTCATGAGATTTGTAACAAAACGATAATATCTCGCAGTATTTGGTGAAATCTCATGAGATTTTGTAACAAAATGATGATATCTCGCAGTATTTTGTGAAATCTCATGAGATTTTTTTAACAAAACGATAATATTCGCAGTATTTGGTGAAATCTAATGAGATTTTGTAACAAAACGATAATATCTCGAGTATTTGGTGAAATCTCATGAGATTTTGTAACAAAATGATGATATCTTGCGGCTTCCGTGAAATATCATGAGATTTCAAATAAAACAATGAAATCTCACAGTATTTCAAGAAATCTCATGAGATTTTGCAACAAAACGAAGATATCTCGCAGTATTTGGTGAAATCTCATGAGATTTTGTAACAAAATGATAATTTCGAGTATTTGGTGAAATTAATGAGATTGTAACAAAATGATGATATCTCGGTATTTTGTGAAATATGAGATTTTGTAACAAAACGATAATTCTCGAGTATTTGGTGAAATTAATGAGATTTTGTAACAAAACGATAATATCTCGCAGTATTTTGTGAAATATGAGATTTTGTAACAAAACGATAATATCTCGCAGTATTTGGTGAAATAATGAGATTTTGTAACAAAATGATGATATCTCGAGTATTTTGTGAAATTCAGAGATTTGTAACAAAACGATAATATCTCGAGTATTTGGTGAAATCTAATGAGATTTTGTAACAAAACGATAATATCTCGCAGTATTTGGTGAAATCTCAGAGATTTTGTAACAAAATGATGATATCTTGCGGTCTTCCGTGAAATATCATGAGATTTCAAATAAAACAATGAAATCTCACAGTATTTCAAGAAATCTCATGAGATTTTGCAACAAAACGAAGATATCTCTTGTTATATTTGTGATATCGCCTGAGATTTCGTAACAAAACGATGATATCTCGCAGTATTTTGTGAAATCTCATGAGATTTCATGACAAAACGATGATACGTCACGAGATTTCATTAGTACAAAAGATCGATACTGCGTTTTTTAAATATAGATATTGTATTGCATATGAAAATATCACGTTATTTCAGTGTATCAATATTTCTTACCACCCTTTTTAAATAATCAGGTGACTCCTCTGTAGTCAGTCGATGTGCAGCCGCGTTATTACGAAAAAATTAAGCAAAAAAAAAAAAGCACAACTATTACCGCAATATAACGATATATGTAGATATCATATCTCTCTCGTGTAAATATCATATCGCGATATATCAGTATATTGCACTGCCCTATACAGATACCATATCCATATTTAAAAACGCAGTATCAATCTATTTTACTTATGAAGTTTCACGAGATATCATCGTTTTGTTAAAAATTAGGGGGTTTAGCAAAGCGCGAGATTTCATTGTTCTGTTACAAAATCTGGCAGTTTTTCGTAACAAAACGATGATATCTCGCGTTTTGGGAAATCTCATGAGATTTCGTGACAAAACGATATGTCGCGAGATTTCATCAGTCGAATAGATCGATACTGCGTTTTTGAATATAGATATTGTATGGCATATGAAAATATTGCGATATTTCAGTGTATCGATATTTCGACCACCACTTTTTAAAGTGGTGGGACACTTTGTCACCTGACCCTTTGTCAGCTGACCCCTGGTTTGCACAACTAATACTGTGATATAACGATATGTGCAAATATCATATCTCTCCCATGTAAATATCAGATCGCAATATCATATCGGTATATCGCATATAAAGATATTTTTTTTTTTTTTATATATATATATATATATATATATATATATACATATCTATATTTAAAAAAGGCAGTATCGATCTATTTTACCAATGAAATTTCACGAGATATCATAGTTTTGTTACGAAATCTCATGAGATTTTGTGACAAAATGATCAGTTATACGGGTAAAAGGTGAGACTGATCAATGAGAGTGATTGATTGGTGAGAGTAATACTGCGACCCGGAAGCTGCGTGCACTCGTCTGATGTTTACAGCAGGTAGCTAGCATCATTCTGCTAGCAGTTAGCAATAGGGATGCATGATATTGGAATTTTGGCTGATATCCGATATTTTAAAACTCATGTGGCCGATAACCGATATCAATACCAATATTAAAGCTGAAAAAAATAAGCAGTCATTGCAAATAGCAGTTTCCGACACTTTGAAAAAATAGGGGTTGGAAAAAATATCGACAAACTGAAATATCACAATATTTTCAAATGTGATATCAAATCGATATTTAAAAATGTGGTATCGATCTGTTTTACTTAGAAAATCTCGCGAGATTTCATCATTCTGTTACAAACTCTTGCAATTCGTGGGCTTTGGCGCAGAGGACCCGGGTTCGAGTCCCCGACACGACATTCAGGTGAACCACCACTGTGGACCCTTGAGCAAGGTCCTCAACCCCCACCAACTGCCCCCCGGGCGCTTTAAGTAGCAGCCCCCTGCTTTCTGGTGCTACTGAACAGAGATGGGTAAAAATGCAGAACCCTAATTTCCCCTCGGGGATCTAAACAGTATAACAACAATAAGTAAATGAATAAAATTGTGAATTCTTGCGAGATTTAGTTAGTAAAATAGATCGATACCACGTTTTTAAATGCAAGTATATCAGTATTTTTTTCTTCCCCTATTTTTCAAAGTGTTGGAAATGTGAAAAAAAAAAAAACGCTATTTGCAATGACTGCTTATTGTTTCAGCTTTAATATCGGTATCAATATTGGTTATCGGACACATGAGTTTTAAAATATCGGCATATTGGATATCGGCCAAAATTCCAATATCCTGCATTCTATTAACCACAAAAAACTGTGACTTGGCCTCTAAGTGTTCTGGTTTAATGACATCTTGTTTCTAAACATCCTCTTCATCATTTTGTTCACATTTAGACGCCATCAGACCAAGACGACACCAAACACACGACAAGTTATTGAGATATTGTCATTTTTATGTTGTGGTATAGCCACCGTTGTTAAATTTCCCTGCAACGAATTGTCTGAGTTGGAGGAATTACAACATCATAATCCCAGTTAAATGTCCAACATTCAGGAGGTAGATCCTTCTCTCCACATCCACTGGTGACTTACGGTGATCAAGCAACATCCACACAGGAATCATGTCGGAGCACATACAGCAAACATGCAGAGACTTGCTGATCTGCATTGAGACAGTCTGTGCATGTGGAGCAGGTGGCGCTCAGCATAAAGCAAGGTATGCTCAGTTTGACTTATGACAGCTACATGACAGGTCTTTTCATTTTCATATGGATTTTTCTGCTGCATAGACTTGTGAAGCTGTCGATCAGCAATGTCACCACAGGAATTTAAAGTACATGTTCTTTGTACTGGTACAACCCCTCTGAAGTCACGCTAGCATCATGTTACCTCACATGGCAGAGCTGAGAGGAGTTGCAGGGATAACAGCCTTAGCTAACGTGGTCCAACAGCAGTTACCAGCATGAAATGTGCAGCACCCTCAGTTTTTCTGGCTGTCTGACTGGCTGATATGTTACTTCTAGATTGGACGTCTGTATTTCCTGACTGTTGTTCTGAAAAGTCTCCATCTAAATCTGGCTTCAGGAAGCAGCTCTTTATCTGTGATGTCCAAAATCAGATTCTCTGGCTGAGATGAAGCCACTTTTGGATTCTTAATGAAAACGGCACCACTGATAGGTTGTTTCCCGGCAGCGCCCATGATGACAGTCCTGCATGGAAGGCTCAGAATGTCCTTCAGTTAGGACAAAAGGGACATTATGTAGGTCCAACATATAAATGAGGGGAATGGAAAAGCAGACGAGCTTGAACCGTTCCTGTTCTGAAGAACTGTTCACGTACTGTAGATCCATTTATGTCCTTAAGAACCGTTCCTGGTTTGAAGAACTGTTATATTCTAAAGAACAGTTCACGTTCTAGAGAATCGTTCCTGTTCTGAAGAACCGTTCACTGTTCTAAAGAACTGTTCATGTTCTGGAAAAACGCTCCTGTTCTAAATAACCGTTCTTGTTCTGAAGAACCGTTCATGTTCTGAAGAACTGTTTCATGTTCTAAAGAACCGTTCATGTTCTGAAGGACTGTTCCTGTTCTAAAGAACGGTTCATGCTCTAAAGAACCGTTCCTGTTCTGAAGAACTGTTCATGTTCTAAAGAAAGGTTCATGTTCTGAGAACCGTTCCTGTTCTGAAGAACTGTTCCTGTTCTAAAGAAGTGTTCATGCTCTAAAGAACCGTTCCTGTTCTGAAGAACTGTTCATATTCTAAAGAACGGTTCATGTTCTGGAAAAATGCTCCTGTTCTAAATAACCGTTCTTGTTCCGAAGAACCGTTCCTGAAGAACTGTTCATGTTCTAAAGAACGGTTCATGTTCTGAGGAACCGTTCCTGTTCTGAAGAACTGTTCATGTTCTAAAGAACAGGTTCATGTTCTGGAGGACCGCTCCTGTTCTGAAGAACTGTTCATGTTCTAAAGAACGGTTCATGTTCTGAGGAACTGTTCCTGTTCTGAAGAACTGTTCATGTTCTAAAGAAAAGGTTCATGTTCTGGAAAAATGCTCCTGTTCTAAATAACCCTTCTTGTTCTGAAGAACCGTTCCTGAAGAACTGTTCATGTTCTAAAGAACAGTTCATGTTCTGAGGGACCGCTCCTGTTCTGAAGAACTGTTCATGTTCTAAAGAACAGTTCATGTTCTGGAGAACCGTTCCTGTTCTGAAGAACTGTTCATGTTCTAAAGAAAAGGTTAATGTTCTGGGAAAAATGCTCCTGTTCGGAACTCTTCTTGTTCTGAAGAAAACTGCTCCTGTTCTGGGTTCGTTCTTGTTCTGAAGAAAAATGCTCCTGTTCGGTTCTTCTTGTTCGGTTCTTCTTGTTCTGAAGAACCGTTCCTGTTCTGAAGAACTGTTCATGTTCTAAAGAACGGTTCATGTTCTGAGGACCGTTCCTGTTCTGAAGAACTGTTCATGTTCTAAAGAACGGTTCATGTTCTGAGAACCGCTCCTGTGCTGAAGAACTGTTCCTGTTCTAAAGAACGGTTCATGTTCTGAAGAACTGTTCCTGAAGAACTGTTTATATTCTAAAGAACGGTTCATGTTCTGAAGAACCGTTCCTGAAGAACTGTTTATATTCTAAAGAACGGTTCATGTTGGCCCTGAAGAACTGTTTATATTCTAAAGAACGGTTCATGTTCTGAAGAACCGTTACCATTTTGAAGAACTGACGCCCAAACTCGAGTTTGGCCTGAACACAGTGTGCGGCTGATTCGCTACTTAAAACGTGGGCAAACTTGACTGCACCTGCAAAAGCATTGTGCAGCTTATTTACTAACGGGCTCCTGTTAAACGGGCAAAATAGTACCTGCAATCCATTTAGCACGTCTGCCTACATGAATATGCAACACGGGCATTTCTGCCAGAATGTGCAAAATATTGAGGAGAATATTCAAATAAATCAGCTTTGCACACGCAAAGTAATCAGCAGCTGTTTTTGTTGACATTTATTAGCTTGTCTTAAAAGCAGATATTAAAGGATAACTTTTTTTCCAACCTGGACCTCATTTCTCTGAGTTTATACGTGCATTTACTCACCGGTAAAATTGGCAGCTTTACGCACCGATGGCTGCAGTTTCTGGATGAGGAGCAACAACCCAATGCTGCAGGACTGCAGACATGCAGCACTGATGATTTCTCATGAGCGGGGAGGGAAACACATTTAGTTTTCATTCTTTAATTTGATAACAACCAACAGAACAGACTTCACTGTTCAACATGGATAATTCTAGACAAACATTTGCAGCCACTGCAGCTTTCAGTTGTAGCAAACTTAGTTTATCACCCAAAAATGAACACGAAATCTCTTAGCACTGTTTATTTAAGGTCTTGGTCCATTCAGGCTTAAATGTTACTCTGCAGCATGTTTGAGAGACGGACTCGCTGAGAAAGTCTCTGCACCTGTCATAGACCTGTTTTGTCTTGTAGTGTGAACACGGCTTGAAGTGTTGCACATCTTCCTTTTAGCATCCCTGGAATGCGATGTGCATTCCACCACCGCACGACTCCGTCTGGTCCAGTCTGACTTTACTGACATTTCAGATTTTGAGGTGCAGAATTTAGTCAGTCTCCCATGTTGATAGCTTCTTGGTCCTGCAGACGTACCAGAGCCTGAACTGATGCAAAATTGCTCTGTGTGACATTATTTACGGTTCCCAGCCCCCCCCGAACAAACTTCTCTACATTAAAGGAGCTGTATCATGCTTTTCAAATGTTCCAAAAGTCAAATACAGGCATTTATAAGCTAGATATGTTCCCATCGTTACTATAGAAACTAATTTGGTGTTAAATATTAGTTTTTCGATGCATCCAAGGCTGTGTCCGAATGTCCTCCCTACTCCCTAACCCCCTCATTCACTACATAGCAGACTATCTAGTGCCCTCATTCTGCCTGTAATTCGGACACGAAGCTGACTACTTTTTCCTCCCCGCAAATCACGTGATTACCAGGTGTCACCATGGCAACCACGGCGGCATCCACGACTCGCGAAAAGATTTCATCAGAGAAGAAAGGAAGGGGAGAATCAGAAAAAAAAATAGATAAAAGCGAGGAGAAAAGGAGAGGGAAGAAAAAAACAGAAAAGAAAGAGACAGGAAAGAAGAAAAAATCCAGAGAAAGAAATGGGAAGGAGGAGGAGGGAAAAGAAAGAAAAAGAACAACAAGAAATAAGATCGGGAACCAAAAAAAAGGAAGCACAACAAAAAGATGTAAATCAATAGGCTGATGGCATACAAGACAAAAGGCAATGATAGAAAAATATATAAATCATAACCGGGCAGCATGATAAATGGCGGAGAAAAGAAAACGGAAGGGCGCGAATACAAATAATAAATAAAAAAAAAATAAACATAAAAAATATAGACCCCCCCTTTAAATCAAATCTGTAATTTTAATTGAAGGTATTTTATTTACTTTTATTGTGTTTAATCCCTTTTCTGTTGTTTTTTCTCTCCTTTTTTTCTGCCGCTCGATATGTTCAACACCTCACGCCATTCAGCTCTTCTGACCGCAATGCATTGTGGTCTATATTGTCCCGTCTAGGGACCATCGAAGCTCACTCGTCTTCAAGATGCATTGTGGGTAACTTTGAGTGCACTACTTTTTTCTTTCTGGAAATTCGGACACCCCTACAAAATGGCGTGATCCCTATATAGGGCCCTATGTAGGGAGGAGGGTGGACATTCGGACACAGCCACAGTTTCTGTTCAACAGAGGGCGTCTTGCTACGATGTTGCGCATGCGTGATTGGTGCCACGTTCATACGTAACGAGGTGGATCGTCAGTCGTTTGCAGGGAGGTAGCGCTCGGTTCAAATATGCATGAATGAAGAAAAATAACGATTTAAATAATTTCTTGATGAGGAAATAACACACCGACATGCTGAAAAGCTCTTAAAAGTCCATTTTTCATGATAGGGCTCCTTTAATATCTGAATGCTGAAGCAGCAGATAGACCAGGTCTAGCAAACGGAGAGGATTTTCTTTCAGTTTCACAGGGTAGAATATTCCTTTTCCCAAACGGATCGTGGTACCGTGTCACAGGGTATCTGCAAATTTAAGATTTTTTTAGACCTTTTTTAAGGCCGCTTTGTTAAAATTCAAGACGAAATGACAAAAAGCATTGAAGCACCGTACAATCCGTTACGTCCAAACATTAATTGGAGCTGACGATACTAAAATTTGACAGAAATGTCAAGATAATTGACATTAGCTTGAGGAGTTTAACCCATTAAATGCCAAAGTAACAATATCGCCCATAGAAATGTAAGTGAATGAAGTGAAGCATCTCCAGAAAAAGCCACAACAAAATCACAAACATGAATATTCTCAATACAAACATTTTATTCTTTTTTGTTTGGTAGTGGTGGTTAATTCAAAGACATCTTCCTGAGCTAATGAGGATGCTGACTGTCAGCGATACAGAGCAGATCACAGAGAAAGCAACAAAAAAAAAAAACGTTTTCACTGTTAAGGGGGAGTGACGAGCTTAGTGGTAACTATGGGCCCCTGAGCAACGTCCCCACTGTTGTCAGGTTCAACCTGAGACGGTTTAAAAGCAGAGCACAAATTTCCTGATTGGGACTCTAATTGTGATTAATAAAGTTTTATTATTACTATTATCATTATTAATGAAGTTAATTCTCAGTTATTTGCTGTTTCAAGGTCCCGTTTCCTGATGAAGCAGAACATAACTGAAATTGCAGGTAGGGATGGACGATACCTCAGTTTTTTGTTTCGAAATGATACTGTGAGTTTATGGTACTTTTTCTTCGATATTTATACTGATATCAATAGGGGATTATCACGCTTACCGGAAGTTCCCGGATTTTGGGAACTTCCTCTTCCGGGCCATGTTAACGACAGCCGTTCCTGCTCTGTTATACTGTTTAAATCGGATAAACTCCAAACATACTCAAGTTTTCATTCCAGACTGAAGTGATACTGGATCAAAAGCTGGATCAAAGCGATCGATTTGCCGCGGTGAAGGGCCGAACTTTATAATAAAACACACGTTTGTTTGTCGCCGGTGGGGCACAACACCGGCACTTCACAGCATGCTAGCATTAGCCAGCTAGCGTTTACTGACGTGCTTAACATTGTGCGTCTTAAAACACACAAACATCTGAAAATCGGGTCTGTACCCCCCCGTTTCCAGTGGAACAACTGGGGACTGCCAAGAAAGGAGACGCTTTCAGATGCTTGTGTGTTTTCAGCCGCACAAAGTTAGGCACGTTATCGAGCTGGCTAATGCTAACCTGCTAACACGACTGAGCAGTCTGCCGGCCACAAACCAACGTGTGTCGTGTTGTGTGTCGGTCGTTTTGATCCACTTCTTCCTCAGCATCACTTCAGTCTGGAATGAAAACTTGGGATTGGCGTTTATCCGATTTACAAAGTTTAACAGAGTAGTAGCTGATGGACTACTGTTAGCAGGTTAGCATTAGCCAGCTTGATGACGTGCCTAACTTTGTGCGGCTGAAAACACACAAGCATCTGAAGGCGTCTCCTTTCTTGGCAGTCCCCAGTTGTTCCACTGGAAACGGGGACATCCAGATGTTTGTGTGTTTTAAGACGCAAAAAGTTAAGCACGTCGGTAAACGCTAGCTGGCTAATGCTAGCATGCCGGTGTTGTGCCCCACCGGCTGCAAACAAACTTGCTACGTTGTTTTATTTTAAATTTCGGTCCTTCACTCTGGAGAATCGCTTTGATCTACTTCTTCCTTAGTATCACTTCAGTCTGGAATCCGTGAAAATTTCAGTAGGGTTGGCGTTTATTCACGTTATCTACGAAGTAAAGCAGGGACATTGAACTGGGCCGGAAGTGGGCCGTCTAACTGTTTCAAACCGGAAGTTCGGAACACGGATCGTGATAATCCCCTATTCCTTTTTAAAGGAAAACCACACAATGGAACACTATTATTCCATTGTGTGCAATGGGAATAAAACTTATAACTTTACTTCTAGAAATGTCTCTAAAGTTACAATGAAATAAACCAATGAATATATTAAAAAAAAAAAGAGTGAGACTGCGCAGAAAGCCTTCGGTTCTGATTTCTGATTGGCTGACTTAATCATGTGACACACAACACCTGGATATTGAACGGAATTTTATTGTATGAAATTGTAAGTGCAAACAAATTATTTTATATTCGCACAGTGGTATTGCGATTAGGGGGAAAAAATATCGATACACTGAAATATCGCAATATATTGATATTTAAAAATGCGGATCAATTTAACTAATAATTCTCGCAAGATTTTTTTTAGTAAAATAGATCAATACCACATTTTTAAATGTCTATATGATATCGGCATATGAAAATATCAAGATATTTCAGTGTATCGATATATTTTCCCACCCATAATTGCGGTACTTTAAGAATATTCAGCTCTGATACTTTCCCTGGTAAGTATAAAAATATCGACTCTCGGGTATCGGTACACCCTTCCTAAATTACAAGCGTCTTTTCGCGGGTTTTGTTAGCAGCTTTGTGCTTCTTGCTGTGCACGACTCTGCAACTTTGCCTCCCACTGAAACCAGTTTATAGAGCTCCTTTCACAGCTTACAGCAGGTCTCGTAGCCATAGATATCCATATATTAACACTACATACAGCACTGTGGCCATCTTATCTTTAATTAATGGCACTTGGAGTTTTTAAATAACCGTAACTTTCTCAGTTTTCTACCGATTTTCAAACAGTTTTGTTTGTTATAAACCTCAGAGATGAAACTGCATACTTATCAATTATTATAACCAAATTTATGAGCTACAAATATTGTTTTGGGGTTCTGACCCCGGGGTTGATGGTTTGTTTTATCTTGGTTATCATGGTGATGGCAAGCAGTGGTTACATGGATTTGGTCAGTGATGGTGCCGACTTTATATTTGTGTGATTTTACATAAATACCTCATATTCATGCTTCTGTTTATTTTAATATGAAAGCCCATGTTTTTATATCTATAAATGCTGGTTATAATTATTGATAAGTATGTGTAGCACACAAAATAGAAGTGGAATGTTAGATTTGTGCTATTTTGTCTATATAATAGAAGTGTATTCTTTGTTTTCCTTTTATTTGGCAGAACATTACAGTTGCGTCAGTTCCACTGGTAGCCAGTAGGGGGAGCACTGATATAATCTCAGTTATTTAAATCCCGCACACACCAAACAGCATAAATGGTGGTGGTTCAGCTCATTATGATCTCTGACAGAAATGCAAAATGCCGACTAGAAAATCACCAAATTCCTACAGAAGTTTCTAAAGAAAATACAGAAATCTTGTTAATTGAATCTGTGGTATTTCTTAGACCTTTGGACAGAATTTAATGGTTATTTGTTATTTTTAAAGCCTTGATTTTGGAAAACCAAAATGCCCTGCTGTGAACTAAGAATCAGAGAGTTGTCAGGTTGCCTTTTTACAGCGCAGGTTTGAAGTAAACAAACAACAAGTGACGTTTCTGTGCTTTGGAAGATGGCGGCAAACAAATAAATTCACTGGACAGCAGGAGAAAGTTTGTTTTAAATTCAAACTCTGTTTCTTTGCCTTTTTCTTAGTTGTTTGCAGCAGTAATCAAAATATGACAGATGTATTCAAGGTAAAAACTAGAATTAGTGATCAATTAATTCTTTTTTAAAGGTACAATGTGTAAAAAATTAAAGGTCAACAACAGAAAAATGTGATACAAAACTGTTTCTACTGGTGTGTAAACGCTACACTAAAATAACTATTATTTTTATTTTCTTAGAAATAAAGTCATTTATATCTACTTGCTGAAGGTGCACAGACATGGAGGCTGCCATATTTGTTCCACCAATTTTACTACGGTGTCCTTGAATGGACAAAACAATGTTTGTGAAGTGAGAACCCTCTGAACTTTAAAGCTGCTGCACCAGTTTTGGTTAGTGGGAGTTAGAGGATGTTTGGGATAAGTAATTTCTTAAAAAACTTAAAAAGTAGTTACTCATAGTAGAGTCATACTGTACCTTTAAAGGTACAGTATGTAAAAAATCAAAAGGTCAATGGCAGAAAAATGTAATTTATAATCTAAAACTGTGTTTCTATTGATGTGTAATCGCTGCACTAGAATAGCTGTTATATGTTTAATTTTCTTAGAATGAGTCATTTATATCTACTTGCTGGGCAGTGCACATATGGAAGCTGCCATATTTGTTTCAACATTTTTACTACGGTGTCCCTGAATGGACAAAAGCATGAGTAACTACTCTTACTGTCTTTTAAGGCATTATTTATCGAAAACAGTGCTCTAACTCACATTAAAGAAAGCTGGTACCGCATTTTTTTAAATAAGAAAATAAACATAACAGCTATTCTAGTGAGGCGACTACACATCAGTAGAAACATAGTTTTGAATTATACATCAATTTTTTTCTGCCACTGACCTTTGCTTTTTTACATACTGTACCTTTAAGACAAAGAAAAATCCTGAAAGGGCAGTTCAGTCTTTTTCAACAGCAGGTTGCACGATTTTTCCAGGCAGTCATTAAATTTTCAAAAATTTGTTTTAGAAGTTTTATGTGACAAATGATTCATATGCTGCATTTAATCATTATAACAATAAATTTATTTAAATCATTATCGCTGACTTATAAAGTTAGCACTGGGCATTAAAAAAAAAGTTTAGGTTAAACTCTTTTCACCCAATAACTCATTAATGACACGTGCATCATATCAGATACAGTTTCTTTGACTTATTGTATCACTTTATGGTAAAAACTTGTGTTTTATATAATCTGATACTGAGTTCTGCCACCTGGTGGACATCTTTTGCACTACAATAATTCTGAGATATTACACAGTAATAAATGGTGCATATCAGGGCTGGGCGATATGGACCAAATATCATATCACAATATATATTTATTTTAGATGACAATATACAATATATACCGGTATTTTTACCCTAATTTGTCTGAAATTCTTGGGGAGTCTTGTCTTCAAGACAGTTTAGATAATGGGAAAGGGTGGGAAAACAAATCGATACACTGAAATATCGCGATATTTTCATATGTCGATACCTTATCTATATTTAAAAATACAATATCAAGCTATTTTACGTATGAAATCTTGCAAATATCATCGTTATGCTAGAAAATCGAATGAGATTTCACGAAATATCGTGTGATTTCATCGTTCTGTTATGAAATCTCGCGGTATTTCGTGAAATCTCATTCGATTTTCTAACAAAATGATATCTCACGAGATTTCATTAGTAAAATAGATCGATACTGCAATTTAAACATAGATATGGTATCGGCATATCATGATATTTCAATGTATCGATATGTTTCCCACCCTTATTAAATAATCAGACGACCCCTTTGTAGTCAGTCGAGGTGCAGCCGGGTCATTACAAAAAAATAAGGCAAAACAAAAAAAAAATTGCACAACTAATACCGCGATAAGGATATGTGTAAATATATTTCTCTCATGTAAATATCATATTGTGATATATCAGTATATCGCACAGCCCTAGTGCATATATGCAAAATAATTTTATTTCTGCATTTTGTTAAAGTGCCGAATAAAAATTTTAGATAAAAAAAAATTCTTGTGTCCGGTGTGAAGGGGTTAAAATCTCCATTCAATGGATTAGAAAGAACATGTAAAGTCACCCCGGCCTTTCAGAGTAAAAAACTTTTAGAAAGTCGAAATAGTTGATAATTAACGACTGCTGTAACTGTCGTGTTGAACATGAAGATTCAGAGGTAGATTCATGCAGGAAGCAGCAGCCACTCAGAAAACAACTTTCCCAACGTGTTTTGCAGGGAAAAGTCTGAGTTTGGAGCTGAACGGTCCATCAAGGTTTACAGGTTCAACGAAGTTTTAAAATGTTTCGTATGCAGAGGTAACAATGAGAGGCAAAACACCTGTCAATCAGAAATAATCCAAAGCTTCTGAGCTAAAGAAGGAAATCCTGAAGGGCTTTGATGCTCGTCGCTGGAACCGGACGGCGTCGACGGTCCGCTCGACGGTCTTGGTTCCGGACCCGGAGGAAGGCCACGTGTTTTATATCCGTTAAACATCAAATCAACGGCGTTCCCAAATGTGCCGCGATGGCGTCGGGCTTTCAGGTCTGCTGGGTTTTCTGAGCCGCCTGAAAAATGAAGAGAGAAGCGGGTCAACACGAAACCAGACCGGGACGTCGGGTCGGGGTGGCTGGACTCACCTGCAAGGTTATTCTAGTTAACTAAAACTCACGAAAAAACTAAAATTGAAAAAACATTTTCATTAACCGAAATAAAAATGACAGTTTTTTAAAAAACGATACCTAACTGAAGCTACAGCATATCGTGTCTTTACTAAACTAACTAAAACTACCTAAAATTGTTGCAAAAACATTCTAAGTTTTAGTCTTTGTAAATTTATTTAATACATAATACCTTTTGGGTTGATATGAAATCTATTTCTATTTAATCTATTTACTCCGAATGACTTACTGATGATTTTGAATGTCACATCAGACAAATACCGTATTTTCCAGACTATAAGTCGCTCAAAAAATGCATCATGAACAGGAAAATAAAACATATATAAGTCGCACCGGACTATAAGACATATATTAATTAAAAATAAGGTGATTTTGTGATTTTTCATATCCTGCTTCTTACTGCTAAAAATGACCCAATCAGTCCGAATCCAAAGTTAATTCCTGTAAATTATCATAAACATCATAACTAAGAAGGATAAACATGTTTTTTGAGGATTTGTTTCATCAGACAGGCAGATGTTCAAAATGAACTCCTCTCACTGAAATGAGGCTATTTTGGGATTTTTGCCCTTGAAGCAGAATATAGTCGTCACAAGCCTAGAGCGCCCTCTTTTGACATTAGATGGTAATATTTACTCCTTGGCTCATGTCAGTTAATATGAATTGATGCTTAAAAATATGTAAAATTGTATATATTTTGATATATAAGTCGCACAAGCTGCCAAACTACGAAAAAAAAGTGCGACTTATAGTCTGGAAAATACAGTACCTATAATTACGAAAAAACAAACAAACGAAAAACTAAAACTAAGCATTTTCCAATAAATACAAATTGAATTGAAACTAATTAAAAATCCAAACTATCATAACCTCGCTCACCTGTCTGGCCGCCTCCATCAGGGCTGCAGCCTCCGCCTGGCCCGTCTGTTGCACCATCTTGTAGAAAGCACCGTCTTTGTTCTGCAGCAGAGTGAAGGGCCGGTCTAATTCCTGGATGACGCCGCCGTCCAGCACCTGAAAGGAGGATGACGGTTCAGCTGTAGACGCACCACCACGTCTCAGAGTGGAAACCAGACTCACCAGTAAAGACTCACCAGTATGCGGTCGCTGTCGATGATGGTGTTGAGGCGGTGCGCGATGGTGAGCACGGTGCATTCCCTGAACTTGTCCCGGATGGTTTTCTGGATCAGCTCGTCCGTCCTGCAGCCAGAAACGAGTCTAGTGAAACCTGCAGAGCTCCGTGTGAGCCTCCCCGTGACCCGGTTCAGTTCTGGAGTACCTGGGGTCCACGTTGGCCGTGGCCTCGTCGATGATGAGGATGCGGTTCTTCCTCAGGATGGCTCTGGCCAGACACACCAGCTGCCTCTGACCCACGCTGAAGTTGGACCCGGACTCGGCCAGAACCGTCTCCAGCTTTCCGGGAAGCTCCTCCACCACAGACTTCAGCTGCACCTGGAGCCGACACGGAGGGAAGTTCAGGGCAGACCTAAAACCAGTGACTCTGATGGGATCACTGGGAACTGATGGAGCTACGATGGGGACTTCAGTCTTCTAACAAGTACGAGAACAAATCGAATCAAACCATCATACCCTCCTGATAGGAATGCACAATATTGGAATTTTGGCCGATATCTGATATGTCGATATTTTAAAACTCACGTGGCCGATAACCGATATCGACACCGATATTAAAGCTGAAAAAAAGCAGTCATTGCAAACAGCAGTTTTGTTTTCTGTTTCTGACGCTTTGAAAAATAGGGGTGGGAAAAATATTGATACACTAAAATATCGCAATATTTCATATGCTAATATCAAATCAATTTTTAAAAACGTGGGATCGATCTATTTTACTTACAAAATCTCGTCAGATTTCATTGTTCTTACAAAATCTCACGATATTTTGTGAATTCTCGTGAGATTTCCTAACAGAACAATGAAATATTGCAAGATTTCATTAGTAAAATAGATCGATATTTCAGTGTATTGATATTTTTTCTCTTCCCTAGTCTTTAGAAGTTTTGAAGTCTGTAAAAAAGAATTTTTTGAAGAGGACATTTTTTTTTTTTTTAAGAAACAGTGGGCTGATCGGTTAAATATCGGTGATGTGGCCGTTGTCCGATACTCAGTTTTAAGGCCGATATAGGCTGATACCGATAGGGGGCTGATTATATCATGCATCCCTACTTCCTAAGGTTACGTTGGTTTATGGATCAGTACAACATGTTCTAAACTTTCTTTGCAATTGGATGTCAAATCTTATCAGCCTACGGATATTATTGCCCGATATTGGCCTTAAAAATGATTTTTTTTTTTTCAGACCAATATTTTTACAAGCTAAATCTCACAAAAACCTGACCCGCGCATCATCATGGCTCACCTCTTCCAGAACTCTCCACAGGTCTTCGTCAACGTGCTGGTTGAACGGGTCCAGGTTCTTCCTCACAGAGTCGGTGAACAGCACCGGGTCCTGGAGAGCAGAGATGTCGGATCAGTCCTTTACGTCAGGGGTTCTCAACCTTTTTCATGACGGGGCCCAATTTCTCAGTCCAAACTGGTTCAGGGCACATTCACATTTTAACACTGTATTTGTGTAAAGATCTCGTGTTTGGATGATTTATTTAATAACTAAACCAAATCTGCCTTAAATCTATTGAACTTAGTAAAATATGGTGTGGTAAACATGAATGACATAATGTAAAAAAACATATTATGAGATCGTCACAAACACATTTATATCACACGTACACTCATGAAATAAAATCAGACTCCTACAAGAACAAACCAACAACAAATCAGGATTAATCTACAACATTTTACTACAAAAGAATTGAAGGAACTGCAACTGATGGAAACTAATTTTTTAAAAAAGAGATGAAACGGTGCAGTAATAGATCACATTGAAAATAAAAAGGTTCAATTTAAATAATACTACTTACATTAAAGCACAAAATTTAGTTGAAAAATGTATTTATTTAAACTTTTCTTAGAATTTTTAAGAACTTCCAAACATAACAGACATTTTTTTTTTTTTGCATCAATAGCTGATTTTCTCTTTTTTATTTCTTAAAAAATCCTTTCTTTCCAACTAGTGTAAGATGTTTGTTTCTACATGAAGCTTGCAGATTAAAGATTCAGGGCTTCCATTAGCGTTAGCGTTAGCATTAACGTTAGCGCTAGCGCTAGCTAGCGCTCCATTCAGACTTCTCAGCTCTGCTTTGTTAATCTCCACTCACTATTCTGTATTTGATAAATTGGAGGGGATTTTTGCCTCTTTAGGAGCGGTTTGGAACGATTTTTGTCTTTATTATTTAGTTTTAATTCTTCTTTACAGCGTTAGCTACAAGCTAGCGGCTAGCTGAGTGTCTTCTTCTGCTTGTTTGTTGAACTCTGGCAAATTAGCGCCACCAGGTGCTGGGAGGCTGCATTGCAACTCATCCAGTCATAAATAACGGTGAAAATTCACTTAAGTTAAGGGCCCAAGCAGTGATTCCATGGTTTAAAACTGCTGCTTTACGTCCCCTTTGCTCAGCAGTTCCTGAACCATGAGGGAGATCTCAGCTCCCAGCGGGACTTCAAACAGCCCAGTCAAGCAGATTTATAGCTGCTTGCAGGAGGGAAGCAGATCAGCGCTAAACCTGATCTCAGATAGCTGCTTCTCTCTGAGTTTGAGGTGAGGATATGTCGGTGGGAACATGTAGTCCTGCCGTGGAGGGCCTCGGGTTGTGGTTCAGGTGCTCCAAGCACAACTGCAGGGTGTTCGTGGTCTGTCTGAGGGAGCGCAGTTACGTTCACCCCTCTAAAGATTGATGGTTTTAGCCTCCCAGAAAAATCCCTCAACTCTCTCTTATGCTCATTCCTGTTATAATCTGCAGCGACAAATATTCCAGAGCTTCTTTCTGTGGTGTTCTGCAGTACAGTTAATATCAGAGAGGGTGAGATCTGGTCTGGTCCAGGATTTTCTACTGCAGGAGAAGCAAAGCTTAGAGGGATTAATGCGTGCATGGAAAGGTAGGGGTGCACGATAATTATCGGGCCGATAACAGGAAATGATTACGTCATTCAGATAAGTCCAATATCATCACAGTTATTATAGTTAACTAAAACTAACGAAAAAACGAACACTGAAATTGAAAAAAACATTTTTGTTAACTGAAGTTAAAATAAAAATGACATTTTTTTAATTTTTTTTTTTAAAGATAACTAACTGAAACTGTATCTGTGTCTTAATAAAACTAACTAAAACAAACTATTGCAAAAACATCCTGTTTTTCAGGTTGATCTGAAATTTATCTCTATTTAATCTGGTTACTTTGCTCGACCGGTTTTACTCCGAGTGACTTTCTGATGATTTTCAATGTCACACCAGACAAATACGTATAATTTATGAAAAAAATCCCCAAAAAACTCAAACTTAGACTGAAACTGATAAAAATTAAACTAAAACTAAGCATTTTCCAAAAAATAAAAACTAATAAAAACTAGCAAATTAAAACAACCTAAAGTGGCCGGTGTGTGTATATGTATATATGTTTATAAAAGAGGCTGCTGGGGCGTCGCCAACCTGGGGGATGATGGACATCCTCTGGCGAAGGTCGTGGAGGCCGATGTCGGCGGTCAGGACGCCGTCGATGTAGATTTCTCCCCGAGGTTCTGCGAGCCGGAACAGAGCCGAGACCAGGGAGCTTTTCCCAGCGCCGGTTCTCCCGACGATACCGACCTGCCCCGGAGGAGAGACGCCAGATTTATCATCGTCATCACCATCATCATCGTGGCTCGCCAGACCGTGTGTGAACAGAAGCGTCACCTTCTCGCTGGGCTGGAACGTGGTGCTGATGTCTCTGAGGACCGGCGGCCCGTCTGCGCTGTAGGAGAAGCTGACCCGGTTAAAGGTCACTGCTCCTCGGCTCGGCCAATCAGAGGGAGGACGCTTGTGAGTCTCCAACGGTGCCTCACTCTCCAGCTCCGAGTACTCCACCACCCTCTCTACCGAGGTCATCTGGAAACGTGCATTATGTCAAATCAGTGCGTGTGTGTGTACTTGTACAAGCAAAACATGAGGATCGTTTTGCGCATTTAAGTGAGGACATTTGGCCAATCCTCACGAAGAAAGCTTACGAAAAACTTCTTTTGAGGGTCAAGATTTGGTTTCGGAGTTCAAGTTACATTAGGTTTTGGTTTGGGTTTAAGGCATATGCCACGTCTGGGAGAAACTGAGCCTCCCCCGCAGTCCCCTGAGTTGGACAAGTGGGCAGAAGCGTTTTCTAGCCGACCCAGTCATTCTCTGAATCTAGCAGCACTGACTTTAGCTTAGCTTAGCGTACTTGCTGTAATCTGCTAGCATCACTTGGTGAAAGTGAACTAATCAACTCGAGATTTTTTCCAATTATGTTTCGTGACCCGCACATTCTGATCGAGTACAAACGAGAAGCCGATTTTACATCAAAGGACTGACTAGGCGGCATTCAATAGGGGAACTGTATGCAGCGGAAGTACAGGCCAATCACAGGCGAAGCACCGCGGATATTAGCAACCCTGTTTACGGAGATGGGGATGCTGCGTGCTGTCTTTGCTACTATCCACGGTGCTTCCCTGTGATTCACCTGTTCATCTGCTGCATATAATTCCCCTATTAAATGCCGCCTAGTCATTCCTTTGATGTGAAATCGTCTTCTCGTTTGTACTCGATCAGAATGTGCGCCTCACAAAACGTAATTGGGAACAATCTTGTGTTAATTAGTTCACTTTTGCCAAGTGATGCTAGTTGGAACCACCAGATTACAGCAACTATGCTAAGCTAAGCTAAGCTAAAGTCAGTGCTGCCAGATTCAGAGAATGACTGGGTCGGCTAGACCAGATCATAACTGTCATCAGGGAGTGAACAGCTTGGAAGCCACAATATACATTAGTGATTATGTCGGAATAATTTCATAAAAGTTACTTAAATCAGTGCAGTTCAGCCTCAGATGCAGCAGGGGGCGCCACCGCTTCGTTCAGCTCTGAAAGCAGTTTGAAAGTCCCGCCTCTTCCGCTATGTAACCAAAATGGCGTCTGTTTAGTGCGAGTAGTGTGCTTTGTTTTTAAAAAAGCCCCGGGGTGCCTTTAAATGCAGGGTGGATGATGTTTTCCAGGAGCATCTTTTACTACATTGCTTAAAATCTTCTTTGCACCCCGATTGCAGCCAACTAATGAAATGCTCCGACACAAAAATGAAAAAAACGTAGTCACCTGTGGAAATGACAGGACTGAAAAAAAACCCATCCAATCATCTTATAACGGCCCGTGATTATTGATTGAATGATATGTCCATCAAACTCAACTGCCGTTTGTCCCCCTTCCACCCTCCCCGCCCGCGCTTGTGCACGCGCTCACGGAGCTATCTAGAGGCAAATTCATCATCATCATCAACATAAACCCATGATTAGAACATGTATCGGCTCGCACCATGTTCTCCATCTCAGCGCTCTGTCTCATGGTCCACTGGAAGTTCCCCACCAGGGTCATGGCGTAGGTCAGTACCAGCCCCACCTGTCCCGCCTCCAGACCTGGTGCATCAAGACGAGATAAAAACAAAAAGATAAACTAAACAAAAAACACAAACAAAACAATTAATACACTGAGACGGAGAAGAAAAAAAAAAATCATTATGTTAATTACTGTTATAAATTATCATAATTAAAGGTACAGTGTGTTAAAAAAAAAACCAAAGGTCAATGCCAGAAAATGTTATATATAATCCAAAACTGTGTTTCTTTTGATGTGTAATCACTTCACTAGAATCGCTGTTATGTGTTTATTTTCTTAGAATGAGTCATTTATATCTACTTGCTGGGGGTCCACATACATGGAGGCTGCCATATTTGGTCCGGCATTTTTACTACGGTGTCCCTGAATGGAAAAAATAATGCGAGTGAAGTGAGAACCCTCTGAACTTTAAAACTGCTGCACCAGCTTTGTTTAATGGGAGTTATAGACTGTTTGGGATCAGTAATGCCTTAAAATAACATAAAAAAATAGTTCCTCATGGTGCAGTCAAAGCTACACCTGAGACCACTGGTCCACTCACAGAAAAACATGTTTAAGTTTGGAAGAATTTTGGCCACTAACAGCCACCGTACACTCAGAACAGAGCTTGGAATATGAAGAAAGAAAAAAAAACATCTTTTTCAAACACCCATCTTTACCACTAGATGTCACTAATTCTTACATGCTGTACCTTTAAAGACCTCATGCTAAACCTCAACCAGGAGAAAACGTAGTATAATCTGACGGGTACACCTGGAACATTTCATCGGTTTGGGGTGGTATTATTAGTTACGCAGCTAAACTGAAAGCATTGCAAGACAAATGAGATGCTATCTCATCTCAAAGACAAGACCACCTCCATGCATATCATTTTCTTCCATATAACTATTCATTTATCCGTATACAGTAAGAAGAAAGGATGTTTATTATTTAGCATTTTTATTATGTAATAACACTTTGTAGGACTGGGAGTGTGGGGTCCGTGGTTGTTGTTGTTGTTGACTTTAAAAAAAGAAGAAAGTTACCATTTCTTACTGCTTGTACATTTGCCTGTCAAATAAATGAATAAATGAAATAATTAAGAAAAATTAATAATATAAGTGAAAAATTTAAGTGTGGATGGACTTTATTAAGAGACAATAAGTCAACAAAAAAATAAACACTTTTGTGTGTCTTTTGTGTGTGTGTGTGTGTGTGTGTACTTGCACAGGAAACATTTTTACATGTTTAACCTACAAAGTGAGGACATTTTGGATGGTCCTCACTGAGAAAGGCTAAGAAAACAAAAAAACCCAACCTAGATTCTAGGTTACAACTGGGTTTTAGTTAGGGTTAAGTTTAGGCAATCAGTTATGGGCGTTAGGTTTAGGGTAAGGGGCTAGGGAATACATTATGTCACTAACTGTCCCTACAAAGATAGAAGTGTGTGTGTGTTTAAAAAAATTAAATAGGTTTCAGATTAGTAACAAGGCTCCTAAAAATCTTTTTGCAGAAGCTGAACGTTGTGATGTTCAGCTGTCTGATGGATGGAGCCGTCTTGTCTTGACCACATTAAGTTTCTCACCATCTTTAAATATGATGCAGCCAAAAGCTGTGAAGGTGACAAATATGGAGGAGATGCTGTCGAGGCAAAGTGCAAACCAGCGGGAGGTCATCAGAACCAGCAACCACGCCTCTGAAACGAGACAAACATTCCCGAGATAAATACGAACTCTAATCCCGCCCATAGGGTCTGGTGTTAACTTAACAGAAAGCAGGGGACCTGAGTGCAGGTCCTGATGGGCATCGAAGGCTTTCTTTAACCTCTCCTCAGCTCTGAAGGCTCGGATCGTCCACAGACCCTGAAGAGACGAGGACAGGTGGGAGAAGACGGGACTCCGAGCTTCAGGGAAGAAAAAAATACAACAATCAATACCGTTAAAGTCAGTTTCAGTCAATCTTTCGTGAATCAGAGATCTTACTGATCGCCTCCAGACGTTTGACGTCACGCGATGTGTGGAGGTAGTAGCGTCTCAAATAAAGAAAGAACAGCAGCAGGGGGACAATGGGGACGAGGATGAGAGGGATGACGGATGCCGCCACCGCCACAACGCCGGCGTTCTGTAGAAATAACTGAGAAACACGAAGCGCGGTGAGTCTCGGCCACTTCCACAGACTCTGAATCCAGCAGCAAACTCCCACCTGATAGAAGTCCACGAAGGTGATGGGCAGCATGGAGTCCATCTGTCCGATGTCTTTGGAGAACCTGTTGAGAATCCTTCCTAGAAAGCAGGACAGAGACGTTTCCTCACCATTACTAATGACGGAGGACAGATGAAGAAACTTCAACTCAAATAAATCCTGCTCGTTACTCACCGATAGGATTGACGTCGAAGAAGCGGACGTGCGTGCGGAGGACAGCGTTGAACATGCTGTTGTGGAGAGTCTGAGCCGATTTCACCAACCCGTGAAATATGACTAAACTCCGGACAAAACCGAAGACCACGGCAGCCGCTGTCAGACCTGCAGGTGGAAGCGTAAACTCACTCTGGGTCGAAGAGATGGACTTTAAAAACGTCAGTCAGCAGCAGTTTACCTGTGACGTGAGCAAGTTTACCTGAGTAAATGCCGAGGTAAAAGGTGAGATTAAAGTCTTCATCTGAGCGAGAGACATTATTTCTGTTTCTAATGTTGACGACAGCAGCTGTGCTGTTGGGGAACTCTTCTCTGGCCCTGTGAGGGAGCAAAAACACAGCAAACTCAGTGAGGTTTATAAATGATTAAATAAGGGAAAAACTGAAAACCCTGAAAACTACAGTCATCACACTTCCATTTAAAAAAGACATTTGGACATATCAATAATAAACAACTACAGGTTTATCTCACACCATACAGTCTTGGCACTCAACAGCTGTTTTGATGACTAAGTCCGGATTTCAATGACAGCAAAGCAATGAAACGGCCCTCTTCAAAGTCTTAGATCTATTTAAAGGGACTTGAGGCAGGAATTTGAAAAAAAACAAACATGAATGTCCCTTTTTTTTTATACTAATGGGTGATGAAGCGCTAAATACCAAAAATAACGTTTCCACCCATGTTTCTCTCCGTTGCCTTGAACAGGCTGTGTGCTGCAAAATGCGCTGCAATTCGGTGTCCGAATTTCCCGCACTGACCTGCGGACGTGACGTCAAATGACGCTACATCCGCAGTTTTGATGCAGGAAAAAGACGGTCACGTTAAATAAAAACACTGTAAGCGATAGTTATGGATTATTCTGCCGTCAGAATACGATCTAGATCAACTGAAAGACTAAAAATTGTAACTACGAAGAAAAAGCTTAGTAAACAAAATTATAGCTTTCCAGCTCTGCCATGCGGACGTGACGTCACATGACGCTACATCCGCTGTTTTGATATAGAACGAAGCCGGTCGCGGTAAATTCAAACACTGTAAGCGATTGTTATGGATTATTCTGCCGTCAGCAAACGATCCAGATCAACTGAAAGACGCTAAAAATTGTAACTACGAAGAAAAAGCGTAGTAAACAACATTATGGCTTCAGTTTGTGCTCCCGTGACGGCTTGGTGGGGGCTGCAGTTACCTGTAGCGCCAGTTGCAGCAGTCGCGAGTTTCGTTTCTTAATCTTGCCTCAAGTCCCTTTAAACAAAGATGGCATGTGGAGTTCCCCAGGGCTCCATGTTTGGCCCCCTGTTGTACAGTATTTACATGCTCCCACTAACTCAGAACATGAAGGCAAGCATGTAAACAAAGATAGTGGCAGAGGTTCAGACCAAACATCCCATTAGACTTACAGTACTGGAAATACAGGCTGGAATCTGTTCTGAAATGATCTGCGACTACTTGAAAAAACAGACTACATTGTATCAATCGGCAACTACTATAGAGCTACTCTATCAAAGACTACCTGTGGAGTTCCTCAAGGCTCTATTTTGGGCCCCCTATTGTTCAGCATTTACTCCAATGCTACAACTGGCTCAGATCATAGAAACAAATTAATTTTTTATGCTGATGACACTCAGCTCTATTTTACTGCCTAACCACCAAGTGGTCAACACTAAGACAGCTGGAAATAATCCAGAATGCTGCTGCTGGTGTCCTCACAAAAACTAGAAAAAGGGAACATATCACTCTGGTTCTCACATCTCTACACGGTTTGTTTTAATTCTCCTTTTTCATGTTTGCTTCATGTCATGCTTTCAATGTTTTATGTGAAATACTTAGAGCTGTCCTGTACATGAAATGTGTTATACAAATAAACCTGCCTTGGCTTCTATGGTATTTGAAGTACTCACCAGTAAACCAGCCACCAGTCCTGCAGGATATATGCAGCCTATGGGAACAAAGACCAGCAGACTGCAGTTGTCAAAAATCAGTACACATCAAATATTAATCGATAGTAAAATTTAGTATATATTCATTTGCAACAGCATGGATACCACTGTCATGGTGGAAGTAAACCAGCTATATATATATATATATATATATATATAGGTGCAACCATGTAGTTGGAGCCATTTCTTACCTCTGCTGTGAAGCTGAGCAGGACAATGACCAGTAAAACCAGAGGGTTACAACTTCCTGTGAAGTACTTCAGATAAATGCGGTGGCCGATGCTTCCTTCAGCTTGAGTCTCCTCTGCAACGGTCATAGCTTTTTCATCCTGCAAATCAAACTGTTATTAAACCATATACATGCAATCAATGCAAACAAAATAGTTTTTAAAGTTCCCTCACAAATGAAAGGGGAGCGTTGCATCACCTGTTCATTTGTAAATGTTCATGAACTGTGCAGACCAGCAGCAGCAGCTTTAGAAGTAAAACAGCTGTGTTTTTGCTGGATATACAGATATACGTAGAGCCGTCAGCAGTAATCAGGTTTAGACCCTGTGGGTTCACATCTGAGGCGACAGCAGAGGAAGTCTGGGGGTTTTCCAGGATCATAATGACTTCCTGTTCTAGCAGAGTGGAGGTTTCCTCATACAGAACCATTACTGTACTGTCACTGCACGATGCTCGTGAAACGGAGCGGGTAAGAAAGTTGTCAGCATAGGTACTTAGTTTTCTTGGCTTATCTAGTGTTTATTTAGGATTCATGTTTATTCATCTGTCCATCCGTCCGTCCATCCATACATCCATTTGTTTATCCATCCATCCAAGCATCTGTTTATCCATCTATTCATCCATCCATCCATCCATCCATCCATCCATCCACCCATCCATCCACCCATCCATCCATCCATCCATCCATCCATCATTCATCCATGCATCCATTTATCCATCTATTCATTCATCCATCCATCCATCCATCCATCCGTTTTCATCCATTCATCCATCCATCCATCCATCCGTTTATCCATCCATCTGTTTATCCATCCATCTGTTTATTCATCCATTTATCCATACATCCATCCATTCATCCGTTTCCATCCATTCATCCCCATCCATCTATCCATCCATCCATTCATCCATCCATCTATCCATTCATCCGTTCATCCATTTATCCATCCATCTATCCATTCATCCGTTCATCCATTCATCCATCCATCCATCCATCTACCCATCTATCCATCCATCCATCCATCCATTTATCCATCCATCTATCCATTTATCCATTCATCAATTCATCCATCCATCCATTTATCCATCCATCTATCCATTCATCTATCCATCCATCCATTTATCCATCCATCTATCCATTCATCCATCCATCCATGCATCTACCCATTTATCCATCCATCCATCCATCCATCCATTTATCCATCCATCTATCCATTCCATCCGTTCATCCGTTAATCCATCCATCCATGCATCTATCCATCTATCCATCCATCAATCCATCTATCCATCCATCTATCCATCCATCCATTTATCCATCCATCTATCCATTCATCCGTCCATCCGTTCATCCATTCATCCATCCATCCATTTATTCATCCATCTATCCATTCCATCCGTTCATCCATTCATCCATCCATCCATGCATCTACCCATCTATCCATCCATCCAATCCATCTATCCATCCATCCATCTATCCATCCATCCATTTATCCATCCATCTATCCATTCCATCCGTTCATCCATTCATCCATCCATCCATGCATCTACCCATCTATCCATCCATCCAATCCATCTATCTATCCATCCATCCATCCATCCATCCATTTATCCATCCATCTATCCATTCATCCGTTCATCCATTCATCCATCCATCCATGCATCTACCCATCTACCCATCTATCCATCCATCAATCCATCTATCCATCCATCCATCCATCCATCCATCCATCCATCCATCCATCCATCCATCCATCCATCCATCCATCCATCCATCCATCTATCCATCCATCCATCCATCCATCCATCCATCCGTTTATCCATCCATCCATCCATCCATCCAGGGTTGTTTACAGTAGTTCTGTAAACTCAGGTGTCTCCTGCTGCAGTGAGACTCTGTTTCGTCCTGAAAAGTGTTCAGGGTCCAGAAAGGATGAATATAATCCCTCCAGTGAGTACTGGCTGTGTCCCAGTGTCCTACCAGTAGGACATTTCTATAAAACCACCAACAGGAGACCAGGTCTCCTCATACGGCACCAGAACCAGCTCAGCTGCCTCTAGTCAGTAAGCCCCAGCGGCTCTGGTTCTTACGTGAACTTATGTAAAACATCATGCTGGGGAGGACTGGGAATATACAATAAATACATGCAAAAGAAAATCTACAACTTGTTATCAGAAATGCCTGAAATAAAAAATATCTCAAATAAAAGCGGAGAATAAGATGAAAACAGGCAGCCAATAAAACCTGTTCTACTGGTGTAAACTCACAGGAAGCTGCTCGGTGTATCTGCTGTCGGGCGGGAGGAGGTTGCTGTTGGAGCAGAGGGTGCTCTGAGAGAACTCTGTCTTCTGGCTGTGGACAGACATTCTGTCCAGGTCAGCTGATCGAGACCCTTGGTCCTGCGCTTCACTTCTCAGCAGAGAAACCACGTCCAGGCCTGAGCTCTGCAGCTCCTTGTGGCTCCCCTGGACCACCGCGTGGCCCTGGACACAAAAACACCAAACCCAACTCATTTAGAAATAAAGGATCTGAAGTAGGGATGCACGATATAATTGGCCCCCTACCGGTATCAGCCGATATCAACCTTAAAACTGAGTATCGGACATCGGCCACCCCACAGATATTTAACCGATATTTAACCAGCTCACTGTATCTAAAGTCTAAAAAAAAAAAAGAGAAAAAAACTTCTTCAAAAACTTCTTAAGACTAGGGGTGGGAAAAAAATATAGATACGCTGAAATATTGCGATATTTTCATATGCTGATATCACATTGACATTTAAAAATGCAGTAGCGATCTATTTTACTAATGAATTCTCGCGATATTTCATTGCTCTGTTACAAAATCTTGTGAGAATTCATGAAATATTGTGAGATTTTGTAACAGAACAAGTAAATCTTGCAAGATTTTGTAAGTAAAATAGATTGATACTGCATCTTAAAATATTACGATATTTCAGTGTATCGATATTTTTTCCCACCACTGTTTATCAAAGTGTCGGAAACAGATAACAAAACTGCTATTTGCAATGACTGCTTATTTTTTTCAGGTTTAATATCAGTATTGATATCAGTTATTGGCCACATAAGTTTAAAATATCGATACACTGAAATATTGCAATATTTTTATATGCCTATATTGATATTTAAAAATGCAGTATCGTCTATTTCACTAACAAAATCTTGCGATTTTTCAGCCTTCCGTTACGAAATCTCGCAAGAATTCACAAACATTTTGCAATATTTTTATGTGCTGATATCATATTGACATTTAAAAACGCTGTAATGATCTATTTTACTAACGAATTCTCGCGATATTTCATTGTTCTGGTACGAAATCTCGTGAGAATTCATGAAATATTGTGAGATTTTGTAACAGAACAATGAAATATTGCAAGATTTTGTAAGTAAAATATATCAATACCATATTTTAAAATATCGATTCGATATCGCCATTTGAAAATATTGTGATATTTCAGTGTATCGATATTTATTCCCACCCCTATTTCTCAAAATGTCGGAAACGGATAACAAAACTGCTATTTGCAATGACTGCTTATTTTTTTCAGTTTTTATATCGGTATTGATATCGGTTATCGTCCACATGAGTTTTAAAATATCAAAATACAATGAAATATTGCAATATTATTATATGTTGATATCATATTGACATTTAAAAAATGCAGTATCGTCTATTTCACTAACGAAATCTTGCGATATTTCATCCTTCCGTCACTAAATCTGGCAAGCATTTACGAACATTTAGGAACATTTTCATATGCTGATATCACATTGATATTTTACAACACGGTATCGGTCTATTTTATCAACAAAATCTCGCCATATTTCATTGTTCCGTAATGAAATCTCAAAAATCAAAGCGTCAGAAACGAATGACAAAGCTGCTATTTGCAATGACTGCTTATTTTTTTCAGCTTCAATATTGGTATCGGTATCGATATCAGCCACCTGAGTTTTAAAATATTGGCATTATTGGATATCGGCCAAAATTCCAATATCGTGCATCCCTAATCTGAAGCATAAAGAGACCAGAACTCCTTCATTAACACTTTTAATTTTCTCTCTAGAAAGAAATCCTCACTAGAAGGAAAAGAGGGTGCGAACGACGTACGAACCTCCTTCAGGACCAAGATCCTGTCCGCTGCACTCAGGAACTGCAGCTGGTGCGTGACCAGGATACGACACTTGTTCTTCAGCAGACCACAGATGCACCTGATCATCGACATGGGAAACAGGTTTCTAAAGACCAGGAGGACTTGAGACGTTCAGGATGTTTAAATAAAATCAGCTGACTTGAGCCACACAGCATCCAGAAAGGAGAAAAAACGGCTACTTTTCTGAAGTTGGAAGCCATTAATTTTACATACAGTATGTGTAATACCCCGGACGCCATGGGGCATTGTAAATGTCCAAATATTTAGGTACTACAATGGCATAAACAGTCATATAACTATGAAATTTGTCAGAGAGTATCTTGACACATAGGGGAGGCAGGAAAAAAGATGCTGAGCCTTGCTGCAAGTCTTTTTTTAAGTTATCAGCCCCAACATCCCCCAAAAAGACAAAAAAATCATATTCACCTGACAAATTCTGATGAAAATGTATATTATACAGGGGGTCAAAACAATGCAACCCCTGTTGTGGAAAACTACTAACAACTAAAATTAGCATAGGGGCAAACAAATCTTGTCCTTCAATAATTAATTTTAATATAAATTATTCAATATTTTATGAAGAAATAGTACAATTATCTGTTACGAGGACTAACAAATTCAGAAAACCGCATGGGAACTGCTTGTTGACTTCAGGGAGCTCAGAGCTAGAACATAGTCTGATCATTTGGACCCCCCTCCCCTGTATCTTTCCTGTAGCTGGTAGAAAGCTCATCTTGGGCTCCAATGGAAGCTTATGAATTAAGGAAGTTTTCTATGTACATGTTAGACATAGACATTCTCCATAAAGTCCTGAAAAATAAACATTTTTATGAGAATTTGTCCGGTGAACATGACTTTTTTTTTTTTTTTTTTTTGTCTTTTTGGGGATGTTGGGGGTGATGACTTAAAATAGAGTTGCCACAGGGCTCAGCTTTTTTTCCTGCCTCCCTCTATGCATAGTTATATGACTGTTTACGGCATTGTAGTGTCTACAGTAAATATTTGGATTTACACATTAAAACATCCCAAAAAAAGGTTGTTTTGTCCCCCTGTAGCTATCCAGCAGCTTTTGGACCAGGTTGTCCACCCAGTCTGTGTCCTTGAAGGTCCTAGAGATCGTTTCCGCTGTCAAACCTTTTACAACGCTCTGTCTGTTTTCCAAAAAACTGGGGTTTAACCCTAGTTAGTTTTCCATGGATGGATGAATTAGGTTGTTCCTCAATTAAAAAGATCATTTTTCATTAAAAGCACAATTTTGCTGCGTTTCTCTGAAATAAAAGATGCTCTAAAGTTCTATGCTCAGCCTTGTTCTCACCTACAGGAGGTAAAGAGAATAAAACGCACAGGGAATGTTTTTTATTGCCTTCCAGGACCATTTTCTATCTATATGAGGCTTGTTTACTACAGACGTATAAAGTCAACTGCAGAGAAAGGACTCCTTGTCATCCTACCTGTCTCCAGACAGCAGTGGAGTGCCCCAAGGCTCCGTTCTGGGGCCCCTTCTATTCATCATTTAGTTTCGTTCTTTGGAGTAATATTTAGAATAAATAAAATCCACTGTTTCGCAGCTGATTACTGAGCTCTACCATTAATCCAACCCCAGAACATTTCCTCCATCTTCCTTCCTTGACTGCTTACAAGGTATTCAGACTTGCTTTATGTTTACTGGAAATAATACCAAATCTAACAGCTTTTCATCACGTTGTCCAGCCCCTCCCCTTAGGTCAATAGTCTAGGCGCCATCCTTGACAGCATCCTTTCACACATCAATGACATTTTCATTATTTATGGTTATTTTTTTCTCATTCAAACAATATGATAGAAAAAAGGGTCCAAAAAGCACTCAGTAGTAGTTAATTATGGTTAAGTAATGCTTATTAGGCTGTTAAGCATAAATATGGTGTTACCAAAGGGAAAAATGTTTACACTTTACAATAAGGGTCCAAATACATTCAGTAATGGTTAACTATGGTTAAGTTATGCCTATGAGTCGCTCACATTTATTAAGGGCTATTAGGTCAGGCTACGAATGTGAATTAATACCTTACTTAAGATCAAGTAAGGGGCACCTGATGATAGACACATCACAGGATTAGTATATGATTACCTGAGACATTAATAAATTTATTATTGATGCCCACCCAGACGTCATCCAACATGCAAAATAGTGTGATGGATTAGTTAGCTGTTACTTAATGCTCATTCACTCCAAGCAAACACCATTAGTAAATCATTGCTGGAGACATCATTAAGGGCGTACTAACAAGTACTAACATATAAACTAACATGGTTATTAATGCAGAATAATGCATGCATAATGATAACTTATCACATAATTCAACTTTCATCAAGACTTAATAATGCATTAAGTAAGGATGCGAAGCAAGTGTTAATTAACTGCTAATTAATGCATTAACCAATACGCTAACTAATGCAAAGCAATAATAAAACTTGTTAATGTATTATTAAGCAGCTAATTAATGCTTAATAATGCACTAACGTTAATTTAGGGACCTTTATTGTAAAGTGTTACCATCTTCTCTTCATCTTAAGCTTTGATTTAGTATTTCGAAACAATCTTGACATGTTCCTGATATTCCTAAAGAATGTTAAGAAAAGAATGAGTCGTCACTCACTGGTCAAATAGATGTTTCCCAACTTCTGCATCCACAGCGCTCAAAGGATCATCCAGGAGATAAACGTCTGCGTCCTCGTAGACGGCTCTGGAAACAAGCACAAAATCACAGAGACGTCTGTGTGATGGAGGAACACCAAACATGAGCGTGCTGGAGAGCTCAGATGTCGAACAGAGTCAGCAGAGTCGGTTCTTTTCATCTTCACACCTGGCCAGGTTGATTCGAGCTTTCTGTCCCCCGCTGAGTGTGGCTCCCCGGTCCCCGATCAGGGTCAGATCTGCGTCTGGAAGCAGCTCCAGGTCCTGGTGTTAAAAATAAAACCATAAACAAAGATCAGTGCTGTTCTCATGCTTCTGTTATACTCCCATATACCATATTAACCAGACTATAAGTCACTTCTGAGTGTAAGTCACATTAGGGCTAGGAAAAAATATCGATACACTTAAATATTGTGATATTTTCATATGCAGATTTCATATTGATACTTAATCTTTTGAGATTTCACCAACTCTCACAAGATTTTGTGTAAACCTGCGAGAATTCGTAACAGAATGACAAAATTCCGCGAGATTTCGTTAGTAAACTAGATCAATATCGCGTTTTCAAATATTGATATATCAGCATATAAAAATATCGCGATATTTCAGTGTATCGATTTCTTTCCCCAGCCCTAAGTCGCATCAGTCAAAAAATGCATCATGAAGAGTAAAAAAAAACATATACACGTTGCACCAGACTATAAGTCGCATTTGTTTATTTAAAATAGGTGATTTTCGGATTTTTCATATCCTACTTTTTACTGCTAAAAATTACCCAATCAGTCCAATTCTAAAGTTAATGCCTGTAAATGATCATAAACATCATAACGGAGAAGGATGAACATGTTTTATGAGGATTTGTTTCACCACACAGGCAGTACAGCCTGATGTCCAAAATGAACTCCTCTCACTGAGATGAGGCTATTTTGGGATTTTTGCAAGTATACCCAACTGCAGCCACAGACCCAGAGGCGTGTCATGAAAATGGGCGTGGTTTGCTGTGAAAATGGGCGTGGTTTGTACTAATGTGGGCAGGTGGTCGTTAGGGTTAGGTTCCACTCAATCCAACGGTGGGCGTGGTTTGTAAAAGGGGCGCGGTTTGTAGTGGCTCCAGCTGCAGCTAGGTGCTTCTTGATTTTTGCCCTTGGAGCAGAGTATAGTTGTTACAAGCCTAGAGCGCCCTCTTTTGAGATTAGACGGTAATATTTACTCCTTGGCTAATGTCAGTCAGTATGAATTAGTACTTAAAAATACACTGCCTGGCCAAAAAAAAAGTCGCCACCTGGATTTAACTAAGCAAATAGGTACGAGCCTCCTATTGGATAATTACTGCATGGGCGATTATCTTTCAGCTGGCAACAAGTTATTTAACCCCAACTGGTGCAATGAGTTGCTTCTTATTTCCTAGACAACCATGTGGAAAGACACATCCGTGGTCTTGGAAAAGATGTTAGTCTGTCTGAGAAGGGTCAGATCATTGGCATCAAGAGGTGAAAACATCTAAGGAGATGCAGAAACTACTAAAACTGGGTTCAGAACAGTCCAACGCATTCTGAAAAACTGGAAGGATAGTGGACCATCGTCTTCCAGGAAGAAATGTGGCCGGAAAGGCAGATGAAGTGATGCAGCATCATGCCTAGTGCTACTGTATGAGCCTGTGGGGGCAGTGTGATGATCTGGGGTTGCTGCAGTTGCTCAGGTCCAGGTTCAGCAACAGTATGAGCTCAGATAATGAGGTCAGCTGATACCTGAATATACTGAATGAGCAGGTTATTCCATCAATGGATGTTTCTTTCCTGATGGCACGGCCATATTCCAAGATGACAATGCCAGGATTTATCGGGCTCAGATTGTGAAAGATGGTTCAGGGATCATCAGACATCATTTTCACACATGGATTGGCCCCCACAGAGTCCAGACCTGAACCCCATTGAGAATCTTTGGGATGTGCTGTGGTCAGACTCTACAATCATCATCAAGATCTTGGTGAAAAATTAATGCAACAGGATGCAAATAAATCTGGTGACATTGCAGAAGCTTCTGGAAACACAGCGAATGCTGCCGCAATCAAAGCTAAAGGCTCCAACCAAATGTTACATGTTTGACCTTTTTTTTGTTGGCGATTTTTTTGTTGGCCGGGCAGTGTATGTTAAATTGTATTTATTTTGTTATATAAGAAGCACTGGACTATAAGTCGCACAAGCAACCAAACTATGAAAAAAAAAAAAAAGAAAGCGACTCATAGTCTGGAAAATATGGTAATTGCTCCCCGTCATCGGTTAGCTATGTTAGGATTGCTGCTTCCTGACATCTTCACGGATCTCAAGCCGCCTCATGTGCAAGAAGATCTAGCCAAGAAGCAGCGTACATTTTTTGGACAACTCTGTGTTTCTCCACCCCTCATCCACAGCTGAACTTCTGGAGGAAACCTCAGTTTGGGTCACATCACAAATTCATTCAACTCTCATCTGGCTTTTTCTGCTCATTTGGCTCAGACGCGATGAGCCAAACTGGTGGAGACACCAGATCACACCCACGAATGAGCAAATTCCTCAATGTTTTATAATCGATTCCAGTCCCGCCGTCTGTCTGTGCTGACTGCACGGTGGAAATCATGGGAGCCTGATCTCACCCTCTTCAGAGCGCAGGCTCTCAGGACCCTCTCGTACTTCTTGGGATTGAATTCCCTCCCGAACAGGACGTTGCTGCGGATGGTTCCGGGGAAAACCCAGGGCTGCTGGGAGGCGTAGGTCAGCTGACCCTTCACCGTCAGCGTCCCCGCGTCACGAGGCAGCTCTCCCAGGATGGCGCTCAGCAGGGACGACTGGAGGGGACACGGATGCGGAGGACACGCGAGTAGGCAGATCAATCAAACAAAGCTTTACTTAAAAAGCACTTTCAAATACAAAAGGTGACAAATGTGATCTACAGGTGAGTGAAAATAAAAATTGAAATCATATAAAAATAATAATTATAATAAGAATAATAAAAGCAGTAAATAACAATAAAATATAACATAAAATAAACCATACAGATTCTGGCTGAATGATAAGTAATAAGATAAGTAATCTGGTTTACACCCACTGGTGTACTGACCTTTCCAGCCCCCACTGGTCCAATTACAGCCAGAAGCTGATGTGATTTTGCTGTTACAGAAACATCCTGCAGAGATGGTGAGTCCAGCGTCTGCAGGAACGACACACACATGCACCATCACCAACCTGGAGACACTTTTCTACTATACTGTACAAGGATATAGATCCCTCCATCATTAGAATTAGGGATGTTTGATATAGTGGTGGGCAGATCGATATAAATACCGATAAAATCTTCTTTTTTTAAAAAATTGAAGTATCAATATAATCAATATTTTTCAATTATTTATTTATTTTCGAAATAAAAAAAAATCTGATATCAATACCGACGTTAGTATTGCTATCGATCGATACCAGTATTCATTGATATTTTTTTAAATTTAAGTTTTTTAAAATAAAAATTGAATAAAAAATTTTTAGAAAATAAAAAATATAGATAATATCAGTACCGACGTAAGTATTGCTATCGATCGATACTAGTATTCATTGATAATATTTTTATTATTTAAGTTTTTTTTAAAAATAAAATTTAAATAAAAAAATTTAGAATATAAAAAATACCAATGTTGGTATTGCTATCGATCAATACCAGTATTTATTGATAATATTTTTTTATTTAAGTTTTTTTTAATATAAAAATTGAATAAAAAAATTTAGAAAATAAAAAAATACAGATAATATCAATACCGATGTTTGTATTGCTGTCGATAAATACCAGTATTTATTGATATTTTTTTATTGAAGTTTTTTTAAAATAAAAATTGAATAAAAAAATTTAGAAAATTAAAAAAATATAGATAATATCAATACCGATGTTTGTATTGCTGTCGATAAATACCAGTATTTATTGATAATATTATTTTTATTTAAGTTTTTTTTAAATAAAAATTGAATAAAAAAATTTAGAAAATAAAAAAATATAGATAATATCAATACTGATGTTGGTATTGCTATCGATCGATACCAGTGCAATTATACCGATACTTTGACGTAAGTGGTTTTTAATGGATCCGGTTCACTGCTATGAGGACCCCGTATTCCCTAAACTAGCTTCTCTCACTAAGATGAAACCAAATTCAGATATAACCAAACCATTTATCAGATACTAGCAGGTATTATCAACATGTGTCTAATTCTAATTTTTTTAACAACTTGGTAACTTAACCAACAACTTAAAACCAGACATATTTTAAGCAGCTTCAAAGCAAGTCAGTCTGTAGCAGCAGCAGCTGCACCGTAGTCACATGACTCTGAAAGGAATGCTGGGAAATGAAGTTCTTCCACAATAACAGGGACTTTCATACATTCTGGACAAATGGAAAAAGATCTCGCAAGATTTCATTAGTAAAAATATTGATACGATAAAACCAATGCTGATATTTTCCAATTAGGGATGCATGATATAATCGGCTTATATCTGCCTTGAAACTGAGAATCGGACATCGGCCACCCCAGCGATATTTAATCGATCAGCCCGCTGTTTCTAAAGTCTAAAATAACAAAAACTACTTCTTCTTCTTCAAAAACCTTTTTTTTTAGACTTTTTAAAGACCAGAGGTGGAAAAAATTTTGATACACTGAAATATTGTGATATTTTCATATGCTGATATCACATTGACATTTAAAAACGCAGTATCGATCTATTTTACTAAAAAAATCTTGCAATATTTTATCGTTCTGTTATGAAATCTCACGAGTATTCACAAAAATTTCAGGATATTTTCATATGCTGATATGACAGACATTCAAAAAATGTATCGATCTGTTTTACTAACGAAATCTCACAATATTTAATCGCTTTGGTACGAAATATCCTGAAATTTTGTAACAGAATTAAATCTCGTGAGATTTTGTAAGTAAAATAGATCGATTCCGCGTTTTCAAATATCAATTTGATATCAGCATATTAAAATATCGCGATTTTTCAGTGCATCTATATTTTTCCCACCCATATTTTTTTAAATGTTGGAAACAGATAAAACTGCTTTTTTTTATCTTTAATATCAGTATCGATATCGGTTATCAGATACATGAGTTTTAAAATATCAGCATATCAGATATCGGTCAAAATTCCAATACCATGCATCCCTATTTTAAATATCACATTTTATGGACGATGTGGGCCGATAATGTCTGATATCTTTTATTAGAATATTCACCTTATCCCAGTAGCAGGTCAGATTCTCCATCTCAACAGAGCTTTCCTTTTTCTCCTCCAGAAAAAAGTTTCTTCTCTCCACTTCTTCCAGTGTGAGGAAATTCTGGGGGAAGTTAATGGACATGTTTTCAAGCTATAACCAAACCCAGATGATGAGGTTTGTTGTTTTCTGTCAACTGTTCCTCACACAGCAGTTTGTAATAAAGCAGATGACAGATGGGATCAAACGCCCCCCTCCCCATCTAGATGTTATCAGTCACATCTGTGCAGCTGTTACTGAAAAGATCAGATAAGGTATTGTTCTTTCTTTTCACGATGTTATGTCATCAGTAGGAGCAGTGTATAATGATTACTAATGTCTCCATTTGTTGAACAACTGAGCCGCGAATCAACACCCTCAAGTCAAGAAACTTGATTTTGTGGTTATGCAATGCTATTTTTTTTAACAGATTCACATAGAGATTAAGGAGAAACCCGCAGGAGTTGGCTCAGTTGACGTTGTGTAAATAATAAAAGTTAACAGCTCGCTGACATTCCCTGGATTTCACAGCTGTCAGTTAAACCTCTAAATGTCAACTTGACAGTCTCTCACCGAGACCAGAATTACCTCAATCCTGCGAATGCTCACTAAGGTCTCCGACAACTTCTCGATGGCCAGAGGGAAGAAGAGGGTGACCGTGAGCTTTATTGTCCCGTAGAGGGACACGGTGACGAAGATGCTCCTGGCAGTGATGGGGTTGCCCAGGAGAGCGTAGACGGTGAAGGTGATGAAGACGGTGATCTTGCTGCTGGCGAAGAAGGACGCCATGTTGAGCCCTCGCAGGTAGGAGCTCTTCAGTATCTGGCTGATTTCTTTCCTGGAAATGTAAAAACAGGATTAAGTTTGCGGAGAAATGTTTTGATCTTTTATGTTTGATTTCTGCAGGCGATTGAGCAACACAAACGGGAACTGCTTGTACTTTTAGATTTGACAGCAGCCTCTGATACTGTCGACAGCCACATCATCATCGTCTCAAGATCAGGGTGGGGATCGCAGGTTCAGATCTCCACAGGTCCAGGTCCCACATTTCTTAGCAGTTTCTGAGTCCAGACTGAGGATTTTACCTCCTCCAGTGCTGACCAGTGCTGTGGGGGTGCCACAAGGCTCTATTCTTGGGCCACTTCTTTTCTTTTTTTCCTTTATTTTTTTCTTTCTTTCTTTCTTTCTTTCTTTCTTTCTTTCTTTCTTTCCCTCCCTCCCTTTGGCTGACTGGTAAGCTGGTAACTATCTAAACTGGTAATTATCTTTGTGGGCAAGTAGCCAGGGCGCATGATCAATCGGAGGCATAGGGCACATTCAGAAAGCATAGTCCGCGAGTCTCGGTCCGTTCGGGGACTCTGTTCGGCTGGGGGCGGGGGTGGTCTTCCTGACAGAGATTGCGTTCGCGTTGCACCATAGCCAAATGGGCCAAGAATCTCAGGTGGTGCTGCATTCAGATTCACCGGCGAAGACAAGACGCACGAACAAGAAGGTTCTCACAACTTCTGTTTCCTCCACAAAACATTATTTTGTACGAGGAGCTGGGATATGCTTTCATCAGACCAAATATCGGTTAAAGCCACGAGCCATCTTTATCAGTACTGCAGTCGTAGTGTTTACCCATGTTGCCCAACGTTACGTACATTGCCAATGCAATTTCTAGTCTACATCCTGTCTTTGGTTACTTGAAACGGACCGAGACCTGCGTTTGTAGGCGGACCGAGTCCAGTTGTTTGTTCCGGATCAGAGTCCATTTGCGCATTCAGAACTTCCCTAAACGAAGCGGACTTTGAGCAAATGGACTCTGATCTGGATCAAAAAAGCTTTGTGAATGCGCCCGTAGTAACAGGACCCCACACTTTCACATCTCTCCCCTTCTTTCCATGAGCACATCCTCATGCTCCATGCAGGCTGCCACCAATAGGGGATTATCACGCTTCCGTGTTCCAAACTTCCGGTTTTAAACAGTTAGACGGCCCACTTCCGGTCCAGTGCGATGTCCCTGCTTTACTTCGTAGATAACGTGAATAAACGCCAACCCTACTGAAATTTTCACGGATTCCACACTGAAGTGATACTAAGGAGGAAGTGGATCAAAGCGATTCACCAGAGTGAAGGGCCGAACTTTATAATAAAACAACGTAGCATGTTTGTTTGCAGCCGGTGGGGCACAACACCGGCATGCTAGCATTAGCCAGCTAACGTTTACTGACGTGCTTAACTTTGTGCGTCCTAAAACACACAAACATCTGAAAATCGGGTCTGTACCCCCCCGTTTCCAGTGGAACAACTGGGGACTGCCAAGAAAGGAGACGCTTTCAGATGCTTGTGTGTTTTCAGCCGCACAAAGTTAGGCACGTCATCGAGCTGGCTAATGCTAACCTGCTAACAGTAGTCTGCCAGCTACTACTCTGTTAAACTTTGTAAATCGGATAAACGCCAATGCCAAGTTTTCATTCCAGACTGAGTGATGCTAAGAAAGAAGTGGATCAAAACGACCGTTTCACCGCGGTGAAGGACCGAACTTTATAATAAAACGACACACGTTTGTTTGTGGCCGGCAGACTATACAGTCGTGTTAGCCTGTAATCATTAGCCAGCTTGATGACGTGCCTAACTTTGTGCGGCTGAAAACACACAAGCATCTGAAAGCATCTCCTTTCTTGGCAGTCCCTAGTTGTTCCACTGGAAACGGGGGTGTACAGACCCGATTTTCAGATGTTTGTGTGTTTTAGGACGCACAATGTTAAGCACGTCAGTAAACGCTAGCTGGCTAATGCTAGCATGCTGTGAAGTACCGGTGTTGTGCCCCACCGGCGACAAACAAACGTGTGTTTTATTATAAAGTTCGGCCCTTCACCGCGGCGAATCGATCGCTTTGATCCACTTCTTCCTTAGTATTACTTCAGTCTGGAATGAAAACTTAAGTATGTTAGGAGTTTATCCGATTTAAACAGTTTAACAGAGCAGGAACGGCTGTCGTTAACATGGCCCGGAAGAGGAAGTGTCCAAAATCCGGGAACTTCCGGTAAGCGTGATAATCCCCTATTACAAATCCATGGACTGTTTACTAGTGTTGCACATTGATCCTGCCAACATCGCCGAAATGTGGCAAGGTATGCAGTCCAACGTTATTAATCCAGATATTCTCGCTGCTTCCCGTGTTGGTAGATACGAGGTCATCAGGACTAGTTCCCCAAGCAATGGCGACGCCGCAAGATGACACAACACACAAAACACCCGTCGGATTAGTCTATTAGGTTTAAGTTCTTTTTATTGGTAATATCTAAGAAACGGTTTCCACAGCTTGGTTTTACTTCGGACCTGCTTCTTTTATTTTCATTTAATTGAACAGCCCTTTGGCCAGCCTGGTTGTTTTTTAAGTGCTCTATAAATAGAGGTGACATGAAGGGTCAGCACTTGTGTTGACCTTTAACTTGGCTAGATTCAACAAAGCCTTCTACCATGAAACTCAATCCCTCCCTCTCTTACGCAGCACTTTAACCTTTAGTCCAGTGTTTCCAAAGTCCAGTCCTCAGGACCCACTGCCCTGCATGGAGGCAACAATAATAATTCACACCTGAATCAAATAAATGGCTCATTAAAAGGTCTGCAAGAACTTGATGAGGAAATCCATGAATCTGAATCAGGTGTTGGAGTAGGGACACATCAAAGACATTTGATGGGTCCTGAGGACTGGACTTGGGAAACACTGCTTTAGTCTATCCCAATGAGTACTTCAAGGGGCTTTGGTAGACACATGGAGGGGCCGGGGAATCAAACAAGCAAACTTTTAAGTGATGAACGAATGTTCTCAGACCCGACGATCATACCGTTGATGCAAGAGATTTCTTATCATTTAATTCAAGCATTAAATCCAACGTATGCCCTCTGTTCTTGGTTCAGCAGAGCATCATGGGACAGCATCTCCCAAACGTACAAAAAGACAGCCGAGTTACATAAACGAAGACGAACATTAAAGCTTTTGAATCTCTTTTGTTTTTTACCCCTTTCCAATTATGCAAAAAAAACTTCTCTGAAGTTGTGATGTAACACATTTCACTGTGTATTAATCTACAGTGCGCTGCTACTGAGTCCACTATTTCCAAGTAGCTTCTTAGAAAGTGGTTGATGTGTTACTTCATCTGTACCTGTTATTTATTATACAATCAGCTGGAGTTTAACAGTTGGCTGAATCAGTAAAAAAAAAACAAACAAAAAAACACTTCAAGATCAAAACTGACCACTTTCATTCATCAGCATGAGGAGTAAGTGGATGCTCATTCATTCAATGATGTGCCTTTAGCTGAGAGCATTAAGGATTGGATCACTGCTAATAAGTATTAACAAGTATCAAAAACGCATCTATAATATTTGTTTTTTTTTTCTTTCTCCACCAAAACTGAGAACTTATCAAGCTTCCCATGAACAAAGGTTAAACCCTCCCAGAGAAGCAGTTGTAGAAAAAAACAACTAATAATTAAGTCTGGTTCAGTACAGTCATGATTAAAGTAGCACTATGTAACTTTTTGACCTGAAAAACATGTGTTCCTGACCGGTTTTGATGACACATTGACATTAATCATGTACATTCCTGAAGCCGTCGTCGCCCTGCAGCGTTCCGAGGTTAAGAAACCGCATTTCGTAACTTCGCGTTCCAGCCTGGAGCATCATGATACAGCAAAAGTTTTGCTTTACAGTACAGCGTAAGACCCCAGCAAATGGATATCTATAAATTTAGGCTGTCAAACATGCATAAATGACAGCAACTAATTTAACTGGGTTAAAATTTCTAAGGTATTTCACGCTTATATTGCACGACAAGCACTCTACATCCATCATTTCGTTGTAAGGATGGCAGGACGCGGAGGTGGTCCGCGTCCTGCATAGCTGCCTCTTCTCCTGCTGTTACATGAATCATAACGCCGACTTTTATCGGCTTTTCCGTTAAACTGCATGGGAAATGACATTTACTAATGAAATTTTGTAATTTCAACGTTCTGTTACAAAATCTCACAAGAATTCACAAAAATTTTGCGATGTTTTCATATGCTGCCATCATGTTGACATTTAAAAACGCGTAATCGATCTTTTTACTAACAAATTCTTGCAAATATTTCATTGTTCTGTTATGAAATCTCACGTGAATTCACAAAATACCGTGAGATTTTGTAACAGAACAATGAAATATCACAAAATTTCAGTAGCAAAATAAATCGATACCATGTTTTCAAATGGCGATATGATATCAGCATATGAAAATATGGCGATATTTCAGTGCATCAGTATTTTTTCCTACCTTTATTTTTTAGTGGTGCAAATGGATAAATAAAAACTGCTACTGTGTTTGCAATGACTGCTTATTTTTGTCAGCTTTAATATCGGTATCGATATCCGTTATTGGCCACATGAGTTTTAAAAATATCGGCGTATCGGATATCAGCCAAAATGCCAATTTTGTGCATCCCTAGCATACTATGTTAACAAAATACTGTTTGCATTTATTTCATATCAATTTAAGTAATAACGAGGTTTGCGAGTGATACCGCTGTGAATGGAAATGTAATAACTGCAGCTTATAATTAAGTAATATATAATTGAGACTGTATTTCTAAGATATACAAGATTACTTTGCAGTATTTGTGTAGTTTGCCCATACACAATAGGTGTAGATGGAAAGCTATACAAGATCACACCTAAAGAAAACCTTTCGGCTACACAAAAAGGAGACAAACACTCTAAAATCTGGCAACTCGGATAAGCTCATTTATCATTTAAAATAGCAGATTAACCAAAGAAAGGAAGAGTAATCTCTGGTGTAAATCCATTCTCATGATAATAATAATCACTACAATGCTTTGTGTTTCCTTGTCAGTATGTATTTAAGTCAAACTAATTTTAAAATGTATATCACGTGTGGATCTATGGCAGCGTTCCCCAATCCGATCCCACGAGGCCTGCAATCCTGGAGTTGTAATTTTACAAGAAAAATTATTTTATGAGAATAAAGTAGTAAATTAACAAGAAACAAAGTCATAAATTTCCGAGAATAAAGCTGCAGTATTTTAAATTTCGAAGAGGAAAGTTGCTAAAAATGAAGGTGGTGGAGCATTTGGTGAAGATGTACATCAGTATAGATTTTACAAACCAGGAGATACTGAATCTCTTGGTACATCAGCACAACACTGTCATTAGCATCAAGACTTTGAAAATAATCTGCAAGATAATGAATCTATTCTGCAGAAAAAAGCAGACGGCCTTCTGGGAAAAGGCTGCTTTTGAGGAGGGGGAACTGGCTGGAACCAGTTGACTTGTCTGTGTTGCACTCTTGCGTGTTTCCAGTGTCCACTTACTGGTACAATCATGACTTTTTTCTCAATAAATTACTTTTTTTCTTGTAAAATTATAATGCATGACTTTTTTTCTTGTAAATTCACAACGTTATTCTTGTAAATTTATGACTTTATTTTCATAAATTTGTGACTTTATTCTTTCAAGTTTATGACTTGTTTCTTGTAAAATTACAACTTTTTCCTGGTAATATTACGACTTTAATCTTGAAGGCTGTAAAAAAAATTTTTTTATGTTGCCTTAATAGTCATACTTAATTAAGATTATTTAAAAAGAAACAAAAAAGAGCTTCTCAGTGTTTTGAACTGTATCATGCTTTTCTGCATAAGACTGAGAGAAAACAAATTCCTGCCCCCAGCAACAGTTTGCACACCAGTAGCTTAAATTTATTACTAATCATACCTGTCCCCAGACAGCAGTGGAGTGCCCCAAGGCTTTGTTCTGGGGCCCCTTCCATTTATCATTTGGTTTCATCCTCTGGGGCAATATTTGGAATAAACAAAATTCACTGATGATTACCCAGCTCCACCTTTCCTCCAACCCCAGAACATTTCCTCCATCTTCCTTCCTTGACTGCTTACAAGATATTCAGACTTGTTTTTCTCCCCAGATTTTTTATGTTTACTGGAGATAATACCGAATCTAACAACTTTTCTTCACGTTCTGGTAACTCCATTGTCCAGCCCTCCCCTTAGGTCAATAGTCTAGGCGCCATCCTTGACAGCAACCTTTCACACATCAATAACATCACCTGGTCTACTTACCTCCACTTCCACAACATCAACCACCTCCAGCCATCACTCACTCCTAACAAAACTGCCATACTGGTTAAAGCCCTTGTCACATCTCATATTCATAACTTCAGTGCTCTTTCACATAAGCCTCACTAGACTTGTTATGCTGGGGCATTCCCCAGAAGTCTCACAGAAGAGTTAATCATCCAGCAGTGAGGAATAAGTTAATATAATAGCAGACACTTGTCTGATTATGATATTTAATTGGTGAACTGATTAGCCTCGGGTGTTCTGTGGGGTGGATAAGATTGTTGACTGGCCAGCGTGCAATTCCTTTGACTTGCGCTATCATTAGCATTGGCGACCTGCTGCAACTAAAATAACAGGATGAAAATATGTTGAAACAGTCTCCAGTGATGATCCCTGGCTAACTGAAAAATGAGAAATGGAATTCTGAACTGTCCCTTTAGTAAAAACTGTTTGTGCCAGATGCTGAATGAGAGATTAGAGAGGGAATAATTGTAGGAACAGCTTCTGTTCTGATCTGATCGTCCTTGTGGGAATAAAAAAACTTTGAATCTTGTCACATCTTGAAAGGTCTTCATTGTCTACCCTAAATTTCTAGTAGTGTTGATGAGTATTGATTAATATCTAAGGAGTATCAATCTTGTATGAGTATTGATAGAATCATAACAATAAAATCCCTATTTGTCATCGTCCAATCAGATAGAGGTGTAAAAACAGGGACCAAAATCCTCGCACAAGTTATGCACACAGTTTTTTGCTTTGCGTCAGTAAGTGCGTTTCATCACACTTTAAAAAAACCCAAAAACAAACCAAAAAAAAAAGGATATTTCTTCAATTTCCACAAAGTACAAATGCAATATGCAGGTGTTTCTACTGAATGGTGCTTAGCACATAAGCATCGTTTCTACTTATGTGTAGTCACTTCACTAAAATAGCTGTTACACTGTATGTTTATTTTATTAGAATGAGTCATTAAAACACTATATTACCAAAAGTATTTGTTCACCATCCAAATGATGGAATCAGGTGTTCCATCACTTCCATGTCCACAGGTGTATGAATGAAGCAGCTCGGCATGCAGACTGTTTCTACAAACGTGTGAAAGAATGTGTCGCTCTCAGGATCTCAGTGAATTCCAGCGTGGAACTGTGATAGGATGCCACCTGTGCAACAATCCAGTGGTGAAATTTCCTCCTAAATATTCCACAGTCAACTGTCAGCTGGATTGTAAGAACATGGAAGTGTTTGGGAACGATGGTAGCTCAGTCATGAAGTCGTCGTCCATGTAAACTGATGGAGCGGGTCAGTGATGCTGAAGCTCATAGTGAGAAGAGGTCGCCAACTTTCTGCAGAGTCAATCACTACAGACCTCCAACCTTCATGTGGCCTTCAGATCAGCTCAAAAATAGTGCGCAGAGAGCTTCATGGAATGGGTTTCCATGGCGACCAGCTGCATCCATCCATACATCACCAAGTGCGATGCAAAGCGTGGATGCAGTGGTGGAAAGCAGCCGCCACTGGACTCTAGAGCAGTGGAGGCGTTCTCTGGAGTGACGCATCACGGTTCTCCATCTGGTGATCTGATGGAGGAGTCTGGTTTTGGTGGTTGCCAGGACAACCGTACTTGTCTGACTGCATTGTGCCAAGTGTAAAGTTTGGTGGAGGGGGGATTATGGTGTGGGGGTGTTTTTCAGGAGCTGGGCTTGGCCCCTTAGTTTCAGTGAAAGGAACTCTGAATGCTTCAGCATACCAAGACATTCTGGACAATTCCATGTCCCAACTTTGTGGGACCAGTTTGGAGCTGGCCCCTTCCTCTTCCAACATGACTGTGCACCACAAAGCAGGTCCATAAAGACCTGGATGCAGAGTCTGGTGTGGAGGAACTGGACTGGCCTGCACAGAGTCCTGACCTCAACCCCATAGAACACCTTTGGGATGAATCAGAGCGGAGACTGAGAGCCAGGCCTTCTGGTCCAACATCAGTGTGACCTCACAAATGTGCTTCTGGAAGATGGTCAAAGATTCCCAGAAACACTCCTAAACCTTGTGGACAGCCTTCCCAGAAGATGAAGCTGTTCTAGCTGCAAAGGTGGACCAACGCCATCCTGAACCCGACGGATCAGGAATGGACGTTACTGAAGCTCATATGTGAGTCACGGCAGGTGAGACTATACTTTCGACAATGTAGTGTATCTACTTGCTGGGGGTGCACATACATAGAGGCTGACATATTTTTACTACAGTGTCCCTAAATGGACAAAACAATGTGTGTGAGGTGAGAACCCTCTGAACTTTGAAACTGCTGTACCAGCTTTGTTTAATGGGAGTTAGAGACTGTTTGGGATCAGTAACGCCTTAAAAGACATTAAAAATAGTCACTAGTAGTACAGTCACAGCTACACCTGAGACCACTGATCCACTCACAGACGAAAACATCTTTATGTCTGGGAGAATTTTGGCAGATAAAATTACAACCCCCTTTAATTTCAGAATTGTGACAACGTCACTGTTATGCAATCTGAACAAAAATTCTTTTCCTAAAGATTTAGCCGCCGTGGAAAATGTAAAGCTAACAGAGGAAGATCTGATAAAAATCAAACGTCAATGCCGTTTCATTCCAGATGAGTGAACAGGACTTCCCTGGGAGCACTTACATATGGAAAAGATGAATGCCCCGATCCAACAAAGTCAAATTTAACTACAGATTGTGAGACAGGCAAGGTGCCAGACATGGACATCAAGGATTACTGATTACCTTCAGCTAAGATGTAGCTGCACCTCCGGCACATTCACAATATTAAAGCCAGTCTCGTAAGCTAAAAAAACACACAGTTGCCAAGAAAAACTTGTAAAAACTAACCACTCGAGCTTTCTCGCAACAATAATCTTATCACTTAGCTTCTTCTCCAGGAAACCCCCAACAGGAGGCAGCATATGATCCTTGCACTATAGCAGATCTTTGCACACCATAAAAAGCAGCAATCCTAACAAGTAGCATAACGACTAGAGCCAATTTTATATGATCATAATCAGCTGGAGTTTTGCATATTATGCACAGATATACAAGTAAATGCTGGTAAGTGTGGGAGTCGCTTAGGATGATGTAGTTGCACCGTTTGTCCACTAGATGGAGCTCCGACTCTTTTCAATCTTTAGTCCTCACAATTAAATTCTCCGCATGTTGAAGGCGTGACGCCAAAGCTGTGCAACGACTGTAGGGAAACACAGTTATGATGACTGAATATCAGAGAGCCACATGCATGAATGAGACAAATTAGAAGAAATGTCGTGAAAATAAAATGTGCTTAAAGGTACGGTATGTAAGAATTACTGACATCTAGTGGTAAAGATGGGTATTTGAAAGAAAAGAAAAGATTCTTTACAAAGTCCTGATACTAATGACAATGTGGTGCTGATGTGTCAAGAGATTGAGTTTCTCCTGGTTTGTAAAATGTGTGTGGAAGTACATCTCACCAAATGCTCCACCACTTTCATTTTTAGCAACTTTCCTCTCCTAAATTTAAAATACCAAGGTTTTACTCTACGGTGGCCCTGAAGTGCAAATTTATGACTTCATTCTTGTAAAATATCAACTTTTTCTCATAAAATTATGACTTTTTCTCATATCACAACTTTAAAGGTACAGTATGTAAGAATTATTGACATCTAGTGGTAAATATGGGTATTTGAAAGAAAAGATGCATTCTTTCGAATGACTTCATATCCCAACACTGAATGTATGGTGGCCGTTAGCGTCCAAAATTCTCCAAGATATAAAGATATTTTCATATGTGAGTGGATCAGTGGTCTCAGGTGTCGCTATGACTGGACTATGAGTAACTATTTTTAATGTCTTTTAAGGCATTTAAGAGTCTCTAACTCCCATTAAACAAAGCTGGTGCAGCAGTTTTAAAGTTCAGAGTGTTCTCACTTTATACACATTGTTTTGTGCCTTCAGGGACACCGTAGTAAAAATGGTGGAGCAAATATGGCAGTCTTTACAGTTGTGTGCAAAAGTGTTTGCCCCCTTCCCGATTTCTTTCTTTCTTTCTTTTTTTTTTTGCATGTTTGTCACACTTCGATCGAACGAATTTAACAAATTTAAATATCAAATTTAGATAACACAAGTAAACAGAAAATACAGTTTTTAAATGAAGATTTTTATTTTTAAGGGGGGGGGGTCCAACCCTCCATGGTCTTGTGTGATCCGGTGGTTGGATTTTTTTCCTCCCTTACAAATAAGAACCTTCATTTAAAAACTGCCTTTTCTGTTTACTTGTGTTATCTTTGTCTTACATTTAAATTTGTTTGATGATCTGAAACATGTAAGTGTGACTAACATGCGAAAAATAAGAAATCAGGAAGGGGGCAAACACTTTTTTCACACAACTGTTTGTATGTGCACCCCCCAGGAAGTAGAAATCAATGACTCATTCTAAGAAAATAAACATAACAGCTATTCTAGGGAAACAATTACGCATCAAAATAAGATACAATTCTTTTCAGCCTTTGACATTTGGTTTTTTCACAAACTGTACCTTAACTTACAGACGAGTAGCCTGATGTGAAATAAACAGTAGATATAGTATTTTACCCCCTGAGTCAAGTAATTTAATTTTGAGAACTGTCCAATCCTGAGTTGCGACCCGAATCTATAATACAATAAAAATTGAAGATAAAAGACAGATAAAGGACAGTGTTTCCCCTACAAAATGTTAAAGCTGTGGTGATTATGGAAACCAAAATTAATATTCTAATACGGGGAGATTAATCTGTGAAGTTGACGCATTTATTTTTTAACATTATAACTCAGCCATACTGAAAATCCGCATCTTCTCTGTCATTTTCTGCTGACTCCAACGAAAAACCCACGTGTGGTGCTGTGACTGACTTATTGATCGTCATGTTTTACAGTAATTGACGCTGACAGGTTAATGACGGTAAAACCTCATTCTGCCTCTGTCCACCTTCTTTCCTGTCATCCCAGGGCAGAGACAGACTGGGTCTGACAAGATAATGAGACGGAGATGGATTGATTTAATAAGACGAAACATGAGTTTGAGGGTCTGCCTCTGGCTCAGGTGGTTGTCCCGACTACAACTGTAAAATGTACGTTTTAGCTCTCCGAAATAGAATAGCAGGTTTAAACAGGATTTTAACTGATCTTGATATTATCAAAACTAATATATATGGAGACAAGCTAATAATTCTTACACTCAAAGTTTTAAAGCTCATCTTATCCCTCTCAATGTAATGAAAGTGAGCATCCTTCTGTTTTCCTTACCTCCTGATGTCAGTAACCAGAGCCGAGAACGGTTTCTCCCACGCGTACATCTTTATTATCCTGATGCCAGAAACCACTTCGTTCATCACGCGGATTCTGCTGTCAGTAACGATGGCCGTTTTACTCCTAAAACAATCAAAAACATGCCGGTTATTCTTTTTCCAACAAGAAAAAAAAAACAGCTTTTGCTTCGAGAGACATCAAGTCTGTCAGTTTCTTACCTAAAGATGCCGAAGAGTTTTCCAAACCAGGTCTGTAAAGGCATCATGAGCGCAATTATGGCCATGCCCGCCAGACACGACGGGCCGATCTCGTACCAGAGGAAAACCATGATCACCATCGCTTGCAGAGGTCCCACCCACAGGTAGTGAAGATTCATTGTAATCTACAAAACATCAATACACCGATTTAATTATCATCCCTTAAAGGATAACTTTCTTTTTTTTCAACCTGCACTTTATTTCTTGGAATTTATACTTGCATTTACTCACTGGTAGCATTTCTGTGTCACTCTGACTCTTTAGGACAATATTTAGATTAGTCGTAGATCCGCGTGTATCCATATAATTGGAATGAATGGGCCTCTATAAGACATTAGCGAGGTTTTCGCTAGCTAGCCACACAACAACACACCACAAAACTCTAAACTCACAAAACAATAGTATTTGTTCGTTCGTTCAATTGTCGATTGCCAAAAAAAATCGATACATTGAAATATCGTGATATTTTCATATGCTGGTGTCATATTGATATGTAAAATTGTGGTATAGATCTATTTTACTACTGAAATCAAGCAAGATTTCGTTGTTCAGTCACGAAATTTTGTAGGTTTTCGTGAAATCTCGCAAGATTTAACCATTATCTTACGAAATCTCACGAGATTTCGTTGTTAAAATAGATCAACATTGCATTTTTGAATTTTCTATATGAAATCTGCATATGAAAATATCGCGATATTTCAGTGTATCGATTTTTTTTCCCAGCCCTACTTTCCATGTTGTCCTGTTGGAACCAAAGACTGAAAAAAATGGACGTAGGATCCAGTTACGTCTGAAGAGGGGAAAGTGAAGCCAGGTGGGCGTTTCCCACCGTCACCATCTTGCCATGACGCGCGTGTCGTCACTCCCAGAAAACACTAAAATGGGCAAAGACATGTTCGCTCTGAGCTGCGGGGCAAATGATTGACAGCCAAGCTAATGCTAACCGCGCTAATCCACAGTGAACAAGAACAAACAAAGATAGACGGTTTAAAGGTGAGACACGCTCACACTTGCTGTTAACCAGCTAAAAACCGCCGTTGTGCAGCTCTGCTACAGGCTGAGGCCTTCCTGGGAGCTAGCAAGGAGCTAACTATTAGCCTCCATGGCTAAAACCAGCACCTGGTTGCCACATGTCAATACATGTACGCCTTTTTTATTGTCATGATCAATAGAAACAAGTGTTTCACGTTCCATTTTTCTTCATAATCAATGTCCTGATCTGTAGCCTATAATGTATGCTGATGTAAAACACGTACGGTAAGGAAATCTCCAATTTTTAGGTGATTTTTAATAAAACTGTGCTTTTTCATGTTTTTTACGTTTGGATCCGCAATGTGTTTACTTTGACAATCCGGTTGTAGCCCATGTTCATGTTCCTGTTTGGTGCAGCTGAGCTGCGAGGATTGATCCGGCCTGCGCCAACGGAGCAGGAAATTGGACTGGCTCTGCAGTTTAGGCACAACGCAGAAGCCGTACGTAGCATGTGGACTGAATAACATAGCAACGTGTTAGAATGCAGTATGTAGAATCTGGGGGTGAAGGTAAACTCAACCTATTAAACCTAAAATGACTTTTTGAACCAGGCTGTAAACATGTTTACTTCGGCTGTGCAGTTGGTCTTTTTAACATGGGATTCTGTGGGGATCTGCTCTGTTTTGCAGCCCCTAACAGATGAAGAAAGAACTACAAGTTTTTAGCACTTTCCTGGATTTCCGCATTGGCCTCACTATTGGGCACTGGAGGTTGCCGCTTGGTTGAAACACAGCTGACATTAATGGCAGTGTTGTATAGTAACGAAGTAAAAATACCTAGTTACGACTAATGTTTCGTAACAAAACATTGGTGAAATGAAGGCGTTTGTGGCAGATAATGCCTTATTTAGAGGCTGGACGCGGTTGCCCCATCACTGCCATTATATGGCATTATATGGATCTAATTATCTCCCGAAGGAATTCAAGTTGCACCAAAACTGTCTGGGTGAGTAAATGAACGTATTTCATGCAAGAAAATGGGTCCAGATTGGAAAAAACCAAAGTTCCCCTTTAAGTACAGTAAATACTAGCTACTTTTTTACTTTTACTCAAGTAATATTCTAGCAGGCGACTTTCATTTTTACTTGGCTAATTTTCCAGTAAGGTACTTTTACTTTTACTCAAGTATGGCTTTTGAGTATTTCATACAACACTGATTAATGGGTCAGTAGCAGACTGGTGCAGAGCTCGTCAGAGATCCATTGAATCTAAATCAGCTGAGTCCTAGCAGGGTAACATGGAAAGTCTGCAGGATCGCATGTCTTGAGGACCAGGGTTGGGTGTTACTCCTTATTCATTCTGCCCCCTCCACTTCCGTTATATGGATATACGAGGATCGCAACTCATCTAAATATTGTCGGAAGGAGTCAGAGTGATACAGAAATGTTACCGGTGAGGAAATGGACGTATAACTTCCTAGAAACAAGGTCCAATTTGGGAAAAAAAAAATATCTGTTAAAAAATACAAACAATTTTAGATTCAGATTCAGACAACTTTATTTATCCCTTTGGGGCAACTCTGTTTGCACCAATGTCTAGCTCGTTTTCACACCTTTTTTTGTTTGTTTGTCTTATTTTTTGTTTATTCGTTCATTTTTGTGTGTGTGTGTGTGTGGGTTTTTGGGGGAAAAAAAACAAAAAAAATTATCCAAAAAAAAAAAAAAAAAAAAAAAAAAAAAAATGGTTAATTAGTGGGGGGGGAATCTTCCCCCCAACTTTCCTTTCTCAAAACAATTAAAAGCAAAAAAAAGAAAAAAAAAAAAAAAAAAAAAAAATCAGAGGAAAAAAAAAAAAAAAAAAAAGATTCATAAAAAAAAGGGGGGTGTGGAGAGGTGGGAGTATAACCAGCTTATAGAAGCTGAACCTTTTAATCCCGGTCTTGGATCAATGGAAGCGGTCTCCAGAAAGGTTGTCTATCCACTGAATCGATATCTATCATGGCCAAACCTGTTCACACCTCTACCTTTGAAACACACTTAACATACAAACAAAACACAAACAAAAAAACAGGTTTGTGGTTACATACTTCGTCAAAACGATTCACATCATTTGAAAGGAGGTTTACGATCTGTCCGGTGGTGGTTTGTCCCATGGCCTCGCTGCTGAGACGAAGAGCCTGACGAGAAAAGAAAATGTCTCTTCTGGTGAATTTGACTGGAAAAGTTCGGCACAACTCAAAATCTACATCTGCCGAACCTTCACTCACCTTTTTGTAGATCATGTGACACATGGCAACTCTACTCTTCATGCCAATTCTTTGAGCATTGTAGTAGTAAAGATGTTGGAGGACTGTCAGTCCGAAGGTGGAGACGGACATCGCTGCAGCGTAACCGTACATCGTGTACAGACTCGTCTGATCGTCTGGGTCGTAATTCTCAAAGTACTGGATTATCTTCCCCAGAAGGAGAGGCTGGATCACCTTAATAGTTTCCTTCATAATGGAAAAAAAAAGAAATTGTTCATGAAATAAGTAAAATAAACCAAATGTATCTAATAAATCGGAACTATTTTCTGAGCAATCGGAGAACGTACCAGTAAAAGCTGAAACAACCCGGCCACTGCAAAGGACTTTCCGTGAACTTCCACCAGAATCTTGGAGAGTTTTGGCTGCTGAAGATCCTTCGTAGCCCTCCGAACTTCACGGTCCCAACATCTGCAGGGACAAACGTGTGAAGGGACGTTAGCAGCGCTGGGACAGCGAGTTCAGCGATGTCTTCAAGTTCCTGCTGAAATTTTCTACTGCATCTCCTCAACAGCTTTCTGTCCAGTTCTACACAACTCTAATAAACCCCAACTGCTGAATTTTTGTTCATTTTCGTACTTTGACACCCCCCCCCCCCCCCCCCCAAAAAAAAAGTACGAAAGAGTTGGATTTCTTTGTTATTATTACAATTAAATAACTTCTAGAACACATTAGATAATAGAAAACTATTTGGATACTATTTACAGGGAGTGCAGAATTATTAGGCAAATGAGTATTTTGACCACATCATCCTCTTTATGCATGTTCTTACTCTAAGCTGTATAGGCCCAAAGCTACTACCAATTAAGCATATCAGGTGATGTGCATCTCTGTAATTAGAAGGGGTGTGGTCTAATGACATCATCACCCTATATCAGGTGTATTAGGCAAACAGAATTATTAGGCAACTTCCTTTCCTTTGGTAAAATGGGTCATAGAGGGAGTGACTTAACAGGCTCCGAAAAAGTAAAAAATAGTGAGATATCTTGCAGAGGGATGCAGCACTCTTAAAACTGCCAAGCTTCTGAAGCGTGATCATCCAACAATCAAGCGTTTCATTCAAAATAGTCAACAGGGTCGCAAGAAACGTGGAAAAACCAAGACGTAAAATAACTACTCATGAACTAAGAAAAGTCAAGCGAGCAGCTGCAAAGATGCCACTTGCCAGCAGTTTTGCCATATTTCAGAGCTGCAACATCACTGGAGTGCCCAAAAGCACAAGGTGTGCAATACTCAGAGACATGGCCAAGGTAAGAAAGGCTGAAAAACCACCACCACTGAACAAGACACACAAGCTGAAACGTCAAGACTGGGCCAAGAAATATCTCAGACTGGTTTTTCTAAGGTTTTATGGACTGATGAAATGAGAGTGAGTCTTGATGGGCCAGATGGATGGGCCCGTGGCTGGATCGGTAAAGGCCAGAGAGCTCCAGTCCCACTCAGACGCCAGCAAGGTGGAGGTGGGGTACTGGTATGGGCCAGATGGATGGGCCCGTGGCTGGATCGGTAAAGGCCAGAGAGCTCCAGTCCCACTCAGACGCCAGCAAGGTGGAGGTGGGGTACTGGTATGGGCCAGATGGATGGGCCCGTGGCTGGATCGGTAAAGGCCAGAGAGCTCCAGTCCCACTCAGACGCCAGCAAGGTGGAGGTGGGGTACTGGTATGGGCCAGATGGATGGGCCCGTGGCTGGATCGGTAAAGGCCAGAGAGCTCCAGTCCCACTCAGACACCAGCAAGGTGGAGGTGGGGTACTGGTATGGGCTGCTATCATCAAAGATGAGCTTGTGGGGCCTTTTCGGGTTGAGGATGGGGTCAAGCTCAACTCCCAGTCCTACTGCCAGTTTCTGGAAGACACCTTCTTCAAGCAGTGGTACAGGAAGAAGTCCGCATCCTTCAAGAAAAACCTGATTTTCATGCAGGACAATGCTCCATTACACATATCCAAGTACTCCACAGCGTGGCTGCAAGAAAGGGTCTAAAAGAAGAAAAACTAATGACATGGCCTCCTTGTTCACCTGATCTGAACCTGTGGTCCCTCATCAAATGTGAGATTTACAAGGAGGGAAAACAGTCCACCTCTCTGAACAGTGTCTGGGAGGCTGTGGTTGCTGCTGCACGCAATGTTGATGGTGAACAGATCAAAACACTGACAGGATCCATGGATGGCAGCTTTTCAGTGTCCTTGCAAAGAAAGGTGGCTATATTGGTTACGATTTGGCTATAATGGTCAGAAATGTATATTTGTGAATGTTTAGCTGTTATATTGTTTCGTAATTGAAATGGGTACAGCTATAAATTTGTTTATTGTTGAGTTGCCTAATAATTCTGTTTGCCTAATACACCTGATATAGGGTGATGATGTCATTAGACCACACCCCTTCTCATTACAGAGATGCACATCACCTGATATGCTTAATTGGTAGTAGCTTTGGGCCTATACAGCTTGGAGTAAGACAACATGCATACAGAGGATGATGTGGTCAAAATACTCATTTGCCTAATAATTCTGCACTCCCTATATTCAGAATGAGGTTTGTTTCATGTGTTGATTTTCAGTTGCTGGTGACACGTAGCAAAACACAGCTGTCACATGATGTGTCTGGCTGGAGAGAAAAAAAACGAGTGAGGTGTGGTTTTCCAGCCTCGGGATGCCGCGGGGCAACAAGCACTCCAGGAATGTTCATAATGAATGTCAGTGTGCCATCAAAACCAGTTTTAAGGTCGGAGAGTTATGTAATGTTGCTTTAAAGACTCATTGATTTGAGTCAGGTGTGTTGAAGCAGAGAAACATCCTTGAGGGGTAAAGTCCTGCTTTGCCTGACTCAAATTAACAGGTCATTAACAGACAGGAGGCTGTGAGATCCGGCTGGTTTGAATCGGGCATGTTGAAGCGGGGAATCTGCGGGACTGGAACATCCTTCGACTGCAACCACAATTATTATTTCTGTTAAAAGTATGTTAGATTCTTAGACCTTCACTGCAAATCTACAAACTCCGACAGCACGACTTTAGAAACAGGTCGGCAACTGATTAACACGCTCGTCTCAGACAAATCTGTTCTTGCATCACACTTATGAGGTTTTATCGCAGATTAGTATTCTTCATATCTTGGCTCTGTTCTTTAGCAAAAACAAATCCTACGAAGACTCAGGAAAACTCTTATGAGCATTTGAGTGCCGACATGTTTGAACAAAGTCAGCTTTCTTTTTTTTTTTTTTACATGTTCTGTTGATTATAAAACCACAGTAATGATTTGGTCTGACTTTAGCTTTTGGGAATTTGAAAAACATTTTGTTATTTTATGATAAATAGCAGGATTTATATAACATACGAATATGAATGCAATTTTCTTAAGGTGAAAAATAGTCATTTTCAATCATTCATCCATTTAGGAACAGGCCAGAAATTTACAACTTTTTATTTTTAATATTAATGATCAGTTTTACTACGAAATTAGAGTTATGCCAAAGTCGCCTGGCTAATAATACCACCGACCAAATACGAACATGTTCCTCAATCTGATCCAAGGTTTTTGTAAAAGATTTACTTATTACAACTTAAGAGGGAAGTTGAGGATTTTTGACATAGGGCCTTATTCCGGAGTGAGCCGGTCCTCCATCACTGGAGACAGTTTCATCTTATTTCATCTCATATTCTTGTGACCGGTGGAAGGGCTGATACTGATACGATATCAGGATATGATAATTACATGAGAGAGATGTGATTTTTACACATGGATCACGTCACAACACGGAATTCACGTGACCACGAAGCTGGTCGCGGTGAAAAAATGCTTCGTATTTGAACGACGTCCTATAAACTATGAGCCTCTAAAACTGTTTTTGCGATATTTTCATATGCGATACCATATCTATATTTAAAAAACGCGGTACTGATCTATCTTACTAATGAAATCTCGCGAGATATCATCACTTTTTAAGAAATCTAGAGATTTAAGAAACACCAGAAAATTTAAAAAAAGAAAACCCCGTCATTAGTAAAATAGTTCGATACCGCGTTTTTAAATACAGATATGGTATCAGCATATGAAAATATTGCGATATTTCAGTGTATCGATGTTTTTATCCTCCCCAAGACTTTTACAAAGAAATTACAACAAACGCTTAACATGTTTCAATACTAAAAACAATTTGAGGAAAAAATATCGGGATATATCGTATATCGTAGTCTAAAATAAATATATTGTGATACGATATTTGGTCCTTATCGCCCAGCCCGTCACTGGACCCCGATGCTAATGCTAGGATAAGTCAATATGAATCTGCTAGCCTGTCATTAATAACAATCGTATCCACTCCACAGAACATCCGAGGAAACCAGTTATAACGCAAGATAATCTGTGGAAACGCTGTGTTAACAAAATAATCTCACAAACAAATTTTTTGCATTGCGTTACATTTTGATAGTAAAGTGTCTCAGTGGCAACATATTTTTACTTCCGGTATTTGGCAGCGGAGTGATATCATCTGCCGTTAAGTGTACGAAGGAATTTGGTTACAGTAGCGGCTACTGTAAAAATGAACACTTATAAACCACGTTGCCTTTAACTGTTCTTAACTTTGTAAACTAACAAGCTATTGAAAATGTGCGAAGACTGTGGCGCGCTTCGGTTCGCATCGCTCTCCTGTCTTACCACCCGGAAGCAATGTATCATTCCGCTGCTGGTGAGAAACTAGTTCCTCAAAACGTAACGTGCAACTTGTGATGCAAGGTAAGTTTTATTTGTAACATTATTTTGTTAACACAAAGTTTTTCATTAAAACAATTAGGGATGCAAGATATTGGAATTTTTGCCGATATTTTTAAAACTCATATAGCCGATAACCGATATCGATACAGATATTAAAGCAGAAAAAAATAAGCAGTTATTGCAAATAGCAGTTTTGTTATCCGTTTCTGACACTCTGAAAAATAGAGGTGGGAAAAAATATCGATACACTGAAATATCGCGATATTTTCATATGCCAATATCAAATCAATGTTTAAAAATGTGGTGTTGATCTATTTTACTCACAAAATCTTGCGAGATTTCATCGTTCTGTTACAAAATCTCACGATATTGTCAATAGCTGGTTCCATAACGTTGCTAATGCTAACTGAGTAAGCGAGTGTTAGTGCGTCACCTGCTGGCGGGGAGGAATTAAACTTGTAGTGATCACCTTTAGGAATATTTGCAGGAAGATATTGATTGGTGAATTATAGCAAGGAATTTTAAACAAAACTTCCTGTTAGCCAAAGTTAACGCGAGTTTATGCTTTTCATTTCAAGGAAAGAGAAACATGATGTCGTCTTTTATGGCTCAACTGTGTGTGAAAGCGTCGTACCTCTGTAGCTCCTGTCCCAGCGTCTCGGAGCGATCCTCTGGAAGAACACCGTACATGTCGCTTTCCTTGAGCCTCCGTCTGTAGCCAAGCTGTAGCAGTGGAGTTATCCAGCTGGAACAGATTTAAACAGGTTAATGAAATGAAAAATACTTTATTCATCCCAGAAGGGAAATTCAGCATTGTAAAAGCTCACTTTTATTTATCTATTTATTTTTTCTAAATAAACAAAAAAGTCAGTCAGTCTTGTTCTTTAGGGCGATACTGCTGGCAGGAATGAATTTCTGTATCTCTTCGTCCTACAGTGAACCTGACGCAGCCTCCCACTGAACACACACTGTTGATTCTTCACCGTGTTGTGGAGAGGATGGGAAGTGTCCTCCATCATCTTCATCAGATTGTGCAGCATTCTTTTTTGAACGAATTAACTTCTTCTATATAAGAAATAATTAGGGATGCACCGTATAATCGGCCCCCTGAGTATCGGACATCGGCCACCCCACCGATATTTAACCAATTGCGATATTTCAGTGTAAGTGGCCCTAATCTTAAGAAGTTTTAAAGTCTGTAAAAGAGAAATTTCTGAAGAAGTTTTTTTTTTTTTTCAGAATTAAGAAACAGCAGCCCGATCGGTTAAATATTGGTTTAATATCGGTGGGGTGGATAATGTCCGATACTCAGTTTTAAGGCCGATATAGGCCGAAACCGAGAGGGGACTGACTATATTGTGCATACCTAGAATTATAATTCATACCCTCCAATTGAACAAAAGGCTAAATTCACAATAGTAATTCAAATAGCAAGAAACTAATAATAAATAAAAATTTACAAAATTATGATTTAGTGAAATAAGATATTGCTTTTAAAATGTGGCTGGAAATATTAATTAAAAAAAAAAAAAAAAACTGTCCAGACCACCTTTCCCATGACCAGTGGACCAAAACACCTGTCAACAGATGCAGACGTCTGATTGGACGTTACAGAAAACAGCTGATTTCAGTGATCAGCTTGTTTACTTGTTTTATTTTTTGTGTGTTTATTTTCAGTATTTCTATAATTCAAAATCATGTCATGATTTTCAAAGAATTTTTATTTATTATTACTTTTGTCAATTTCACCTTATTTCACTGACAGCTGAATTTTTGCCTTCTTTAATTGGAAGGTATAAATATTTTGGGTCTGTAATTACATAATATTATCTATATGAAAATTATTATTATTATTATTAACCATCCTGTTTAAATCTCACAATTGAAGATCTTTTAGACATTCGGGACAAACAAAACTGGTTTGTTAAATCATTTCTGGAATAATGCTTGTCTGTTGGACTGCCATGCATCAGAAACAGTTTAATGGACTTCACTTTCCAGATGCTACGCCTGGAGGCTCCTGAGCCAAAATAATCTTTTTTTATGAGAAGCAGCAGAGCGGGATAATGTATATTAGTTAGCAATCATAAACCTACGCTCTGCTTTATGAAAGCAAGACACTAGAATCCAAGTTTAATAACTGGGTTGTTGAAATAACCACCCAGCGTTTTCCGGTGTTTCACTTAAACCCGATACCATCTGAATAAATACACTGGTAATATTAAAAAATGACTATTTAACAGCTGAATGTTGGTTTGTACATGTTTAATTCCTCACATTTCTTCTTTAACCCTCAGAAATGAGATTTGAGCTAAAGAAGAGAGAATATATGAGTGTAGAAACCTTTTTTTTTTAATGGAATAAAGCCAATAACGTAACAAGTCATCAATAATTTAGTAAGTTATCGTATTATTTCTTGGTTTTTTTCAAAAATAAAAAGAAAAAAAAACCTTTGGAAATGTAATAACTGCAGCTGATGATAAAATAATACATAATTAAGAGAATATTTCTCAGAAATACAGAATATTTTAGCAGTTTTTGTTCAGTTTGCCCATATAAAATCAAACTGAATCAAAATCACTATTAATTGAACATGTTGCCTCCATTATGATTAATCAGCAATTATGCCAATATTGTTTTGTGTTTAGTCCTCATAGCTTATTTGTTGGAAATATTTTCATAATAGAAGAGCGGATATTTATATTAAAATAAAGGAAGCACACAGTCCAACTATATATGATCATCTAATGAACATTTCTAAATACTGCTGAGAGAAATAATCAAAATGCATTAGCAAGATTACAATTATTTACCCAGCCCGAACACGGACATTAAAACTCAATTTGTATCGTACATTTCATGTACAAAACAATTCAAAGTGCTTTAAAAATTATAATAATTAAGTGCAAGTGTATTTAATACTTATTCCCTGTGTCATTTCACTATTTTCCACATAATTTATGGACATAATGTTAGGATATCTTTGTATGTGTGCGTCAATAGCTCAACTAGAAACATATTTTCTGAGAAAAATGTTGACGTGTTCAATACTGTCCCCCCCGTATGTGTGTATATATATTTATATATCACTCTATAAGTCACTCTGAGTGACTTTCTGATGATTTTGAATGTCACACCACACAAATACCTGTAATTTACGAGGAAAAAACCCCTAAAACTAAAACTAACACGGAAACTAATAAAAACTAAGCTAAAACAAAGTATTTTCCAAAAAATAAAATTTAATAAAAACTAGCATACCTTCTAAAAAACTCACTAAAAGTGACTGAATTGAAAAACGAAAAGTCAAAACAAAAAAACAAACAAACCTGAAACTAATTAAAAATCTAAAACTATTAAAATGTTGCTGTGAAGCCGCAGTTTTCTTTCCCCGATCGCAAAATCTCAGCGAGAAAAGCTTAAAAGTGGGATTTCCGACTTTTACGTGTCCAATCTGAAAAAAATTCCTACTTCATATAAGTTATCGGAATGAGTCGTCATGTTATCTGACTTTTCGGAATGACGTCATAATTTCCTGTTATCGGCCCATAATTATCGGCCCTATAATTACCGAGCATCCCTGATAATACACTTAAGTAAACTAATTATCGTGAAGGGTGAAGTCAGAAAGATAAAAAAGAAAGAAGAAAAGTGTTATTCTTCTGCTTAGATGTTTCACATTCACACAGAAGTTTCAGTTACTTTTATTAGAAAGAAATGTACACAATGTTCTCCGTCTTTTCCACATGTACCAGATTCATCCCTCGGGCTGTATGAACTTAAATGAAAAATACTTCATCGGTTCAGACGGGAATTTGTGTGTGTGACACTCCTGATTTACCGCTGCTTTACCACTTTATCCGCATTACAGGCTGGCAGAGAACAAATACAGTTGATTTTGTTTGTGCAAGAATATGCAAGAAGACGAAACAACTGATCCAAATGTTTCTTTTCAACTTGCGCAAATTTCTGCTGAGCGGCGTCGAAATGCAGCGCAAAATCTTCAGCTGGGGTCGTTTTCTTTTCTTATCTTTTCTGTTTTGCATGCAGAGTGAAGAGAAAACGCGCTCGTTTCATTTATCATGCTGCAGGATTGATCTCATATCACACAAGCCAGCGGCTCCGTGTAGAACCGGGTCCACTATGGCGTGCGGAAAGTGACACGGATTCCCTGCCTAAGGAGACCCACGTCTTACGCCGTTTAGAGCAGCTACTGCGTGTACCAACTGGGTCCACTTACCAGAGGAAGACCCTGGAAAAGAGCCCGGCGGTCGCGAGCGGGGTCCGCCTTCCTCCCGTCTTTGTCATCTCCGCGGTCATGATGGCATCAGTTCAGCTCCATGAACTACCAGCGGACACCTGGAAAAAGCTTTTTAAACACCTACTCTACCACGCGGGTAGCCGCCTGACGTCACGCGAAGCAGAAAGTCAGCCAATAAAACGCGCACTGCGATCCAGGTGGGCTTGGAGTGACCTCCCCAGGTGCTGTCAGACTCCTCCACACACTGTGCATGTAAGAGGGGATGACTGGAGGCGCTCGCGCGCGTCCTCGTGGATCCGACTGCCTTCACCTCAGATGACTGGATGAGTTATGAAATAGCGAGGAAGCGCCAGGTTTTTATTGAACACTTTTGCGCTCAGACCGCGTAAATCCGCGTCCGAGAGCAAAACTGCAACCACGAGGAATCATGGGAAACTTTATTTATGCTCTCGTGCAGCAAGATCTGTGTAAACAGCCACGTGCGTGTCTCATACGACGAGAAACTGCACGCGGAATCAGCGGAAACAAAAACAAAAGCGTCATCAGAAAACGGCAGTCGCGTCTCCGCGGGTTACGCTTGGATAATCGGGTTCAGGGGTGCCCGCGCGCCCACATTTAGGATCTGAAGACAACTTGTACTTTACCGGTCGAGCTGTCCCGCCCCCCTGCAGTTACGACAGCATGAAGAATCAGAGTCCTGCACAGAGGGAGCAGAACAGCCCCCCAGGATTGTGCAACAGCCCCTAATACAATTTGTTGCCACTAATGCGCCACTTTAGTGCGTAAAAGCCGCAGGATTCGAAACGTCATCTAGTTAGGGCAGAAATTCTGAGTTGATTAAGTGTAGGGGCGGGTCTACAGGGGTTTTAACGTGGTGGGGGAGGGGGATATAAGGGTTCCCCTAAAGAGGACCTTAATGTGGTGGAAGATGAAGATTATTGAATCCTTTACTGTCCTCCACTTGTTTTATCTGAGTGTATAAACAGGAAGGATGCAGATGTGTTTCTGATACCGGATGATAATATTTGAAGTTGGATCCTCTGGAGGGAAATTTTTTGCATTTACTGGAACACACGATGGAGATTTCTGTCCTGAGTTTTGTAAATTTCAGTAAGTATACAGCTGTATGAAAAACTGTTTGCCTTTTTCCTGATTTCTTATCTTTTTGCATTTTTGTCACCAGGTCCTGAAGCAGCAAAACAGCCCCAGACCATCACACTACCACCACCATATTTCACTGTTGCTATGATGTTCCTTTTCTGAAATGCCGTGTTACTTTTACGCCAGATGTAATGGGACCTACATCTTCCAAAAAGTTCAGCTTTTGTCTCACTAATATGCAAAAAAGTGAGAAATTAAACACTTTTTCACACAACTGTTCATGCATCTGTTGCCATCACTGCTGAAATATACCTCTGTACTGTATGTTCCTCCGCAGTATGGAGGAATAATGCCAAGTCGGAATTCTGACTTTTTTTTGGAAATTGAAAAAAAAATTCCTGAAAAATATATCTATTTTTTAAAAATATTCGGGAATTTTATTTTATTTTTTTCTTCAGTGGCCCTAATCCTCTTCTTTTCCATAGGATTCTAACTTTTTCCCAGAACATTTTGAATTTTTTCCCCAGAATTTAAAAAAAAAAAATGTTCTGGGAAAAAGTCAGAATTCTGACTTAAATCTCAGAATTCGGATTTTTTTAATCTTAAAATTCTGAGATTTAAGTCAAAATGCTGACTTTTTCGAGAAAAAAAAATTGAAAGAAAAAATTCCTGGAAAAATAAAATAAAATAAAAATTTAATGTTCTGGAAAAAAAGTCAGAATCGGTCTCTGCCAGTCACGTGACATTTGTTGCTAAGACGCCATTTTAGGCGGAAAAAAGCCAGTGGTCACATTTATCAAACAAGCGTGGAAATGAGCGCACGTCTGATCATCAAAATGATCTCATGATTGGATCCATGTTGTGATTTATAAATGTTTGTGTCTGACCAAACAACAGAATCTACATCAGAAATGCACCGTCATCCAGCTGTTTCTACCCTGAAGCAGCAGCAGTGCAGACGGGTGGAGGCCGGTCGGATCTGGGCCTGACCCGGACAGGGACATAAGATGTTATAAATCACACATGGATCCAGTCGTAAGATCATTTTGATGATCAGATGTGCGCTCATTTCCACGCCGCTTTGACCACTGACTGTTTTCCGCTTAAAATGGCGTCAAGCGCTGGTTCCTGCTGGTTAAGCGACAAATGTTACGTCACTCGGCAGAGACCGATTCAGATTTTCTTTCTCACAATTTTACTTTTGTTCTTCAGTGGCCCTAATCCTCTTCCGTAGTAAAAAAGTAAAATCTTAGCAAGAATATTTTTCTAATTTCTAGTCAAAATATCTCATCACACTCAAAATAAGACAAAATTACCTAAAGAGAAACATTTCAGTGAGATATAGGAACTTGTTTTAAGGCAATGCATCTTATTTCAAGAAAATTTTGCTGATGCCATTGGCAGAGTTTTTTGCTTATTACAATCTTAGCCGTTCTTAAAATGAGCAAAACAAAATATTTTTTTTGTTTGTTTTTGCTTTCTGTATCTTTTTGTCCTCCATTTCTTCATGTGTCCAATACTTATTCCTTGTGTCATTGCATTATATTACACTTTACATAACTTATGGACATAAATATTAGGATTTCTTTGTATGTGTGCATTACTTGGATTGTTGCCGACATCTGGTGAAACTTTAATGTCAATAGTTCTACTAGAAATATGTTTTTTAAAAGAAAAATGTTGACATGTTTCATATTTTTCCCCCGCTGAAGATAGACAGATGGGTCTACATAGATTTTTTATTGAAGTGTCATGCACCAACTGTGCTGGTGCCCAGCTCACACGGGCTTATAAGACACTTAACAGACGAGATTACAACAGGTTATGCAGTTGTGTGAAAAAGTGTTTGCCCCCTTCCTAATTTCTTACTTTTTTGCATGTTTGTCACACTTAAATGTTTCAGATCATCAAATTTAAATGTGAGACAAAGATAAAACAAGTAAACACACAAAAAAACAGTTTTTAAATGGAGATTTTTATTAATAAGGGGCAAAAAAAATCCAAACCTCCATGGTTCTTTGTGAAAAAATGATCCCCCTCCCCCTGTTAAAACATAAATTAACTGTGGTTTATCATCTTTGGAAAGCTGAGTTCAGTTTCTGTAGCCACACCCAGGCATGATTACTGCCACACCTGTTCTCAATCAAGAAATCATTTAAATAGGACCTGCCTGATGAAGTTGAGTAGACCAAAAGATCCTCAAAAGCTAGACATCATGCTGCCATCCAAAGAAATTCAGGAAAACATGAGAAACAAAGTCATTGAGATCTATCAGTCTGGAAAAGGTTCCAAAGCCATTTCTAAAGCTTTGGGACTCCAGAGAACCACAGTGAGAACCATTATCCACAAATGGTGAAAACATGGAACAGTGGTGAACCTTCCCAGGAGGGGCCGGCCGACCAAAATGACCCCAAGAGCACAGCGACGACTCATCCAAGAGGTCACAAAAGACCCCAGAACAACATCCAAGAACTGCAGGCCTCACTTGCCTCAATGAAGGTCAGTGTTCATGACTCCCCCATCAGAAAGAGACTGGGGGGCAAAAATGGCTGCATGGGAGAGTTCCAAGACCAAAACCACTGCTGAGCAAAAAGAACATAAAGGCTCGTCTCAGTTTAGCCAGAAAGCATCTTGATGATCCCCAAGACTTCTGGGAAAATACTCTGTGGACTGACGAGACAAAAGTGGAACTTTCTGGAAGGTGGAGGTCCCATTACATCTGGCGTAAAAGTAACACGGCATTTCAGAAAAGGAACATCATAGCAACAGTAAAATATGGTGGTGGTAGTGTGATGGTCTGGGGCTGTTTTGCTGCTTCAGGACCTGGAAGACTTGCTGTGGTAAATGGAACCATGAATTCTGCTTCTACCAAAAAATCCTGAAGGAGAATGTCCGGCCATCTGTTGGTGACCTCAAGCTGAAGCGCACTTGGGTTCTGCAGCAGAACAATGATCCAGAACACACCAGCAAGTCCACCTCTGAATGGCTTAAGAACAACAACATGAAGACTTTGGAGTGGCCTAGTCAAAGCCCCCACCTGAATCCCATTGAGATGCTGTGGCATGACCTTAAAAAGGCGGTTCATGCTGGAAAAGCCTCCAATGTGGCTGAATTACAACAATTCTGCAAAGATGAGTGGAACAAAATTCCTCCACAGCGCTGTAGAAGACTCACTGCCAGTTATCACAAACGCTTGATGCAGTTGTTGCTGCTAAAAGTGGAACAACCAGTTATTAGGTTTCGGGGAAGATCACTTTTTCACACAGGGACATGGAGGTTTGGATTTTTTCCCCCTTTAAAAATAAAAATCTTCATTTAAAAACTGCATTTTCTGTTTACTTGTGTCATCTTTGTCTAATATTTAAATTTGTTTGATGATCTGAAACATTTAAGTGTGACAAACATGCAAAAAAAGTAAGAAATCAGGAAGGAGGAAACACTTTTTCACACAGCTGTAAATACAGTGCAGCTCATTCAGGGAATATTTTAGTTTCATAAAAGCACCAGTAGAGGGAGCTCATGGTCCATTTATGCTCATACTGTCTAGACTCCAGACGAGTGTTCAGTACACGTTTCATCATAACGCCCAAAAAACCACATTTCAAAACGTGGTTTATTGTGAATTTCAATAAGAAGCCAAATAATTTAGAAAAGTCATTTTAAACTCTTCACTTCTGTCTATTGATTAGTGCAGCTAAGGTAAGCAGTTATAAAGACGGGGCTCAGAGGGAGAATCTGTGGAAATGGTTTCTAATATTTCCCCTAGTTCTCACCCCACATTGGTCCATTGGTGGTCCATCTGCACATCAGCAGTCACGGCTGCATCCCGGGCTCCAGCTGTTGCTCAGTCGCATCTTGTTTACACCAGGGGCCACCGCTACGTCTGACCTAGTTGCTGAAAAGCCCGAGAGGCAAAAGCAAAGAGCAGATACCCCACATGGTGGTGGAGGAAACGTTTCAGACTCGGAGATGCAGGAAAAAGAAGAGCTACGAGGCTCGACAGGCTTCAATGTGGTCCAGTCTGCAGCAGAGTCGTGGTGAGACTGAACGATCTAAACAGTTTTCTGGGGTTTGGTTTGAATTTAAAGGAGTCATGAGAAGAAAGGTGTTTCGTTTTCCTGTTTCTCCAAAAGAAGAAAACGACACAATGATTTAATGACAAAGAGTAGGGATGCACGATATAATTGTCCCCCTATATCAGCCTTAAAACTGAGTATTGGACGTCGGCCACCCCACCGATATTTAACCGATATTTAACCAATCAGCACGCTGTTTCTAAAGTCTTAAAAAAAGAGAAAAACTTCTTCTTCCTCTGCTTCTTCTTTTTCAAAAACTTCTTTTTTAGACTTTAAAACTTTTAAAGACTAGGGGTGTGAAAAATATCGATACACTGAAATATCACAATATTTTCATATGCCGATATCACTTATAAATGCGGTATCTATTTTACAAACGAAATCTTGCAATATTTCATCGTTCTGTGAGAAATCTCATGAGAATTCACAAAAATTTTGCGATATTTTCATATGCTGATATCATATTGATATTTCAAACATGGTATCAGTCTATTTTACTAACAAAATCTTGCGATATTTCATTGTTCTGTTACAAAATCTTGCGAAATTTCACGAAATATCATGAGATTTTGTAACCGAATGATGAAATCTTATGAGATTAATAAGTAAAATAGATCGATTCCATGTTTTTAAATATTAATTTGATATTGGAATATGAAAATATCGCACTATTTCAGTGCATCGTTGCATCTTCATGTGAAACAGGTCAGTTAACATGACTGAGTTTCAGGAATAAAGATGGACATCAGAAATCTGATGAACTGAGCTCCATGATGTAAATTAGAAACCAAATAAGATCATGATCCTGAAAACCAACGTCTGGTCTTGCAGAACTGGCAACTTGTGCTCCTTTAACGCAGAAAGGTTTCAGGTTTTAGAGCAACAGGTTCCCATCCAGAGGTTGGATTTGTCAGCAAGATCATGCTGGACCACATCCTGGATCCATCACAGCAGCATGGCTGGAAGCAGGAGAGTCCGGCTGCTGAACTGGCCTGCCTGCAGTCCAGAGTCTGGGTGCTGAACTGGTCTGCCTGCAGTCCAGAGTCTGGGTGCTGAACTGGTCTGCCTGCAGTCCAGAGTCTGGGTGCTGAACTGGTCTGCCTGCAGTTCAGAGTCTGGGTACTGAACTGGTCTGCCTCAAGTCCACAGTCTGGGTGCTGAACTGGTCTGCCTGCAGTCCAGAGTCTGGGTGCTGAACTGGTCAGCCTGCAGTCCAGAGTCTGGGTGCTGAACTGGTCTGCCTGCAGTCCAGAGTCTGGGTGCTGAACTGGTCTGCCTGCAGTCCAGAGTCTGGGTGCTGAACTGGTCTGCCTGCAGTCCAGAGTCTTGGTGCTGAACTGGCCAGCGTGCCGTCTAGAGTCTGGGTGCTGAACTGGTCTGCCTGCAGTCCAGAGTCTGGGTGCTGAACTGGTCTGCCTGCCATCCAGAGTCTGGGTGCTGAACTGGTCTGCCTGCAGTCCAGAGTCTGGGTGCTGAACTGGTCTGCCTGCAGTTCAGAGTCTGGGTACTGAACTGGTCTGCCTCAAGTCCACAGTCTGGGTGCTGAACTGGTCTGCCTGCAGTCCAGAGTCTGGGTGCTGAACTGGTCAGCCTGCAGTCCAGAGTCTGGGTGCTGAACTGGTCTGCCTGCAGTCCAGAGTCTGGGTGCTGAACTGGTCTGCCTGCAGTCCAGAGTCTGGGTGCTGAACTGGTCTGCCTGCAGTCCAGAGTCTTGGTGCTGAACTGGCCAGCGTGCCGTCTAGAGTCTGGGTGCTGAACTGGTCTGCCTGCAGTCCAGAGTCTGGGTGCTGAACTGGTCTGCCTGCCATCCAGAGTCTTGGTGCTGAACTGGTCCGCCTGCAGTCCTGAGTGTGGGTGCTGAACTGGTCTGCCTCAAGTCCAGGGTCCGGCAGCCAAACTGGTCTGCCTGCGGTCCAGAGTCTGGGTACTGAACTGGTCTGCCTGCAGTCCAGAGGCTGGGTGCTGAACTGGTCTGCCTGCCGTCCTCTGCCTTGATGCTGAACTGGTCTGCCTGCAGTCCAGAGTCTGGGTGCTGAACTGGTCTGCCTGCAGTCCAGAGTCTGGGTGCTGAACTGGTCTGCCTACAGTCCAGAGTCTGGGTGCTGAACTGATGTGCCTGCAGTCCAGAGTCTGAGTGCTGAACTGGTCTGCCTACAGTCCAGAGTCTGGGTGCTGAACTGGTCTGCCTGCAGTCCAGAGTCTGGGTGCTGAACTGGTCTGCCTGCAGTCCAGAGTCTGGGTGCTGAACTGGTCTGCCTGCAGTCCTGAGTCTGGGTGCTGAACTGGTCTGCCTGCAGTCCAGAGTCTGGGTGCTGAACTGGTCTGCCTGCAGTCCAGAGTCTGGGTGCTGAACTGGCCTGCCTGCAGTTCAGAGTCTGGGTGCTGAACTGATGTGCCTGCAGTCCAGAGTCTGGGTTCTGAACTGGTCTGCCTGCAGTCCAGAGTCTGGGTGCTGAACTGGTCTGCCTGCAGTCCAGAGTCTAGGTGCTGAACTGGTCTGCCTGCAGTCCAGAGTCTGGGTGCTGAACTGATGTGCCTGCAGTCCAGAGTCTGGGTGCTGAACTGGTCTGCCTGCAGTCCAGAGTCTGGGTGCTGAACTGGTCTGCCTGCAGTCCAGAGTCTGGGTGCTGAACTGGTCTGCCTGCCGTCCAGAGTCTTGATGCTGAACTGGACCTTTCCCTGATTCAAAGCATCAGGTCTTCATCTGCGAGAACTCGTCGCCACACAAACACACAGACGTTGCCGTCGTCAGATTCCAGAATCACAAACATCTTTCATGAACCAGTAAAAAGTTTCACTTTTAGCATCAGATGTTTTTAATATTCTGCAGTAAAATAAATTCGACTGAGATTTTCCCACAACTATATTCAGTGATTTTGACATTAAAGCCTCGGTGAAGAATCGTTGCAGGAGGAAACGATCTGTTGGCAGATTCTCAGGTCTGCGGTTGGTAAATAAATCCCCCCACACTGATTCTGCGTCTGCAGTCATTAAAACAATTTGCTTTGACGTGTTGTCTAAATAAACCTTCAGGTTTCTTAACCTTCACATTTAATAACATCTTCATACTTTAAATCAAATATAGAGTTCAGTGATTCACAAATCCTCAGATTTTGTCCCCAGTTTGGTGAACTGGTTTCAAACAGAGAGTCTTGAAATCTTGACGTGAACTTGTCTCCATCCAGTCGGATCTTCCCACCTTCATCACCGGCTGGTGGAGTCCTCGTCCTCGTCCTCGTCCTCGTCCTCATTCGCTGGTAAACTCAGCAGCTCCTGGATCCGCTGCATGTCCTTACTGGTTTCCTCTGCCTGAGAGCTGAAATGCAGACTGGAGATCAACTCATCCGTCATCTGCAGACGGGCCGTCCTGATGGAGCAGGGAAAGGAAAACACAGGAAAATATAGAAAATAAAGAAGATCGGGCTTTCATACATGGATTTCTGGTGAGATTTTATTATTAGAAATAAACATTCTCATGTATGAATAACAAGATGCATCAGAAGGTAAATCCACAATAAGGAAGATGATGCCACTGATGTTTTTCCTTTGCGAAGAACCAAAGGCATGAGAAGCTACTGGAAAGTTATCCCACGTTAGCAGGGGAAGCTACTTTATTCTGACAACGATACCGGTCATGTTTCCTTTGACAGCATTATTAGATAAGTTCAAACCCTGCAAACCAGCGCCCCCTGGTGGCCGGGGCTGGAGAACCCAGCTGTAAACCATCATACTGAACGGGTGGCATCACTTCACGTAGAACCCCAACAAAATACCGTATTTTCTAGAATATAAGTCACGCTTTTTTCATAGTCTGGCTGCTCTTGCAACTTATAATCAGGTGTGACTCATATATATTAAAGTAGATGCAATTTAACATGTTTTTAAATATTAATTCATATTATCTGACACGAACCAAGGAGTAAACATCACTGTCTAACACCACAGGAGGGCGCTCTAGCCTTATTCAGCAAGAGGACTTAATTTTGGACATCTGGCTGTACTAGTGGAACAAATCCTCAACAAACATGTTTATCCTTTTTTAATTATGATGTTTATGATCATTTATAGACAAAAACTTTAGAATCAGAGTGATCGGGAAGTTTTGCCAGTCACATATGGGCCTTAATGAAAAATCCAAAACTCGCCACATTTCAGCAAACAGAGTTAATTTTAGGTCGTTTTCACACAGGACCAGTTCAGGTCGACCTAACTGGGTTTTGGTACCGAACACGGCGCCAGTGGGTCTGCGTGAACACGCCACTCGCTCTCGTAGTTGACCTGACTAGCCCGCTCTCTGACCAGCTGTACAGGGTGTAAGTCATTAATAAATTAAATCAGTTATGACTGAATCTCATTAATGTGACTTTAAATATTATATTTAAAAGATACTGTTTATTTAAAAGTGACAGAAACAGGCTTCAATATACATTTTTTATTGATCACGCCTGATTTTTCATATAGATTTTTAAAGAAGAAGATAAACCCAGAGCCAATCAGGATGATGTCTATCTGCAGAGAAGAGTTTAGATCTTAGTAAGTGGCAGTAATGGCAGCATATGCAGATTACATCCACCATTCTTCATTAGGAACCTGATTTCATGCATCAGCAGTAAAACAAGGAACATTACTGGAATATTTCGACCCATGTTAACGTACTAAACAGAATATGGTCATATCAAGACTGAGGTAAGGATGCAACGATATGAAAATTTCATATCACGGTTATTGTGACAAAAATGATCACGGTTATCATTATTATCACGGTATTATTGAAATCACCTCCAAGTATCATTAAAAACATCCAAAATGGGTCTAGATGTCCACTTTGTCCTTTTTAAAGGGGGAAAATTCTCCTGAGAACTGTCCACGTGGGTGTCTTTGTCACCTTCCACCATGTTTTCATAAATTAAACGTTGCAAACTGCGACTGCTGCTGCTTTTCCAGCCAATGAGCAGCATCACTGGGAGTTTTTCAAACCACAGTAATCAGTCACGGTTAATCATTTTACCGATAATCGTTACATCCCGAGACTGAGGTCTGGAGTGTTTCTGAGTCTCACCATTCTGCCAGCTTGTGCTCGTACAGCTCTCTACGCGCTCTCCTCCTCCTCTCGTGGGCGGTTTCGCCCGTCAGGGCCTGCAGGCCGAGGACCACAGCGCCGACAGGAATCCTGTTTATTTAAAAACATCATTTTGTGATTTGTTTCCATGTCAAAACTATCAGCCTCAGATCGGAGATACATCCCGAAAATTTACTGTTACTGAAATTTACGACTACAGACGCCATTTTGCGAGTTGACAAGTCGTGCAACCTGATGTGAATCGGCCATAAGGCTTCGAAGATATCGTGAACGTCATAAATAAGGAGGATAAAGTGCTTTTCAGTAGATTCTGTTCACCACTGCATCGAACCACCTACAATCCCAAAACCAGCTTCTCTCAATGAGAAAATGCCAAATATGGATTTTTAATATGTCGTGAATGATAATTTAGTTGTTTTTTAGAAAATGGGTAAACTTCACAAATCAATCTTCCAGCATATTGATTTAACATCCCTGATATCATTATTTATTTTATTTATTCCACAATAATTTGGCAACCCCCTGTAATTACAGTGGGACCCCCAGTTTGGAAAAGCTGGTGTAGGCTAACATGCAACTGAAACAAATACATTTTGCTCTTGTGTAATCAAACCTGTCACATTTATCTGCAGCTAATATGAAAATAATGTAGGAAAAATATCAGTACAAAAATATATATTGATATATTCTTTGTCTTTATATATAAATGCTGCCTTTTTTAGTAGTGTCTACTGCATCTGAGGATTTTTATACAGTTATTAAGTATTTATTTTTACATTTATTGTTCTCTTAACAGTTGACTATTTTTTATCTCGTAAGTTTAAATAAAGCTACTTGTGACTAGGGATGCACGATATTGGAACTTTGGCCGATATCTGATATGCAGATATTTTTAAACTAATGTGGCCGATAACTGATATCAATACCGATATTAAAGCTGTGAAAAAATAAGCAGTTGTTGCAAATAGCAGTTTTTGTTATCTGTTTCTGACACTTAAATAGGGGCGAGGAAAATTTCGACACACTGAAATATCGCAAAATTTTCATGTGCCAATATCAAATCAATACTTAAAAACTAGGGCTGGGAAAAAAAATCGATACACTGAAATATCGTGATATTTTCATATGCAGATTTCATATAGAGATTCAAAAATGCAATATTGATCTATTTTACCAACGAAATCTCGCGAGATTTCATAAGATAACGGTTAAATGTCGCGAGATTTCACGAAAACCCGCGAGATTTCGTGACTGAACAACGAAATCTCGCGAGATTTCATTAGTAAAATAGATCTATACCACATTTTTACATATCAATATGATATCAGCATATGAAAATATTGCGATATTTCAGTGTATCGATTTTTTTCCCCAGCCCTATTAAAAACGTGGTATCGATCTATTTCACTTACAAAATCTTGCGATATTTTGTGAATTCTCGCGATATTTCATAACACAACGATGAAATATCACGAGATTTCTTCAGAAAAATAGATCGAATACGCGTTTTTAAATGTCAATATGATATCAGCAAATGAAAATATTGCAAAATTTTTGTGAATTCTCACGAGATTTCATAACAGAACAATGAAATATCGCAAGATTTTGTAAGTAAAATAAATCAATATCATATTGACATTTAATAATGCGGTATCAGTATATGAAAATATTGCGATATTTCAGTGTATCGATATTTTTTCCCACCCCTAGTCTTTCGAAGTTTTAAAGTCTGTAAAAGGAAGTTGTTTTAGTTATTTTCTAGACTTTAGAAACAGCAAGCTGATTGGTTAAATATCGGTGGGGTGCCCGATGTCCGATACTCAATTTTAAGGCCGATACCCATAGGGGGCCGATTATATCGTGCATCCCTACTTGTGTCTTCACATTTGGCTTTGACTGTGACTTAACATTTACTCTCACTTTGCAATAAAAATATCGGGATATATATATCGTATATCAGCCTAAATATATCGGGATATGACTTTTGGTCCATATCGCCCAGTCCTATAATAACATGATCTATAATTTCATATAAGCTGTCCAAGTTGCCCTGCCTACAAACATTCTGGGGTAAGATCTGGACCGCGATGTGCTTCATCATCAGCTTCCTCCTCTTAGCAGTTAAATGATGAAGAGGGGGGGGGGGGGGGGGGGGGGGGGGGGGGGGGGGGGCATGGAGGATGAGGAGTACACTTATGGAGTGACATGGCAGAGGGGGCAGCTGATGCTCTTTGAGTTGGTATCCAAACATGAACCGCTGTGTTGCGCGAGTCCCTCTGGCAGTGTGAACAGACTGGGGGGGGTGGGGGTGTGTGTGTGCAGCTGGGTAACAGAGGGTTGCTGGGAGGGGCGCAGCTGGCCGCCAGAATGCCCAGTGCTGCTCCGACACACAGCCCCGACTGCATGAATACGCACAACGTAAAAACCATAAAAACGAGGACTGACGGGGTTCGATTACATCACCAACCCGGAGCCGACCGAACGAACGGGCTGTCGGCCCGATCAACCGGGCGAGGACTTACCCCAGGACGGCTCCGATGACGCTCCCTGCCACCAGCCCTCTCAGGCCCAGGTTCAGTCTGAACAGGCCTACAGTGGCAGCTGCTCACATACAGAGTTTTATCGTCAGTCAACGTGCTGGAAAACAGGCTTCACGTGTTACAGCCACACGTTAAACACGGTAACCATGCTTCAGGAAGTAAACGCTGACCCACATCACGTCTAAACGTGGACACACCTAGTATGAAACTTGATTTTGGGGTCCTAAAAATCACATTCTAACATGTAAAACAATATTTCCCCTGATCTCCATGAGGCCGGACCAGTTAAACAGCAGCATTATCAGCCACTTATAATGAGAACATTTAATTTTTTATAAACCCTTTACATCTTATCAACTAAAATACTATTAACCTGAAATTTATGGAGAAAAATAAATGAAGTTCCAACAATATTTTGCCTTAATTACACATTTATATGAAATTGTTATTCTATTAATTTACATCTTTTATTTCTATCCCTGTTAAAAAAGGCAGAAGAAGAAAGCTGCTCACCTCCAGCTGCAACGTAATGGCTGACGGCGTCTTTGTCTCTGTACACCGACAGACCCGTGCTGACAGAACTGCATAAACATCACATGCGAAACATCAACAGATTTCACAGAAAATCTCAAATTTAAAAGGTGTTTCTGCTTGATTAGCCGCCTCTTTCTTTCTAAAGGTGACAGCTGCAAGATTAATTCCTCCACACCTATAGGTGGCGCACTAAGACTCACTACTCAATTAGCATTAATAATGTAATAACACCGACAAATGGTTAATTATAGGGATGCACGATATTGGAATTTTGGCCGATATCCGATATGCCGATATTTTAAAACTCTTGTGGCCGATAGCTGATATTGATGCCAATATTAAAGCTGAAAAAATAAGCAGTCGTTGCAAATAGCAGTTTTGTTATCCATTTCCGACACTTTGAAAAATAGGGGTAGGGAAAAAACATCAATACACTGAAATATTGCGATATTTTTAATATGACAATATCAAATCAATATCTAAAACGGTGGTATCGATCTATTTTAATTACAAAATCTTGAAAGATTTCATTGTGCTGTTACAAAATCTCACAATATTTTGTGAATTCTCATGAGATTTCGTAACCGAATGAAGAAATATAGTGAAATTTTGTTAGTAAAATAGATCGATACCGTGTTTTTAAATATTAATGTTATCAGCATATGAAAATATTGTGAAATTTTTGTGAATTCTCACAAGATTTGGTAACAAAACGATGAAATATCGCAAAATTTTGTTAGTAAAATAGATCGATACCGCATTTTTAAATGGTAATATATTATCAGCATATGAAAATATCGTGAAATGTTTGTGAATTCTCCTGAGATTTTATAACAGAGCGATAAAATGTTGCAAAATTTAGTTAGTAAAATAGATTTATACCGCATTTTTGAATGTCAATATGATATCAGCATATGAAAACATTGCGATATTTCAGTGTATCGATATTTTTTTCCCACCGCTAGTTTTTAGAAGTTTTCAAGTCTGTGAAAAAGAAGTTTTTTAACAAGAAAAAGAAGAGGAAGAAGAATTTTTTTTCATTTTTAAAATTTAGAAAGAGTGGCCTGATCGGTTACATATCGGTGGGGTGGCCGATATAGGATACCGATAGGGGGTCAAGTATATTGTGCATCCCTAATTAATTATCAGGCTGACATGGTAATTGGATGTACAGTAAATATTGATATATTTATATATTTTGGACCCGCCAAAATTTATAAAACAACAATTTACATCCTATAAAATTTTTTAAATACTTTTATTCTGAAATCCTCTACACGCTCTGTGGATGTTTCTTTTTTTTATTTTAATGTTCTGATGAAAAAGCTGTAGCTTTCCCCTTTAACAGTCTTAGTCTTAGACACAAGCTGGTGAAGTTTGTCCTCTGTGTGAAGTGAAGCTTTTACCTGAACAAAGTGACGATTAAAGACACCCTCCAGCTCCACCTCCAGCCGTAGCGGATGAAACCCCGGATGGCTGCGTTATGGGCCGAGCGCTGGCGGGAAAAGACATCAAACCATGACATGCAAATGTGATGACATCACAAGTTTTTTTTGGTTTTTTTTTGTGAAAAATATCTGAAAATGATGCAGCTGACTTTTATGGATTAAGTGTTGAAATGAACCTGGATTACGTAATTTTCTAACGACCCAACATCTGAGCTGAGAGTACCGTTTCCATGGTAACGCGACACAGCCAACATTTTGTTTTCCTGTTAATAAAACCGTCTTTGGCGTTAAGGTCAGAACAATTTTTAGGTCAGATTAAAACATACAGCAGATCAGGATTAAATGCTGAAGGCTGAGTAGGATTGTGTTTCTAATTAACAGCTATCACTCTGAAATCTTCTTGCTTTTTTCTTCACATGAACATAATTTATGTCGCAGGTTTTCTGAAATCTTACATTCAAAATGCACATTAGGTATTCTACAGTCAAAAATGCAATTTGCAAATATTTTTAGAAAAGAATCTAGATGGATTATTTCAGGGTGAACGGGGTTCTTGCAGGTTTCAGTGAGTTCAATTTAAGACCTTTTAAGACATTTACGAATCAAAGTTAAAACAAACATGATGCGTTATTAGAAACATTCAAATACTCCCAGAAATTCAAAATGGAGATGGGACTCATAAAAAAATCTAATTAATTGATTACAGGGTTTGTAAGTTCTCTATCTTAAAAATAATCTCCCCAAAAAGCACTTATTTTAAAAATGGATTTTAGTGAAAAACTGAATCAAACAATAGACACAGACATTAATAGTGTTAACGCAAGCGCTACTCAAGAAAAAAGCATTTAATTTTATTTCTTTTGTTCTTTTTTTTAACTGAACATATCCCTCGTAGCGATCTGAACCGTTCAGAAAGACGGACAGAATCAACTTCTGATATTTTATTCAGCGTACTCTATGTGGCCAATGCTTCTCAGGAATGAATAAAAGTAAAAAATTAAGATTAAATTTAAGCCCTTGGATGAACCCCAAGACCATTTAAGGCCTTAAATTTTAAGTTCAGAATTTTAGACATTTTTAGACATTTTAAGATCCTGCAAGAGTCGTGTTGATAGCGATGGAAGAGGATTAGGGCCACTGAAAAAAATAAACTAAAATTCTTATAAAAAAAGACAGAATTCTGACTTTTTCAGAAATTGAAAAATTTTATTTTATTTTATTTTTTTTACAGTTCTGGAAAAAAGTCAGAATTCTGACTTTTTCAGAAATTGAAAAATTTTATTTTATTTTATTTTTTTTACAGTTCTGGAAAAAAGTCAGAATTCTGACTTTTTCAGAAATTGAAAATATTTTATTTTATTTTTACATTTCTGTAAAAGTCAGAATTCTGACTTTTTTCTCAGTAATTTTTTCCCCCCAGTGGTTCTAATCCTCTTCCGTAGATAGCAAAACAACAGCGTGGAGTTTTGCAGAAACTTCCCGAGTTAAAGTGAGTAAAATGCTGGAGTCTCACGGGACCTTAAAACACCTGCAAACCACAATTGTACTCTGTCAAAATTTCAGAATTTGACTTTTATTTTGGTAAAAACTGTCATGGAAACAGCTAATGAGATGTGAGAAAATCCTCCTGTCAAACTTTAGGAATCCAGACTGGAGCAGAAACTGGGAAGTCTGCTTCTGCTGAAGTGTGAGAAAAAAATTGGATTGTAAAACTCAACATCTTTTTGTTATAAAAACGTGTTTTATAGACATCAGACTCAATCACAATCATGGAAAAACAACATCTGCAACACATCTATGATGCAGATTTATCCCCTCATCATGTCCTGTTGTGTTTCTGGAGGATTTTAGCTGAAGTGCAGCAACTTCTGGGCCGAGAGATTCTATCAGACGAGCGTGGAAATGAGCATCGGACTGTAAAAATGATCTTACGATTGGCTCCACGTGTGATTTATGAAACGTTCGTATCTGACAACAGTGTCTTGGTGAATGCGACGTCTGGAATTCATCGTCACTCCCGTAAAGATTCATGGTTCAGAGGCTTCACACAGCGATGTTGAATTGTGGTTGGAAATAATAATAAGAAAAAACAAATAAACAAAACTGTCTGAGAGAGATTAGAGCATCTTTCCCACGAACATGGACGAACATACCTGCCAACAGGTGCAGACGTCTGATTGGACGTTACAGAAAACACATGATTGCAGTGATTGAATCAAACTGTTGCTCAACAAAATTTTAGCTTAGAGTCCCATCATGCTTGTTTACTCGTTTATTTTTTGTTTGTTTGTAATATTTCTGTTGAACTACAATTCAAAATCAATGTCATGATTTTCAGAGAATTTTTTATTTATTATTACTTTTGTCAATTTCATCTTATTTCACTGACAGATGATTTTTTTTTCTTCTTTAATTTGAGTGTATGAATAATTTTCATATATATATATATATATATATATATATATATATATGAAAAACTACTGCCTGTATAGATTTGAACGTATCCTCTGATCGTATCTATGTACAGATTTCCGTGGTACGAACGTTTGATAAATGAGGGCCACTGTGTCTGTCGCATCCCGAGGAGGGATTCCCTCTGTCATTATCTGAAACTGCTGGAAAAGCAGGATAAAGAGACCTGATCTCCAGTCTGAGTCCTAAATCCGCTCCTGGTTTGATTGACAGCTTTTTGTCAATGAACGGACATGAAAAAAGCCCTGATATGCTACAGAGAACTGGTTCCCAGGAGCAGCTGATGAAGACAGCCGTAGCTTCAATGACTAAGCTCCACACAAGCGTAAAAATCTACCGAGGCTGAAAGAAAACTGTCAGCTTCCAACATGAAAACAGGCGTGTTCCTCATTCAGCCTGCTTGTAATAAACTTCCCTGTAATTTGGCCGCGGTCCTGCAGAGTTGTGAAAGTCACACTTGAGCGAGTTCTTGGCTTACCACCGCTTCCACTCGGCTTGTGTACACTTCTGCCTGGCTGATCTGGATGTACCTCTGTCTGCTCGAGCGTGCAGCCGGCAGGCCGCCATAGACGAAGCCTACGAAGGCGCCAGCGACGCCGCACTTCATCACAGTGGTGAGCTCCTCCGGGTAATTCTGGCTCTCACTGGAAGAAAAGCATTTCCCATCAGATCCAAGATTGCATGATGTACAAGCAACGTAAAAGATGCAACATGCTCCTGCAGCATCACAGGTTTACTAGAGGAAAAGATGAACTTACTACAGCTGGGCGATACGGACCAAACATCATATCATGATATATTTGTTTTAGATGATGATATACGATATATACCGGTATTTTTTACCCTAATTTGTCTGAAAGTTTTTTAGCATAAAGGTATCGCTCCACTGCAGTGATGGAACTGACAAAACACTGGTTAGAAATGTTGTTAAATTGAAGTAATTAAAGATAGTTGCTGTTTTTTTATGATTTCTTTGTAAAAAAGTCTTGGGGAAGATTGTCTTCCCCAGTTTAAATGTTAGCGGTGGGAAAAAATATCAATACACTGAAATATTGCAATATTGTCATATGCCGATACTAGGGCTGAGCGATAAACCGAAACTTTACCCACACCGACATTTACAGCGATAACCGACGCCATTTTTCCCCGTGTCGGTACGTTCGGTGCTACCTGCCGCCCCTTTAAGAAAGCCGGCAGTGGAATTGCGGCACGGGACGTTTTTGTTCTCTCAAACTTGCCGTAGTTTCTTGTAACGTGACATTCCTGCACTGGAGTGACGTTTATTTGATGTCAGTGTTAAGTGATAAACGTTTTAAGGAACGTTGTTTGTGTTAAACGTTAAAACAAGGTAGTGATGCTAATTGCATTAGCCTGTCTATTGGTTTTTCAATGTTAAGTTAGCATTCATGCTAATCGATAGTCGTGTGTGCTGGTTTTCATTGACACGGAGTAATATTTGATCATATGTAAATAAGAATCTAACTCATTTGAGTTTATTGATTTAATAATTAATAATCTATTCATTAATTTGTATACTTGTAGGTTCCAGTTAAGGCAGAATATCCGTTTTAATAAAATGAAAATAAAAGCAGTTTTTGTCTGTTTTGGCTGGTTTATCGTCCATTTATCGTTACTGAGGTGAACTACTCAATATATCAGGACATTTATTTTTGGCCATTATCACCCAGCCCTAGCCGATACCATATCGATATTTAAAAACGTGGTATGGATCAATTTTACTAATGAAATCTTGCAAGATATCGTTTTTTATTTGAAATCTCATGAGATTTCACAAAATACTGCGAGATTTCATTGTTCCGTTATGAAATCTCGCAATATTTTGTGAAATCTCATGAGATTTCGTTACAAAACTATGATATCTCGTGAGATTTCATGAGTAAAATAGATCGATACTGCGTTTTTAAACATATTTATGGTATCGGCTTTGCTGAAAAGAAATATAAAGTTATCTTAATTTTAGCTTAAGTTAGTTAACGCGAGCCAAACGTGCTAGTTTTTGTACTTTGGTAATGGTACATAACAGGTCAGCTATTAGGGCTGGGGGAAAAAAATCAATACACTGAAATATTGCAATATTTTCATATGCTGATATCATATCGACATTTAAAAACGTGGTATCGATCTATTTTACTAACGTTCTGTTACGAATCTCACGAGATGTGGCCAGAGAACGATGAAATCTAGCGAGATTTCATTGGTAACATAGATCAATATCGCGTTTTAAATATCAATATGAACTCTGCATATGAAAATATCGCGATAATCCAGTGTGTTGATATTTTTTCCCAGCCCTATCAGCTATAGCGATATTTTTTGTTTAAGAATTTTGTCAATGGAAGGTCCAGTACCGAGTTTCCCCACCCTCACCAAGCTGCAAGGACTGGATCTGCTGTAGGACAGAGGTGTCGTCCTTCAGTCTCTGCAGCAGAGACTAGAAGAGACTGGACTAACCTATCCAGCAGTTCTGGTTCTGTTCTGGGAACGGGTCTGAAGAACGCTGCACAAGCTGCTGAAAACATCCCAGATGGACCATCACACGGAACCTGATCAGACTGGTCCCTGGTCCAGACCTCTGCTGGAAGATATGGATGCTGGAGACCAGAAACAGCATCCAGACTACGGATGCAAGATATAATTGGCCCCCTATCGGTATCGGCCTATATCGGCTTTAAAACTGAGTATCGGACATAGTATCGGACCCCACCGATATTTAACCGATATTTAACCAATCAGTCCGCTGTTTCTACAGTAGAACTAAAGTTCTTCTTCTACAAAAACTTATTTTTTACAGACTTTGGGACAGACAAGGGGTGGGAAAAAATATTGATACATTGAAATATTGCGATATTTTCATATGCTGATATCATATTGACATTTAAAAACACGGTATCGGTCTATTTTACCAACAAAATCTTGCAATATTTCATCATTCTGTCACAAAATCTCGTGAGAATTCATGAAAATTTTGCAATATTTTCATATGCTGATATCATATTGACATTTAAAAACACGGTATCGGTCTATTTTACCAACAAAATCTTGCAATATTTCATCATTCTGTCACAAAATCTCGTGAGAATTCATGAAAATTTTGCAATATTTTCATATGCTGATATCATATTGACATTTAAAAACGTGGTATCGATCTATTTTACTAACGAAATCTCGTGTTAATTCACGAAATATTGGGAGAGTTTGTAACAGAACGATGAAATCTCGCGGGATTTTCTAAGTAAAATAGATCAATACTGCGTTTTGAGATATCGATTTGATATCGGCATACGAACATATCGCGATATTTTAATTTATCTATGTTTTTCCCACCCCTATCTTTTAAAGTGTCGGAAACGGATAACAACACTGCTATTTGCAATGACTGCTTTTTTTTCAGCTTAAATATCAGTATCGATATCGGTTATTGGCCACATGAGTTTTAAAATATTAGCATATCGGATATTGGCCAAAATTCTAATATCGTGCATCCCTAATCCAGACTATCAGTGGTCTTAACAAGGCTGCACTGCAAGATGGCAAGGTTGACAAAAGGAGGTGGTACTGAACCGGTCTACCAGCAGTCCTGACCCGTCTCCAGTAGAACCCTGACCCGTCTCCAGTAGAACCCTGACCCGTCTCCAGTAGAACCAGTCATCAGAACTTAGCCGCTCAGATATAAAACCAGCTGTGATAAACGGACACCAACTCTCTATCGAAGAGGTCCTTGATGCGTTCCCATCCCGTGTCTGGAAACTCTGGCTTGCCTATATTCCGGGGCAGCGCGCCGGGCCGGACCACGGGTACGCGGGCCCGACTGGAGGTGGAGGAGGGGGGCGTATGTGCAGGCGGGACAGCAGCAACATCATCTGCGTAGACTCTGGGAAGCAGAAAGCAGAGGAGACGAGGCCTCGCGGTCCTGGCGAGGCCCTGCAGCAGACCGGTGCTCGTGGTGCCCCGGGGGCCTGAATCCGCCCGCAGTCTGAGGGGGGCGGAGCTTATTCTGCACCGCTCCAGATGCATCACGCCTGCAGCAGGGAGGCAGAAACTAAGGTTATTATAGTTAACTAAAACTAACAAAAAAAAAATACAATTGAAAAACATTGTCGTTAACTGAAATAAAAATAAAAATGACAGTTTTTTAAAAAACGATAACTGCATTGTCTTTACAAAGCTAACTAAAACTTACTAAAATTAGTGCAAAAACGTCCTTAGTTTTAGTCTTTGTGGTTGATATTAAATCTTTTTCTATTTAATCTATTTACTTTGCTCTACCAGATTTACTCCACAATAGACAAATGCCAAAAAATGCCCAAAAACTAAAACTAGCACTGAAACTAGGGCTACCACGATTAAATCGATGAATTAGACTAATTTCATAATCGCCTTATCATTTATTGTTTTTAAGATTTGTTTTTCCTCTCAAAATTGCCGCTGTACCTTCCACTGCCTTGTCTGGGCTTTTTTCTTGAGTTGCATAATGACATAAATAAACACACACAACCAGTCAAAAGTCTGGACATGTTTTTCGATTAGATGTAATAAAAAGTGTCCAAAATTTTGACTGGTACTGTAAATATGCTACAATTTTCATATGATCTGATGAGTTGACTAATTGCCAAAATAATCGGTGACTAGTCGATTATCAAAATAATCATTTGTGGCAGCCCTAACTGAAACTAATGAAAACTAAACAAAAACTAAGCATTTTCCCAAAAATAAAAACTAATAAAAACTGGCAAACCTGCTCGAAAAACTTACTAAAAATAACTGAACAAAAAGTCTAGATAAAAACTGAGAGTAATTAAAAATCCCAAACTATTATAACCTTGGTAGAAAGTTGTTGGTTCAGATCTGCAATCTCCAGCCTAGTTTCAGAAAGAGCAGCAGGCTGGATGCAGCAGCTGTTAAATAAAAAACTGGACGCTTGGAGCGGACTCTTTGGGTAAAGATCAAAGTAAATAAAAAATACTAGCAGCTCCAATAAGCTTACTAAAACTTTAATTGATGTAGCTCAGATTTATTCTATTTTTAATCATATTTTTCTTGCATTTCTGTATTTTTCCTGCATTTAAAAAAAAATTCTATATAGTATGCCTATTTGATATAGATATGCTTTTTTTTCATAGCCATAAGTTCTTTTTAATTTTTTTTAGCATTATCAAAATAATTGTAGCCAGGTCAGTTTTTGTTCTGCCACAAGTTTTTGGGTGAGTAAAAATTGAAAATAGTGGCCAAACTGTCAAAGTTTGGAGATAAACTGCAAATAACCTATAAGATGTTCTCATATTCCTGTTGGCTTTAACTTTTGTTCTTGTTTATTTCAATTTTTTTGTTGACGTGTGATCCTGACATGACGTTATTAACACGTTTCTGTTTAAAAAAGTGTAAACTGTTTGAGTTGATAAGACCACAAACAGGTCCATTATCATCATTCAATGCTTTTCTGAATTAAAATGACTTGAATATTCAAAAATTTAAAGATCTGAAGACGAGCTTCTCTTGTTTACCTGTGGCAGGTAAACCCTTCTGCTCCCATTAGCTCGGCTAACTTCAGATAAAAAGCGATTTTATCTCTTACATGAATGCAAAACACATTTCTATCTAGCGAGGAAACGGTAAACATGATTTAAACAGGTGTTTAACGTTCATTATGTATGTATATCTTGTCTTCTACAAGAAGCAACCACCGCATGAGGCTAGCTTACCTTCAGCCTCGCGCACCAGCCGTTAAAAAATCGCCTCAACAAGGACCCTTCAGGTTTATTACGCGGAGACGCTCATTTATAAACTCACGTGTCTTTATTTAGCTTTTCATAACTGTCCAACTGCGATTCTTTCTGTCTGACTTTCCTGCAGTCACAGCAGGACAGACGAGCCGACCTCCGACCCCGGACAGGACGCACAACCCCGGCTAAGAAGCGGCACTAGCGCCCCCTGCCGCTGGAGGACCGACAGCTCTACATGGAAACTATAAATGAGCATTTGGTGATTTATTTCTTTGTTATAACCAAATAATAAGCCTTCATGGTAATAAAGCTTCTACTTTTGGGAAGTTAGTTTATTTTCTTTTTAAATAAAGTTATATGTGAAAAAGAAGATGCATATGCACCATTAAAACACATTGGTTGAATTTGACCAATCTGGTTGGTAATTATAAATCCAACCAATCTTTTGGATGTTTTGGCTAGATTAACCAATATTTTTGGTCATTTTGACCAAAATTTTGGCTAATCTAACAGATCTATTTGGTCAGGCACACAACTACCAACCAGATTGGTAGAGCGTGAAAAATTATTCAACTTTTCCCTGTTAACAGTCGACTTCTTTATCTTTGCCCAAAGTTTAATTGTCCTGTCTTGATTATTCTTTAAAAACAAACAAAAAAATATCAGCCAGCATCTTCATTTGTCTCCCTTGAGAGAAACTTGTCTTGGAAAGAGGATTTTGCTGCACAAACAACACAAATGCACACACACCCAATAACTTAATAAATATCCATAAAAAAATTAAAATAAGAGACATAAATCTGTTCAAAACATATAGACTGCCAAATACAACCTACCTGCATCCATGATATAAGTTAATATAAACGTTGGCTTGTTATAAACTGGAAAAAAAAAAAAAACCTCAGAAACATTTATAACAAGTTTATTATTAAAATGGGGAAAAGTTTCCTGTAGTCATCATGGCTTTTTTAGGGTCAAACTCACATACTAACGAACCACAATACAAACAGTAGAAAAACACACAACCTTACATTAGTGGGAATCTACTTGCTGACATTAAAATGTGAATACTACAACATATTCAACATAATTCTGCATAACTTTAATCTCTAAAAAACAAGACTGGTCTCTTCTTTTTATAAGACACATAACCCGTCTCTTGAAAACTCCTGGCTTAAAAGAAAACAAGTGTTTTTGCTTTTTGTTGGCACTTTGCAGTGAAAGAAACATCTTTTTGTTTTCAAGTAATACAGCTGCGCAGGCTGCGATTGCAGTGTCGTACCAGTAGAGGGCAGCGTTGACTTTCCCTCAACTTCACTGCAACTCTGCCAGCTCATCAAAAACCCAACAGGATGGAGAAAACACAGCCAGTACAGCTAATCAACACATCATATATCCCATAATGACAGCATTTCTCCCTCTATAACATCACAATTACCGTAAATACAGCACTAAGCGTCTAAACTACGCTGAACTGCGAGATTACAGATATAATTGAAATCACTGCACGTCTTTTGCCAGCTGACAGACTTTAGTATCATCCTCACATGAGGCAAAGATCCTTTTCTTTTCAGGAAAATAACATAAAAGAACTCAATTGAATCTACTTTACAGATAAAACCACCGTTTTTCTGCTTGTTATGATGCAGCTGGTTGCATTTCTCTAACACATCTTGGTTATGTGGGTTTAAATTGCTGCTATCAAGCTGAACTTGCTGCGTAAAATTTGGGGAATGCCCCTTTAGTGAGTAAAAGAAGAAATAAAAATGTAAAAAAAAACAAATATGGGAGTTATTTTGCATGTGTAAATGCCTTGTTAATAGAATAATGTTACAAATAAAACTAACTTGCATTTCGTTGCATTTTGAGACACTTTCCAAAGTTTTACTTCCCGTATTTGGGAGCGGAGTGATATCATTTGCTGCTACGTACATGAGGAATTTGATTATGCAAATATACAGTCAAAACTACAGCCACGTCTGAAAGGCATGAGGATATGTCGGATTTTGGAGACGATTTTTAACTTTTTTTCATCAAACTAACCGTCACCATGTCTCTATGAACCACAATACACTGACAAAGGCAGTAATACTACCACCTGGAAGCAAAGTATATCATTCTGCAGCTGGTAAGAAACTAGTTCCTCAATATGTAATGCAAAATATGTCATACAAGGCTAGTTTTACTAGTTTAACACACAAGTTTACTAGTTTAACATGGCATTTACACAGATAGGCTTGCTGATTTGCCTCAGATGTTCTGTGAACTGGATAAGATTGGTTTTAATGACAGGCTAGCAGTTTCCTATTGACTTACACTAGCATTAGCATCGGCAACCTCCTGGAACCAGAATAATGGGATGAAATATAGGGATGCACGATATTGGAATTTTGGCCGATATCCGATATGCCAATATTTTAAAACTCATGTGGCCAATAACCGATATCGATACCGATATTAAAGCTGAAAAAAAATAAGCAGCCATTTCGAATAGACGTTTTGTTTTCAGATTCTGATACTTTGAAAAATAGGGGTGGAAAAAAATATACTGAGATATCGCGATAATTTCATGTGCCGAGGACAAATCGATATTTAAAAACGTGGTATTGATCTATTTTACTGACAAAATCTCACGTGATTTCATCGTTCTGTTACAATATCTCACAATATTTCATGAATTCTCATGAGATTTTGTAACAGAATGATGAAATATCACGAGATTTCGTTAGCAAAATAGATCGATGCCGCATTATTTAGTGTCAATATCATATCGGCATATAATATTGCAAAATTTTTGTGAATTCTCACAAGAATTTGTAACTGAACGATGAAATATCACAAGATTTCATTAGTAAAATAGACAGATACTACGTTTTTAAATGTCAATATGATATCAGCATATGAAATTTTGCAAGATATTATTAGTAAAATAGATCGATACCCCATTTTTGAATGTCAATATCAGCATATGAAAATATCGCAAAATTTTTGTGAATTCTCGCGAGATTTTGTAACAGAATGATGAAATATCGCAAGATTTTGTCATTCTGCTACAAAATCTCACGATATTTCATGAATTCTCACGAGATTTTGTAACAGAATGATGAAATATCCCGAGATTTTGTTAGCAAACTAGATAGATGCCACATTTTTAAATGTCAATATGATATCAGCATATAAAAATATCGCAAAATTTTAGTGAATTCTCACAAGAATTCGTAACGGAACGATGAAATATCACAAGATTTCATTAGTAAATAGACAGATACTACGTTTTTAAATGTCAATATGATATCAGCATATGAAATTTTGCGAGATTTCATTAGTAAAATAGATCGATACCGCATTTTTGAATGTCAATATATCAGCATGTGAAAATATCGCAAAATTTTTGTGAATTCTCGCGAGATTTTATGACAGAATGATGAAATATCACAAGATTTTGTCATTCTGCTACAAAATCTCACGATATTTCATGAATTCTCACAAGATTTTGTAACAGAATGATGAAATATCACGGGATTTCGTCAGCAAACTAGATAGATGCCACATTGTTAATGTCAATATATCAGCATATAGAAATATCGCAAAATTTTTGTGAATTCTCGCGAGATTTTGTAACAGAATGATGAAATATCACAAGTTTTTGTCATTCTGCTACAAAATCTCACAATATTTCATGAATTCTCACGAGATTTTGTAACAGAATGATGACATATCACGAGATTTCGTCAGCAAACTAGATAGATGCCACATTTTTAAATGTCAATATGATATCAGCATATAAAAATATCGCAAAATTTTAGTGAATTCTCACAAGAATTCGTAACGGAACGATGAAATATCACAAGATTTCATTAGTAAATAGACAGATACTACGTTTTTAAATGTCAATATGATATCAGCATATGAAATTTTGCGAGATTTCATTAGTAAAATAGATCGATACCGCATTTTTGAATGTCAAAATATCAGCATGTGAAAATATCGCAAAATTTTTGTGAATTCTCGCGAGATTTTATGACAGAATGATGAAATATCACAAGATTTTGTCATTCTGCTACAAAATCTCACGATATTTCATGAATTCTCACAAGATTTTGTAACAGAATGATGAAATATCACAAGATTTCGTCAGCAAACTAGATAGATGCCACATTTTTAATGTCAATATATCAGCATATAAAAATATCGCAACATTTTTGTGAATTCTCGCGAGATTTTGCAACAGAATGATGAAATATCGCAAGATTTTGTCATTCTGCTACAAAATCTTACGATATTTCATGAATTCTCACAAGATTTTGTAACAGAATGATGAAATATCGCAAGATTTTGTTAGCAAACTAGATAGATGCCACATTTTTAAATGTCAATATGATATCAGCATATAAAAATATCGCAAAATTTTAAATGTCAATATGACGTCAGCATATGAAATTTTGCGATATTTCAGCGTATCAATATTTTTTCCCACCCCCAGTCTTCAGAAGTTTTAAAGTCTCTAAAAAAAGAAGTTTTTGAAAAAGAAGAATTATTATATATCTTTTTTTAGACTTTAGACACAGCTGGCTGATCGGTTAAATATCTGTTGGGTGGCTGATGTCCGATATTCAGTTTTAAGGCCGATATAGGCGGATATCGATAGGGGCCGATTATATCGTGCATCCCTAATGAAATATTTTGAAACTGTCTCCGGTCACTTGTAAATGAGGCCCTGCGTGAAAAATCCTGAACTTCCCCTTTAACAGATGTGAAGGAGGTCAGATGTTACTGTGAGACTGAGTCTAAGGCACGTGTCAGAAGGCAGATTAACGTTATTCATAACAGTTCTAAGTGTTTATATTTGTTCTGTGATTAGTCTGGACACGATCGTTTCATTGTTCTTACATAGTCCCGTTACGGAGCGATGCTGATTGCTCTGGCCTCCGTCAGCTCTCTGTGATTGGTTCTTGTTTCGCACTTTTTACGCTAAAATCTTAAATCCCAGCTTCGGTCACGCTGTGTTCACCAGCTTTTATGTGCTGCAGTAAATGTGAGATAAAGGAGGCAGAAGTCAGGCTGATGATGCTGGAAGCTTTAACTGAAGGTACCGCGGTCTTTTGTGGCCCAGCTTCTGGTTCTAACAGTGAAACCGGATCGAGAAACAGATCTACGAGCAGAATCCGGACCGAGCCGCCAGCATCCTTGTGAATAAACGGCATGCTGTAGCAGCTACATTCATGGTGGTGAGTTTCCCTCCCCGGTTCTGCCTCACAGCTCGGTTCTGCTGGCTTTGTGGACAATCTGGTTGTAGCTGCTGCTTCTGGTTGGTTTGTAGGTGAGAAGTTGGCCAAACTGGGTGAGGAGCCTCTCCCAGTAGCAGGAGACGTCCTCCATTCGCAGGTGCTTGAGGATGAACTCCTGACCTCTGTGGGGGGGGGGGGGGGGGGGGGGCAGTCGTTACACATGACAGGAAAGAGGAAAACATGCCTGCTGCAGTCAGAAAAACCCGCTACCTGGCAGCGATCTCCTGGGCCACCGCATCGTTCTCCTTTATGAACTGTAAAAGCTCCCTGCGGACACAAAACATGACGTTAACGTGAGAAAAACTCGTTCACCGTGAACTCTGTAAGCAGCAACGTGCTTTCATAGAAACTGAAGGATTTTACCAAAGAAATTATTGGTGCAAGTGAGAAAATCAAACATTTCATTGGGATGTTTAAAAAATAAATTAATTAAAAAAAAGGCTATTTAAACTGTATGAATGTACGTGCAGTGGCAAAATTCTCCCAGACAAAAATATGTTTTCAACTGTGAGGGATCTAGTGGTCTCAGCTATGACTGCACTATGAGGAACTATTTTTTGTCTTTTAAGGCGTTACTGGTCCAAAACAGCTCTAATTCCCATTAAACAAAGCTGGTACAGATGTTTTAAAGTTCAGAGGGTTCTCACTTCACACACATTCTTTTGTCCATTCAGGGACACCGTAGTAAAAATGGTGGGACAAATATGGCAGCCTCCATATATGCAGCCCCCAACAAGTAGATAAAATTGACTCATTCTAAAAAAATAAACACATAACAGCAATTCTAGAGCAGCAATTACACATCACAGAAACACAGTTTTAAATTATATATCACATTTTTTTTGTCATTGACCTTTGATTTTTTTACACACTGTACCTTTAAGGATTTACGACATAGAATTTCCTATAGTTGATCATAAACTGGTTTATAAATCATATATAATCTAGGAGATGCACAATATAATCAGGCCCCCTATGTGTATCGGCCTAAAACTGGCCTTAAAACTGCCACCCCCACTGATATTTAAACGATCAGCCCGCTGTTTCTAAGGTCTAAAAAAAAAAAAAAAAAAAAAAAACTTCTTCTTCAAAAACTTATTTTTTTTTTACAAACTAGGGTTTGGAAAAATATCAATACACTGAAATAACACGATATTTTCATATGCTGATATCATATTGACATTTAAAAATGCGGTATCGATCTATTTTACTTACAAAATCTTGCGAGAATTCACAAAATATTGTGAGTTTGTAACAGAACGATGAAATCTCACAAGATTTTGAAAGCAAAATAGATTGATGCCTTGTTTTTAAATATCCATTTGATATCAGCATATGAAAATATCACAATATTTCAGTGTATCGATATTTTTTCCCACCCATTTTTTTCAAAGTGTCAGAAACAGATAACAAAACTCCTATTTGCAATGACTGCTTATTTTTTTCAGCTTTAATATCGGTATTAATATTGGTTATCGGCCACATGAGTTTTAAAATATCGGTATATCGGGTATCGGCCAAAATTCCAATATCATGCATCCCTAATGCAAACATCCTCAAAATTATTCATCCCCTTCCATTAAGATGTAAAAGAAATTAAACGTATTTTCTTCATATTATGTTTTTACAGAAAAAAAAATCTTGCGCGTAACTATGTGATTAATCCAATCCTGGATCTTAGTGCTGCATTCGATACAGTAGACCACCAGATTCTATTAAACAGACTCAGAAGTCTGGTGGGCCTCTCAGGTACTGTTTTAAATGGTTTTATTCCTATCTCACAGTCGACAGTTTTTAGTAAGTATGAATACATGCTCCTCAGGAATCCATAAAATAAAGTGTGGGGTTCCCCAAGGATCAATTTTAGGCCCAATACTTTTTAACCTGTACATGCTACCACTTGGGGACGTCATCAGGAGACACGGCATTGACTTTCACAGCTATGCTGATGACACTCAGCTTTCCATCGCTGTGTCTCCTGATGACCTGGAGCCAGTTCACCCTTTTAAACTGTGTTTTGAATATAAAGTCATGGATGGCAGAAAACTTCTCACAGCTCAACCAGGACAAAACTGAAGTTTTGATCATCGGTCCTGAAGACAAGAGAGAGAGAATTTTAACAAAATTACAGAATTTTAATCCTTCTCAGTGTGTGAGAAACTTGGGTGTTCTTTTTGACTCTGAGCTGGGGCTGGGGGCGTGTGTGTGTGCCAATGTTTATAGTTATTATGTGAAAAATCCTCAAAAACCCAAAAAAAAAAAAAAACTGTTGGAAAAAAATAGCCCTAAAAAGGGGGAAATGAAAAAAAAAAAAAAAAAAAAAACCTTAAAAACATAAAGGGAACTAACTGTATTTTTTTCACCAGTTATCATTTCTATGAGGTGTCAAGAACAACATAGTACTAAGTCCTAAGAAATCCTAGTTGGGCAAATAAATTTAATTTCCATCTATCCAAATGGCTTCATTTTCCCTTTACTCTTATCACAAATTAACTTTACACTGAAAGCATCCATGAAAAGTATTTTTTATTAAACGTTTCTTTGAAAATAAATATGCAAATGAGTTGAACACTAATTGAATATGCCCAAAATACACCCTATAAAGGCTTCTTTTTCCTTTATTATATAAAAATGAAACATAACCCAGTGAAAGTGTATATCAATATCTACAGAAACATTGTTTTGTATTTTTTGCCACACTTGTCTGGATAAAACTGACCTGAAATCAATTGATCATGGCAGCCTAGTGCACTGATGGAAATTAAACCTATTTGCCCAACTAAGATTTCAAATAACAAGAAACTAGAAACTAATAAATAAAAATTCACAAAATTAAAATTTAGTGAAATAAATTATTGCTTTTGAATTGTGGTTGGCAATAATAATAATGATAATAAAACTATCCCAGACACACATTAGAGCACTTTTCCCATGAACACACCTGTCAACAGGTGTAGAAATCTTTTTAAACATTAAAAAAAACATCTGATTGCAGTGATTGTCTCAAAGTGTTGCTCAGCAATATCTTAGCTTAGATTTTCATGAAATTTTCATTTATTATTATTTTTGTCAATGACAGCTGATTTCTTTCCTTCTTTAAGTGGAGGGTAAGAATGATTTTGAGGACTGTAGCTGGTTTTACTGGTGATGAACATCTTAAAGTTATCAACCACATTCTTCAATCAGCAGTGGAGTTTAAAGCGCAGCCACAGCTGCAGGTGCTGGAGTACCTGACATCTGAAAGATCCTGTTTGACTGGGATGTAGTGGACCCAGGGCTTGAGCTGAGGGTAGAAAAACTCCTGCCACTCATCCCCCACATGAAAGACCAGGGACCCACAGAGGAAGAGGTGTTTGAGGCGAAAGCTCGCCGCGACGCCGCGGAAGTTAAACAAATACCTGCAGAAAAGAAAAGTCAGAAAAACCCAAACTGGTTCCTGAATGATGTAAAAGCTAGGAATGCACAATATAATCGGCCCCTATCGGTATCGGCCGGTATCGGCATTAAAACTGAGTATCGGACATCGGCCACCCCACCAATATTTAACCGATATTTAACCGATCAGCCCGCAAGCACAAACAAAAATAACAACAACAAAAAAAAACAAACAAACAAAAAAATTATTCTTTTTTGAGAACTTCTTAAGATTAGGGGTGGGAAAAAAATATCGCTACACTGATATATCGCAATATTTTCATATGCTGACATCAATATTGACATTTAAAAATGCGACATTTATGTATTTTACTAATTAAATCTCACGATATATCATTCTGTTACAAAATCTCGCGAGAATTCACGAAATTTTGCGATATTTTCATATGCAGATATATGGACATTCAAAAATGTGGCATCGATCTATTTTACTAACGAAATCTTGCGATATTTCATCACTCTTTTACAAAATCTCAAGAGAATTCACAAAAATTTTGCAATATTTTTTAGATCCTGATATATTGACATTCAAAAATGTGGTATTGATCTATTCTACTTATAAAATCTTGCGATATTCCATCGTTATGTTATGAAATCTCAAGAGAATTCACAAAATATCGTGAGATTTTGTAGCAGAATGATGAAATCTTGCGATATTTCATCATTGTTACAAAATCTCGTGAGAATTCACGAAATTTTTCAGATATTTTCATATTCTCATGTATTGACATTCAAAAATGCGGTATCGGTCTATTTCACTAACGAAATCTTGCGATATTTCATCATTCTGTTACGAAATCTCACAAGAATTTACAAAATACTGTGAGATTTTGTAACAGAATGATGAAATCTTGCGATATAGGGGATTATCACGCTTCCGCGTTCCGGTTCCCCGGAAGTTGAAACATTTGGCACTTCCTCTTCTGGGCCATGTTAACGACAGCCGTTCCTGCTCTGTTATACTGTTTAAATCGGACAAACTCCAAACATATTTAAGTTTTCAATCTAGACTGAAGTGATACTGGATCAAAAGCTGGATCAAAGCGATCGATTTGCCGCGGTGAAGGGCCGAACTTTATAATAAAACACACGTTTGTTTGTCCCCGGTGGGGCACAACACCGGCACTTCACAACATGCTAGCATTAGCCAGCTAGCGTTTACCGACGTGCTTAACATCGTGCGTCTTAAAACACACAAACATCTGAAAATCGGGTCTGTACCTCCCCGTTTCCAGTGGAACAACTGGGGACTGCCAAGAAAGGAGACGCTTCCAGATGCTTGTGTGTTTTCAGCCGCACAAAGTTAGGCACGTCATCAAGCTGGCTAATGCTAACCTGCTAACAATAGTCCGCCAGCTACTACTCTGTTAAACTTTGTAAATCGAATAAACGCCAATGCCAAGTTTTCATTCCAGACTGAAGTGATGCTAAGGAAGAAGTGGATTAAAACGACCGATTCGCCGCGGTGAAGGACCGAACTTTATAATAAAACGACACATGTTTGTTTGTAGCCGGCAGACTGCGCAGTCGTGTTAGCAGGTTAGCATTAGCCAGCTCGATAACATGCCTAACTTTGTGCGGCTGAAAACACAAAAGCATCTGAAAGCGTCTCCTTTCTTGGCAGTCCCCAGTTGTTCCACTGGAAACGGGGGGGTACAGACCCGATTTTCAGATGTTTGTGTGTTTTAAGACGCACAATGTTAAGCACGTCAGTAAACGTTAGCTGGCTAATGCTAGCATGCTGTGAAGTGCCGGTGTTGTGCCCCACCGGCGACAAACAAACGTGTGTTTTATTATAAAGTTCGGCCCTTCACCGCGGCGAATCGATCGCTTTGATCCAGCTTTTGATCCAGTATCACTTCAGTCTAGAATGAAAACTTAAGTATGTTTGGAGTTTATCCGATTTAAACAGTATAACAGAGCAGGAACGGCTGTCGTTAACATGGCCCGGAAGAGGAAGTGTCAAAAGCCGGCAACTTCCGGTAAGCGTGATAATCCCCTATTTCATTCTGTTACAAAATCTCGCGAGAATTCACGAAAATTTTTCATTTATTTTCATATGCTCATATATTAACATTCAAAAATGCGGTATCGGTCGATTTCACTAACGAAATCTTGCGATATTTCATCATTCTGTTACGAAATCTCACGAGAATTTACAAAATATTGTGAGATTTTCTGACAGAATGATGAAATTTTGCGATATTTCATCATTCTGTTACAAAATCTCCTGAGAATTCCCAAAAATTTGGGGATATTTTTATATCCTGATATATTGACTTTAAAAAAGCGGTATCGATCTATTTTTCTAACAAAATCTCGCAATATTTCAGCTTTCTGTTCTGAAATCTCATGAGGACTGACAAAATATCGTGATATTTTGTAACAGAATGATGAAATCTCGCAAGATTTTGTAAGTAAAATAGATCGATACCACATTTTTAAATATCAATTTGATAGCATATGAAAATATCACGATATTTCAGTGTATCGATATTTTTCAAAGCGTCAGAAACCGAAAACAAAACTGCTATTTGCAATAACTCCTTTTTTCAGCTTTAATATCGGTATCTATATCGGTTATCTGCCACATGAGTTTTAAAATATCGGCACATCGCATAATGGCCAAAATTCCAATATCATGCATCCCTAGTAAAAACCAGTTCCAGCTGGGTTATAGGCTGTAGCTGACTTGTATCTGCAGTGATCCACCAGGGGGATTTCCTTCGCCGGGGGTCTTCCAAGTGTGTCCTAACAGAAAAACAAAAGTTGGCGAATAAACAACCACTACAGAAGCACAATTTACAATTACTACAAATATACGTGAAGGGGTCTGGGTGTGACTGACCCTCTCGGACTTCCAGGCCTGGTTCTTGGTGTATTCTGCGTCCACCAGGTCCGGATCTTCTCTGGACAGAAGGATCAGTGGATCGCGTTCTGGACTGGTTCTACCGAGGAACGAGAGAGCAGGAGGTGGTTCAGGCTGCATCTGCACAATTAGACCACCTGAGCAGGATCTCGGGACCCACCTGGAGCCTCTGAAGAACCCTTTGGAGTCCTTCTTCTTCCAGGGCCACCGTGCTGCAGACCTGACGTGTTACAGGAAAATAAACTTTAATAAAATTCAATAAAACAAAAAAAACCTTAATGTAACATGGTGAAGATGGAGGAAAACTCTACTTTTTAAGCTCTTCCCTCATCAGATCCCATCTTCCCAGTCCAGTGGGGTAAATGGGCCACACGGCAGGTCCCCCCTCCCAAAACGTCCATGCTGGGTACATGATGTCCTGGTAGTCCGAGGTCTACTTTAACACATCCAACACGTGCAAGTCAGAGACACCCCACCGATGGTTTGTTTTTAAGGATTAGAGATGCACCGATCCAGTTTTTCCGATCCAACCCGATACCGATACCTGGGCTAAGTGTATCGGCCGATACCCGACACTATTTTTGAATGAATGAACTGTAAACCTTGCCATGTAAGTGAAGGTATCAAGCTTAACAAAAACATTTTTTTTTATAAAAAAAAGAAGAAAAAGGAAATTCCAACTAATCTTTCCGATAAGTCCGATATCATGACGACTTGCCCCGATAACTTATACCCCATACAGCTGGAATTTTTGATTCGGTATAATTGGTAATCATTCATACCCTCAAATTAAAGAAGCAAAAAAAATCAGCTGTCAGTGAAATTTGGATGAAACTGACAAAAGTAATAATAAATAAAAATTTTATGAAAATGACGACATTAATTTTACCTTGTGATTTGAAAAAAATATATTAAAAAACCCACAAAAAATAAAACAAGTAAACAAAAGCTAAATTTTTTTGAAGACAATCGCTGCAATCAGGTGTTTTCTGTAACGTTCAGAAAGACTTCAAATGTTCATGGAAAAAGTGCTCTAATGCGTCTTTGACAGTTTTTTTTAATTATTATTTCCAACCACAGTTTAAAAGCAATATTTTATTTCATTAAATTATTATTTTGTAAATTTTTATCTATTATTAGTTTCTTTAGTTTTTTGTTGTTTGAATTACTATTGTGAATTTAGCGTTTTCTTTAAATGAAGAGTATGAATAATTTCTGAGGACGACAGTATCTGTTTTTCGGTATCGGCTGAAATTTATGAGTTGTCAGTATTTGTTTTTAAAAAAATTATCGTGCATCCCTAACAGATATAAATGTACTTAATTTTATTTAATAAAAAATAAAGTGTCCATTTATTATGATATTAATAAAAACAGAAATGACTGGATCGACCAAATTCATCCGATCCAGCTAATTTTTCAGTATCAGAGTCGATATCGGATCCGGGTAGGGGATCGGTGCATCTCTAGCCTGAATTCTGACCTTACTGAAGGAGAAGACGGGCAGCGTCGGCTTCGCCCAGCTGGGGACCTGAGGGTAGTCCCTCACATTTACCACCATCTCCACGTCGGGCAGCCGGTCGATCACCTCCAGGATGAAATGCTCCACCCCGCTGCACCTGCGCGCAGAAAACAGCATCAGCAGCGGGGAAGACGTCCGAGTCCAACCTGACAACGGACTTATCTTACCGCGCGGGGAACATGCAGTTCTTCTCCCGGTACAGTTTGTGTCCGATGATCTGGTAGTGGGTGCCCACCCCTCTCTGGACCGTAGCGCCCATCAGGTCCTCGGAGATCCCGCCTTTAAAGAGCTCCAAGTCATGTTGCAGGACACTGAGACAGAAACCCAGACAAACATCAGCGTCTGCATGACGCAGCACTGAGGGGATGCATGCTGAGGATTATATAACCAGGGTTGCTGCAGGTTTCAGCAAGTTAACTTAATTTAAATTAAGTTAAAAAGGTTGCTTAAATTAAATTAAGACCTTTATAAGCGTGACGCATTGTTAGAAACGTTAAAATAATCCCAGAAATTCAACATAGGACATGATAAAAAAAAAAAAAATTACAGGGTTCGTAATTTATCAATCTTAATTAATTGCGTAACAATAATTGCCACAAAAAGTAACTTTAAAAAATGGATTTTAGTGGACGACCGAATAGACACGAACATTAATATTGTTAACTCCAGTACAACTCAAGAAAAAAATGCATTTAATTTCATATCAATTAAAAAAAAATTGACAAATAAATTGAAAATGTTCCTCGTAGCAGAATCAACATCTGATATTTCATTCAGCGTATTCTATGTGGTCAGTGCTCCTCTGGAATGAATAAAAATAAATAATTAAGACTCTTCTAGATCAAATTTAAAACCATGGATGAAAACGGTCCTTTTAAGACCTTTTAGAAGAATTTTTGACATTTTTAGACTTTTTAAGACCCTGAAAGAACCGTGTATACACACCTGAGATGGCAGCTGCAGTTGGTGGAGCTGCAGACAGCGTGCTCTTTCACAGCTTCTGAAACTTTCTCTTGAAGTTTCTTCCATTGTTTGCCTGTAAAAAAAGAAAAAAATAAAATAATTTTAAAAAAATATCAGATTGACATTTAAAAAACAGTATTGAAATCTCACGAAAATTAATGAAATATCATGATATTTTGTAACAGAATGATGAAATCTCGCAAGATTTTGTAAGTAGAATAAATCAATATAGTTTTTAAATATCGATTTAAGATTGGCATATGAAAATATCGTGATATTTCAGTGTATCAATATTTTTTCCCACCCCTATTTTTCAAAGTATCAGAAACGGATAACAAAACTGCTATTTGCGATGACTGCTTATTTTTTAATCGGCCACGAGTTTTAAAATATCGGCATATCAGCCAAAATTCCAATATCGTGCAAAAGGGAGTCCCCAAAACTGAAAAATAGAAGATGGAGAACCATTGTTGGTCTGATGAGTCTCCAGTTCAGCTCCACATTCAGATGCTCGGAGCCTGGATCCATCCTGACTTGGATAAAGGTTCAGGCTCCTGCTGGTGGGGGGGGGGGGGGGGGGGGGGGGGGGTTTCAAGGCCCACTTTGGGCCCCTTAGTACCAACATGGCGGTTTAACCACCACAGCCTACCTGAGTATTAGGGCTAGGAAAAAATGGCGATACACTGAAATATCGCAATATTTTCATTTGCTGATATCATATTGATATCTGAAAATGTGGTATCGATCTATTTCACTAATGAAATCTCACGAGATTTCGTCGTTCAGTCACGTAATCTGGTGGATTTTTGTGAAGTCTCGTGAGATTTCATAAGATAACGATAAAATCTTGCGAGATTTCGTTGGTAAAATAGATCAATATCGCATTTTTAAATATCTATAAAAAATCTGCATATGAAAATATTGTGATATTTCAGTTAGGGCTGGGCGATAAACTGAAACTTTACACCGACATTTACAGCGATAACAGACGTAATTTTTTTCCCGTGTCGGTATGTTTGGTGCTGCGGCCCCTTTAAGAAAGCCGGCAGTGGAATTGCCGCACGGGACGTTTTTGTCCTCTCAAACTTGCCGTAGTTTCTTATAACATGACATTCTTGCACTGGAGCTTCGTGTTTTTCATCATCTTTTGCATGTTTGTGTGTAAATGATCAGTGACGTTTATTTGATGTCAGTGTAAAGTGATAAACGTTTGAAGGAACGTTGTTTGTGTTAAACGTTTTGACAACGGTAGCGATGCTAATTGCGTTAGCCTGTCTATGGATTTTTCAATGTTAAGTTAGCATTCATGCTAATCGATAGTCGTGGGTGCATTTAATGGGGGACTCATCACTGGTTTTCATGGACACAAAGTAACATTTGCTCATATGTAAATAAGAATCAAACTCATTTGAGTTAATCAATTTAATAATTAGTAATTCATTCATTAATTTGTATATTTGTAAGTTCCAGTTAAGGCAGAATATCTGTTTTGATAAAATGAAAATAAAAGTAGTTTTTGTCCGTTTTGGCTGCTTTATATGTAGATTTATTGTTACCAAGGTGAACTGCTCAATATATCGTGATATTTATTTTTGGCCAGTATCGCCCAGCCCTAATTTCAGTGTATCAATATTTTTTCCCCAGCCCTACTGAGTATTGTTGCTGACCATGACGATCCCTTTATGACCACAGTGGAGCATCTTCTGATGTTATGTCACAAAGATGACATCATCTTCAACATGATGATGAGTTTACTGGACTCTAATGTTCTCCACAGTCACCAGATCTCAGTCCAACAGAGCAGCTTTGGGATGTGGTGGAACGGGAGGTTCTCATCATGGATCTGCAGCCGAAAAATCTGCAACAACTGTGTGATGCCGTCATGTCAATATGGAGCAAAATCTCTGAGGAATGTCTTAGGGATGTCACAATTACAGATTTTCTTGGTCTTTCTTATCAGGATTATTATATCTTAACTCCCAAACACCATAAATGTGTAAAATCTCAAACCTTCCTCAAAGGTCTTTAGATTTTAATTAGATTTGTCGAAAGCGATGTGTTTTTGCAGAGAGATTAAATTAACTCAATGCCTTTCCTTTGTTTTTACACATTAATGCATAGACAAGGTTATTACTTATGCCGTTTTCAAAATCTGAATTTGGGATTATCTTGGTCAGAGGAACTGATTCTGGGCATGCAGGTGCCTCAGAATCCACCAAAACCCACATTATCCTCCTATTTATGACCCATTACATGACTCAAATAATGTTTTTTATATTTTTGATCTTCCATTATGGTTCAGATGTGATCTTTGATGTAAAGTGACAATAATAAGGAATTTACACGATTAAATAATTTAGAATGTTTCCAACCCCTTGTTGGATTTATCAAACCAGAAATTAAGACAGTTCTTCAGGAAAAGGGGTCCAACCCGGTGTCATGCAGAGAACTGCATGCCCAATGTATGATAGAGGGAATGCATCCCCCTGGTTTTGCAGAAATGCAGACAGGTCAGGTTAAAATGAAGATATCAAAATAAGTTACTTTTTGGTGACTTTCATACATTTATCTTTAACTTAGCTAATGCAGTTTATTTACAAAGCACATTTTAAGCAAACAACTGTGCAATATGAAACACAGTCGACTACATATATCAATTATGGTCAAATATGACACCTGAAATCAGACAATGCATATAAACATAAACATATTCGTGCATAAAGAAACTGGACAGTCATTTACTGTTAGTAAAGAAAAGCATGGGAACGTGACTGAGCTACATTGAGCCTTTATGATTTCTTAAAGTTACTTTTCACCACTCAAAACATGTGAAAATGACAGATTAATTTCACATTAACAGCGGTAAAGTTACGTCCCATGTTAACTATCATTTGTGGGCTGGGTGACTGAAAAAGGCTCGTTGGGCATCACCGGTTCTGGAAGGTGGAGCTGATGAACAGCGAGTGTAAATCTGCTTTAAATACAACCAGAAAGGCTCGGCAGTAACATATTAGAGGTAGTTAGCAGTTAATAATACATTCTGTTCATACAACTACACGTAACGAGCATTTTCAATGCAAACTCAAAAGTTAGCTTAGCCAAGTTGAGTTAGCTTCTGGGCAACTTAGCTAGCTCGTGACTCCATCAGTAAAAGTTATCTGAAGGAGTCGCAGCAACAATAAACACGTTTAAGTGTCGCTGATACTTTTAAAATAGACTTAAAACTCCATACTTTGTTAAAAATGTATTACCTGAAGTCAAGAGACAAACTTGCCACAGTATGAAAAGGCTGCAGAGCCACCGGAGCTCCATTTTTCCGACTATCTTCTAGCTTTGTCTGCGGAGGAGAACAAAGCGGAGATCTGTGATCTGCTGCTTCTGTCTGAACACTTCTTACGGTAAAATGAGCGCACCACATTTCTACCGTATAGTCTAGAGAAGATTTAATGATCAATCCCATACCAAGGAAATAAAGGGCTGGTATCATCGACAGATTGTTTTTTTTAGCAAGGCTATAAAAACGAATAAATGAATGCATAGACAACAAGATAAGATAAGATAAGATAAGATAAGATAAGATAAGATAAGATAAGATAAGATAAGATAAGATAAGATAAGATAAGATAAGATTTTTAAAAATGATCCAGAGGGAAACTATTTCTCACACCATAAAAATCTAAATTTAACATCATCTTGGCAAAAAAAAAAAAAAAAAAAAAAAAAAAAGCTGATTTTTGGCAGGTCACCCCATGTGAACAAAGTCCAGCTAAAACCTCATATTTTCCTTAAATATAATATTTTCTGATAGCTACAACTATTCATCAAAACATTACAAAAAAAAAAATCCATCTAGAGGGATGCAGAATAAAAGTATTAATTTTACCCAATAAGTTTTTATGAAACCTAAAATATAGCTATTTTTTTTAAATCAGTTTTGATGGTCTAAAAAGTAAATATCTACATCTGGTTACCATGCTAACATCAGGATTATTTTCCATTAGCATTAAGAGCAAAGGAGCTCAAATGCCCCTGCGGAGGCTGCTGCTTTCCTCTTGGACATATAAGTTAAACATTTGCTAATTAACTAATGCTAATTAACGGTGATTAATCCCAAATGAGTAAGCGAGTGTTAATGCACCTAATAACGGGGAGGAATCAAACTTGTAGTTTGCACCTTTGAATTTTGTGATGGTCTTCCAGCCTTACATTTAGAGTTTCAGGTCTCCAGAGACAAGATTCTTACTCCAGTCATAATAAAAATCTGAATTTTGCATTTTCTCAGTGAGATAGGCTGATTGTGGGCATTTTCTGGTACAGCAGTGAACCGAATCCACCAAGAAAACGTTATCTTCCTTGTTTATGAACGATTCTGATGGTTTTAAAGCCTCATATTAAAATATTCATGCATCACACTCGTATCGATCGATGTCGGAGAAAGCATCATTTTAATGAAGCTATTAAATGATGTCTACTTTATTGTAAAATTATAATGGATGCAAATTGAACACGATTTAATGTCAAGAATGATAATGATAAGAATGGGGACATAAACTAAAAGGCGAGCAAAATTACTATAAAAGCTCACATTTTTAAATTTCTTTTAGGGAATAAACTGCTTGAGTTGCAGTTCTTTAAATGTGCTCGATACAAAGAGTTTTTCTGGGTGAAATAATAGGAGGAGGAAGGAGATCCTCCTGGGATTTGGGCTGTGAGGAGACAGAGAGGAGGAGATAGAAGACAGGTGGAGAGGGGATGCAATCAAAGTAGAGCAGAAAGAACAGAAATATTGAAGAAATATTAGATTACATTTCACATTTGTGGGCAGTTTGGACTTTTTTAAGCTCTTCATTTCTTTGGGAACTTCATTTTTCATAGCAGAGCAGCAATGCAGAAACTGTGGCTCTCTCTTCTGTCCGGCTTCTGCCTCCAGCTGGTTTTCCTCTGCAGCGCTGAGGAAGGGCTCGAGTTCCCCAACTTTGATGGGAAGGACAGGGTGCTGGACATCAACGAGCGCAACTACAAGAAGGCGCTGAAGAGATACGACCTGCTGTGCCTGTTCTACCATGAACCTCTGCCGGCCAACAAAGGCCTGCAGAAGAGGTTCCAGATGACAGAGCTGGTGCTGGAGGTGAGTAGGAGGGTGTCAAGAGGTGGGGAGAGGGGAGGGGAGACGGGGGAGAAAGAGGAAAAACGACAAAGATCAGTGCTGATGTTCTGTCTGAGATGTCTTTGTCACAACCCGGCAACATAAAGCTTTTTATAACGTAATTAATGCAAATTTGATGAGTACAACATGAATCCCATGAGAAATTGACATAAAACATATTTAATCATGTGAATCCCATGTAAAATTTACATAAAACATATTTAATCATGTGAATTCCATGTAAAATTGTATGTAAAATCTATATAATTATGTGAATCCCATGTAAAATTTTATATAAAACTCAAATAATCATTTGAATTCCATGTAAAATTTTGTTTAAAACTTTTAGAATCATGTGAATCCCATGTAAAATTTACATTAAACATATATAATCATGTGAATCCATGAAAGTCTTTATAAAAACTTTAAAATGTGTGAATCCTACAAAGAATTTATGTAAAGCCTATATAATCATGTAAATACAATGTAAAATTAATGTAAAACCGATATCATCATGTGAATTGCATGTTAAATTTTATTTCAAACATATTTAATTATGTGAATCCCATGTAAAATTTACATAAAACATATTTATTCATATGAATTCCATGTAAAATTGTATGTTAAATCTATATAATTATGTGAATTCCATGTAAAATTTGATTTAAGAACTTATAGGATCATGTGAGTCCCATTAAAATTTACATAAAACATATTTAATCATGTGAATTCCATGCAAAATTTTCTGTATAAACTTATATTCATGTGAATCCCATGAAAGTCTTTTCTAAAAACTTTTAAAATGTGTGAATCCTACAAAGAATTTATGTAAAACCTATATAATCATGTAAATACAATGTAAAATTAATGTAAAACCGATATCATCGTATGAATTGCATGAAAAATCTTATGTAAAACCTATAATCATGGGAATCTCACGTAAAATCTATGTAAAACATATTTATTCATGTAAATCTCAAGTAAAATCTTTTATAAAACCTATAAAATCATGTGAATCCCATGTAAAATTTACATTAAATATAAATAATCACTTGTGAATATGAAAATTCTTACGTTAACGTTATTGTGTGTGGCTTCACCTGCAGTTATAATTTTCAGATGGGGCTTTTTGTGGGTTTCATATGCTATTACTATAAAAATGTTCCAAACCACATTCCTCATATGCAAAACATGTGTTGATATTTACAAAAACCCCATGAGGTCTCATGCAAACATGCTTTCACTCTCCAGTAACATTTCTGCTGATGTCGTCAGGTAAAATACCTGCAACCTGCCAGGATGATGTCATCACTGATTAAAGCAGAGCTGACAGATGTATGTGGTGTGTCATGTGGAGCTCTGAAAGATTTTATGTCATTGATAAGATAAAAAAAAATCCTTGCAGGTTTCATTTATACTAAATTGTCAAATCCAGTCTGCAGAATAACTGATTCCTGGTTCATTTGCTCTCTTATATTTGCTCTTTCTGCAGATATAAGCTGAAGTTTGATTGACTGATTTTAAATTTTATCTTCACGCACTTTAAAGTATCAAGCAGCGATTTTTATCCAATTATGTGCACTCCTCTGTGGCTCACATGCATCAGGGGAATGCTTCTAGGTCATTCCGTTAATTATCGCGTATTCCCAAATGGTTTGCCATCTGTCTGCCACTTAGAAATAGATCAACCTTCACATCTCCTGCATTTTATTTCTGAGTAAGAACAAAGGGGAAACGCATGAATTTACCTTTTTATTTGCTCTCAGTTGTGTTTTCAGTTATCTGAAGTGGATTCCTGCCATGCCGTTTGCAGACGGAAAGCAGTTCTGACTCAGTTTCTCTAACAAAAAAACTTCACAGAAGACCCCCAGCATGCACAGACCTCTGAACAAAGCTGACGAGGACTCAGCCGAGAGGTGCAAAGTGCAAAGGAGGGGGTGTTTGATGTCGAGCACTTCACAGATAAAGTAGCTGTAGTCGGGCTTTTCTCTGGAAACGACAGATGAAAGGAGTCATCACAACACTGACATTTATAGGGAGTGGTATTAAAATGGTTTGAGTCTACTTGCAAAATAGGAATTTCTGTTCATCTTGGGCAGTTTTTGTCCTCTGAGGCCCCATTTAACTGTTGGGGTACCTCAGGGCTCAATATTAGGCCCTTTGTTGTTCTCCCTTTACCTGCTTCCACTGGGGTCCATTTTGAAAAATATATAATGTGTCGTTTCATTGTTATGCAGATGACATCCAGATTTATTTACGTTTAAAATCTGGCGGGGATTTAGGGAATTTTCTGAAGTGCTTAGAGGATGTTAAAACGTGGCTGAAATCAAACTTCCTCTGCCTAAAAATAATAAAACAGAAGTCATTGTTTTTGGGAAAACTGACCTTCTGGCAGGACGCAGCAGTCCAGTTGGATTGATTATCCCCTGCAGCCGTTTATCGACTACATATTTATCATTATTGCTTTATAACCCATCATTTTTATACTTTCAGACTGTTTCCTGGTGCAGTTTTACAGATTAAATGTTAACAGTGTCTTGTTTGTTGAATATCCAGCTCACAGCTCAGGTCCTGGAGAACAAAGACATTGGCTTTGGAATGGTGGACTCCCAGAAGGATGTCAAGGTAGCCAAAAAACTGGGTGAGACTTGCATTTTTGTGATATATTCATCACATGTATGCAGTGATATTATTGTACTGACTACTTTCCAATAAATTAGCATCGTACTGGTGATTTTAGTGTAACAGACGGCACCTGTGCTCTGAAACCAGGTCTGGAGGAGGTGGGCAGCCTCTACGTCTTCAAGGATGACAGAGTTATTGAGTTTGATGGGGAACTCTCATCCGACACGTTGGTGGAGTTTCTGTTGGATGTGAGTTTCTGCTTTTATTTTTTTATTTAACCATTATCTCTTTAATAAGAGAGCGCTGACCAAAAAGACAGCAGAAGTTAAAACAATACAACAAACAAAAAGATATTTATAAAATGAGAAGACAACAAAATACGGCTACATGGCGCACATACAGAAAAACTCTATATCAGGTTTATTAGGCAAACAGAATTATTAGGCAACTTAACAATAAACAAATATATACCTATTTCAATGATTTATTTTCACCAGGGAAACCAATATAACAGCTCAGCATTCACAAATATACATTTCTGACATTCAAAAACAAATCAGTGACCAATATAGCCACCTTTCTTTGCAAGGACACTGAAAAGCTGCCATCCATGGATCCTGTCAGTGTTTTGATCTGTTCACCATCAACATTGCGTGCAGCAGCAACCACAGCCTCCCAGACACTGTTCAGAGAGGTGGACTGTTTTCCCTCCTTGTAAATCTCACATTTGATGAGGGACCACAGGTTCTCTACGGGGTTCAGATCAGGTGAACAAGGAGGCCATGTCATTAGTTTTTCTTCTTTTAGACCCTTTCTTGCAGCCACGCTGTGGAGTACTTGGATGCGTGTGATGGAGCATTGTCCTGCATGAAAATCAGGTTTTTCTTGAAGGATGCCGACTTCTTCCTGTACCACTGCTTGAAGAAGGTGTCTTCCAGAAACTGGCAGTAGGACTGGGAGTTGAGCTTGACTCCATCCTCAACCCGGATAGAGCTCAGGTGGAAGAGCAGTCGTCTTTCAACCGGAGGGTTGTAGGATCGATTCCAGGCTTCCCCAGACTATATGCCGAAGTGTCCTTGGGCAAAACACTGAACCCCAAGTTGCCTCCCGATGTGCCTATCGGGGTATGAATGTGTTTGTGATTGTGTGTGCGACTGGGTGAATGTGATATGTAGTGTACAGCGCTTTGAGCAGTTAGAATGACTGGAAAAGCGCTACATAAGTACAGTCCATTTACCATTTAACCCGAAAAGGCCCCACAAGCTCATCTTTGATGATAGCAGCCCATACCAGTACCCCACCTCCACCTTGCTGGCGTCTGAGTGGGACTGGAGCTCTCTGGCCTTTACCGATCCAGCCACGGGCCCATCCATCTGGCCCATACCAGTACCCCACCTCCACCTTGCTGGCGTCTGAGTGGGACTGGAGCTCTCTGGCCTTCACCGATCCAGCCACGGGCCCATCCATCTGGCCCATACCAGTACCCCACCTCCACCTTGCTGGCGTCTGAGTGGGACTGGAGCTCTCTGGCCTTTACCGATCCAGCCACGGGCCCATCCATCTGGCCCATACCAGTACCCCACCTCCACCTTGCTGGCGTCTGAGTGGGACTGGAGCTCTCTGGCCTTTACTGATCCAGCCACGGGCCCATCCATCTGGCCCATACCAGTACCCCACCTCCACCTTGCTGGCGTCTGAGTGGGACTGGAGCTCTCTGGCCTTTACCGATCCAGCCACGGGCCCATCCATCTGGCCCATACCAGTACCCCACCTCCACCTTGCTGGCGTCTGAGTGGGACTGGAGCTCTCTGCCCTTTACCGATCCAGCCACGGGCCCATCCATCTGGCCCATACCAGTACCCCACCTCCACCTTGCTGGCGTCTGAGTGGGACTGGAGCTCTCTGGCCTTTACCGATCCAGCCACGGGCCCATCCATCTGGCCCATCAAGACTCACTCTCATTTCATCAGTCCATAAAACCTTAGAAAAATCAGTCTGAGATATTTCTTGGCCCAGTCTTGACGTTTCAGCTTGTGTGTCTTGTTCAGTGTTGGTGGTTTTTCAGCCTTTCTTACCTTGGCCATGTCTCTGAGTATTGCACACCTTGTGCTTTTGGGCCCTCCAGTGATGTTGCAGCTCTGAAATATGGAAAAGCTGCTGGCAAGTGGCATCTTGGCAGCTGCTCGCTTGACTTTTCTCAGTTCATGGGCAGTTTTTTTGCGCCTTGGTTTTTCCACACTTTCTTGCGACCCTGTTGACTATTTTGAATGAAACGCTTGATTGTTGGATGATCACGCTTCAGAAGCGTGGACAATTTTAAGAGTGCTGCATCCCTCTGCAAGATATCTCACTATTTTTTACTTTTCGGAGCCTGTCAAGTCCCTCTATGACCCATTTTGCCAAAGGAAAGGAAGTTGCCTAATAATTCTGTTTGCCTAATACACCTGATATAGGGTGATAGATGTCATTAGACCACACCCCTTCTCATTACAGAGATGCACATCACCTGATATGCTTAATTGGTAGTAGGCTTTGGGCCCATACAGCTTGGAGTAAGACAACATGCATAAAGAGGATGATGTGGTCAAAATACTCATTTGCCTAATAATTCTGCACTCCCTGTTTATAAACACACACACACTCTTCCAACAGTCACCATTCAATAATGTTTTTAATGTTTGATTTGCTTACATGAAATCACATCATATTTTTAGTTAAACATATTGATATTTCTCACAAGGCAGTAACTACGTGTATCTGTATTTGGAAAGCTAAATAAAAGCAAAAGTCAGGCTTGAAAACACATAACTGACATTAAAAGCAACAGACAGCTGATTACATCATCTTTTTGTCCTTCGCTGCTTTTATCTTCTTACAGCAGGTCAACAAGCTGAAAAAGAAATCTAAAGTAGTAATTCAGATTAGAGATGCACGATATAATCGGTATTGGCCTATATCAGCCTTAAAACTGAATATTGGACATCGGCCACCCCACCGATATTTAACCGATATTTAACCAATCAGGCCGTTGTTCCAAAGGTCTTAAAAATCCCCAAAACGACTTCTTTAAAAACTTCTTTTTTACAGACTTTAACACTTCTAAAGACTAGGGTTGGGAAAAAAATATCAATACACTGAAATATTGTAATATTTTCATATGCTGATATCACATTAACATTTAAAAACGTGGTATCGATCTATTTTACTAATGAAATTTCACGAGAATTCACAAAATATTGTGAGTTTGTAACAGAACAATGAAATCTCGCAAGATTTTGTAAGTAAAATAGATCGATACCGCGTTTTTAAATATCGATTTGATATTTGCATATAAAAATATTGCAATATTTCAGTGTATCGATATTTTTTCCCACCCATATTTTTTCAAAGTGTTGGAAATGGATAAAAAAAACTGCTATTTGCAATGACTGCTTATTTTTTTTCAGCTTTAATATCGGTATCGATATCGGCCATGAGTTTTAAAATATCGGCATAGCGGATATCGGTCAAAATTCCAATATTGTGCATTTCTAATTCAGACCACACACTCCGAGTTCATGTTCTGTTTTTGTTGAATGAATAAATAAAGTGAGATTTTCTGAAATATTCTGGTTTTCCATTTGTTTAACTTGGACTGAAAACGGATATTTATATTCAGGTGCTGGAGGATCCGGTGGAGATGATCAACAACGCCATGGAGCTGCGAGCCTTTGAGAGGATGGAGGAAGACATCCGCCTCATCGGCTACTTTAAAGGAGAGGATTCACGTCAGTCTTTAATTCGCAATTAACAAGTTAAACTTGAGCTCAGCAGAAATAAATAAACTTGTATTAGAGTTTCCTTGGTGGGGAGGTGTTGAAAACATCCCGTACCGCCGCCTCGCTGTGCTCCTGGGATGCTAATGGGATCCAGAGGCTAATGGAGCGACATCACCATCCTGTTAAAGAGAAACCTGATTCCAGACACACTCACTCAGCCTCATGAGAGACTTTAAATAGTCTCCAGCTCCTCCATGTAATAGGTCAAACTGCAATTATAGCTTCTCTCTCTCACACACAAAAGGAGGTAAAGCGAAGCAGGGAAGATGCTATCTGGTCTGATACCAGAGTGGCACAAATTTTCATTATGAAGCCCATATCTGCCCGAGATGGGCTGGTCCTTGTGCTGACCTTGTTGGTAGCAGAGCCAGAAGCACATTACAAGCGTATAAAACTGTATTAAGCCAGACTTGGTTACTCGAATGAAGACAGTGGAATCGTGATGCTGGGAAATTGAATGAAGAGAATGAGCTTTACGGCCTGCCGCTGACATCACACACCGCAGATTCGTCTGAGGATGTGACCAGAATGTGAATGTAAAACTCACACGCTGACTTTCATTTGCTTCCTGTCAGTCTTTCATGTTTCCATCTTCTGTCTGTGACCTGATTTCTCAGATTTCAAGGCCTTCCAGGAGGCTTCGGAGCGCTTTCAGCCTTACATCAAGTTTTTTGCCACGTTTGACAAATCTGTAAGTTTATATGATTTAAAGATTCTGCTTTGTTCTGACCCTCAAAAACTATTTAGAAAATAAGAAAAGCGATTTTTGAAAAGCAGACAATTTCACACTATTTTAGATTTTATTAAAATAGTTATGCAAAACAACAAATGGTGAATTATTTTATCCAATCAAATTTTAATTTTAAACCATGAGTAGCACAAAGTGCTTTACATAATAAAAACAATGTTTCCATATTGAAAATAATATGCATGTTAGCATGTAGTGCAGGAGGATTTTAACCATTTATTGATTTTATTTATTCATATATTTATTTTTGTCCAACGCCTTTTTTCGGCTCTGTGTTAAATGTATACTTTTGTTTAAAAAAAATTTAAATATTGTTGAGAATTTACAATTAGAACACAGTATTAGGGCTACATTAACATTTTTTTTACAGACTTTGAGAATAAAGTCATAATTTTACAAAAAAACATATTTTACAAGAATAAAGTGGTAAATACAGGACAATATCAGTGTGTAAAACAGGTTATGAGCAAAGTTTGTGATGAAATAGGTCTGAGAAGCTTTAAGAAAATACATTTAAAGCGTTAAAAACAACAATATTGAAAGAAGTATGAAAACAAAAGTAAATGTGTGATGATCTTGAAAAAATGAATTTGTAAATGCTGTAAGTATATATATGTAAATAATTCCAAAAATTGAGAAAATATATGATGTAAACAATGTGTAATTATCTGGAATAAATTTGATGGCAATTGTAAATACAATTGTATAAAAAAAAGAAAGAAACTTAACTGATTTACAATGATTGTTGGGCAGATTCGGTAAGATTGCTTTTCTGTCCACTCGTTTTTTTTTTTATTCAAACTTTTTTTTTTACTTTATTGTATATGTTTCAATGCTTTTTTTAAAAAGATTTTTTTTTAAATAAAAGGGTTTAAAGGTGACAGCTACAAGTTTAATTCCCCCCACCAGTAGGTGACACAGTCACACTTGCTTACTTAATTAGCAGTAGCAACCTTACAGAACCAGCATGGTAATCAGATGTAAAAATTTACTTTTTGGACCCGTCAAAATTGATAAAAAAAAACTCAGACTAGCTTACTTTATTAGCATTAGCAACATGACCGAGCTGGCATGGTAATCAGATGTAAATATTTACTTTTTGGACCCGTCAAAATTGATAAAAAAAAACTCAGACTAGCTTACTTTATTAGCATTAGCAACATGACCGAGCTGGCATGGTAATCAGATGTAAATATTTACTTTTTAGACCCGTCAAAATTGATTAAAAAAAAAAACTCAGACTAGCTTACTTAATTAGCATTAGCAACATGACCGAGCTGGCATGGTAATCAGATGTAAATATTTACTTTTTGGACCCGTCAAAATTGATAAAAAACTCAGACTAGCTTACTTTATTAGCATTAGCAACATGACCGAGCTGGCATGGTAATCAGATGTAAATATTTACTTTTTGGACCCGTCAAAATTGATTAAAAACTCAGACTAGCTTACTTAATTAATAAAGGAGAAAGAACAAGAAAAAATTACTAAAAAAAAACTCAGACTAGCTTACTTAATTAGCATTAGCAACGTGACCGAGCTAGCATGGTAATCAGATGTAAATATTTACTTTTTGGACCCATCAAAATTGATTAAAAAAAAAAACTCAGACTAGCTTACTTAATTAGCATTAGCAACATGACTGAGCTAGCATGGTAATCAGATGTAAATATTTACTTTTTGGACCCGTCAAAATGAATAAAACACTGATTTACATACGATAAGAAAATTTCAGGTAAAATCAATACTTTTACTCCGCTCTATCTAGACGTTCTGTGGAGGTGTTACAATTTTTTAAAATTTTGTTTTGATAAAAAAAAAAGAAAAAAAGTGTAGCTGGCACCTTTAATGGCTCTTTATCGCAACCATCCCCTGTAACGACATTATTTGACAACTTGGATTGTTTATTTGGTTTTAGGTTGCCAAACATCTCTCCCTGAAGATGAATGAGGTGAATTTCTACGAGCCGTTCATGGAGGAGCCGGCCATCCTTCCGGGCAGACCTCTGTCAGAGATGGACATCGTTGAATTCGTCAACCAACACAGGAGGTTGAGTCAAAGATGCAGATTCAGATATAGTGAGCTTGTATTTGGGTGAGATTTACTGAGAATCTGCTCTCTGCAGGGCCACTCTGAGGAAATTACGGGCAGAGAATATGTTTGAGATATGGGTGAGTGGTTATGGGGTCTCATTAAATAACGACCAAATGACTTAAACATTTCCAACAAGAATCATTTTCTTTGACTGACCGTCTTATTCTGTGACCTCCAGGAGGACGACATGGATGGGATACATATTGTTGCTTTTGCTGAAGAAGAGGATCCAGGTTTGTGGGTCTTCTTCTTTGAAATTGTGGTTATTTATCTTTCTTTTACAATCACCATACGGTGCTCTGTCATCCCCAGATGGCTACGAGTTCCTGGAGATCCTGAAAGACGTGGCCAGAGACAACACCAACAATCCAGAGCTCAGCATCGTCTGGATCGATCCTGATGACTTCCCACTGGTTCTACCTCCTACATAAATGCACTTTTCTAACAAAGACATTTACAAAAATCATCTTAAGAAATAATTCATAACTTATTTACTAGGTCTTATCTAAAGAACCTGCTTTATCCTGTCCCTCCAGCTGACTACTTACTGGGAAAAAACCTTCAAGCTGGACCTGTTCAGGCCTCAGATTGGTGTGGTCAATGTCACAGATGTAAGTCGGGCTTAAGTCATAAAAATTCCACAGAATGGAGCTGATGTTGGTTGCAAGGTTATTATCGTTAATTGAAATGAAAAAACGAAAACTAAAATTGAAAAAAACATTTTCGTTAACTGAAATAAAATCTTTAAATGTTTTTTAGAAAAACAATGACCGACTGAAACTGTATTGTGTCTTTACAAAACTAACTAAAACTAACTAAAATTATTGTGAAAACATCCTTCGTTTTAGTCTTTGTAAATTTGTTTAATACATAAGCCTTTTGGGTTGATATATCTCTTTTTAATCTATTAACTTTGCTCTACCTCTTTTACTCTGAAAGACTTTCTGATGATTTTGAATGTCACACCAGACAAATTTGTATGATTTAAGAAAAAAAACAAAAAACAAAACTAAAACTAACACTGAAACTCATGAAACTAAAACTTAGCATTTTTCAAAAAATAAAAACTAATAAAAACGAGCAAACCTTCTCAAAAAACGAACTAAAACTGACTGAACCGAAAAACAAAAAGTCAAAACTAAATGAAAAGTGAAACTAATTAAAAATCCAAAACTGTTATAACCTTGGTTGGTTGTCCACCTCATCTTCTGTTGCTCTGCACTGTGGAGTCCCCCAGGGTTCAATCCTCAGGCCAGTTCTCTTTTCCCTGTACCTGCTCTCACTGTCATACCACTTCTACGCAGATGACTGCCAAATTTACATGCTGATAACCAAAACGAGCCACTGCCCCTGACGCCCCTACCTAGCTGTCTAACTGACGTCAAGGCTTGGTTAGCCAAATTTTTTTTAAAGCTAAACGAAATAAGACTAAAATCATGATGTTTGGCAACAACCTCGTTGACTTGGGACCCCTCCAAAAATACGTGTCACCAGCCTTGGCATACCATGGACAGCGATTTCAAACTTGATAAACATGTTAATGCCGTTTTAAAATCCAGTTTTTATCATCTTCATCTTTCATTTGAAGTAAAACCTTTTTTAACTTTTAATCTTTTTGAACAAGATGTGCGCACTTTTATTTCTCGTTTGGACTATTGCAACACTCTTAATTCAGGTGTCTGCAATAATGCACTTTCCCGTCTGCAGCTAGTCCAGAACTCTGTAGCACGACTTTTAACAGCAGCAAGGAAAAGTGAACATATCACCCCTATTTTAGCGTCTCTGCACTGGCTGCCTGTATGTTTTAGGATGGATTTTAACATCTTAAGAGAAAAACTCCCCGAATCTCCGGCTGCATTTGAGATATTAAAAAGGTGCTCCAGAGTCTTGCTCACCATGAGGGTGAGGAGAAGATGAAGGAACATCATTCTGTGGGTGTACTATTCCTTTAAGTCTCATCTGAAAGCCCAATTTTATTCTCTGGCTTTTAAAACTGCGTGAGTTGTGTGGTCCTTTGTGTCTTATTTTATTTTTATTGTCTAAGCTGATTTTTTTTAATTGCATTTTATAATATTGTATTTTTTAGTGTATTTTATATATTTTATGTATATATATATGTTTTAAAAAAAAACAAAACCTTATTTTACTGTTTTAATGAGAGCTGGTGGAGCTACATGTATCCAGAGCAACACTTGTTTTATCTTTTTTTAGTTTAATTTATTATAATAATAATTAAAATAATAATAATAATAAAAATAATATTTCATTTGTAAAGCACCTTTTATTGTTCAAAACAATCCCAAGGTGCTACAAAAAAAAAAAAAAAGGCCGGTATAAGACTATATTAAGAAACAAGGGTAAAATCAAAAGGCTTTCCTAAAAAGGAAGGTTTCCAGGCCTTTCTTATTTATTTATTATTTCATTTTTATTGTTGGGTATTTTGTATGTGCAGCACTTTGGAAACATGTCCTGACTTTAATGTGCTTTATAAATAAAGTGGATTGGATTGAGTTTGCTGATGGTTGTTTCAGGCTGACAGCGTCTGGCTGGACATGTCCAACGACGAGGACCTACCCACCGCCGAGGAGCTGGAGGACTGGATCGAGGACGTCCTGTCGGGGAGGGTGAACACTGAGGACGACGACGAGTTCGCCGACGACCTGGAAAATGATCACTACATCACGGAAGACGGCAGCGACACCTATGACCCGGATGAGGAAGATGATGGCGATGATTAAACCTGCCAGGAGACGCTCAACACTTTTTACTGATCGTGTGAATTTGAAGAAAATGTAGAGTCTTTAGAAAAATCCTAAATTGTAGATAATGCAGATGGTAAATTTAAAAGATAGAAACAGATGTGATTTTATCATCTTGGGAGTGTTTGTGGCCTAGTTTATGATCCAGTTAACTCAGTGCCTGAAGCTGGAATTCTGTTTTATCACAAAGGATGATTTTATTTCTGGTTTTGCCACTTGGGGGCAGCATTGGACCAAACAACGACTTAATAAGAACAATAAGTGTGTGGAAAAAGCTAAAAAAAACATCCCATAATGTTTAGGATAGTTAATCCACCATAACTGAGCATGTTCTCATGACATACAGGATTGATCGGTTAACGTTTATAAAGTTTATAGCAGCTTCACGGTTGGTACGAACCGGATGACATCAGATGTTAACACTTGAGTTGTTTCCTTTTATTTCTACGGTGTGTTCAAACCTCCAAGCCTCCAATAAAAAGAACATAGTCAATAAAAACTCAGTCTCTGTGTGTATTGTATGTTAAAGGTACAGTCTGTAAGAATTACTGACACAGTTCTTAGTTTTTAATGATACATTTTTCTGTCTTTGACCTTTGCGTTAGTTACACACGGCACCTTTAATTACACAAGACCCTATTGATGAATTAAAAGAAGAGATGTCCAATATTATCAGCCGATATCGACATTAAAATGTGACGTTAAAAATATCATCTGTTTGATCACATCAATATTTTTTCCTCACAAAGTCTCATCAGATCTTGTCGTTCCATTGGTCCAGCATGTAGAAAATGCTGCGTTCCATTTGAACTGGGAAGTCGTAACTGGGAATGAAATCACGCCCCACCTAACTGCGGTCAGCAGCCTAGCAACCAAGGTGTTTGCTAAAGCTATTGTTATTAGCCGTTGTTTGCACAGCTGGTGTTGTAGTTCACATATAGAACATGAAAAATGTGAATTACAAAACAGCAGCTTCCCCTTACATCGATATCAAACAACAGTACGTGTATGAAAATAATGAAACAAAAAAGAGTCAGAAGTGTAAATAATAGTAACATCACTGCTAACTCCAATAGGGCTCGCAAGACAGAGGCGTGTCGTAAAGTGGGCATGTAGTCGAGTGACGTCACCCTACGACACGCCCACCAGAAACCAGACACGCCCACTATAGGACACGCCCGCTATAAGACACGCCCTCTACAAGACACGCCCACTATAGGACACGCCCGCTATAAGACACGCCCACTATATAACACGCCCGCTATAAGACACGCCCACTACAGGACACGCCCGCTATAGGACACGCCCACTGTAGGACACGCCCGCTATAAGACACGCCCACTATAGAACATACCCGCTATAAGACACGCCCGCTACAAGACACGCCCGCTATAGGACACGCCCGCTATAAGACACGCCCGCGATAAGACACTCCCGCTATAGGACACGCCCGCGATAAGACACGCCCGCTATAGGACACTCCCGCTATAAGACACGCCCGCTATAGAACACACCTGCTATAAGACACGCCCGCTATAGGACACGCCCGCTATAAGACACGCCCGCTATAGAACACACCTGCTATAAGACACGCCCGCTATAGGACACGCCCGCTATAGAACACACCTGCTATAAGACACGCCCGCTATAGGACACGCCCGCTATAAGACACGCCCGCTATAGGACCCGCCCGCTATAGGACACGCCCGCTATAAGACACGCCCGCGATAAGACACGCCCGCTATAGGACACGCCCGCTATAAGACACGCCCGCTATAGAACACACCTGCTATAAGACACGCCCGCTATAGGACACGCCCGCTATAAGACACGCCCGCTATAGAACACACCTGCTATAAGACACGCCCGCTATAGGACACGCCCGCTATAGAACACACCTGCTATAAGACACGCCCGCTATAGGACACGCCCGCTATAGGACACGCCCGCTATAGGACACGCCCGCTATAAGACACGCCCGCGATAAGACACGCCCGCTATAGGACACGCCCGCTATAAGACACGCCCGCTATAGAACACACCTGCTATAAGACACGCCCGCTATAGGACACGCCCGCTATAGGACACGCCCGCTATAAGACACGCCCCTTGGTTGCAAGCCGCATACACTTGGCTAACTCTGGGTGTGGACATTTTACATTTTTACCCAGAGGTGACGAGGATTCTCCCACTTTCCGAGTAAGAAATCCAACCTCGGGGGCCGTTCTAGTTGAAACTTTCTACTTGGAACTGGGAATTTCCATCTTCCGAATTCAAATGGATCGCAGCAAAAGTTGCTGTTATTGTGGAAGAGCTTCATTTCCCAGCATCCCTTTCATGTGACTACAGTGCAGCTGCTGCTGCTGCAGACCGACTTGCTTTGAAGCTGCTTATACAACCATGTTCTTAATGAACCCAAAAGACTCATTAATATCAAAGCTGAATATTTTTGGAAGTTGGAGTGGGGAGTAATGGTGGAGTGGGGTAACAGTCACCTGCACACACAGATATCCTCCTAAAATAGCTAAAACTAAAAAAGCCCCACTCCACCTTCCAAAAATATTCAGCTTTGATATTAACGAGTCTTTTTGGTTCATCAAGAACATGGTTGTTGTTCAATAATAAAATTAATCCTAAAAATACAAATTGCCTAATAATTCTGCCTGTAATATGTCTGCTTTTAAGTTGTTGGTTAAGTTCCCAAGTTGTCAAAAACATTACACACTTGTTGCATCATTCCCAAGAAGACTCATGGCTGTGCCAGCTCAGAAGTACTTCTACTCAGTACTGAGCAAAGTACTGAAATTAAATTATATTAGTTTTTAAAAGGGGGGAAAAAGAAAAACTTTGAAAAAGGGGACCCTATCAGAAATTAAGAGTTGCACAGTATTGGTATATTAGATTTTTTTTTTTTTAAAAAGCCACTATCGAACATCCCTCGTTACTTTCCACCTCTGCTAGTGAGCACTTTGTGGAAGATAACAGGGATCATAAAGAAAAAAGAATATTGATGCTGGGAAAGTTTTCCCCTGTCAATTAGCATCTTTAGCTTGAATTATTCAAACACTGGTAAATAATTGAGTAAATCAGACCTCTTAACGGGGGTGGGGAGCTGGACTCTGGACACAGTTCTGTTGAACATGAATAATACAGGAATGGGAGGCGGATGTGATGCTGAGTGTCAGTATGATGTTCGTAAGTGACACTTAATCTGTGCCACTGATGAGAGAACACTCAGCTCTGCATGTTCCAGTGTTTACATCCAAATGTGACCCGAGGCAAGCAAACATGTCACAATCTCTCCAGAGGAAAAACTCCAGAGTCACGGTGGGAGTGTGATGCTCTGCAGGGCCTTCAGCTCACAGATTACCTGGGAATCAGCTGGGAAGGTGAGGAGGGGGGGATTCCTCGACAGAAAGGACGACACAATCGTGATGTGGGTGCAAAACCTGCAAAAGCAAAGCAGCTAGAAGAAGGATTTCCTCTCATGACTCCATCTATACATAATCAAGTCACTGGAGATGAAATACAAAAGGAGAACGAAGGAAGAAAACATCCCATTTAGATGCAAATGCTCCTCATTTCCCCTCCGTGCATCCTCTTCCTCGTCCTGCACGGAGCAGGCTGCTCTGGGAGGAGGATTAAGCCAAGGACAGATGAGTTGCGACAGGCCGCCTCCCGCCCCCGGCTCGGGGAGGGATGAGGTTGTTGGTTTTCAGCACCGGACACTGACACTGACATTCATTTCCCCACGAGGCTCGGCTGCGCCGCTCTGACAGGTTGACGGCGAGCCAATTACCGCTGAGCTCCATGACAACAAAAAGCCAGCGAAATAAGGGCAGAAAAAGCTGATATTTGGCCCAGGCATGTCAGGCGGGGGGGCAGGATGCTTAATGTGCAGCGACAGAGGGGAGTGCTGGCGAGCCTGCAGCCAGGGCTGGAGGATGGTGCATACGGAGGACCGGGGACTGAACAGTGGCTGGTCGATGATTTCTGCTGAAGATGGAGACATTTGGAGCAGAATTCCTCCCAGCCAATCACATCACGACTCATTATTACTGTCAGAGGTACCACAAGGTTCTACGTCTACCAGCCGCTTTATCAGGTCCACCGTCCAGAACCAGAAGGTTGGACCCCGTTTCTCTCCAGAACTGCCTGAACTCCTGGTCTCAAGAAGGTGTTTATGGATTTATGTTCCACTGCTTCCGTCATGAGAATCTCCCGTTCCACCTCATCGTGATGAGAATCTCCCGTTCCACCTCACCGTGATGAGAATCTCCCGTTCCACCTCATCGTGATGAGAATCTCCCGTTCCACCTCGTCATGATGAGAATCTCCCGTTCCACCTCGTCATGATGAGAATCTCCCGTTCCACCTCATCACAATGAGAACCTCCCGTTCCACCTCATCGTGATGAGAATCTCCGGTTCCACCTCATCACGATGAGAACCTCCCGTTCCACCTCATCGTGATGAGAATCTCCGGTTCCACCTCATCACAATGAGAACCTCCCGTTCCACCTCATCGTGATGAGAATCTCCCGTTCCACCTCATCACAATGAGAATCTCCCGTTCCACCTCATCGCGATGAGAATCTCCCGTTCCACCTCATCATGATGAAAATCTCCCGTTCCACCTCACCGTGATGAGAATCTCCCGTTCCACCTCATCACGATGAGAATCTCCCGTTCCACCTCATCACGATGAGAATCTCCCGTTCCACCTCATCGTGATGAGAATCTCCCGTTCCACCTCATCGTGATGAGAATCTCCCGTTCCACCTCATCGTGATGAGAATCTCCCGTTCCACCTCATCACAATGAGAACCTCCCGTTCCACCTCATCGTGATGAGAATCTCCCGTTCCACCTCATCACAATGAGAATCTCCCGTTCCACCTCATCACAATGAGAATCTCCCGTTCCACCTCATCGCGATGAGAATCTCCCGTTCCACCTCATCATGATGAAAATCTCCCGTTCCACCTCATCACAATGAGAATCTCCCGTTCCACCTCATCACAATGAGAATCTCCCGTTCCACCTCATCGTGATGAGAATCTCCGGTTCCACCTCATCACAATGAGAACCTCCCGTTCCACCTCATCGTGATGAGAATCTCCGGTTCCACCTCATCACAATGAGAATCTCCCGTTCCACCTCATCGTGATGAGAATCTCCCGTTCCACCTCATCGGATGAGAATCTCCCGTTCCACCTCATCACAATGAGAACCTCCCGTTCCACCTCATCGTGATGAGAATCTCCCGTTCCACCTCATCACAATGAGAATCTCCCGTTCCACCTCATCGCAATGAGAATCTCCCGTTCCACCTCATCGCGATGAGAATCTCCCGTTCCACCTCATCACGATGAAAATCTCCCGTTCCACCTCATCACGATGAGAATCTCCCGTTCCACCTCATCCCGATGAGAATCTCCCGTTCCACCTCATCATGATGAGAATCTCCCGTTCCACCTCATCATGATGAGAATCTCCCGTTCCACCTCATCGCGATGAGAATCTCCCGTTCCACCTCATCGCGATGAGAATCTCCCGTTCCACCTCATCGCGATGAGAATCTCCCGTTCCACCTCATCGCGATGAGAATCTCCCGTTCCACCTCATCGCGATGAGAATCTCCCGTTCCACCTCATCGAGATGAGAATCTCCCGTTCCACCTCATCGAGATGAGAATCTCCCGTTCCACCTCATCGAGATGAGAATCTCCCGTTCCACCTCATCGTGATGAGAATCTCCCGTTCCACCTCATCGTGATGAGAATCTCCCGTTCCACCTCATCGCGATGAGAATCTCCCGTTCCACCTCATCGCGATGAGAATCTCCCGTTCCACCTCATCGTGATGAGAATCTCCCGTTCCACCTCATCGTGATGAGAATCTCCGGTTCCACCTCATCACGATGAGAACCTCCCGTTCCACCTCATCGTGATGAGAATCTCCGGTTCCACCTCATCACAATGAGAACCTCCCGTTCCACCTCATCGTGATGAGAATCTCCCGTTCCACCTCATCACAATGAGAATCTCCCGTTCCACCTCATCGCGATGAGAATCTCCCGTTCCACCTCATCATGATGAAAATCTCCCGTTCCACCTCACCGTGATGAGAATCTCCCGTTCCACCTCATCACAATGAGAATCTCCCGTTCCACCTCATCGTGATGAGAATCTCCCGTTCCACCTCATCACAATGAGAATCTCCCGTTCCACCTCATCACAATGAGAATCTCCCGTTCCACCTCATCACGATGAGAATCTCCCGTTCCACCTCATCATGATGAAAATCTCCCGTTCCACCTCATCACAATGAGAATCTCCCGTTCCACCTCATCAAATGAGAATCTCCCGTTCCACCTCATCGTGATGAGAATCTCCGGTTCCACCTCATCACAATGAGAACCTCCCGTTCCACCTCATCGTGATGAGAATCTCCGGTTCCACCTCATCACAATGAGAATCTCCCGTTCCACCTCATCGTGATGAGAATCTCCCGTTCCACCTCATCGTGATGAGAACCTCCCGTTCCACCTCATCACAATGAGAACCTCCCGTTCCACCTCATCGTGATGAGAATCTCCCGTTCCACCTCATCACAATGAGAATCTCCCGTTCCACCTCATCGCAATGAGAATCTCCCGTTCCACCTCATCGCGATGAGAATCTCCCGTTCCACCTCATCACGATGAAAATCTCCCGTTCCACCTCATCACAATGAGAATCTCCCGTTCCACCTCATCGCGATGAGAATCTCCCGTTCCACCTCATCATGATGAGAATCTCCCGTTCCACCTCATCATGTTGAGAATCTCCCGTTCCACCTCATCGCGATGAGAATCTCCCGTTCCACCTCATCGCGATGAGAATCTCCCGTTCCACCTCATCGCGATGAGAATCTCCCGTTCCACCTCATCGCGATGAGAATCTCCCGTTCCACCTCATCGCGATGAGAATCTCCCGTTCCACCTCATCGAGATGAGAATCTCCCGTTCCACCTCATCGAGATGAGAATCTCCCGTTCCACCTCATCGTGATGAGAATCTCCCGTTCCCCTCATCGGATGAGAATCTCCCGTTCCACCTCATCGCGATGAGAATCTCCCGTTCCACCTCATCGTGATGAGAATCTCCCGTTCCACCTCATCGTGATGAGAATCTCCCGTTCCACCTCATCGTGATGAGAATCTCCGGTTCCACCTCATCACGATGAGACCTCCCGTTCCACCTCTCGTGATGAGATTCCGGTTCCACCTCATCAAATGAGACCTCCCGTTCCACCTCATCGTGATGAGAATCTCCCGTTCCACCTCATCACAATGAGAATCTCCCGTTCCACCTCATCGCGATGAGAATCTCCCGTTCCACCTCATCATGATGAAAATCTCCCGTTCCACCTCACCGTGATGAGATCTCCCGTTCCACCTCATCACAATGAGAATCTCCCGTTCCACCTCATCACAATGAGATCTCCCGCTCACCTCATCACGATGAGAACCTCCCGTTCCACCTCATCGTGATGAGAATCTCCGGTTCCACCTCATCACAATGAGAACCTCCCGTTCCACCTCATCGTGATGAGAATCTCCGGTTCCACCTCATCACAATGAGAATCTCCCGTTCCACCTCATCGTGATGAGAATCTCCCGTTCCACCTCATCGTGATGAGAACCTCCCGTTCCACCTCATCACGATGAGAACCTCCCGTTCCACCTCATCACGATGAGAATCTCCCGTTCCACCTCATCATGATGAGAATCTCCCGTTCCACCTCATCGTGATGAGAATCTCCCGTTCCGCCTCATCGTGATGAGAATCTCCCGTTCCGCCTCACCATGATGAGAATCTCCCGTTCCGCCTCATCGTGATGAGAATCTCCCGTTCCACCACATCACAATGAGAATCTCCCGTTTCACCTCATCGTGATGAGAATCTCCCGTTCCACCTCATCATGACGAGAATCTCCCGTTCCGCCTCATCATGATGAGAATCTCCTGTTCCGCCTCATCATGATGAGGCCTCCCGTTCCGCCTCATCATGATGAGAATCTCCCGTTTCACCTCATCGTGATGAGAATCTCCCGTTCCGCCTCATCATGATGAGAATCTCCCGTTCCGCCTCATCATGATGAGAATCTCCTGTTCCACCTCATCGTAATGAGAATCATCTGTTCCACCACATCAGGATGAGAATCTGCCGTTCCACCTCATCACAATGAGAATCTCCTGTTCCACCTCATCGTAATGAGAATCATCTGTTCCACCACATCAGGATGAGAATCTGCCGTTCCACCACATCACGATGAGAATCTCCCGTTCCACCTCATCACGATGAGAATCTCCTGTTCCACATTATCACGATGAGAATCTCCCGTTCCACCTCATCGTGATGAGAATCTCCGTTCCACCTCATCACGATGAGAATCTCCTGTTCCACCTCATTGTGATGAGAATCTCCTGTTCCACCTCATCGTCATGAGAATCTCCCGTTTCACCTCATCGTGATGAGAATCTCCCATTCCACCTCATCGTGATGAGAATCTCCCGTTCCACCTCATCACGATGAGAATCTCCCGTTCCACCTCATCATGATGAGAATCTCCCGTTCCACCTCATCACGATGAGAATCTCCTGTTCCACCTCATTGTGATGACAATCTCCCGTTCCACCTCATCATGATGAGAATCTCCCGTTCCACCACGTTATGATGAGAACCTTCTGTTCCACCTCATCTATGATGAGAATCTCCCGTTCCACCTCATCATGATGAGAACCTCCTGTTCCACCTCATCGTAATGAGAATCTCCCGTTCCACCTCATCATGATGAGAACCTCCTGTTCCACCTCATCATGATGAGAATCTCCCCGTTCCACCTCATCATGATGAGAACCTCCCGTTCCACCTCATCATGATGAGAACCTCCCTGTTCCACCTCATCATGATGAGAACCTCCCGTTCCACCTCATCACGATGAGAATCTCCCGTTCCACCTCATCACGATGAGAATCTCCCGTTCCACCTCATCACGATGAGAATCTCCCGTTCCACCTCATCGTCATGAGAATCTCCCGTTCCACCTCATCGTGATGAGAATCTCCCGTTCCACCTCATCGTGATGAGAATCTCCTGTTCCACCTCATCGTCATGAGAATCTCCCGTTCCACCTCATCGTGATGAGAATCTCCCATTCCACCTCATCACGATGAGAATCTCCCGTTCCACCTCATCCACGATGAGAATCTCCTGTTCCACCTCATCACGATGAGAATCTCCTGTTCCACCTCATTGTGATGAGAATCTCCTGTTCCACCTCATCGTCATGAGAATCTCCCGTTCCACCTCATCGTGATGAGAATCTCCCATTCCACCTCATCGTGATGAGAATCTCCTGTTCCACCTCATCGTGATGAGAATCTCCTGTTCCACATATTGTCCTTCTGTAAATTACATTGATGTAAATTCTTCTATATTTCATGAAGACATAATACTTAAAGTATCTTTACTTACACTACTCACATAAAGTTAGGGATATTTAACTTTCGTTTTTTGCAGAAAAGAATGATGCAGAATAAATATTTAACCACTGAACAATGTTCATGTGCATAGAAAAGTTTAGAGAAAGTTTATTTCAGTTCACCTGGAAAGATTGTCGTTTATTTTAGATTAATTCTGACATATGAAAAACCAAATCTCCATAACTCTTTGTGAGTCGTGTATTTTAAACAGCAACTAATTCAGAAAACTACATGTGAACAGCTCGTTGACTTTGGGGGAGACCAGAACTGGAACGTAGTCTGATCATCCAACAGCAGGGGGCGCAATGGAAGCTTATGAATTAAGGAAGTTTTCTATATATGTGAGGCGTAGACGTTCGCCATAAAGTGCTGAAAAATAAACTTTTTTATCCAAATTTTTCAGGCCAACGTGACTTTTTGTCTTTTTGGGGACGACAAGTTAGACTTGCAGCAAGGCTCAGCATGTCAAGATACTCGCTGCCAAATTTCATAGTTGTATGCTTGTTATGTCATTGTTCTACCTAAATATTTAATATTTAACTTTGCTATTAAAATGTCCCCAAAAAGGGTTTTTGTCCCCTTGTAGCCATCCAGCAGCTACTGGACCGGGTTGTCCTTGAAGGTCCTAGAGATCGTTTCTGCCGTCGTACCTTTTCCAACGCCGTTTCCCAGAAACTGGATATTCTAAAAGAGCAGCTGTAGTAACTTTTCCTGACATGTATGATGTATAATGAACATTTCCATGATCCATAATTCGACAGCATCTTCAGTCAATCTATGAAGCATGACAGTCGCTTTAATCAACAACAGGCATGCAGAAAACACGCTGTATGATCTTCAGAGTTCAGTTTTTTTAAATTAAGTAACAGTTTTGGTTGAAAAACAAAATAAAAAATGGTCCTGATGTGTAATTTTTACTTATTTTGGGGAAAATAAAGTATTAGACTCCTTCCAAATCTCCAACTCGCGCCACTTTGCAAACCAAAGAACTTTTAATTTAACTGCATGAAATAAAAGTGAGGAATTTATAATTTTATTTAAAATGTAGCCGCAGCAGTGAATGTGTGAATCTGTGTGAACAACATGAACACCTGAGCAGACATTTAACAAACGTTCATAAAAATCTTTTATTAGTGTTTTACAAATACTATCGCTGTGAACTCGGGGAGGAAAAAGAAAAGAAAGGTTTCTACCGCAGCGTCACATCGTCCATCAAAAGCAAGCGGTGACAGAGGAGCGTAACCTGGCAACAGTGTGACAGATGGAGGCGAGGATGAGGAGGGGGATGAAGGCTGGGTGTGTGAGCTGGAATGGTGCACACACACACACACACACACACACACACACACACACATGTGCTTGTTTACATAAATAGATACAGTGTAAAAACAGGAGGCACAGTCACATCTGGATCATACAAAGTTCACGTCAGTAAATATAAAATAAATTATCCTGGACTGCATCAGCTGCAGCGTCCGACCCAGAGTGGCACATTTTTCTTTTCTTTTCTTTTCTTTAACAATATTTCCAAATGTTTAAACAAATATTTAAAATCAGTTTTTTATAAAACATAAAATAACAGGTGTCAGCTTCAGGTTCCGCCACCAGGGGGCAGCAGCCGCCACAGTTATCGGGCCATGCTGAGCTCAAGTGACTCCTCATCACCAGATCTGCTCTGACGGGACTTCTGAGTGTCATTTTAGCTCTTTTTAGTTGGATTTGTCTGATTTTGTTATGTAAGATGATTCATCCGGCGAATAAAAGAGGAATAATCCGCTCTGAGACGCCACAAAGGGACTGACCTCCAGGGATCTTTATCAGACAAGAGAGGTGAGACGAGGCGGTGGAGGGAAAACCAGACGGTCCAGTTGGGAAGGAGGGTCCGCCCACCGGAGCGCCGATGCCGTTTCTCCTCCCTGTTCATGGGGGTTCGGACAGTTTTCCAACCTTACATTTAGTATTTCTATCATCAGGGTCCAATCTCTCTGCGATTTTTCTTCCTTCATATTTTTATTCCTGGCTTTTGTGTTTTTAGCACTTTGAATGACTTTTGTCTAAAAAGTGCTCCATAAATAAAGTTTTATCTGCATCATGTTTAAAATCCTGCAAACTCACATTTTAAATTAAACATTTTCTCTTTTTTTTAATTTGATTAAGCTGTGTTTGAAATTTAAATTTCCTCTGATATGACAGATCTGGTCCATTCCTCCTGGTTTGGAAATTGTGTTTTTATTTGAGAAATAAAAAGGGGAAAATACATTTTTTTTTGCAATGTGACCCTGTTGGGAAGTAATCAGTAGTACTTTTTATTTTTTTCAGATGCGTCAGACACAAAAGCCCTGAGAGGAATACTGAAGCGTGGGGGAGAGGCCGGCGTCTTCAGGCGTCTCTTTTGTGGAATTCATGTCTAACCGTTGCTGCGTTGCACCTGGACGAGGCTGAAGCCGTAGATTCCCACGTTTTCATCGATTTTCTGTGACAGAAGTTTGGTTTTCTTTCTAATGCATCACATTTGTTTTTCATCAAATCCTTTGGAGTTCGTTGGCGTCCGAAAGCTTCGACATGTCCATCATTTTTTCCACCTTTTCTGTCCCCCTCAGGTTTGGCTTCAGCGTCTCAAACGCAACGTGAAACAAGTGATTGTGCCGACACAGTAACAACACACTCGCACACACTCCCACATTCACACGTACAGTATGTGCACACAACCGAGTCCCAGGCGTTTAGATCCTGCATCGATTCTTCTTTTCATCCAAGTCAGACAACAAAAAGATCAATAAATTCAGACGTGTGATATATAGATTCATATATAATATATAAAAAATTTAAAAAAGTACAAATAAAAACTTCAAACCAAACATGTGAGGGCAACGCCGCGCGGTGAGGAACTCCTACACGGAGGTTTCCGACTGTAGTCGCAGGACAAACTTGTGGGATTTGGGGTCGATGTACTCCTCCGACATCTGGATGTAGGGGATCTTCTTGGCGGTCACCACCAGGCTGAAGTCCACGCATTTGAGGAGGAAGACGGTTCCGTCTTTCAGGCCGCTGGTGACGGACGCCTCGCTGATCAGAGTCCACTGACGGGCCAGCCAGTGGTCCCGGCTGTACTGCAGGGTCGGACCCGGGCTCAGGTAGCTCTCCAGGAACGCCTGAGAGGAAAAACAAGATGGAGATCAGTCACAAAAACCGTGTTCCTGACGGTCGTGGGTTAACATCAGGGGTGTGCCGTACAGCAAGATTAAGTATCACTCTGATACCAAGAAAAGAAAGGGCTAGTATTGTCGATACCAATACAGTTAACTTGACAGCCCGATTAAAAAGTGACAGATTTATGCAAAGATTATTCTGTCTAATCTATACACTATTTTTTAACTAATTAATGCATTAAGAACCAAATTATTACCCATACCATAAAAATCTGAATTTGGCATTATCTAGACAAAAGAAGCTGATATTTGGCATGAAGATACCTTGTCATGAAGGTGAACCAGATCCACCAAAAACCACATATCCTCCTGAGCAGACAAAAATGACCTGTGGAGTTCCCCAGGGCTCTATCCTGGGGCCTCTTCTGTTTAACATCTACATGCTCCCACTGGCCCAGGTTATAAAGAACAACAATATTAGTTACCATAGCTACGCAGATGACACACAGGTATATATTACAGTGTCACCAGGAGACCAGGGCCCTGTACAGGCTCTTGGTAAATGTATTGATGAGATTAATGACTGGATGTGCCTCAACTTTCTTCAGCTGAACAAAAACAAAACTGCGGTGATTGTTTTTGGAGCCAAAGAGAAACGACAGCAGGTTGTCACAGAACTTCAGTCCATCCACCTAAAAACCACCAATCAGGCCAGAAATCTGGGTGTAGTGATGGACTCAGACCTAAACTTTGAAAAACACTAAGATCACTAAATCAGCCGACTATCACCTGAAGAACATCTCAAGGATAAAAGATGATGTCTCAGGAAAATCTGGAAAAACTAGTCCATCATCATCTTCAGTCGGCTTGACTACTGTAACAGTGTCTTTACTGGTCTACCTAAAAAACCAGTTAAACAGCTGCAGCTCATTCAGAACTCTGCTGCCCGAGTTCTCACTAAGACCAGAAAAGTGGACCACATCAGTCCAGTTCTCAGGTCTTTCCACTGGCTGCCGGTCCATCAGAGAATAGACTTTAAAGTTCTGCTGCTGGTCTATAAAGCTCTGAATGGTTTAGGCCCAAAATACATCAGTGACCTCTTGACCCAGTATGAACCTACTAGACCCCCCAGGTCATCTGGATCCGGCCTTTTATCAGTTCCCAGAGTCAGAACCAGACATGGAGAAGCTGCATTCAGCTTCTATGCTCCACATGTCTGGAACAAACTCCCGAAAAACACTTAGTTTATTTACATCCAGGTTGAGGACCCACCTGTTCTCAGCTGCATTTACGTAGATTTTATTCAAAAGTTAAAATCTGCACGTCTCTATATTCTCTCTTTTTAATCTTAAATGTTTTAATCCTTTTAATTATAGATCATGCTTCTACTTTTTTGTTCTTAATTTTTTCCTTTCCCTTTTGCACCCTCTGTAATGCTTATGTTTTATGTAAAGCACTTTGAATTGTCCTGTACATGAAATGTGCTATACAAATAAACTTGTCTTATTTATGAATTTTCTGATAATTTAAAGCCTTATATTGAAGTATCAATATAATTGCACTAGTATCGATCATAATCGATACCAGCGTTAGTGTCGATGTTTGTCTCGATCTGCCCACGAGTTAACATCTTAAATCACAAGAATCTTTCGGGTGGTTTTGCTTGAAAATGACCCAAAAATAATCGATTGTTTCTCTACGATTCTAAACTCTGCATAAACCATCTTGGTTTGAAAATAAAGCTAACTAGAACTGCGAGCAGTTATCACGAGATCCAAGCCTCTCCACACACCTCCTGCCGTGGTCAACACCCCCCCCCCCCCTGCAGCTGCCACCCTTCATTCACCATTACAGAATTTTTTTAATTAATTTTAGAAAACATAGGTGTGGCCATTGTAGCTCATAAACCACGCCCATTTTTTTTTCAATCATACCCATCTTCTAGAAATCTGCTCAGACTATTTATGTGAACATACACACAAAGTTTCGTGTATATCCAATCAGCTGTTTTAGCGATATAAACTACTCAGGGTTATAGCGCCCCCTAGATTTGGAAAATTTCCAAATTTGGCACAGGTGTAGACAATCAAGTTCCCCACTTAGTGTATAAATTTCATGTTATTATCTGTTGTCGTTTATGAGTTATAGCCATTTCAGTATTTTGCTAGTTTTTGTGAAATGCTTGGACGCACATAACTTCGTAACGGAGACGAAATTAAAAAATCAGCCTCCACAGCCATTTTCACCTTTGTCTGCATTATAATGAGCCAAATTTTCAGACCGATTGGGTCAAAGCCCTAGGAAGAGTTTATGAAAATTGGTTTAGCATATTTTGTGCAAAATTGGAAATCTTTTAAATCTAGGGGGAGTTATAACCCCGAGTAGTTTATATCGCAAAAACAGCTGATTGGATATGTACAAAACTTTGTATGTATGTTCACATAGACAGTCTGAGTACATTTCTGGAAGATGATTACGATTGAAAAAAGTGGGCGTGGTTTATGAGGGAATGAAAATGGCCACTAAAATATGTATTTTTTCTGTACGGTAGCAAAAGATTTTCAAGGCGAAAATGGGCGTGGCCTATGTCAAAAGATCCAGTGTGATCAAAGGTATCTGTGCTGGTTTTAGGGGTATCGACCCTACAAACTGCTGAGATTTCATCACTGTAGATGTTGCTGTGTTAAAGTAACAGGATGGAACATCTGAAAAATGAATAATGTTATTTATAGTTTATAGGCTACATTTTTTTAAGCGTGCTGCAGGAGAAAAAAAACTCCTAGAGAAGCAAGAAGCAACATGTGGATGTTATCTGGTCAAAGATTCATGGAGCTGATGTTCCAGAGGTTTTAGGAAAGAGATAATGAGGTGGTTTTCAGTGTGGAATCTGGGACACAACTCTGTCCCACAGTCTTTAAACTCATCTCCAGCTCTTTTTCTGGGATGTTATTTTATCCAGAAGGAAATAAAAAGTGGAGGAAAACTCAGTAAACAGAAAGATCTGTGCAAAAACACGGAAATACACAAATACTTCCTGTAAATCTGAACTAAGAGCGGTAAATCTCATAACTCCAGCTGTGATTGGCTGATTTGAATGATTGAATTCATCCGTTACATCCGTCTCACCAATCATTAATGTAAGGAGACAGAAAGACTGACACCTGCTCTCGTCCAATCAAATCAATGTTACCGGGCAGAAAATAGCAGAAAAAACCTCAAAGGCTCAGACCTTTGGTGTCATGTTGTTGGTGATGCAGAAGGCCAGGTGCTGCTGGATGCTCTCCATGCTGTGGCAGTGCTGCTGCTTGGTGGTCCGCAGGTACTTCTGCAGGGCCCGAGCCATGGAGGGGAAGATGGCCTGAGCCGCCTCTCGGGGGTCCATCACGTCGCCCGGAGCCTTTTTCTGCTCTTCCTCCTGCATCCGCTTGATGTGGGTGAAAGCTTCCTCCACGGCCACCACCAGCCTGGAGGAACCAGAACGCTGGATTAACCCTTATCAGATATCATGTTCCAGTTCAGCCTCAGTTGTCAGATTATGAGGCTAAAATGATGTAAAATTAGGGATGTACAATATAATCAGCCCCCTGTCGGTATCGGCCTATATCAGCCTTAAAACTGAACATTGGACAAGGGCCACCCCACCGATATTTATCTGATATGTGAAAGAAGTCAGACTTTAAAACTTCTAAAGACTAGGGGTGGGAAAAAAAATCGATACACTGAAATATCACGATATTTTCACATGTTGATATCATATTTACATTTAAAAATGCTGTATCTATCCATTTTACTAACTAAATTTTGTGAGAATTCACAAAAATTTCACATTTTCATATGCTGATATCATATTGACATCTAAAAATGCTGTATCGATCTATTTTACGAACAAAATCTCGCGAGAATTCACAAAATATAGCGAGTTTGTAACAGAATGATGAAATCTTGAAAGATTTTGCAAGTAAAATAGATTAATGACATTTTAAATTTTTAAATCAGTATATGAAAATATTGCGATATTTCAGTGTATCGATATTTTTTCCCACCCTTATCTATTATAAGTGATGGAAACAGATAACAAAACTGCTATTTGCAATGACTGCTTATGTTTTTTCAGCTTTAAATATCGGTATTGATGTCAGATATCGGCCACATGAGTTTTAAAATATCAGCATATCGGATATCGGCCAAAATTCTAATATTGTGCATCATTATGTAAAATGAATGTATGAATAGATATAGAACCATAAAGACCAACCAGAACCAGAACTTCGTAGAAATACCACCCAGATCAACAGTGAAGCATTTTCTCATCTGCATATCATCCCTCCATCTTGGTTTTCAGGCGTTGAAACAAAAACTATTTGCATGTTTCCATGTTTCCTCATCTCCAGTTATTTCTGCTATTATTTAACTCCAACTCAGCTGCATCAGAAAGCTCTTCTTTCTTTATTCCAGACATAAATGACCATTATTTTCTTCTTTTCAGACACATATAGAAATTTCTGCTCACTTGTTGATCTTTGGCTGCTCCTGATTGGACGTTACCATCAATTTAAGCTCTCTGATTGGTGGAAAGTGATCGGAAGTGTCTAAATAGAGGTCTCTTAGCAACATAGTAGTGATGGTGATGTTTTCATGATGAAGATGGGATAAATGATGGTGTCATCGTGGATCATTGTGGATTTACTGATGGCGCCTTCGTTAAAACTCACCGTGCTTTGCGCTTGCGGACGCGGCGCTCGTGCTCGGCCTCTTCGTAGTACAGCTCGTTGTGGCTGGTGTCCCGGCGGCGGGCGGCGGCGGCGATCATGGCTCTGGACTGGGAGTGGGCGAGCCCCGCCGCTGCGTTGTTTCCTGGACCTGCAACAGCAAGAAGACGCCGCTGAGTCTTACTGCATCTCCGACGGTCATGATGACATAAAGTGCAACGTGATGAAACGGGGGGGTGAGGAAGGGGGGGGTCATTAACGCTCTGAAACTTTGCTCCGTTTCCTGCTACTCTGTGTTTTAGGAAGCATGCAGGCCGCCTGCTCGCCGCTCTCAGCAGGCAGCGCCGTCCAATTAAAAGAGCGTCTCGGACGACTTCAAAAGTCTGGATCTGAGGATGAGGAGGGGAAGCTGCTGATGAGCCGAGTCTGGTGTTAATGCAGGTTAAAAGCAGGCTGAGCGGCTGAATTATTAATGTGGGGCAGGAATCAGGCACGAGCAGAATAATTCATGGACAGAGACCAGAGGGTTTCACCCCCCCCCACCCCACCCCGCTGCACTATTACATGCAGTTTATATGTGAGAAATCTGCATGTCAGGGAGGATTCACATGAAGCTTTTTACAGGTTTTTATAGGACTGTTTGTAATTTAGGGGTGCACTATATTGGAATTTTGGCTGATATCCAATATGCCGATATTTTAAAACTCATGTGGCCGATATCTGACATCAATACCGATATTTAAAGCTGAAAAAACATAAGCAGTCATTGCAAGTAGCAGTTTTGTTATCGGTTTCCATCACTTATAATAAATAAGGGTGGGAAAAAAATATCGATACACTGAAATATCGAAATATTTTCATATACTAATATCAAATTGATATTTAAAAACGTGGCATTGAACTATTTTACTTGCAAAATCTTTCAAGATTTCATCATTCTGTTACAAACTCGCGATATTTTGTGAATTCTCGCGAGATTTTGTTCATAAAATAGATCGATACACCATTTTTAGATGGTGTATACCATTAGATGACATTTCACATGGCCGATAACCGATATCAATACCGATGTCAATGCTGGAAAAAAAGCAGTTATTGCAAATATCAGTTTTGCTATCTGTTTCTGGCGCTTTGAAAAAATATCAATACACTGAAATATTGCGATATTTTCATATGCCGATATCAAATCGATATTCAAAAACGTGGTATCAGTTTATTTTACTTTTAAAATCTCGCAAGATTTCATCGTTCCGTTACAAAATCTCACGATATTTTGTGAATTCTCGTGAGATTTCGCAACAGAACGATGAAATATCGCGAGATTTTGTAAGTAAAATAGATCGATACCATCGATATCAGCATGTGAAAATATCGCAAAATTTTCGTGAAGCAAATAAAAACAAATGCAGGAGAACAAACTGGATCAACACTTACACCAACTTAAAAACGAGACGAGATCCAATCAGAGCTCTTTTAGCTTAGTTCAAAGGTGAGACGACGTCCAATCAGACGGGTCATATTTCTCGCAGCAGAGCGTAGCAACATAGCAACACATGTTTGGCCCAAATGTGGCTTTAACTCGGTCACATGACAGCATCCATGAGGAAAGCTACCACTTCTCAGACTCCAGAGACGGATGACGACACGTAACAGCTATTGATTTATCCGCCATCTTTGCTAACTGCTAACTCGAGAGGCGAAAGAAAAGGCCGAAGCTCGAGGACACTTCAGGGACGACCGCTATCTGATAAAGGGTTGGTGTGACATTCTGCCAGCTGCTGTGAGGACGCTGAGCTTTTCAGCGGCCTGTGGCATGCAGAGTGAAAGCGTGAGCTGGACTTCAGGCGCTCAGACAGCGTGAGGATGCCGAGTTTGCAGCAGTTACTTACTGTCGAACAGGTAGGCTTTCAGTTTAGCTTTAAAGATGTCTGAAGGTTTAGCGTCAGTGTGAGGAGAGAACATACAGACAGCATGAGTCAGCGCTTCTCATCGGGGAGGACGGCAACTGAGCATGCTCACTGGACTCCAAGTTCAGGGTTCCCACTCTTGTCTTGAAATTATTTTCCAGGACTTTTCCATTTAATCAGATTACTTCAGTGTTTATTCCTCTCCCTCTTTCTCTTGTACTTTCGCCACAAAATATTTTTATATTATCATTAATTCACCCAAACAAGATTCCTGTTGTTTACTGTTTACTTAGTTTACTTTGTGCATCTGACACCTGCATTTTTATGGCGAGACATGACGTTACAGGCAAATAGGGTAAAAAATTTAACTAACAGGTATCACCATGAAACTTTCCTGCTTTATTCCTCACATCAGGGCTATCATTTTTTGTATTGCAAGTTTTCTGAAATTTTATGTTTAAATATGCAAATTAGGTTTTAGATAGCCAAAAATGGGCTAATTTGCATACATTTCTAGAAAAAATCTAAACAGGATTAAACCACGATCAAAGTTTCTTTGGAATTTTGTTCACATATTACATTCAAAAGACTTTAAAAGGAGATTAAAGAGAGGATTTTGGATAGATCACTTCAAAATTTAGCATATACTGTTAATAGGGCTGGGAAAAAATACTGATACACTGAAATATCGTGATATTTTCATATGCTGATATATCGATATTTAAAAATAAGGTATCGATCTATTTTATCAATGAAATCTCGTAAGATTTCATAGTTCATTCAAGAAATCTTATTTAAAAAACGGGTTTTCGTGAAAATCTCGCGAGATTTCGTGAGATAACGGTGAAATATCGCGAGATTTCATTAGTAAAATAGATCAATACCACATTTTTAAATATCGATGTAATTCCAGCATATAAAAATATCGCTATATTTCAGTGTATCGATATTTTTCCAAGCCCTAACCGTCAACAACCAGAAAAAAACATTTTTTTTGGCATATTTTTGGGATGAAATGTTCTACAAATCAGCCTGTGAATGAGATATCAAAAAATCCTTGTTTAAAAACTTTAAGAATGCAGAAAGGAGCAAAACTTGAAAGTTTGGTTTCTGTAAGTGCTCCTGAAGTGGAGATTTTTTACCCGGAGTAAGAGAAAAAGAATCATGAAATACAAAGAATCATGAAATAAACCCCTAAAATGTTTATTTAGGACATTTTTATTTACACTAGTCTGAAAGAAAACATGTTGGAGGGAAAAAAATGAAAATCTCAAAATTGACCAGGTGATAAAGAAACAGGGTTTTTGCCTGAAGTGTCTCCCCTTAAATTAAAAATCAAAATCACTGCAAAAATAAAAAAAAAATCTAAATATCAAAATCAAATGCATTTATTATTAAACAATCGGTTTACTCATTTACTTGTAAGCTTTTTTGTTTTTATTAACTTTTTTTTTTTTTTTGTATATATATATATATATATATATATATTTATTTATTTTTTAAATTAAGTGCATGTACGTTTTTTGTTCTTTATGTTAAGGGTTATGTTTTTGTCATTTTGTTGTCTTGATTGTTTTATGCTTGAAAAGTGCTGTATAATAAAGCTGAAGTTGAGGGAAGAAAATGATTTCCGAGGAAAACTCAAGCTTTCCCAGGACATTTTAATTTAAAAAAAATAAAAAAATAAATTTCGATGCGTTTTCCAGGACTGGAAAATCGGTCTGTCACTTTCCAGGTTTTCCAGGACGCGCGGGAACCCTGAAGTTGTAGCACATTAATGACAAATCGGCTGAAGGATTATTCCCGTCCAGCCGACGACCTGTTTGAGGTCGGAGCCGTTATACTGCGGGGGTGCTCGATACTGCAAGATTTAATAAAGGTATTGTTGCGAAAATATTGTATCGATACTGATATCAATACTGATACTTTTAAAAATAAAATTAACAGATTTATGCAAAGACATTATTCTGTAGAATCTATAAATGATAAAACTCTAGAAATCTATTTTTGCTGCGTACTTTCTTTTGTAGATATTTATTTGAAGTTCTTTGTTCGTTTTCTTATTGTATCATTCATGATATCAATTTGGGAGTCAATCAGCAGTATCGCCCCCCCCCCCCCCATCAGGCAGTTGTTAGAGCATGTGGAGGAAAGAAAAGATAGTATTTAACATTTAAAGTTCATACATAAACGGGTTCCCTGACAAACAGAGAGCACCGAGCGTCCCACTCACCCTCCGCGGGGGCCGCCGCCAACTCACCATCCACGTTGTAGACCTTGAGGCCGGCCAGGTGCTTGGCGGCGCGGGACTTGGAGGCGGAGAGCAGGGCGGGGTTGTGGATGGGGAAGTCGCAGTAGTAGTGCTCGATGACGGCCAGGGCTGCCCGCTGGATGCTGCAGGAGGGGGGGGGAGCAGAGAGGGAAATCAAGGTGGGATACTCCGGCTCTGACACAGCGGAGACTTTCCAAGTCCTGGAAAGTCCTGGAAATCCCTGCAAGCCTGCATCTCTTCCTGCTGAATACTAACCAACAGTTTTTTGGCTTCATTTCAAGCGTTTTTTAGGAAGAAGAAAAAAATCCCTCCAGTATTTCTTTAGAATAACAAGTATGATCATCATGAAGCTGCAGAGAGAGACGGGGGGAGCTGAAAAACCTGCAAGCAGTACTTAGATTAAAGCCGGAAATACCCTCAGAAGTACCAGAGAATGTGAAAGAGACGGCGTCCTGCAGAGATGGAAATAACTCGCTTATACGAAGAGGTAGAAACAAAACAACAAGCGTTCATGCTCCACATTTTTCTGGAGCTTTAATTGCATCCAGAGCAGCTGACTGTCGGCTGGAAATGAGATTTCAGGTGGGCAGCAGATCTGGAGCTCAGACCGGATTCTGGGCTCTGCAGATCCCAGCGTGTCCCGTCTCGTCCCGGCGTTTTTAAACCAGCAGGGCGTTCTCACACGTTTCATGCTATAAATCACCACTTCTATAACCTCCTGCAGGACTCATAAAAGCACCCGCTCATAACGCAGCTCTGCATCCCATCATGCTCCGCTGCTATCTGGTGATGAGCGAATGTTTGCACGCTCTAAATGTCAAATACTGCGGTGTTTCACGGTCGGTTCGCTGATTCAAGTCTCTGTTGGGGACGTTTCACGACACAGACGCAGTTACACGTTTAAATATTCATCATAAAGTTTGTTTATACAGTCATGAGAATGAAAGTGACGACTTCAGTTCATTTTTAATGATTAAAAACTGTGTTTGCTGCCTGCGAGACGTCCGCTAACGTCTAATTTTAGGTTTTAAGTTTGGCCGAGAGCCTGAAAGAGCCGGTTCTCTTTTACTTATCAGGATCTTCCACATAAAATCGACATATTTAGCCTCATTTTTATCCCGTTATAGATGTAAATTATTACGTTGTGCTCCCCGTGTATTCTTTATGTTGCCGCAGTAACCAGGGAATGCATCCACCACTAGGGGGCAGCACCCATCTTCGAATTACGGATGCAGTGGCAGTAGTTGTCAGACTTGGGGGTCAGGAACCCGCAGTATCGATATTCTTATCAATATCACAATTTAATTTAGAGGAAACAATAAAGATACTGCGAGATATTACAGAGCAACAGCTTTTGTTGAGAAAAAGCAACATTTACTCGCTCAGGCTGCAGCAGAGACGTCTCTGGATGGACTGTCGAGGACACTCGTTCACAGTTTATGATTTTTTTCTAGAAAAATGATGACTTTCTCCTTGTTTTAACTATTTCTAACTAAATTCCAACTTTATTTTTGTTAAAATGCTTTATTTTCATTGAATTCCGCCTTCATTCTTGTTAAATTGCAACTTTATCTTCATTATATTCTGACTTTATTTAAATTATGACTTTATTCTTAAATTCCAACTGTAATGTCATTAAATTTTGACTTTATTCTCTCTAAATTACAACTTTATTTTTTGTTAAATTACTAATTTATTTTCATTAAATTCTGGCTTCATTCTTGTTAAATTACGACTTTATTTTAATTAAATTATGATTTCATTTTAATTATTTCTGCCTTCTTTCTCGTTAAATTCCAACTTTGTTCTTGTTAAATTACAACTTTGTTCTCATTATATTCTGATTTTACTCTCATTAAATTCCATCTTTATTCTCATTAATGACTTTATTCTTGTTAAATTACGATTTTATTCTCTCTAAATTACAACTTTATCTTCATTATATTCTGACTTTAATTAAATTATTACTTTCTTCTTGTTATATTCCGACCTTGCCCTTAAATTTGGACTTTATTCTCGTTAAATTCCGACATTATTCTCATAAAATAATGACTTCATTCTTGTTATATTACAACTTTATTCTTGTTAAATTACAACTTTATTCTCTCTAAATGACAACTTTATCCTCATTATATTCTGACTTTAATTTATTTAAATTAAATTACAACTTTATTCTTGTTTTATTCTGATCTTGCCATTAAATTTTGACTTTATTCTCATTAAATTCCAACTTTGTTTACATTAAATGACTTTATTCTTGTTAAATTACGATTTTAATCTCTCTAAATTACAACTTTATCTTCATTATATTCTGACTTTAATTAAATTACCACTTTATTCTTGTGAAATTACAACTTTTCTTGTTAAATAACGACTTTATTCTCTCTAAATTACAACTTTATCCTCATTATATTCTTACTTCAATTTTTAATTAAATTATGACTTTATTCTTGTTATATTCCAACTTTATTGTTAGTAACTTTATTCAAATTAAATTACTACTTTATTCTCTCTAAATAACTTCATTCTTGTTAAATTATGACTTTATTCTGGTAAATTAACAACTTTTTTCTTGTAAAATGACTTTTTCCTCATTAAAAAAATTGACATATTTCTAGTAATATTACAACTTTATTTCAAATTCTGTAAAAATGTTTTATTTGGTGTAATACTCCAGAAAAGGTATGACGTGCTCCTCTAAAAATCAGAATTTGGTCCTATTTTGGTGACATTTTGGCATTCGGGTGCTTTTTTCCACGACTGCTAACATAATCCTCCAGCATCCACTTCATCCTCCTTATTTACGCAGACTGGGACAGTTTCCAGCTTCCAGTTTGCAGACCGTCTGGAAGCTGCTGGTTTGGGGTCTGGAGCTGTGAGCAGCGGTAAAGCAGAGTTCAGTGACCTGTATTCGGCTGACGGGGGGACGGCAGATGCTGGCAGCTGTTAACTCACACATCACGACTTATCTGCTTAACACTGGTTTCTATTCATTCTCCACACACACACACACACTCACACACACACACACACACACACACACACAGGCTGCTTTCAGAAAGGTCTTCGCACTCTTGCTGTCCTGTCATTCTTTTGTCCACGTGGGACGCTAACCTAATATCCACAAACAAGAGCACGCTCTGGCCTTCAGCATGCGCTTCCCATTATCCTGAAAGAGGACGACAGCGTGACCTCTGACCCCTGATGGAGGCTCCTTCACACACAAATAACGGCTCATTTGCAACATGACGAACAAACAGAATCGGTCCGGCATTAAAACCTCGTTCGTTCAGGCCGCTGAACCATCTGGTGACGGTCACATGTGCAGCAGCCGATGGCGGCGCGGTCGGAGGCATCGCAGCTACGAAGCAGATGTTCCGACTGCGTTGGACTAAAAATAGGAACAGATCCGTTTGTATATGATGACCTGGAGATCAGACATCTGGATACACGCAAAACATTTAGACTTCACAGTGTTTTTATTTAAACTAAAGGACTAATTCTTAGTACGGAGGGTTTTGGAAGGACATGTACAACAATAACTGGGAGTAATCAGATAATTGTAATAATCTGATCTGAGTATCTACATGAATGTCTGAGACGTGTCTGAAAACTCTTCTTTTCTTTTCTGCTCCGCTCACAATGTGAAGGTGGCGTTTTTTAAATTAGTTTATCTTATATTTTTTCAAATATTGGCTCTTTTCAGACGGTCTCACGCGTTTAATCTGGTGGGTGGGCCCTGGTTAGCGGTAACGAGGTCACTGGCTAGAGGCTCACGATGGTCTGGTAGGGCTCACGTGGCCCGGCTTCAGACGGTCCGTGGTAAAATAGAATAGGGCTACACGATGGAAAACACCGGGCTCAGGGCAGAGTAAACATCACCCTGGAACTACTTTTTACAGACGTGTTACGACACGATAGTAAACATCACCCTGGAACTACTTTTTACAGACGTGTAACTACACGATGGTAAACATCACCCTGGAACTACTTTTTACAGACGTGTTACTACACGATAGTAAACATCACCCTGGAACTACTTTTTACAGACATGTTACTACACGATGGTAAACATCACCCTGGAACTACTTTTTACAGACGTGTTACTACACGATAGTAAACATCACCCAGGAACTACTTTTTACAGACGTGTTACTACACAATGGTAAACATCACCCTGGAACCTACTTTTTACGGATGTGTTACTACACGATGGTAAACATCACCCTGGAACTACTTTTTACAGACGTGTTACTACACGATAGTAAACATCACCCTGGAACTACTTTTTACAGACGTGTTACTACACGATGGTAAACATCACCCTGGAACTACTTTTTACAGACGTGTTACTACACGATGGTAAACGTCACCCTGGAACTACTTTTTACAGACGTGTTACTACACGGTGGTAAACATCACCCTGGAACTACTTTTTACAGACGTGTTACTGCACGATGGTAAACATCACCCTGGAACTACTTTTTACAGACGTGTTACGACATGATGGTAAACTTCACCCTGGAACTACTTTTTACAGACGTGTTACTGCACGATGGTAGACATCACCCTGGAACTACTTTTTACAGACGTGTTACTACACGGTGGTAAACATCACCCTGGAACTACTTTTTACAGACGCATTACTACACGATGGTAAACGTCACCCTGGAACTACTTTTAACAGTTGTGTTACTACACGATGGTAAACATCACCCTGGAAATACTTTTTACAGACGTGTTACTACACGATGGTAAACATCACTCTGGAACTACTTTTTACAGACGTGTTACTACACGATAGTAAACATCACCCTGGAACTACTTTTTACAGACGTGTTACTACACGATAGTAAACATCACCCTGGAACTACTTTTACAGACGTGTTACTACACGATGGTAAACGTCACCCTGGAACTACTTTTTACGGACGTGTTACTACACGATGGTAAACGTCACCCTGGAACTACTTTTTACAGACGTGTTACTACACGATGGTAAACATCACCATGGAACTACTTTTTACAGTCGTGTAACTACACAATTGTAAACGTCACCCTGGAACTACTTTTTACAGACGTGTTGCTACAAGATGGTAAACATCACCCTGGAACTACTTTTTACAGACGTATTGCTACACGATGGTAAACATCACCCTGGAACTACTTTTTACAGACGTGTTACTACATGATGGTAAACTTCACCCTGGAACTACTTTTTACAGACGTGTTACTGCACGATGGTAGACATCACCCTGGAACTACTTTTTACAGACGTGTTACTACACGGTGGTAAACATCACCCTGGAACTACTTTTTACAGACGCATTACTACACGATGGTAAACGTCACCCTGGAACTACTTTTAACAGTTGTGTTACTACACGATGGTAAACATCACCCTGGAACTACTTTTTACAGATGTGTTACTACACGATCGTAAACATCACCCTGGAACTACTTTTTACAGACGTGTTACTACACGATGGTAAACATCACCCTGGAACTACTTTTTACAGACGTGTTACTACACGATAGTAAACATCACCCTGGAACTACTTTTACAGACGTGTTACTACACGATGGTAAACGTCACCCTGGAACTACTTTTTACGGACGTGTTACTACACGATGGTAAACGTCACCCTGGAACTACTTTTTACAGACGTGTTACTACACGATGGTAAACATCACCATGGAACTACTTTTTACAGTCGTGTAACTACACAATTGTAAACGTCACCCTGGAACTACTTTTTACAGACGTGTTGCTACAAGATGGTAAACATCACCCTGGAACTACTTTTTACAGACGTATTGCTACACGATGGTAAACATCACCCTGGAACTACTTTTTACAGACGTGTTGCTACACGATGGTAAACATCACCCTGGAACTACTTTTTACAGACGTGTTACTATACGATGGTAAACATCATGCTGGAACTACTTTTTACAGACGTGTTACTACACGATAGTAAACATCACCCTGGAACTACTTTTACAGATGTGTTACTACACGGTGGTAAACATCATGCTGGAACTACTTTTTACAGACGTGTTACTACACGGTGGTAAACATCACCCTGGAACTACTTTTTACAGACGCATTACTACACGATAGTAAACATCACCCTGGAACTACTTTTTACAGACGTGTTACTACACGGTGGTAAACATCACCCTGGAACTACTTTTACAGATTCACCATCAGCTCATATCTCCCATTAAATGGTAAAATGTCTCAGTTTCATCATGTGATGTCATTTTTCTTCTTCTGGGGATAAAATCTGTTTGGTTTTTGCTGCTGCAGCTTTAAAGGTCAACAACAGAGCCTGATGCTTAAGAACCAGCAGGAAGCCTGTTAGCCGTGTAGATTTTCAGTATACGGAACCACAATGCAGGAAAACAAACACATCACAGGGAGCTGTTTGTTCAGCGAGACCAGAGGCGGCGCTCGTTTCCGCCACAAGTGCAGCAGGGAAAGCGATAAAGGCTCCAACTGTCAGCTCAAGGAAGCCCAACAGGATCATTATTTAATGGCTGCTTATGTAAATGCTGAGTCAGCCTTTTCCAGACGCCTGATGATCATTAACTCCAGCAGCAAGCGTTCAGACCAGGTGGACCAGCTACTTGACGGAGGTCAGGATCACCATCCACCTCTCTGGACATCAGGAATCGGTCTCAACGCAACACAGCGTACAGGAGGAAGAGGAGAAGCTCCCTCTGGTCTTCAGATTGGCATCAAAGCAGCGCAGACAGAGACGAGCGATCAGGCCGCCGGCGTTATCAGAAGATGATGGCCGGCTGCCAGAAAACCAGCAACATGAGCAGCAACCAGAGGAGACTGCCCAAGAGAACAAACACACACTTGTGTGTGAGCGTCTCCGGATCACGCACACACACGGCGCTCACGTCTGCGGTTACCCGTGCACGGCGTGCACATGGCTGACCAGATGCTGCGCTGCAGTCTGCAGGGAGCTCTAATTAGCTGTGTGTTTACAGCTACAGTCGGACAACAGAGCGCAGCCAGGCCCGCGGCCGGCCAAGCGGGATGAATGTCACGGCTTAGGAAAGGACAACACCCCCCAGGCAGCCGGCCGGCGAACACACCGACCGGCGCGTTACGCACATACGCTCCTCTGAGATGCCCAAACCAAAGCAAATCATTACCAAACGCCCAGTTCTTCTGAATAAACAGATGTTTTCATCTCTGAGATGAATAACAGTAGTGTTAGTGATGTTTTTATGATGAAAATGGGATAAATAATGGTGTTATCATGGATTTACCATGTAATAATTACTGACAGATTAGGGTGTCAGGATTGGGTATAAAAGCAGCATCTAGCAAAAGTTTGAGTTTTTCTAATCAGGGTGAGTCATGATGCGCCACTTTGTGCAAAACTCAGCTGGGAAATCATAAATGCATTTAAAAAATTGTGAAAAGAAATAAAGATTTTACAGTTTTAGATGTTCAAAAACAATCCACGGTACAGAAATCACTGCTGGATGGTGTAACCTTCCGAGTCCCTCGGGCAGCACCGGATGAGAAACCACTATGTCAATTTGATCAATAAAACATGGTTCTGCAACCTTTACAACCTAAAGAGCCATTTTTTCTCCTCAATCCAGCTAATTAAAATTAGGATGAGTATATTGATCGATAACGATATCGAAATTTAGTTTTTAAATTTAATGTTGGGTTGATAATTTTGTGCGTTTCTATTAATTACTCTGTGAAGACGGAACAACAAGTGGGTAATATAAATGTAATATACCTGCACGACTGCGCGACGATGTTTGACCGCAGTGGCAGATATAATCCGTCCTGTTTTCATCAGCTTCTCTGAAACAGGAATGTATGTGAAACCAAAGGCTGTGTGCTGATCCCCACTTCACATTTCCCGAATATCCTCTCTCTACCGTTCTAGAAAAGGTTTTTTTTTTATACCTTTTTGAAGGAGCACCATCTCCATCTGGTTTTAAAACCCAACGTAACCCGGTGTTTTAATGATATTTCAACGGTTGCTGGACTTTGTTGTTCTCTGACTTCTTTATTTATCTGCTGATTTTGATACTGTGGGTGATGAAATTCAAGCAGATCACTTTGAGAAGTGATCCTGCTCCTTTCTCGTATGGCGTCCCACAAGGTTCAGTATTCGGCCCACTTCTGCTTTCTCCGTATCTGCTCCCGGTAGGTTCTATATTCAGGAAATACGATGTTTTATGTCGTCATTATGCAGATGACAATCATATTTACATGCCTAAAGGCAAATCAAGTTGTGGTTTTAAGTGACACTTTTGTTTTTAATTCTAAAATGTTTGATGTTTAATTGCTTTTCTGAAGCACTTTGGGCACCTTTTTATGTGCCATATTATTAAATATGATTGAAATAACGCTTCTTATTCTTTTATAATTTTACTTTGCAATTCTGTCTCTTCTTCAGCACCCAGCTGTGATTGTGAAGTCGAACTTTTTTCACAAAAGCAGCCATTGGATTGGATTACTTGAATGCATTGATATATATATAGTTTATCATTTTAATTACCTGTATTTATGTACTGTGTATTTGCTCCTCTGTGCAGTTTCTGGCCCAGGGTGGTTACTTTTGAAGTGCTTTATAAATGAAGTTGGACGTTATCGGAGAGGAGAAGGAAAGCTGCTGTTTGGCTAAAATGGACTTTTCCTGTTTTTCCTCCGAGACGATAAGGTCATAAAATCCTGGTTGGTCTAGTCCGAGCTGTTCTTTCCGTTATTCTTGCACACATACACATGCAAGCGCACGTGCACACCCATGCAAGTGTGCTTTCCCTTTCAGATTCTTCAACCCTCCCCTCCCATTAACTATTAACTCCTGTCTCTCTGATTTCTCCTGCTTCAGCCTCCAGGGTCTTTCCTCTGTTCTCCGCCCTCTTCCTCAGGAGTTTCCTCTCTCAAGTCTTCTCCTCCCTTTCCTTTTTCTTTTTTCTCCTGGCACAATTTTCTGGAGCTGATGTTAGCACAGTTTTTATTTGGTGGTAATCCGTTATCATCCTTAACTTATGATCTCATTTTATGAAACGTCATTTGTACTTTCTGTGTAGTAATGAATGATTCAGCAATTCAAAAATTCAAATGGGCATTTAAAGGTTTAAGACACTAAAAACAATTAAATGTTTGGTATTTTTGAGTAGGATAGAAGTTGTTCAAATAATATGTGGAAAAAAAACAGAAAAAATATGAACGTATGATGATTTTATAAGATTTTGTGTATGGACACTTTAGTCCATGGGGATCACAAGAGAATGCAAACGTCATCCATTAAGTAAAAGATGTGAAGGGGAAAGACATCAGATTTTTAAAAAATAGTTTAAAAAGAGGAGTTATTACAAAAATTCATGCCCCTTGCTGCACCACAGCTGAAATGATAAAGTAAAAAAAAAAAGTGACAAAAATGAAATTGGTGCTTTTTGCATCACCAAGAAGTAATTAATCATAAAATTACAATAATGAATGAATATGTCATTTAAAAATACAACATTACCATGTCTTTTCTCCTAAATATATCAAATTAAAGTCAATGAAATATTATTCTAAATAATTAAAAATTACTTTAATGCTGATGAGGGTCAAGTATTTGGCCTGTCCCTCATGATCTCCATCTGGTTTTAAAACTCAACTTAACCCGGTGTTTTAATGATATTTCAACGGTTGCTGGGACTTTGTTGTTCTTAGACTTCTTTATCTGCCGCTTTTGATACTGCGTGTGATAAAATCCAAACAGATCACTTTGAGAACTGAGTGGGAATCAGTAGCATAGCTCTTCATCCTGCTCTTTTCTCATATGGCGTCCCACAAGGTTCAGTATTAGGCCCACTTCTCTGTTCTCCGTATCTGCTCCTGGTAGATGTGAAGGGGAAAGACATCAGATTTAAAAATTGTTTAAAAAGAGTTTTAACAAAAATTCATGCCCCTCGCTACACCACAGCTGAAATGATCACCAAGTAAAAAAAAAAAGTGACAAAAATTAAATCGATGCTATTTGCGTCCCCAAGAAGTAATTAGTCATAAAATTACAATAATTAATATGCAATTTAAAAATACAACATTACTATGTCTTTTTTCCTAAATATATCAAATCAAAGTCAATTAAATATTATTCTAAATAATTAAAATCACTTTTATGCTGATGAGGGTCAGGTATTTGGCCTGTTCCTCATTATTGTTGTAGGTATACAGGACTTTTAATTTGAAAAATGTTGGCAAAATGTTAAAATGTTCATATTTATATATTGTTTTAAGTATGATCTTACTGTAAAACAGTGTTTTTGGTAATAATATATATTAATCATTTGTATACTGTAGGTATTTACCAATTTATCAGCAAAAACAGTTAAAAATTGGGCTATTTTCAACATTTCTTCTCTAAAAACCTTCTTATGTATGTTGAGACGTGATCGCCATGTGAAATTAGGTGGATTTGATAATCTGAATGTCAAATATCTAATGAAAACAATACATAATTAATATTAATTACATATTAATTAATAATACGTACATGTACTGCTAATACATGTATGACATATTGCATATTTCTGATTAGAAATATTATATATTGATAAGTTTACTGTATGTCGGTAACAGGGTTGACAAGATTATGAAAACTGTAAGGAGATGGCACAATATTTTAAAAATTCTTTGATTCCTGGCTACCTAAAAAATAACAAACATAATTTAAATTTTAGGTTTTCAATGTTGAAAAGGCACAGATTTCATGGAATGACCATATCAACTACATCTTTTCTTCTGTAAGATTGATATGATTCATTTAGTTGGAGTTCTGTCTAAAAGAAATAAAAAATCACTGACTAAAACAACCTTTAAACCCATTTATGCTCTGTTTTGTACCTAAATATGGACGTTCGTGTCTCATCGCAGCTTGAGTGGGAGACGGAAAACGGAAACAAGACAGTAGATGAAGAAAACATTGTTCAGTCCACACAAACCAAAATGCCAGCATCATATCTTATTGTTTAAAAAACTACTACAACACTGAATTTCCCTGCCAGATTAATAAAGTATTTTTCATTTCATTCTTTCATTTTCATCTAAATCCAGCTTTAAATCTCCACATTTTCTTCAACCTCTCTCCATCATTTCTGCTTCCTTCAGGGAAAACCCCCCCTTCCTCTCCCTTCCCCGTCTTCTCTTCATCAAATCCTTAAAATCTCTGATAATTAAGCCTCGTATTCATCCAGGTCTCTGAGTTGAGGCGTCCCAGTTTCTGCCTTCATCTCGCCCATGTCTTCGGTTTTCCCTCCCATTTGTCTCCTCCTCCATCCCCCGATCATCCTCCTCAGCCAGCCGTCTCGTCCTCTTAGTCCTTCTGTCTCGGATCCTGACATGCAGCCACCTCGGTTTTCTGCTCTCTTCAACACTGAGTAGCTTCTTATAAAACTTCTTACTTCAGTTTTCTATATTATGCTAATCAAAGAAGCTAAAAATGGATCATTTGTGGAGGAAGATTTGCATCTGAATGACAGCGGAGCAGGTTGTAAATTCTGGCTTAATTACCTGAACTACCTGCATGAAGCTGTGCAGATCCACAGTTTATTCAACACATACAAGTCCTAGGAAATAAGTTCTGGTGTCACCGACTCATGTTTTCTGTGTTTAGCCAATTTTAATAGAAAATAGAGGCAAACAAAGGAAGAAAAGTTTAAATAATACACTGCTGAGACAATTCTGTTATCCGAATGTGAAGTTACAGGTAAGGGTGCCAGGACTGGGTATAAAAGATAGTGGTATGTAAAAATTAGACATGCACCGATCCAATACTGACACATTAGCTGGATCGGATATCGGATGAACGTGGCCGATCCAGCATTACGATCCACTCATTTCTGTTTTTATTAATATTATAATTAGAGATACACCGATCCAGCATTTTCCGATCCAACACTATACCTGGGCCGAGCGTATCGACCGATACCGATCTGATATTTCTGTTGGATGAATGAACCATATACCCTCCGATGTGAGTGAAGGCATCAGGCTTCACATAAACATTTAGTCTTGTTAAAAAAAGGTAAACTAACAGATATAAGCGTACTAAATATTATTTATTAACAAATAAAGTGTACATTTATTATGATACTAATAAAAACAGAAATGATTGGATCGGAATACTGTATCGGCCACATTCATCTGATATTCAATCCAGCTAAGCTGTCAGTATTGGAGTCGATATCAGATCCTGGTATCAGATTGGTGCATCTTTAATTATAATAAATGTACACTTTATTTGTTACAAAAAAAAATAAACAACAAATAAATAAAAATAAAGTAATAATAATAATAAGTAAACAAAAAAATCGAATACAATAACTCCATAACAGTAGTATCGGATCGGTATTGGGTATCAGCAGTTGTGCTCAGCTCAGGTATCGGTATCGGATTGGATAAATCTGATTGGAAAAAACTAGATTGTTGCATCTCTAGTAAAAAATTGATTGACGTATTGTAATATTCATTGATTCAGCAAATCCTCTGACTCAGTTCGCCCTGTGTGCGTTATTTACGTTGTATGGACGGAGGCCGCGTTAGATCATGTAACAAAATTAAAGCTATTTCTTATTTTCAGATGTTTTATTACTCAAAAATATGAGGTGACATACTAAATATGTTCACATGGGCTTGAAAATAAATCGCTTCTCATTGAATCAATATTGAAGCATCTAAATTGATATTGAATAAGCATCTACAAAGAGTTATAGTTTTTCTAAGCAGGGTGAGTTAGCGTGGGGAAATCCGAAATGCTTTCCAAATAATCATTTCTCAGTTCAAGATCACAAATAACTTTTTTTTCCTTTTAATGTCGACAGTGATATTGCAAAAGGATTGAAAACCAATCCACGGACAGAAGTCACTGCTGCATGTTGTAACCTTCGAGTCCTCGGGCAGCGCTGGATGAGAAACCGCGGCGTCACCAGGGCTCAGGTGTCGCTGTAAAAACCATTTTCACTCATTACGCTCTGCTGCTGCATCTAAACATGCAGCTTGGAACTGTGCTGCACAAGAAGGAGGCCACGAATCAAAGCCGATACGAATCTGAGACGGACAGAAAGACAGTGGACACGCTCGTTGGTCAGATACGTCCACGTTTCAGCTGCTCTGGGAAAAAACTGATGCTTGAACGTCAAAGATGAGAAAGATTCAGGGTGTTCGGTGGGAGCTGAAAACGTGTCTGAGGGTTCGGGGATGCGACAGATGAAAGTAGTGATGCAGAGGAAGATGCTGACATGGACGAGACCGTGCAGCCGTCGGTGTGATGCAACCTGATCACGACTCCTGAATCACAGCGGCGTTACATCAGAGCAGAGTCATGTTCACGCGAGTAGATAAAATAAATATCAAATGAATGTCATCATAAAATATGTAGTTTAAATAGAAAAAAATTAGAAAGGTGAACTTAAATAAAATAAATATTAAGTAAAATACATAAATGTTGGAAAAGCAGATGTTTTAAGAAAAAAAACAGGAACATTATTGTTGACATAAAAAAATACATAAATAAAAGACGATAAAAGAAAATGTTTAAAAACCAATGTCAGCATAAACAAATAATTGAATAAAATAATTTAAAAAAATTTAATGAGTATTAAAACTAACAAATATACAAATAAAATAAGTTTAAAAGTTAAATGAGAATGATTAAAAACTAATTTTGACATAAACAAACAAACAAAAAAGATAAAAAAATAAATGAGAATATTTTACTAATGTTAACATAAATAAATAGAATTATTAAAAAAAATTTAAATGAGCGTTTAAAAAATAAATGAATAAACAAATAAAATAATACAAAAAATTTAATGAGAATGCTTAAAAACTAATGTTAACATAAACAAAAAAATTAAAGAACGGAAATTAAATGAGAATGTTTGACTAATGTAAACATAGACGAATAAAAAAATAGAATTAAAACAATTTGAGTGTTTATATACATAAATAAACAAATAAAATAATTTAGAAATTAAATGAGAATGTTTAAAAACTAAAACAAATAAATAGATTAATTTAAAAAGTGTTTAAAAATTACCAAAGGAATAAACAAATAGAATTAAAAATTAAATGAGTGTATAAAAACTAACAAATAAATAAAATAATTTAAAAAATTGAATGAGAATGCTTAAAAACTGATGTTAACATAAACAAATAAATTTGAAAAATATTTAAATTTACCATATGTAAATAACGTTAATATAAAAAAAAAAGTTTAAATAAAATCTAAGAAATAAATGTTAATATAAGCAAACATATATTGAATATAATAAATAAAATAAATATAGCAAATGGCTGTAAAGAATCAGATAAATCACATCTTTTAAGTTTTTTTTTTATGGTATTTTTCTGCGTTTCTGCACTGACTGGCTGTGCTGGCTCACCTGAGCTGTCCCAGGTTGTACTGCCTGGTCTCCCCGTCCGTGGACCGCGTGACGCACACGGAGAAGCTGGGCTGAAGCTGCCGGAGCTCCAGCAGGACGACGGCCAGGTAGTGGATGAAGAGCAGCGCGTCCACCAGCGACACGGCGTACTGCACGATACCCTGGTAGTTCTCGTCCTGCCAACACAAGCGGCCGTTTGGAAGCGGTGAGTTAAATATTCTGGATATCTGCAGATGCTCATTCTACACGTTACGAGCAGGAACGTTTCAAAGCAGAGAGTTTGCAGGGCGTTTCCCTGCTGGAGAAAACAGGAGATTAAACACATGTAAGACGAGATGGAGAGCATATGAATATTAAGACACTTTTCAAAGGAGTGCAAGCCTCTTAGACCCTCCGAGAAACCAGTCGGGATTTTAATTATGACTCAGTCAGTAAACACACATCAGTGGAGAAACTAAACGTGTTGGTTGTTTGTGATTGTGTTAAACTGCTGAAGGCATTAAAAATAAATGCGGTAGATGAGACCTCTGTGTGCAGACTCATTTAAATGTTCAGTTATGTTTTTAGTTCAACAGTGAAAGCAGACATGAGACACCGTGTGTGGGATTATGGAGCTGGAGCAGCCCGACTACGGAGATCTGCAAGTCTGAAAACAAAACTACCCAGAAAACCAATCAGAGTTCCCACAGATCTCATCAGATAATCCCGAACCGATCACAGAGAGAGCTGAGCGAGGCCGGCGCGACCCCTCAGATTTAGTCGGTTACGGATAGAGCTGGGCGATATGGGGAAAAAGTTCTATCACCATCATTTTTTCAATATTGCTCGATATCGATATATATCACGACATAAATCTTTATTTTTGACAATCTTAAATGATCCCTGTTACTCTTCAGTGATATTTAAAGATATCAGAGGATTCATTTTATTCAAAAACTCATTTACTATCAAAGCTAAGATAAAATACATACACAAACAACTTTAAATGAATTATGAAAACCTTAATTCTGAAACTAAAATCTTAAAGCTTCCAGTTTAACCGGAGAACAGAAGCAAAATGGGCATTTTTTCAATGTCATAACAAAAAATAAAATTATATATTTGACATGATAGGCTGAAATGAAAAACGAAGGGAGACTTTTTTTTTTCTATCAAACGCTTTTACACATTATCTACAGTTTGTTTGGGGAGAACTGGAGCCCTCTGATTAGTCCGTAAAGACAGAAATATGATTGGTTTGTACTTTTTGTCAAATTTACTTTGATTTTATAATAACGTGCAGAAGTAATCTGTGGTCTTGGATCAGATTTGTACCTGTTCTTGTCCAAATAAGGACATACAGGTTACAGATATGGATGTTCAATATTGGCTTTAATTTTTTTTTTTTTTTACCGATATCGGATATACCGATATTGTCCAACCCTTAATTTCCGATACCCGATATCAACCATCACCAATCTATACAGACAACTGTGAGGTTGTATCTCATATTCTGACAAATTCAACTATATTCTGCTCTGAGAGCAAAGATCCCAAAATATCATTAACTCAGCCAGATATCAGATACTAGCAAATATCAGATACTAGCAGGTATTAGATACTAGCATATATCAGATACTAGCAGGTATTAGATTCTACCATATATCAGATACTAGCAGGTATTAGATACTAGCTTATATCAGATACTAGCCGGTATTAGATTCTACCATATATCAGATACTAGCAGGTATTAGATACTAGCTTATATCAGATACTAGCAGGTATTAGATACTACCATACATCAGATACTGGCAGGTATTAGATACTACCGTATATTAGATACTAGCAGGTATTAGATACTACCGTATATTAGATACTAGCAGGTATTAGATACTACCATGTATCAGATACTGGCAGGTATTAGATACTACCATATATCACATACTAGCGGGTATTAGATACTAGCAGGTATTAGATACTACCATGTATCAGATACTGGCAGGTATTAGATACTACCATATATCACATACTAGCGGGTATTAGATACTACCATACATCAGATACTGGCAGGTATTAGATACTACCGTATATTAGATACTAGCAGGTATTAGATACTACCGTATATTAGATACTAGCAGGTATTAGATACTACCGTATATCAGATACTAGCAGGTATTAGATACTAGCTTATATCAGATACTGGCAGGTATTAGATACTACCGTATATCAGATACTAGCAGGTAGTAGATACTAGCTTATATCAGATACTAGCAGGTATTAGATTCTACCATATATCAGATACTGGCAGGTATTAGATACTACCATATATCAGATACTAGCAGGTATCAGATACTACCATATATCAGATACTAGCAGGTATCAGATACTACCATATATCAGATACTAGCAGGTATTACAGATACTACCATATATCAGATACTAGCAGGTATCAGATACTACCATATATCAGATACTAGCAGGTATCAGATACTACCATATATCAGATACTAGCAGGTATCAGATACTACCATATATCAGATACTAGCAAACATTATCAGCAGCATCAAAGCAAGTCAGTCTGTAGCAGCAGCAGCTGCACCATAGTCACATGACTCTGAAAGGAATGCTGGGAAATGAAGTTCTTCCACAATAACAGGGACTTTTAGACATGCTGGTACGGAAACAAGATCTTGCAAGATTTCAAAAGCAAAAATATCATTACAAAAAACCGATACCAATATTACAGATACTGCATTTTAATGCCGATATGGGCCGATATCATCTCCAGTTCCAACACTTGGTCTCTATCTGACCTCCGCCTGGGCTGCGTTTTTGTTTCTAACTCACCTGTGAGTCGAGTATCCTGACGCTGTAGAAGAGCCAATAAGAAGCTACAAAAAGCAGCACCAGCACCACCAGAAGGACCCGGAACACGAAGACCCGCGGGAGTCCCGCCCGCGCCGGTCTGAAGAACAGCGCCCAGACGGCCAGCAGCAGTATGAGGAGCTTAAAGGCCACGGAGATGAAGAGGCCCTCGCAGGCCGTCCCGCAGCTCTGCAGCTTCTCCGGCCAGAGGAGGTGGGGGAGCACCAGGAAGGCCAGCGGCGTGAGGAACACCAGCAGGCCCAGGATCACCGCCAAGGTCCGGGTCAGGTAGCGCCGGCAGTCCAGCCCCACGCTGTCCTCCAGGTCCTTGGTGATGCGGACGATGTCCTCCTGGGAGAGGCTGTGCTCCGACGTGCCGGTGACGGCTGTGGTGGTCTCACCCCAGTTATCATCCTGAGAAAACCAACAAAGGAGAACATTCATTCATTTTCTGCACCGCCAAGTCCATTCAGGGTCGCGGGGTCACCATTTATATCCCAATAGGGGATTATCACGCTTCCGTGTTCCGAACTTCCGGTTTGAAACACTTAGAGGGCCCACTTCCGGCCCAGTTCAATGTCCCTGCTTTACTTCGTAGACAACGTGAATAAACGCCAACCCTACTGAAATTTTCACGGATTCTAGACTGAAGTGATACTAAGGAAGAAGTGGATCAAAGCGATCGATTTGCCGCGGTGAAGGGCCGAACTTTATAATAAAACACACGTTTGTTTGTCGCCGGTGGGGCACAACACCGGCACTTCACAGCATGCTAGCATTAGCCAGCTAGCGTTTACTGACGTGCTTAACATTGTGCGTCTTAAAACACACAAACATCTGAAAATCGGGTCTGTACCCCCCCGTTTCCAGTGGAACAACTGGGGACTGCCAAGAAAGGAGACGCTTTCAGATGCTTGTGTGTTTTCAGCCGCACAAAGTTAGGCACGTTATCAAGCTAGCTAATGCTAACCTGCTAACACGACTGCGCAGTCCGCCAGCCACAAAATACGTCTGTTAAACGTTTTATTATAAAGTTCGGCATAAACGCCAATGCCAGGTTTTCATTCCAGACTGAAGTGATGCTAAGGAAGAAGTCTGGAATCAAAACTTGACATTGCCGCAGTTTAGACCGAACTTTATAAAGTAAAACGACACACGTTTGTTTGTTGCCGGCAGACTATACAGTCGTGTTAGCAGGTTAGCATTAGCCAGCTTGATGACGTGCCTAACTTTGTGCGGCTGAAAACACACAATCATCTGAAAGCGTCTCCTTTCTTGGCAGTTCCCAGTTGTTCCACTGGAAACGGGGGGGTACAGACCCGATTTTCAGATGTTTGTGTGTTTTAAGACGCACAATGTTAAGCACGTCAGTAAACGCTAGCTGGCTAATGCTAGCATGCTGTGAAGTGCCGGTGTTGTGCCCCACCGGCGACAAACAAACGTGTGTTTTATTATAAAGTTCGGCCCTTCACCGCGGCAAATCAATCGCTTTGATCCAGCTTCTGATCCTTAGTATCACTTCAGTCTAGAATGAAAACTTAAGTATGTTTGGAGTTTATCCGATTTAAACAGTATGACAGAGCAGGAACGGCTGTTGTTAACATGGCCCGGAAGAGGAAGTGTCCAAATACCGGGAAGTTCCGGTAAGCGTGATAATCCACTATATCTCATATCATCATCACTTCTCTAAATGTCCACCGAGCACCCAGAAGACACCCTGCAGGGACACTTTTTATGGAGACATCTATGATTTTATTTTCCAAGCATGTGAGGGAGAAAAGACAGAAGTGGGGAAAAGCAAACGGAGCGAGCTGCCATGTGGGCTCCACGCTGACGTGCGGGTCCGACTGCATCCGCAGATTATGAACGTCAGCGGTGTTGAGCAGAGCTGCTACAGCAACACAGATAAGGACAAACAAGCTGCTGACGCGCGCTGGAAGCAGCAGCTGCTCCGGACGGCCGAGGAGGAAGGCACGAATAAAATGTCCAGTTTGAAGGATCGGGTTTTTAAAACGTGCAGCGCAGCAGCAGAGGAGAGGATGAGGAGGAGGATGATGCATGAGGACAGGTTTCTCTTTGGCCTCTGGGTTACAGCAGCAGACGAAGCTGAAAGACTCAATCTCATCCATGATGATCAGGTGGTCGTTAACCCTGAAGACTCCAGGATGTTTCTTCTTTACCTGCTTTCTTAAAATATAAAAATCCATCATGAAGCAGAACCTTTAATCCCAGTCAGCATCCAGAATCTTTAATCCCAGTCAGCATCCAGAACCTTTAATCCCAGTCAGCATCAGAACCTTTAATCCCAGTCAGCATTAGAGCCTTTAATCCCAGTCAGCATCAGAACCTTTAATCCCAGTCAGCATCCAGAACCTTTAATCCCAGTCAGCATCAGAACTGTTAATCCCAGTAAGAATCTAGAACCTTTAATCCCAGTCAGCATCCAGAACCTTTAATCCCAGTCAGCATCAGAACCTTTAATCCCAGTCAGCATCAGAACCTTTAATCCCAGTCAGCATCCAGAACCTTTATTCTCAGTCAGCTGCACAACCTTTAATCCCAGTCAGTATCTAGAACCTTTAATCCCAGTCAGCATCAGAACCTTTAATCCCAGTCAGCATCAGAACCTTTAATCCCAGTCAGTATCTAGAACCTTTAATCCCAGTCAGCATCAGAACCTTTAATCCCAGTCAGCATCAGAACCTTTAATCCCAGTCAGCATCAGAACCTTTAATCCCAGTCAGCATCAGAACCTTTAATCCCAGTCAGCATCAGAACCTTTAATCCCAGTCAGCATCAAAACCTTTAATCCCAGTCAGCATCAGAACCTTTAATCCCAGTCAGCATCAGAACCTTTAATCCCAGTCAGCATCAGAACCTTTAATCCCAGTCAGAATCCAGAACCTTTAATCCCAGTCAGCATCCAGAACCTTTAATCCCAGTCAGCATCCAGAACCTTTAATCCCAGTCAGCATCAGAACCTTTAATCCCAGTCAGCATCAGAACCTTTAATCCCAGTCAGCATCAGAACCTTTAATCCCAGTCAGCATCAGAATCTTTAATCCCAGTCAGTATCAAAACCTTTAATCCCAGTCAGCATCAGAACCTTTAATCCCAGTCAGCATCTAGAACCTTTAATCCCAGTCAGCATCAGAACCTTTAATCCCAGTCCGCATCAGAACCTTTAATCCCAGTCAGCATCCAGAACCTTTAATCCCAGTCAGCATCAGAACCTTTAATCCCATACGTAAACATAATAAAGAATGTTATTGAATAAAAAAATCTAATAAATAATGTTACATGAATAAATAAATCATTAAATCATTAAAATCATCATTAAATGTTAACATATAAATAAAAAATGTTTAAAAAAGAGACATGAATGTAAACAAAACGTATTTAAATAAAAATCCATAAATAATTTCAAATTAAATTAATATTAACATTAATATTAAATAATGCTAAATATATAAACATTAATGAATATTAAACAAATGTCAACTTAAATTAATTTTTTAAAATCAAATAGATAAATGTTAAACACACACAAAAAACCATTTAAAGGTGCTACGTTTTGTCAGCATACTGATTGGCTAACATAGCTTCAGGGGCGGGGGGGCTTAGTTTGGCTCCTTCAGTCCTTCATTTGTGTCTGTGTGATTTTTATCTGGACTGGGATGTTTGTTTCTATGGAAACGGTGCCGTTTTCTGGGGTCAGAGCAGGAGAGAAAAACCATTTGTGCTAAAAACTGATGACTAAAGCAACAAAACGCAGCTTTAAAAGCACGACTACGGTCTCATTTACAGGCGATGACATGTTAACTGTTGACTTCTTGGTGTCGTTTTCACTGACAGAGTCTCTTTGATGAAGTCCAGCCCTGAGACCGGGCTCGGGTTCACCTGGCCTTTGACACCAGGTTGTAAATAACTGTCACCATCTGCATTTCTCTGGAGGAGCCAGACATTCCTACTGACCCATCATGAGACCTAAACTGGGTTCAAAGTGTCAGAGAGAACACATGTTACCACGTTCCTGTGGGCGGGGCCGACAGCGGGCGTAGCGAGGGCTGGAAAGTCTCCATCCTCGTTATTTATAGGAGCAAATAAACTGTTCATAAACGTGTTAAAAACAGCATTTATTTCACATCATTTAAGGTTAAAAGAGAGAAAATCTATCAGAGAGACTCATGAGGAAAAAAGCACTTTATTAATTAGTGTTTAGGTCCAGCCTGAGTGCTGCTTGTTAGTGGAGGAAGGAAATCCTCTTTGATAATCTTGTTAATTATGAAAGAGGAGGACCGGAGACCTCTTCAGCTTCTCCACGGAGGCTGGTTATTTACATGAAGCAAGTATTCCCTACAGAGAGCTAAAGCAAGCAGAACCTCATTAGTTTCTTTCTGTATTAGCAGAACTAATCGCTCCACAACAAGCAGGGCTGCATGCTTTCACTGCAGCGAGGCATAAATCATCCGGGACAGATCCACGCAGCACGAAGCAGAAACATGTCTGATGCAGCAGAATCACTTTATTACAGACACCTGTTCGATTCCTTATTAGCACAAATAACTAACCAGCCAATCACAAGGAAGGAACTCTCCACATCCACTCATGAAGACATGATGAGACGACTTGCTGAAGTTCAAACTGAGCATCAGAATGAGGAAGAAAATGGATTTAATGGTTGTTGTTCTGAGTATTTACTGGGATTTCCACCAAAACCATCTCTAGTTTCCAGAGAATGAAGACGAGGAAATATTCAGTAAGCAGCAGTGGACCAAAATGCAAAAGAAGATTCTCATCACGATGAGGTGGAACGGGAGATTCTCATCACGATGAGGTGGAACGGGAGATTCTCATCACGATGAGGTGGAACGGGAGATTCTCATCACGATGAGGTGGAACGGGAGATTCTCATCATGATGAGGTGGAACGGGAGGTTCTCATCATGATGAGGTGGAACGGGAGATTCTCATCACGATGAGGTGGAACGGGAGATTCTCATCACGATGAGGTGGAACGGGAGATTCTCATCATGATGAGGTGGAACGGGAGGTTCTCATCATGATGAGGTGGAACGGGAGGTTCTCATCACGATGAGGTGGGACGGGAGATTCTCATCACGATGAGGTGGAACGGGAGATTCTCATCACGATGAGGTGGAACGGGAGGTTCTCATCATGATGAGGTGGAACGGGGAGATTCTCATCACGATGAGGTGGGACGGGAGATTCTCATCACGATGAGGTGGAACGGGAGATTCTCATCATGATGAGGTGGAACGGGAGGTTCTCATCACGATGAGGTGGAACGGGAGATTCTCATCATGATGAGGTGGAACGGGAGGTTCTCATCATGATGAGGTGGGGACGGGAGATTCTCATCACGATGAGGTGGAACGGGAGATTCTCATCACGATGAGGTGGAACGGGAGATTCTCATCATGATGAGGTGGAACGGGAGGTTCTCATCATGATGAGGTGGAACGGGAGGTTCTCATCACGATGAGGGTGGGACGGGAGATTCTCATCACGATGAGGTGGAACGGGAGATTCTCATCACGATGAGGTGGAACGGGAGGTTCTCATCATGATGAGGTGGAACGGGAGATTCTCATCACGATGAGGTGGAACGGGAGATTCTCATCGTGATGAGGTGGAACGGGAGATTCTCATCACGATGAGGTGGAACGGGAGATTCTCATCGTGATGAGGTGGAACGGGAGATTCTCATCACGATGAGGTGGAACGGGAGATTCTCATCACGATGAGGTGGAACGGGAGATTCTCATCATGATGAGGTGGAACGGGAGATTCTCATCGTGATGAGGTGGAACGGGAGATTCTCATCACGATGAGGTGGAACGGGAGATTCTCATCGTGATGAGGTGGAACGGGAGGTTCTCATCATGATGAGGTGGAACGGGAGATTCTCATCACGATGAGGTGGAACGGGAGATTCTCATCGTGATGAGGTGGAACGGGAGATTCTCATCGTGATGAGGTTGAACGGGAGATTCTCATCACGATGAGGTGGAACGGGTGATTCTCATCACAATGAGTTGGAACGGGAGATTCTCCTCACGATGAGGTGGAACGGGAGATTCTCATCGCGATGAGGTGGAACGGGTGATTCTCATCACAATGAGGTGGAACGGGAGATTCTCATCACGATGAGGTGGAACGGGTGATTCTCATCACGATGAGGTGGAATGGGAGATTCTCATCACGATGAGGTGGAACGGGAGATTCTCATCACGATGAGGTGGAACGGGAGTTTCTCATCACGATGAGGTGGAACGGGAGATTTTCATCGTGATGAGGTGGAACGGGAGATTCTCATCGTGATGAGGTGGAACGGGAGATTCTCATCACGATGAGGTGGAACGGGAGATTCTCATCAGGATGAGGTGGAACGGGAGATTCTCATCAGGATGAGGTGGAACGGGAGATTCTCATCAGGATGCGGTGGAACGGGAGATTCTCATCATAATGTGGTGGAACAGGAGATTCTCATCGTGATGAGGTGGAACGGGAGATTCTCATCACAATGAGGTGGAACGGGAGATTCTCATCACGATGAGGTGGAACGGGAGATTCTCATCACGATGAGGTGGAACGGGAGATTCTCATCGCGATGAGGTGGAACGGGTGATTCTCATCACAATGAGTTGGAACGGGAGATTCTCCTCACGATGAGGTGGAACGGGAGATTCTCATCACGATGAGGTGGAACGGGAGATTCTCATCACGATGAGGTGGAACGGGAGAATTCTCATCGTGATGAGGTGGAACGGGAGATTCTCATCACGATGAGGTGGAACGGGAGATTCTCATCACGATGAGGTGGAACGGGAGATTCTCATCAGGATGAGGTGGAACGGGAGATTCTCATCAGGATGCGGTGGAACGGGAGATTTTCATCGTGATGAGGTGGAACGGGAGATTCTCATCATGATGAGGTGGAAGGGGAGATTCTCATCAGGATGAGGTGGAACGGGAGATTCTCATCAGGATGAGGTGGAACGGGAGATTCTCATCACGATGAGGTGGAACGGGAGATTCTCATCAGGATGCGGTGGGAACGGGAGATTCTCATCAGGATGTGGTGGAACGGGAGATTCTCATCGTGATGAGGTGGAACGGGAGATTTTCATCGTGATGAGGTGGAACGGGAGATTCTCATCGCGATGAGGTGGAACGGGTGATTCTCATCACAATGAGTTGGAACGGGAGATTCTCCTCACGATGAGGTGGAACGGGAGATTCTCATCACGATGAGGTGGAACGGGAGATTCTCATCACGATGAGGTGGAACGGGAGAATTCTCATCGTGATGAGGTGGAACGGGAGATTCTCATCACGATGAGGTGGAACGGGAGATTCTCATCACGATGAGGTGGAACGGGAGATTCTCATCAGGATGAGGTGGAACGGGAGATTCTCATCAGGATGCGGTGGAACGGGAGATTTTCATCGTGATGAGGTGGAACGGGAGATTCTCATCATGATGAGGTGGAAGGGGAGATTCTCATCAGGATGAGGTGGAACGGGAGATTCTCATCAGGATGAGGTGGAACGGGAGATTCTCATCACGATGAGGTGGAACAGGAGATTCTCATCATGATGAGGTGGAACGGGAGATTCTCATCGTGATGCGGTGGAACGGGAGATTCTCATCGTGATGAGGTGGAACGGGAGATTCTCATCGTGATGAGGTTGAACGGGAAATTCTCATAACGATGTGGTGGATCAAACCTGGTACTAGAAGGTGAACCTGATGAAGTGGTTGTTAAGTGTAAAGAATGAGCTCCACAGGATTTATCTGTTGACAGATTTTTAAGTCTTAATCCCGTCTGGTCACCGTCTCGCTGTGAAAACAAACATGTGGTGTGTGTGTGATGAGAAAGGAAATCGATATCCTTCCTGACAACGCTGTTCGTCCACATCACCCAGGGGAGACATGAATCACAGCATCCTGTGTCTTCCAGACACGATACACTCATCACTCCACTGCTTGACTAACACACCACTGAAGGACTCTCCAGAACTTCCCGATTACTCCTCATTAGTGACGGATTGATCAGAAAAAAAACAACACAAAAACAGAGGCCAACCTGCCAACTGCTTAAATTTGGGATTATGTTGCTGAATCCTTGCTGCTGTACCTGGGCTTCCCCTCTGCCAGCAGGACTAAAAATAGACATGAATGACCCACATTTCCTCCTGGAATTAACCAATCACCACTTGGCTGATCTGGTTCCCTACCGTCAGCAGACACAGAACCGTTCATCGCACGGAAATAAGAGAAACCGAGAGGAGAGGGGGGGCAAGGAGGCGGGAGGGAAGGGCAGAGACCTTCAATAACAAGACAGCCAATTAAGGCGAGGAGAGCGATTGATTCAGAGAGGCAGAGAGAGAGGAGAGAGAGATGGACGAGAAGAGCAGACCAACCGACATGTGAGATATCCTCCTGCAACCCAGCACCTGTCGGCTCTGCTCTCGGCCCACATCTGCACTGATTTATCCCCACAGACGAGCTTTTTACAAAAAAATTCCTGCACGAGGAGGCGCAGAGGCGTAAACAGCTGAGTCACGGAAACATCTGAAATGACGTGTTCTCGCTACAACTGAACAAGCAGATAAAGGACAGGAGAGTTGAGGCAGGAGCAGTTCCAGGCTTTATGAAGTACTGGGAGGAATCAGGTCCCAGAAAAACAAGAAATAGGTGCAGAGATCTATGATTTAAACGTAAAATACTGAGATAGAACAATTCTAACGAACTTGGACCTGAATATTTGGTCCTCATTACTAGAGATGTTCCATCAGGTTTTTTTGCCCCCGATTCCGAATCCAAGTCATTTGATTTTGAAGATCGGCCGATACAGAGTCCTGATCTGATACTTCTATAACAAAAATAAAAATTTAAGTGAAAAAGACAGATACAGTGTTTCCCTACAGTATGCTGCAGAGGATACCACTGGGTGAAGGATTGGGAGGGGGGGGGTATCTAACTGGTATCACCATGAAACTTTCCTGGTTTATTCCTCACATCAGGGCAATCGTTTCTTGTACTGCAAGGTTTCTGTAATTCTATGTTTAAATATGCAAACGAGGTGTTATATAGCCAAAAATTTGCATACATTTTGAGGAAAAAAAAAATCGAAACACTGGATTAAACAAGGTTCAAAGTTCTTTTTTAATTTTGTTCACATATTAAAGTCAAAAGGTTTTGCAGAGGGGATTTTGAATATCTCTACGTATAGACCATTTCACAGTTTAGAATATACTATCAACAACCATAGAAAACCAATTTTTTGGCATATTTTTGGGATGAAATGTTCTATAAATCAGGCTGTGAATGAGAAATCAAAAAATCCCTCTGTAAAAACTTTAAGAATACAGGAGCAAAACTTGAAAGTTTGGTTTCTGTAAGTGCTTCTGAAGTGGAGATTTTTTACCTGGAGTAAGAGAAAAAACTCATTTTGAGAAAACGGCAACTTTAGCTTCATTTTGATGGGATTTGGGCACATCAGACAAAGTATCATGAAATAAACCCCTAAAATATTTATTTTGAATGTTTTTTATTTTTTACTAGTCTGAAAGAAAACATGTTGAAGGGAAAAAAAAACGAAAATCTCAAAATTGAACAGGTGATGAAGAAACGGGGTTTTTGCCTGTAGTGTCTCCCCTTTAACAGACTGTGAAACAACAGATAATGTAATGTGTACTTCAGTCTTCCCAGTTATGTCAGGGAAAAAAAAGGGGAATTTCCCTTTCTTTTTCCCAAGGCTGTCGCATCCCAACCCACAAGGCCCGGTAGGCCGCGGGGGAATAAAAAAACAGATAAGTTTTTAAAAAAAAAAAAGTAAAAGGAGTTTGAAAACTCTCCTCCGGGTCCCCCTAACACAGGCTGCTGTTACATTTAACTCCTGCATTATCCGGTGATGCTGCATCATACAGCACTAAGCTATGTGCGGGACTCCGGCGGATCACATCAGAATCAAACCAAACGCTGGTTATAAAGCTGTAACTGACAGGAAAATCATGCAGAGGAACCGAGCAAAGAGAAGGGCCATGGCCATCGCAGCTGTTGGGAAATTTCTGCTCTAAGCCATGGCAGCCTCTGCTGCTGAGTCAATGTGAAGGAAACATTTATCCAATCCCTGATCGGGATGTAACAGCAGATTCCGATCAAGTCTGAAACCATGTGATCGGATCGGGACATCCCTACTCATTACCATCTACTGTATAAGCCGCAAACAAGCAATCTTTCCTTTCCTTAAGTCGTCTCCAGATAGTTCAGTCATTAGTTCCCAGTTTATCCCAGCGGTGCCCCATTTAGTGATTTCCATTATGGATTTTTTTAGATATTAATAACTGTACTTAAAAACATGATTCTTACATGAATGAGTTCCCATTAATCCTCAACAGTCTTCAAGACCAGTTCTCCAGGATGGGGTTTCCAAAGTTTTTAAGGAGGACCCCCCTTAAAATATGGGGTCGGGTGGGGGGGGATCTGCCCCCCGCCCGTTTTCACTGATCTGCAGTCAAGTTCTTCTGGGTCTTCTGACGTACCTCAGCCTTTTGTCCTGTTTCCTTCCTTATAAACAGCTTCTTGACTGGCACGTTTCCATGGTGACCATTTCTGATGAGTCTTTGGCCAACAGTAGATGGATCAGCTGAATGTTCATATGCATCTCTCAGGTCCTGGTCCAGGTCTTTCCTGTAGACAGTGTTTTTGTCCAGACTCTTCTTCTTTTGTCCTCCAGATGTCCAGTTTCTGCTCCATGCTGAGTTATGCCACGTTTCTCCTTTTTGCTCCTAGAATCCTGTTTCCTGTCCGACTGTCTGATCTTTGCTGCTTTTCACACAAAGCGGTACCAGATTATTCGTCTTATGTGTTGACCCAACACTGGTTCATCCCTTGAGTTAGAGGAACAGGCTAATGGCAGACGACAGGGATGATTTCTGTCTTTACTGCATTGGACCTGAAGCAGCCTCTGACTGAATGCACTCTCCTGTTTCATTCAGCTAAAGAACCAGACTTTATAAGAAAGTCTGGCTCTTTTCAGACAACAAAAGTGAGGAAGTTTCAATTTCTACTCAGTCCTGAAGAGTTACTAAACAAAAATCACCCAAAATCTTAACTTTTGTTGGTATCATTTTCTTTTTCCACAAAAAAGATAAATTATTGATTAATTGTTAAATGTTAAACAGTTTCATTTTCAACTTCACTTTCAAAAATACAATAAATAAATCAGCACTGGGTTACTTCTGATCCAGAGTGCAGGACTGGGAATTCATGCACTACTTACCAAACTCAAACTAAAGAGAGCATGAACTCAAAGTTTAGATGAGAAATGTGGTCTAAAAAAAGCGCTTATCTAGCACTGAGGGCGAGAAACGTGTAGAGGAAAATCTCTCCATCTCTTTCTAAGCAGCATTGCAAACAGCCGTGTAGAAGTCGTTTCCACAGCGTGACAACTGGGCGGCGATAAGATACAGAACATGGCAGCAAAGATAAAAATCCAGCAACAGTAGCTGCTGATTTTAAGCACTTCCAGAAGGACTGAAACCTTCATGGGCATCACAAGGTTTTCACTCATTTTTCTAGCTGAAATAAGAAAATTTGAGATATTTTGCCCGTAAATAAAGCTGGACCAAATTCCTGTGCAGTATAGCGTGTATACCAACGTGCATTAAAGCTTTCAGATGTGTATTTTCAGCCTTCTGCCTCCACCAGAGTACAAACAACAGCTATTGTCTCTCACAGCAAATCAACCGTCCACTAAAAGCCTGTTTTCTGTTGTTCAGCTGGAAGTGGAGTGCAAACAAAGCCCCTCACTCTGAGCAGGAACGAGTGCACTATACTCTCTCCTGGGGGGCGAGGTGTGTGTGTGTATGGTGGTGTAAAACACGGCAACATGCATTCCCAAAGCACGCTTCACAACCATTTAAACACTGTGTGCACGGCTGCCAAAGACTTGTCAGGACAAGGAAGGAAGGATCTCTAAAAGCATGAGATGACTAAGAGACAACAGAGGACCGACGGTTCAGCATCGTCTGGTTCAACATGAGAACTTCTGATTAAACAGTAAACACAATCTGGAGTGTGGATGTCATTACTTGATCTTGTATTCCACTTTTATCGGCACCAGTTCCTGACTAATGTGATGATGCAGCTGCTGATACGAAGGCGCAGTCATACGATGTTGATGTGGTCATGTTTTATTAAATCCTGGTGACGCATAATTAACATGTGGGAACGAGATAACCGAGCTGTGGTGTTACAGATGTGTGGAAATGACATAAACAGCTCGTGGCCAGTCGTTAATACAGGAAGAACTTAAACCATCTGTATAATGTCGAAATGAGCTCAGCTTGCTGAGTTACGGCGATTTGGGGATTTTTCATATGTGACTGATAAAACTTCACAGTTAATGCTTGTATACGATCATATTCATCATAATTACGAAGGAATTACTGGATTTTAACCCCCCTACATCACACCTGACGGCGTGGAATTGCGAAAAAAAGTGTTTCCATTACATTTATGTGAAAAACTGCTTTATAGAAACATCTGAATTTACGCCTCAAGAAAGCGTAAAAACTTTTTTGTGATATTTGAAAGTTTTTTTTAAATGTAGGTGTTTCCATTAGCGGTTTTTAATTGCGATATTTAGGTTTTGCGCAATTCCAGGTGTAATGGAAACCCAGCTATTGTTGACGTGATGAGGAACAGGAGTAAACAAAGCATTGTGTACATCCTAGGAGAGGAGGTGGAGGTGGGATACAAGTACTTTGGAGTTCAGCTGGACAATAGACTAGACTGGAAATGCAGCACTGAATCCATCTAGAAGAAAGGTCAGAGGAGACTCCAGTTCTGGAGGAAGATGAGATCCTTCGTTAGCTACATTTACATGGACCAATACTCGATCTACCTGAATCGGCCACAGCATGGTTTCCAAACCCACAGTGGAATTGCGTAAAGTGAAACTTGGCTGTAACGTCGTAGCATCTCATGAAAAAAATTGGACAGCAGCAGCTCCAGAAATGCACATAACGGATGTAACTGTGCCATCAAACGTTTAAAGGTCAGAAAATTACATCATGCATCTTTAACGGAGAATGACTGCTGGACTTCAGGTGTGATAGTGCTCAGACCAAACACAAAAATATTTTCCCCTGTGGTTTTGCTCAGTGAAGCATTTCTGCAACAACAAGCTGATATTCAACATTACAAAAGAAGTTATATTTGCCTTAAAGTTAAACAAAAATAACTTCCCTCGCTGTCTCGTAGCTATTTGATATGAAAAGAAGTGATGGAGCAGTTGGAAGCAATTTGTGGTCCAACTATGGTCAGAATAAACACCAGTGTCATTTCCATGTTTGATGGAAGGGAACAAAAGGAAGCTCATCTTATTATTCTCCATGAAAAACTCACAAACAAACGCTGCACACTGTTTAGAGTTAACGCCTGAGCGCACATCCATTCTAGCTCATGCAAATGATTTCATTAGGGATTAAAGCAACACTAAGCATGAAAACCAAACATCTGTTGTTTATGCAGAATAATCAGCGTCACAAAGACACAGCCTGAACTGCAGCGTCAGACCTACCTGGCTTGTTTTAGTCCCTGGTCCACAGCTGGCAGCTGGAGGTGAGCTATTAGTGACAGAGTCTTCTTCTATGGTGGAAACAAAGACTTCTTTCGCCTCCTCTACAGCCTCACAAACCTCAAGCACCTGCAGAACTTCATCGCCCAACTCCATGGCTGCATCCAGAAATGCTCCTTAGCTAGGCTGGCGCGAATGTCCTGGATGTGCTGAGCCACTGCTTTCCTCCCCCTGATCCATCCCAGAGTGTGAATTTGACTGTGTGACCTCACTGACTCTCCTGATCCACGGTCCAGCCCCTCGCTTTATCCGCCTTTATATAGAAATCTCTCCCATCGTGCCTCAGGAGGTTATTGTATGGGACTGTGTGCTCAGTTGGCGCATAATGTGAGGGGTTTTTATAAAGAAAGACAGAGCGAGGAGAGCGGAAGAGATGAAGAGTTGGGAAGGGGGGAGCGAGGAAGCAATCACATGGGTTGCCCTGACAGCAGCTGGAGCAGAGGGGTAGGTGGGGGGGGATGAAGAAACTGATGGAGAAAAAGAGGACTAAAAAAAAAATCACAATAATTAAAAATCTGAGTCTAAACTAATAACCGACCAATCAGGTGCAACTGTCATCCACCTTAAGATGGGCTCTCTCTCTCTCCAACCCCCTCTCTCTCCCTTCAGGCATCCTCTCTCATCCTCTGCCTGCCTCTTGCCTCAGCACCACTCTATCCATTGCTTCTGACCCAGTGAGCACGGCGGCGGCGCCCTGTCGTCACCAGTTCATGAGCGTGCTTACAGGGAAGTCAAATAAACTCAACCAGAGTGACGCCGTCTAATCGCTGCAGGTCATGTGACGTTCAAGATATTCCTCGTCTTAAGGCCTTTACACACCGGGGCCGATGCGAATAAACGGCACGAAATTGCGAATAATTCGGAGGTGAAATATCGACGTCTTTGTCTATACACACCTAGTCCGACGCGAAATTACGATGATGCTATAGAACAAACTCGCATCCGTTATTCCAGAGGAACGTGAGCACATGCAGCAGTGACGGAGGGAGGGGCGGCTGCAGGGAAACTTCTGGATGCTGAAAACAGCTGATCTCACCGTGGAGATGCCAAATGGGGATTTTAAATACAACACCTGTAGCTAATAACCTCGAATGGCTACAAAATGTAGGCAAAACACTGCTACTTCAGCTGTGACACCCCCCCACAGCCCCTTTTGCCAAATAAGAGTGCTGCAACACGAAGGTGATAACACCTGAGCCATAATGATGCAGTAACAGCGACCAAGCGACACCTCTCTCTTTTTCCTTTCTCTTTTTGCTTGCGACCAGCTCTGTGACGTCAGAGCGCCTTCTCTGATTGGTGGATTGTGGATCTGTCGGATGCGAATATTAAGAAAATCGACCTCAGTTCGAAAAAATAAACGTCGCAAAATCGCAAGACGAAATTTTGTCTCTGATGTGAACGCTCCCGTCGACTTGATATTAATTTGATTAAAGCTTTTGCCGTGCGAATCTTTCGGACGAAATAGGGGATTATCACGCTTACCGGAAGTTGCCGGCTTTTGACACTTCCTCTTCCGGGCCATGTTAACGACAGCCGTTCCTGCTCTGTTATACTGTTTAAATCGGATAAACTCCAAACATATTTAAGTTTTCATTCTAGACTGAAGTGATACTGGATCAAAAGCTGGATCAAAGCGATCGATTCGCCGCGGTGAAGGGCCGAACTTTATAATAAAACACACGTTTGTTTGTCGCCGGTGGGGCACAACACCGGCACTTCACAGCATGCTAGCATTAGCCAGCTAGCGTTTACTGACGTGCTTAACATTGTGCGTCTTAAAACACACAAACATCTGAAAATCGGGTCTGTACCTCCCCGTTTCCAGTGGAACAACTGGGGGCTGCCAAGAAAGGAGACGCTTTCAGATGATTGTGTGTTTTCAGCAGCACAAAGTTAGGCACGTCATCAAGCTGGCTAATGCTAACCTGCTAACACGACTGCGCAGTCTGCCGGCCACAAACAAACGTGTGTAGTTTTATTATAAAGTTCGGTCCTTCACCGCGGCAAATCGGTCGTTTTGATCCACTTCTTCCTTAGCATCACTTCAGTCTGGAATGAAAACTTGGCATTGGCGTTTATCCGATTTACAAAGTTTAACAGAGTAGTAGCTGGCGGACTATTGTTAGCAGGTTAGCATTAGTCAGCTTGATGACGTGCCTAACTTTGTGCGGCTGAAAACACACAAGCATCTGAAAGCGTCTCCTTTCTTGGCAGTCCCCAGTTGTTCCACTGGAAACGGGGGGGTACAGACCCGATTTTCAGATGTTTGTGTGTTTTAAGACGCACAATGTTAAGCTCGTCAGTAAACGCTAGCTGGCTAATGCTAGCATGCTGTGAAGTGCCGGTGTTGTGCCCTACCGGGGACAAACAAACGTGTGTTTTATTATAAGGTTCGGCCCTTCACCGCGGCAAATCGATCGCTTTGATCCAGCTTTTGATCCAGTATCACTTCAGTCTAGAATGAAAACTTAAATATGTTTGGAGTTTATCCGATTTAAACAGTATAACAGAGCAGGAACGGCTGTCGTTAACATGGCCCGGAAGAGGAAGTGCCAAATGTTTCAACTTCCAGAAACCGGAACGCGGAAGCGTGATAATCCCCTATATTCGGAGTAGGTGTGTAAAGGCCTTAAGGGTGCATTCAGAAAGCATAGTCCGGAAGACTTGGTCCGTTTGGGGGCTTGGCTCGGCTGGGGGCGGGGGTGGTCTTCTGGACCGAGATGGCGGTTACGTTGCATCATAGCCAAACGGGCCAAACCTTTTGAATAATGTTCCCAATCTCTCCAGAGGTGGCGCTACATTCAGATTCGCCGTAGGCGCAGACAAGACAACGAACAAGAGGGTTCTCACAACACAAGCTTTGTGAATGGGTCCTTAGACCAGACCAGTTTTCTGCAAGGCCCCCTTACCCCCCATTCCTCCATCACGTTCACCCAAAAATAAACAAAAAATCGTAGGAAGGAATGTGTCGTGAAATAGTCTTCGGTTTATTGGCTGCTACTTCAAATTTTTATCTTATGTCATATACTAAGACATAAGACACATTGTGGTCTCTCTTCATACCCACCATTGACCGTTACTGTTACTATTAGATATCAGACAAGATTTTATATTGTTGAAATGTTTGTTGTTGATTTATGGCTGTTTGCCCTATTGTACTTTCATAAATCTGTCCGTGTTTTACTGGCAGTGCAAAAACTACATATTTCATTTAGCCTAGCTCATTTTATAAAGATTCTATACGAATTTATTCACAAGAGGAAAATATTCAAGGCAGCTGCTGGTCTCTCATGGACCTCCTAGCAGGTTCAGCTGAATATCAGACTGTGCAATGATCAGGGAAACTGTATAAAACATCCAACAACTCCATCTCAGACCCTCCAGACCTCAGTCAGACCATCAACCCCCTGCTAACTTTGTCAAATAAGGAGCAAATGTTTATATTTCCACAGGAGTTGTTGTCAATGATGAGAGGAATAAACACAGTTGAGGACTGACTGGTAAATTAATTTGTTCCCATATTAGGGAGGGGAAACTGAATAATTCAGGTACCTGAAAAAAAGTCCCCCTGCTAACTTTGTAAATAAGGAGAAATGTTTTATTTTCCAAGGAGTTGTTGTATGATGAGAGGAATAAAAAGTTGAGGACTGAAGTAAATTAATTTTGTTCATATTAGGGAGGGAAACTGAATAATTAGGTACCTGAAATGTTCTAGTCCCCCTTAATGTAAATAAGGAGAAATGTTATATTTCAAGGAGTGTGTATGATGAGAGGATAAAAAGGAGGCCTTCAGTGATTAGTTTTCATAAGGGGAATATGTGATACCTGGTTCCCCCTGCTAACTTTGTCAAATAAGGAGCAAATGTTTATATTTCCACAGGAGTTGTTGTCAATGATGAGAGGAATAAACACAGTTGAGGACTGACTGGTAAATTAATTTGTTCCCATATTAGGGAGGGGAAACTGAATAATTCAGGTACCTGAAATACCTGGTTCCCCCTGCTAATCTTTGTCAAATAAGGAGCAAATGTTTATATTTCCACAGGAGTTGTTGTCCATGATGAGAGGAATAAACACAGTTGAGGACTGACTGGTAAATTAATTTGTTCCCATATTAGGGAGGTAAACTGAATAATTCAGGTACCTGAAATACCTGGTTCCCCCTGCTAACTTTGTCAAATAAGGAGCAAATGTTTTATTTTCCACAGGAGTTGTTGTCCATGATGAGAAGAATAAACACAGTTGAGGACTGACTGGTAAATTAATTTGTTCCCATATTAGGGAGGGGAAACTGAATAATTCAGGTACCTGAAATACCTGGTTCCCCCTGCTAACTTTGTCAAATAAGGGCAAATGTTTATATTTCCACAGGAGTTGTTGTCAATGATGAGAGGAATAAACACAGTTGAGGACTGACTGGTAAATTAATTTGTTCCCCATATTAGGGAGGGGAAACTGAATAATTCAGGTACCTGAAATACCTGGTTCCCCCTGCTAACTTTGTCAAATAAGGAGCAAATGTTTATATTTCCACAGGAGTTGTTGTCCATGATGAGAGGAATAAACACAGTTGAGGACTGTTCTGGTAAATTAATTTGTTCCCATATTAGAGAGGGGAACTGAATAATTCAGGTACCTGAAATACCTGGTTCCCCCTGCTAACTTTGTCAAATAAGGAGCAAATGTTTTATTTTCCACAGGAGTTGTTGTCCATGATGAGAGGAATAAACACAGTTGAGGACTGACTGGTAAATTAATTTGTTCCCATATTAGGGGAGTGAAAACTGAATAATTCAGGTACCTGAAATACCTGGTTCCCCCTGCTAACTTTGTCAAATAAGGAGCAAATGTTTTATTTTCCACAGGAGTTGTTGTCCATGATGAGAGGAATAAACACAGTTGAGGACTGACTGGTAAATTAATTTGTTCCCATATTAGGGAGGGGAAACTGAATAATTCAGGTACCTGAAATACCTGGTTCCCCCTGCTAACTTTGCAAATAAGGAGCAAATGTTTTATTTTCCACAGGAGTTGTTGTCCATGATGAGAGGAATAAACACAGTTGAGGACTGACTGGTAAATTAATTTGTTCCCATATTAGGGAGGGAAAACTGAATAATTCAGGTACCTGAAATACCTGGTTCCCCCTGCTAACTTTGTCAAATAAGGAGCAAATGTTTTATTTTCCACAGAGTTGTTGTCCATGATGAGAGGAATAAACACAGTTGAGGACTGACTGGTAAATTAATTTGTTCCCATATTAGGGAGGGGAAACTGAATAATTCAGGTACCTGAAATACCTGGTTCCCCCTGCTAACTTTGTCAAATAAGGAGCAAATGTTTATATTTCCACAGGAGTTGTTGTCCATGATGAGAGGAATAAACACAGTTGAGGACTGACTGGTAAATTAATTTGTTCCCATATTAGGGAGGGAAACTGAATAATTCAGGTACCTGAAATACCTGGTTCCCCCTGCTAACTTTGTCAAATAAGGAGCAAATGTTTTATTTTCCACAGGAGTTGTTGTCCATGATGAGAGGAATAAACACAGTTGAGGACTGACTGGTAAATTAATTTGTTCCCATATTAGGGAGGGGAAACTGAATAATTCAGGTACCTGAAATACCTGGTTCCCCCTGCTAACTTTGTCAAATAAGGAGCAAATGTTTTATTTTCCACAGGAGTTGTTGTCCATGATGAGAGGAATAAACACAGTTGAGGACTGACTGGTAAATTAATTTGTTCCCATATTAGGGAGGGGAAACTGAATAATTCAGGTACCTGAAATACCTGGTTCCCCCTGCTAACTTTGTCAAATAAGGAGCAAATGTTTTATTTTCCACAGGAGTTGTTGTCCATGATGAGAGGAATAAACACAGTTGAGGACTGACTGGTAAATTAATTTGTTCCCATATTAGGGAGGGGAAACTGAATAATTCAGGTACCTGAAATACCTGGTTCCCCCTGCTAACTTTGTCAAATAAGGAGCAAATGTTTTATTTTCCACAGGAGTTGTTGTCCATGATGAGAGGAATAAACACAGTTGAGGACTGACTGGTAAATTAATTTGTTCCCATATTAGGGAGGGAAACTGAATAATTCAGGTACCTGAAATACCTGGTTCCCCCTGCTAACTTTGTCAAATAAGGAGCAAATGTTTTATTTTCCACAGGAGTTGTTGTCCATGATGAGAGGAATAAACACAGTTGAGGACTGACTGGTAAATTAATTTGTTCCCATATTAGGGAGGGAAAACTGAATAATTCAGGTACCTGAAATACCTGGTTCCCCCTGCTAACTTTGTCAAATAAGGAGCAAATGTTTTATTTTCCACAGGAGTTGTTGTCCATGATGAGAGGAATAAACACAGTTGAGGACTGACTGGTAAATTAATTTGTTCCCATATTAGGGAGGGGAAACTGAATAATTCAGTATCTGAAATACTAATAAATAAATACTAATACATAAAAAATACACAAAATACACACAACATGTTGGAAAACAGTGTCTGGTGGCTGACTGGAAAAAGCTCCGATTCTCTCGGCGATTAAAAAACGATACACCTGACTCTAAAGGAAAGAAGTCACACAAGATCGAGTTTATTTGTTGTTGGAGTTTTTAATTAATTAATTAATTTTTTACCGGGACTTGTCGATTAAAATGTGAGTTATAACACTGACATAATTACGTGGAGTCGTTTTTACCGAGAAATCGATCAGAAGTGCCGTGAAGACCAGAAGACTTGCGTCTCAGCCTCTCTGGCTGCAGTGCGCGCTCCCGACACAGGGGACACAGATTCTCATAGGGGAACTGAATTTCGCACAAGACCGGCACCTCTGATATAGATCCGGAACCTATTTTAATGGACCCGCCACCCCCCCCCCCTTCACTGTGAATAAATAATAATTAAATATCTGTTTTATGTTTAAAAGTGTTATCTGTTTTCTCACCATATATTCCCCTTTGAGTTCACACAAAAAATCTCGTGTTTCAATTATTGAGATGTATTCAGGTGAATTTTAGGTTACGGAATTGGAGGGGAGGGGGAGAAGATCATAGGTTACACCAGCGCGCAATGATTTTGAAATTGCAGTTAGCTTTTGCCAAAATCGTATCGGCGGATCAACAGTGCGGAGACCGAGACACCGGTGGACACAGCAGCACCAGCAACGTTGTTGATGCTAATGATGTTGCAACTGCTAGCGGGAATGATGACCTACTCGGGGATCAAGAAAATGAAGATGAGATGACAAAAGGTGATGATGATTGCAAAAGGACACAGAACAGCGCAGGACACCAGGAGCAAAGAAGAAAGCAGGAGAAAAGAGGCCGGGTCCATGGATGCTGTATGGGCCGTTTTGGATAAATAGACTAAGTTGACGGTAGGAAGACATCACAATATTCATCTGCTTTGTTTGTGTTATCATTGATTATATGCACGCGCTTGTTATGTGATTTTCTATTATTATTACGTGTGAGCTTATTTTCCCAGGTGTTATTTATCTGCGGCTTGCAGCCCAGTGGGCGTGTCGTAGTGTGGGTGGGTCTGGTTAGGTTTAGGGGAAGGGTCAGGGGTAGGGCTAGATTTTACCGTGCTCTCATTGGCCTGGTGGGCGTGTCGTCGAGTAACGTCACACTGCGACACGCCCCTGTCTTGCGAGCCGCAGATAGACCCAGCCTGTTGATCAATAAGCTATACGATTGGGCTTAATTTCAGCATGTGTACTACATGATTTAAAATCGGATGCCCCACAAGTTGCCTAAGATTACTCTAAGTTTACTTTTTTGTTTTTACGTTGTCAGCGCTGAGTGATTGTGTCATCAAGTTGATTTTGAGATTATTTAATCGTCCGACTCCGACATCGCAATTATTCTGTTGTGTTTGTGTTGCCATTGATTAGGATGCACGCATCACATGATTTTCTGCAAATTATCTACGCGTGAGCTTATTCAGTCTGTTGCCCAGTAGGCTATGTGACGGGGCTTAATTTCAGCATGTCTACATGATTTTAAACTGCACGTCCCGCAAGTTGCCGAAGTGATGGCCAGAGTGGACTTTTTTTTTTTTTGTTGTTACATTATCAACAACTGATTGTTTGTGTCACCAAGTTGATTTTTAGTTGATTTAATAGTCTGAATCATACTTGTTGGGCTATTATTGTTTAAGAAAGCAATGTTGCAGTGTCTGCTTGGTTTTCCTTTTATTTTATTTTTCTATAGCCTATTTAGCACCCAGTCCGACGAAAACACTGATGTGGTCATGCTTTTTTGTCAGTGTTCTGAAATTAAAATAAATATTGTCCTGTTATGGGCACAGTGATGTTTGGTTTATGCTTACTTACTTAGAGAGGGTAAATTGGCCTTATTTTATGTATTTATTTTTTAGTGTAGGGCTGTAGCATATGTGTGGTCCATCACCTTAACCCCGCCTTTTGAGTTGCCGGGACCGACCCCCCTCTGCGTTCCGGGACCTCCCACTTTGCAAATTAATCACTGCTTGTTCTCTTCTTTAAATGAACATTTCTGCAGCCTACAAGTTATTAAAAATGATGAATGATAAATGGAAAAGGGATTAATGGTAAAAGTAAAGTTACTTTTGTTCGTACATTGATCTGATTTAAAGTTAACAGATGTGGATCAAGTGACTCTTGTCATCATAATGAATTACCAACATATTCTTTTAACCTGTTTCTGTATGTGTTTATATATATATATATATATATATATATATATATGTATGTATATATATGTATATATATATATATATACACACAATATATATATATATGTGTGTATATATATATATATATATATATATATGTACACACTCAAAAATAGAGGTACGAGACAGGAACATTTTTTACAAATCTTCTCTCAAAAGTACAATATTGTATTGTATAAGTATCAGAGAGCAGTGGGCTGCTTGGAGCACCGGGGAGCAGTTTGTGGGGGTCAAGGACCTTGCTGGTCCACAGTGGTTCACCTGAGCATCATGATGTGAACTTGAACCCAGGTCCGCTGTGCCTAAGCCCGCAACATTACCACTAGGCTACCCACTCCCCCAAATAATGACAAATGTGAAGATTTCTTAAAATGAGAAAAAATATTGAGACTCTAGACAGGGAGATATATCATTAAATAAGTTGTAAAACATTCATTTCAAGTCCCTCATTTAGTGAAAACCCCCACAAAACTAGTCTGGTAATGCTTCTTTTCTATGTTGTTTCTTTCTAATTGAAGAGTTCATTTGCAAAAACAGTTAACCACCATTTAGAAAAAACAGAGTTGACTGCTTTTCGTCGCTGTCTGGTACAAACCTCCTATCTCCATTTAACATCATTAAAACCCTTCACTTATGGAAAAATGTTTAATTAAAGAAATAAAATGAATAAACAGAATATCAAGGGGAGCCTTGTGTTCATAAAGCTCCCCTTGGTAAAGAAAAACTGTTCAACACAATAAAGCAATCGGATTTCCATTCTGCTTGCTATGATGCTGGACAGGACAAGTTATGGGTAAAAAAAAAGAGAAGAAAAAAGAACAAAGAAAGAAGAGTTTTTGCAAATGTTTTTGCAAATGAACTCTTCAATTTTAAAAAGAAAAGATTTTTAAAACAGAAGACTTTTCTTAATTTTAGAATTGCTAAAAAGCCTTTTTTGAAAGGCAGAGCTTTGTACTGAAGGAGCAGCACCACACGAAACCTCCCAACCTCCTATGTACCTGAATACTTCTTGGTGAAGGCCTTTATTTTGCCAAGAGCCAGATTGATTAGGATGAAATGGGAAATGAACCTACAATCTTCTGGATAAGCTGCTGTCTCAGACTGATAAACTGACCGTTTTTGCTAACAGTTCTTGAATTTCTGGTAAGTTTCTTTTGTTTTAAGATCTTTTCACTCAAAATGAGAAAACAACAGTGGAAAGACGCATTAACATAGTTTTAAATGTTTTTCACTTAATCAGAAACTTGAAATGAATGTTTCAGCTTGTTTTAAGCAAGTTCCCACCTGTCTAAAGTCTAGATATTTTTTTCTTATTACAAGAATCCTGTGTGTATGGCTACAAGTTTTTACAGCTAAAATTGGGAGTGAAAGACACAAAGTGATCTGAAACAGTGTTTTAGTGAGCTAATTTAACTCAATATACATGTAAAAATAGTTTTAGGATTCAAGTAAGTAAGAAATAAAAGACATTTAGTCTCAAAACATGATTAATAATCTTACACATTCTGCTCTGGTCAGGTATATTACTCTCAAATCAAGATTGTTAAGACGGTTTTTGCTGAATACAGTATAAGACTGTAAAACTTAGTTAGATAGACTGTTTTTGCCGTGAACTTGTTTACAGTTGGTTGTAAATAAATACAGACGTAGATAAGTACGGCTTATGTGTCAATGTTTAATCTAACAATGATTTTTACAAACTCAGTCATTAAGCAACACTTAGTCACCATCTAGCTTAACCACAGGGCGGGGTGTTTCCTGTAAGTCTCTGTTTCAGGGTAGCGCTGTCGTTCTCACATACACTAAACATGTTCAGACCAATGTTGTTATCAATAAAGAATTAAATAAAAAAAAGGCAAACATTACTTCAACTAAACCGTCAATAACTGATATTCAATATAAAAATACTAACAAAGATGACGTTTAAGGGCGCATTCAGAAAGCATAGTCCGCGAGTCTCGGTCCGTTTGGGGACTCGGTTCGTTTGGGGGCGGGGATGGCCTTCCGGACCGAGAACGCATTCACGTTACACTATTGCCAAACGAGCCAAATGAGCCAAGAATGAGAATCTCAGGTGGCGCTGCTTTCGGATTCACTGTTGGCGAGGACAAGACGCACGTACAAGAAGGTTCTCACAACTTCTGTTTCCTCCACAAAGTGACACTATTTTTGTACGAGGAGCTGGATATGATTTCATCAGATCAAATATCGATTAAAGCTTTTACTTTCTCGTAACTCCACGTCTGACCACGAGCCATCTTTATAAGTACCGCAGTCCCTCACATGTGTTTGTTGTCGTAGCGTTTACCCACGTTGTCCAACGTTTGACCCACAATGCCAATGCAATTTGTAGTCCACTTCCTGTCTTTGGTTCACTTGAATCGAACCGAGACCTGCGTTTGCAGGCAGACCGAGTCCGGTTGTTTGTTCCGGATCAGAGTCCGTTTGCACATTCACAACCCTAAGGAAGCGGACTTTCCAAGCAAACGGACTCTGATTCGAATTAAAAAAGCTTTGTGAATGCGCCCTAACAGACTCATAAGGAAATAAAAGCATCTGGAACTGTGTATAGATGCTCCAGGAGTTTTTCAGCCTTTGTTTTAAGTCTTGTGGTTCTGAATCTCCAGCCTGACAGAAGCAGTTCTTGTAAGGGTGGTTCTGGTTTTGCATAATGCCTCTGGCCTTCCCCATCTCATATAGGAGTTTCACACATTCATGTGTGAAAAAGTGATAGCCCCCTAAACCTAATAACTGGTTGTTCCACCCTTAGCAGCAACGACTGCATCAAGCGTTTGTGATAACTGCAGTGAGTCTTCTACAGCGCTGTGGAGGAATTTTGTTCCACTCATCTTTGCAGAATTGTTGTAATTCAGCCAAATTGGAGGCTTTTCCAGCATGAACCGCCTTTTTAAGGTCATGCCACAGCATCTCAATCAGATTCATGTGGGGGCTTTGACTAGGCCACTCCAAAGTCTTCATTTTGTTGTTCTTAAGCCATTCAGAGGTGGACTTGCTGGTGTGTTCTGGATCATTGTTCTGCTGCAGAACCCAAGTGCGCTTCAGCTTGAGGTCACCAACAGATGGCCGGACATTCTCCTTCAGGATTTTTTGGTAGAAGCAGAATTCATGGTTCCATTTACCACAGCAAGTCTTCCAGGTCCTGAAGCAGCAAAACAGCCCCAGACCATCACACTAAAACCACCGTATTTTACTTTTGGTATGATGTTCCTTTTCTGAATTGCCGTGTTACTTTTACGCCAGATGTAATGGGACCTCCACCTTCCAGAAAGTTCCACTTTTTGTCTCGTCAGTCCACAGAGTATTTTCCCAAAAGTCTTGGGGATCATCAAGATGCTTTCTGGCTAAACTGAGACGAGCCTTTATGTTCTTTTTGCTCAGCAGTGGTTTTGGTCTTGGAACTCTGCCATGCAGCCATTTTTGCCCCCCAGTCTCTTTCTGATGGGGGGAGTCATGAACACTGACCTTAATTGAGGCAAGTGAGGCCTGCAGTTCTTGGATGTTGTTCTGGGGTCCTTTGTGACCTCTTGGATGAGTCGTCGCTGTGCTCTTGGGGTCATTTTGGTCGGCCGGCCCCTCCTGGGAAGGTTCACCACTGTTCCATGTTTTCACCATTTGTGGATAATGGTTCTCACTGTGGTTCTCTGGAGTCCCAAAGCTTTAGAAATGGCTTTGGAACCTTTTCCAGACTGATAGATCTCAATGACTTTGTTTCTCACTTTTTACTGAATGTTTTTGGATCGCAGCATGATGTCTAGCTTTTGAGGATCTTTTTTTGGTCGACTAAACTTCATCAGGCAGGTCCTATTCAAGTGATTTCTTGATTGAGAACAGGTGTGGCAGTAATCCGGCCTGGGTGTGGCTAGAGAAATTGAACTCAGCTTTCCAAAGATGTGAGAAATCACAGTTAATTTATGTTTTAACAGGGGGGGCAATCACTTTTTCACACAGGGCCATGAAGGTTTGGATCCCCCCCCCCCCTTACTAATAAAAATCTTCATTTAAAAACTGCATTTTCAGTTTACTTGTGTTATCTTTGTCTCACATTAAAATTTGTTTGATGATCTGAAACATTTAAGTGTGACAAACATGTAAAAAAGTAAGAAATCAGAAAGGAGGCAAAAACCTTTAACACATATCTGTACAGCGGCAGAGACTGGGGGAGGCCAGCATCTGCTTAACCCTGGTTGAATCTTTGGTTCTAATATTTCCAAACCAAAGCAAAGGAAAACTGTTAACCATGTCTGAGGAATGTTTTTCACCCCACATACTGATGAGAACTCACATGATTATTAATACTGACATGCTTCCTTTATCTCTAGCAACACAGCATTTGTACTGTACAGTATATGGACACTCCTTAGTGACACACTGAGGGAGGTTTCTTTTTTAACTTTACTTTCACCGAGTGGAATAAATCCTCAATAATGAGCAGATCCAACATTCATGTGTTGAAATGTGTAAAAGTGTTGACTGAAAGTTATTTTGTAGAGATGAGATTTATGGCTCTTTGAAGTAACCGATCACGAGGAGCCATTGAAAAGACTGGCCAATTCTTATTTTTTATTTTAGAATTCAATCAATAATAACTCATTTTTATCAATCACTTAATCAGTGAAGAACTTTGAATTGTCCTGCACTGAAATATGTTATACAAATAAACTTGCCTTAGTGATGTTAATGTGTTGGAAAGATTGAATACATGCAAAGGTTGTTTTTAATAGCACATCTTTAAGGAACCAAGTGTGAGAGAGGAAGTTAGATTGAAAAAAGGAAAAAAAAAAAGAGGATTCTGACTTATTCTCTGCTAAGACAAAACAACTAAGATTGTAGGAGGGAACATCTTAGGGTAATACCAGTATGAGAGGTTTGGGGACAGTCATCTTATTCTGGGAAGGCTGGCCATCAGTTTGATGATTATGCATGACAACTTGAGGCGGAGACTTTTTCAGACTATAAAATCTTTAACTGAACACTGAACATCAATCTTACAATGCTGGAGAGACTTTTTTAAACTGAGGACTGATCAGGTTTGGGATTCCGCCCATCAGGACTTGTGAGTATAACACTAAAACAAAAATATTCTTTGTATTTTTTTTTTATTTATTTATTTATTTTTTTGTTATACTTGTATGATCCCCGAGGGGAAATTAAGGCTCTGCATTTCACCATCTCTGTACTGAGTACCAGAGAAAAGTGGGCTGCTGTTTAAAGCGCCCCGGGGAGCAGCTGGAGGGTTAAGGACCTTGCTCAGGGATCCACAGTGTTTAACTGTTATTTATTTGTTTATTTATAAATAAATAAATTGTATATTAAATATAATAGTATATAATAAATTATATTATAATTAGAAATTTATTTATTTATTTTATTTATTTATTTGTCTTAAAAACATGTAATATAAAATAAATCATCATAATTATCTATTTATTTTTGTTATTTATTAATTATTGTGTATTTAATACTTCATTTAGTTTTATTCTAGTCTAATTTCTTTTAATTATCTATTCCTTTACCTTCCTGTATTTACTTTGCTTTTAAATATTGTAAATAAATTCAGGCATTAGTAAGTTAAAGCAGAAGTTCCCCAGTATTATGGGATTAAGATAACTAGCTTTACAGTAATATAATCTCAAATCCATGAATCCTCCTCAGTCATACTTGGTGATGGTAAGCTACATACGTATGTATACCCACAGCTGCCCTGGGGCAGACTGACAGAAGCATAGCAGCCATTAAAACTCCTACCACCACATTCATACTGGCTTATTTAGTTTGCATTTACAACATTACCAAAACCGGTTAAACGTTAATTTGCATTAGTCAGTGTTTAACCTCCAGGAGGAAAGCAGCAACCTCTACAGGATTTTTCAGTCCCTTTTCATCCTGCTTCATTTTTGTCTGCTTGAATTTAAGAAATGTAACATGAGGAAGATGTTATTTCTAGTTGACAGAAAGTGAGCTAACAACTCCCAAGCTAATGCAAATGGTGAAGAATCCCAACATTGACATGGCAGTTTTTTCAGCTTTGGACCACGTCAAAGCTGATAAAACAATTATTTATAAGCTAGCAATTTTATTTAGTAAAATTAATACTTTTTTCTGCACCCCTGAATGTTATTATTATTATTAAAAAACTTATTGTTTTGATTAAAAAGTTGTAGCTATCACGTTTACGTATATATTTATGCATAAAAAAAAGTTCTTGCTAAGTCAGTTCGGTGACAAAATAACTGGGATTTATTTATCTTTTTAGCTGACTCTTAAATTCCCTAAAAGTAAAAATTCAAATTCAAACTCCACTCATGATGTTTAGTGGGTGACGCCTCCTGACAGTTACATTTGAGCGCGTAAAAGTGTGCGCATGCGTACTGGCGTTATTCCCCACTTTCCACACGAGAGTTTGCAGCACGTTTTCAAGATAACAGATCGGGAGGTTTTTAATCTTTTTAATACAAGATTTATCGTAGCTCATTGGCTAAAAATGAATAGTTTGGGGTCAACAACTTACACTCAGGGAAACGTTCCATCCATTAATGAACACGAGGTTAAGAAGCGGAGAGACGGAGATACAGCTCCTCGCTGTTAGTATGATATGGTTGTCATATATGTGATGCATTTTTATTTCTAATTCTAGCGCTTCCAAAAATCCCTCTCCGATCGGTTTAAGTCTGTTTCACGACTTTGCTCTTCATCTATCTTTGTGAATCCTAGACGAAACTGAGTTCTGCCATTTTAACTGTTGTTACTGTTCGCATCGCCATCTTAAACCTGACAAAGTCTTGCAAGAACGAGCCGCCATCTTAGAGAGCAGGGGGAGAAATCTTATTTTAAGTTAAAGGATAGCTTTCTTCTTTTCAACCTGGACCTTATTTCTAGGAGTTTATACGTGCATTTACTCACCAGTAACATTTCTGCATCACTTTGACTTCTTTAGTGGATATTGAAGGGGGGTCACCCTCAGGTGGAGATTCAGATAATGGGAGAGAAGGGTCAGCCTCTAAGGCATTATCTGCAGCAAAACTCCTTCATTTCACCAACACTTTAAAGGCAGGGTAGGGGATCCTGGAAAAGCAAGCTACATTTTAAGGGGACATCGTGTAATAATTGTATTTCGCAGGCAACTCGCTCGTACTTTTCATGCTGCGTACAGGTGAAACCGGGCAGACGGACGACAGCTACTGCATGTAAAGGCATAAACAGCCTCAGAAGACGTGGTCTGTCAATTACAGTGGCATCAGTCCACATCTGATATGTTGTCATGGCGATGCTCTGGAATAAACATCTTATTTGCTCTGACAGCTGTCTGCCCGACTGCCGGCAAACATAACCGAGAACAGCCGAGTGGTTAGCTTGTTAGCATCTCAGTAAACAGCAGACCAGGTTTCTAAAAGTGATAATTACCCCCCCCCTTCAACTTCTTCTACTGTGTAAATCCTCACTGCAAACACTGACATTCCTTCTTGACTTGATCCACATCCGTTAACTTTCTTTTCAGTGGATTTTAAGAGTAAACAGCTGCATAAATAAGAGCAGCTCCCTACCTAGACACCACCAAACTGCAATCTGGGAAACTGAACTTATATGACAATAGTACGCGTTCATTCATTCATTCTACTTAAAGTATTGGGGAAATGAAGGAGTTTTGCGATGATTGACCTACAGTACAACCAAAACAAACACGCGTGTGGGACTTATATATGTGTGTGATATATGTGTTCTGACGTGTGCTCGTTTTGTATTTTCAGTACCAATGTCTCGATCCAACCGAGACTTATCAGCAGCTCCATGGAAGAATCACTGCTGCGAACATGAAGGATGGAAGCTGCTGCGCTAGGGCGATTGATCTGGGGGCTAAAGTCTATCAGAACTTTCTGGATCTACAGAAGCAGCTGCAGGATGCCCAGGAGAAGCTGAAACAGAAAGAAGGGGTTAAAAACCACAGCATCTTCTTCACACAGTGGCATGTGCTTGTTTTTGTTTATTGTCATGAATATTATTCAGTGTTGTATAGTAACTAAGTAAAAATACTTACTTTACTTAAGTAGTGTTTTTTTTACATTTGTACTTTACTTTACTACTTCTATTTCTAAATACTTTTACTTTACTACACTTGCCCAAAAAAATCAATACTTTTAGTCTGTTACATTAACCTGAGCATCATAGTTACTCATTACAAAATAACAAGGAATGTAATAGCCAATGGAGGGTCTTTGTTATGTTGTAAAGTGGGATGAGTAGCTACCAGTAGCAACCCTGTACAAGCTGTCTCTGAAGCTAAACACACCTTTACCTGCCTCAGCAGCAGGTGAAAGGCTGCTTGCTGTAGCATTGCTGGTCTGGTCTTCAGTCCAAGAACAAAAAGTTTTTCAGGGTTCAGTCACGACTGGACGGACAGTTCAAGTGCTGTCCCACTGCAGTCATGTCAAAGTTCAACCAATCAAGTTTTTTGTTTGTTGCATCACCTCCAAGAGTTTATTAGGAGTGATTTTAAATTGAATGCACGGGGGTGTGAATGCTGGTAGGCATGCATGCGGGTCTGTAAGGATGTTTGTGTGTATTTTTCTATATGGTTGGGTTTATGTAAGGAGGTATTGAAACTCCTTTTACACTTTGCAAATTAAACAAAA